>CM051238.1:391121659-391721659 GCA_027917425.1 Gastrophryne carolinensis | reverse complement strand
ACTCACCTGGCCATAGGACTCACCTAGGATTTGGAGGAGAAAAATAAGAAAATAAATATTCTGAACCAAATGTGCTAAAACACCATCCCCCCAAGAACCAAATGATAGGCAAGGTGCTGAATCCCCCCATTACAGGGAGAGTGGCATTCCCCCCTCCCTTTCCCCATAGGCAGTGTGACATTCGCCCTTCATTTTCCCCATAGGCAGTGTGGCATTCCCCCAATCCCATTCCCATAGGCAGTGTGGCATTCCCCCAATCCTATTCCCATAGGCAGTGTGGCATTCCCCCAATCCCATTCCCATAGGCAGTGTGGCATTCCCCCAATCCCATTCCCATAGGCAGTGTGGCATTCCCCCTCCCAATCTTCATATAGGCAGTGTAGCATTTCCCCCTCCCAGTCCCCATATAGGCAGTGTGGCATTTCCCCCTCCCAGTCCCCATATAGGCAGTGTGGCATTTCCCCCTCCCAGTCCCCATATAGGCAGCGTGGCATTTCCCCCTCCCAGTCCCCATATAGGCAGCATGGCATTTCCCCCTCCCAGTCCCCATATAGGCAGTGTGGCATTTCCTCCTCCCAGTCCCCATATAGGCAGTGTGGCATTTCCCCCTCCCAGTCCCCATATAGGCAGCGTAGCATTTCCCCCTCCCAGTCCCCATATAGGCAGTGTGGCATTTCCCCCTCCCAGTCCCCATATAGGCAGTGTGGCATTTCCTCCTCCCAGTCCCCATATAGGCAGCGTGGCATTTCCCCCTCCCAGTCCCCATATAGGCAGTGTGGCATTTCCCCCTCCCAGTCCCCATATAGGCAGTGTGGCATTTCCCCCTCCCAGTCCCCATATAGGCAGTGTGGCATTTCCCCCTCCCAGTCCCCATATAGGCAGTGTGGCATTTCCTCCTCCCAGTCCCCATATAGGCAGCGTGGCATTTCCCCCTCCCAGTCCCCATATAGGCAGTGTGGCATTTCCCCCTCCCAGTCCCCATATAGGCAGTGTGGCATTTCCTCCTCCCAGTCCCCATATAGGCAGCGTGGCATTTCCCCCTCCTAGTTCCCATATAGGCAGTGTGGCATTTCCCCCTCCCAGTCCCCATATAGGCAGTGTGGCATTTCCCCCTCCCAGTCCCCATATAGGCAGTGAAAACTCACCTTTCCATCCTTACCGCCGTCTTCGCTGTATCTGCCGCCGCCTGCACACACAGACACCTGGCTCGGTACAGCGGTGGGCATGGCCGATGCTCAAGCGTCGGCCACGCCCAACGCTGAATGAATCCGGGTGTCTGTGTGTGCTGGTGCCGCAGAGAAGGAATGGCAGATACAGCTGCCTCCACCTTCTCCATGGCAACAGCACACACAGAGCGAACACCCAGCTCGGTACAGCAGTGGGCGTAGCCGATGCTCAAGCATCAGCCCTGCCCATCGCTATATATATGAAGCCGGGTGTCCTCCTTCTGCACATCGCCTGCGCACACTGACACACGACTTCATACAGCGGTGGGCATGGCCACCACACATTCACCTGCTGTACGAAGCGGATGTCTGTGTGTGCAGGCTCCACGGAAAGGCGGCAGATACAGCAAAGACAGTGGGGACACCGCAAGCAGGAAGAATGGGAAGGTCCCCCCCCCCCCCCCCCCACACACACACACACACATTCGTCCAATAAGATGCACTGACATCCCCCACATTTGTGGAAAAAGTAAGTGCGTCTTATGGGGTGAAAAATACAGAAATACAGTAGATCTTTGCTGAATCTCCATGGTCATCCCCTGATATATTATTTTTCTTTCTTGACTTACTAGGATCAAAAACACGGAAGATTCCTTTTCCAACACGTAACCCGTTCACATGGCTCTTTTTGTTGGTATCTTGCCCCAACTATACTTATGAGGTAGGCAATGGGCTCCTAATAATTTAGCAAGGTGCAGGAATCAAGATACATATTACACAGCCTAAAAGGTGTATGTTGACCTTGTGATCTTTGTGCCTCAGGTTGGATCCTGGATTGGATTTGCCATAATGACTCAGTGTCTGCCTGGTGAGTGCAACAATTTATTTATGAAACCTCAGACTTGCCTGTGATTTCTTTGCAGTTTCACGCTTTTGATTAAAATGAGTCCCCTCACTAAGTGTAACACTCTAGCCAATATTTGGGGGAAAGGTTAAAACTTGTTAGGATTCATATAGATAATGCTGTTCAGGAAACTTTTTCAATCTTTCTGTCCGGGTCATAACTGGAACTTCAGCTTACCCAAGGTAATGGGTTTCACCAAAAATGTTCTTTACTCCTATCCTAGTTGTGAGCTTGTTCAGGACATATATCAGGGGGATTCCCTACCAATGATATTACCCAAGGGCAACATTTTTAACTAAGAATCTTGCACACGTTTGCTGATGATACAAAGATGAGTAATAGGGTGGATATTCCTGGAGGTGTCTGATTTGGCTTTACTAGATAAATGGTCAGAACAATGGAGGCGGAAGTTTAATGTCTCTAAATGTAAAATCGTGCACTTGGGTAAAAGGAATCTCCGCTCCTAGTATTCTTAAAGCTGCAAGATGAGTAGACAGTAGGAAAAGCAAGCAGAATGCTCTTTTGCATAGCTCAAGGTATAACCAGTAGGAAGAGGGAAGTTGCCATGCTGCTGCATAGAGCCCTGGTGAGGCCACATATGGAATACTGTGTGCAGTTCTGGAGACCTTACCTGCAAAACGACATTAAATGATGGAAGGACTTAAAACAGGAGAGACGTAAATAACTTTATTTGTACAGCCTGGATGAAAGAAGGGAGAGAGGGGACATGAGTGAGATTTAAATATGTACTCTAGATATGTGACTTTAAATATGTGAAAGGCTGAAACAAGATTCAGGAGAGAAGTGTTTTAAGAAGAAACTGGCAACCTAAAGCTAGCTGGGGGGTGGAGGGGATCTGGAGCAATGTTAGAAAATATTATTTTGCAGAAAGAGCAGTAGATGCTGTGACGATTGCACGGATTATCAGACCTATTGATCGTTCATCTGATCAAACCAGCCAATTCTACCCCACGTGTGTCACTGCAATGTTAGACGTCCAATTGGCAACACACATGGCTATACAAGGCTGCCACCAGAAAACTAAAAAGTGGCGTATTCTCCACTACCTAAGCCACACACAACACAATCAGATCAAATGAATCGATCGTCCCACAACCACTTCCAGGCAGGGGGCGATCGAGCGTACTAGGCAAGTAGCCAGGCTCTTCAGAACTAGAGTGAGTTTTTAGATCCTTAATTCAGAGCATCAGTGACTGCTGTATTTTCAGGATTTATTTAAAAAAAAAAAACAGAAAACCACAAAAGCAACCAGAAAAACAGTGCAAGGTGATAAAACAGGATTAACTATAAAACACGGTCCAAATAAATGGATAGCAATACAGATAAAAAAAAAAGTGTCTGTCTGGGCTGTAGTTCGATCGAATCAATTGTCTTACAGCCCTCACACGTCTCCTCCTTAGATGTTAAAAGGGAGTGTGCGTCACTCTTGATAGTAAGATTCGAGAGTCTCTGGCCATTCTTGCCAGCCATGCATCTAGCCCCTAGAGAGGGAGTCTCCCTACCCCTCCCACCAGGGAGCTGGTGTGCGTATCACAACCTGTCCTGAATATTCCAATCTCGTTTATGCTATATGATACTGACTGGGCACATTCCAAGGGAGGGGGTGAGACATTAGCACTATCATAGGTTATGTTCATATTGATGGTCTAATCTTTCTAGCAAAAATATATTGAAGGATTCGCCACTTTTTAGCTTATAGTAGGTGATGTGACCATTTACTTACCATTCTGGTGTAGGTGAGCTTGGCTTTTATCACTATTGAATAAATGGAGTTATTCTAAGTATGTCACACACCCCGCTTCAAGATATTCATTACCTGTGGGTAGTATGGTCCTGTAGAGGGCTTCTGCAAAGATGATTGGAGGAAAGAAAGCCCCTCCCAGTCCATAAGTACCTGGGACCTCCAACTCATTACCCAGTCTTCATCTCTGCAGACAGCGAGCAAGCAGCAGATGAGATCTCCTCCTTGCACAGGGGGACTTTAAGGTAGCCGGGTCTACTCCTGGCCTATATATATTTTTATTTCCGTTCGGACTCTTAATTCCCTTTATTAATATATAGCTATTTAAATGCCTCCCAGTCTTGACTGCTGTCCGAGCGAGGGTATAACAGCACCTCAGGTGCTCAGGAGCTATGCTCCACCGCGAGACCCTATAAAGAGGGTAGGCGGTTATACCGGGTTGGTGACTCCGGTTTGGGATGCCCTGTCCAAGAGTTTAATTTTCCCCTTAAATGGCCTATTCCCCTTTTTTAGTTGTGTGGAGGCCTCTTATTCAGCTTCTGGTGTTTTTCTATGGGGGCGCCTGGAAAATAGATTTATTTGAAATGTTTGTTTAAAATGTTTACTTTTCTGGTATGAATAGTTATAATGTAAACTTGTTGCAATCTTTTTTGCTGACAGACAATAGCCGCCGGGGTGCTGGATTTTTATCTCAGAGCTGAGGGGAGGATTTCTCCCCTCACGCTCTTCAGTGAGGGGGCGGGGCCGGGCCTTCGGTATGAGGCCGCAGCCCGCGCCCTTTAGGAGTTTGGAGCTGCTGGGCGGAGCCTTGCAGCGCGCGATCCACGCTGGCCACGCCCCCCTGCTGCGTCTCCCGCTCTGATCTGTGTTACCTCAGGCAGAGGACACAGTGTATTGGCGCCCAAAGACTCAGTGAGTGGCCCTGCGGCCGTTGCTTATCTGTACATATTTGCATATATATATGTGTGTATATATATAGGTATAATAGATATAGGTTTATATAGGGAGAACCTCTTACTGTCTTTTTCTATGTTTTTCAGGCTGAACTGCCAGGAATTTTTTCAGGTTTCTCCTGGTCCTAGAGTACCTGGGTACTTTTGCTATTTATTACAAAACCTCCCACTTGGACAATATAAGGGCATCCCGGGTTGCTTAATAGCGTAATTCCCTCACTCATAGCGACTATTCAAGTTCACCTTATGGAGGCATCCCAAGATTCCGGGCTCCCCTCGGGACAATCCCGGAAGTGTATGGGTTGTGGGGTATCCCTAACAGGGGATGATTTTTTCCTATGTATATCTTGTGCACAGCAGACTATTACACGGCAGTCCGGTCCCCAGGCATCTGGGTCAGCGCAGCCGGCTTCATCCTCTCCCCCTCCCACTTTGACCCGTGCCCCGTGTGAGATTGCCACGGGGGGGCAGTCGCAATCTGATGTGTGTGCCAGGTTGGCCAGTATTGAAAAATTCATTTCCTCCACGGTTGCCAAGAAAGCACCGGCCAAGAGGAAGCATTTATCACCGGTTAATCATTTTGAATATGATGATGACGAGGACGGCCTGGATTGGTCAGATTATTCCCCTCTAGAAGAAGGGGAATTATTTGAGGATTCAGATATTTCTGATGATCAGCAATTTGTTGGTGCTGATTCCGATCGGAGCTCAGGGACTTCCTTGGATACTCCTAATGTTCTGACTCAGATGTTTGAGGTGCTTGCTATCTCGCCTCCGGCGGAGGTTCCTCAACAGCAAGGGGAGTTTTATGATGAATCCAAGCCGCGGTTGGAATTCCCTAATCAAAAGCATTTTGATAATATTATTTCTAAGGAGTGGGAAAGGCCTGCCCGGCTCCCAGGCATTCCCCAAAGTTGGGATAAGAGGTATCCTTTTCCAGTGGATACGGTTAAGCGCTGGGCATCTCCCCCCGAGGTGGACGCCCCTATTTTGGGGTTATCCAACTCAGCCGTATTGAACAACCCTGATTGTTCCTCTCTTAAGGATGGTGAGGATAAACGCATTGACCAGATGGCTTGTCATGGTTTTGCCAGTATTGGGGCAGCAATAAGGCCTGTTTGTGCCTCATCGCTGTTGGCGGTGGCTACGAGAAAGGTGGTCAGGCACTTGTTATCCTCCTCCAGTTTGAATCCGGACAGTGAGGAATTTCGTTAACTAAAACAATGTGAGGGGTTTTTGTCCTTCATGGTGGCCGCTTTGGATGATTCCTTGATGATGAGTAGTAGAGCCTCTGCTCTAATGGTTACTATCAGGCGTTCAATTTGGTTACGCCAGTGGGCGGCTGACTTTGGGTCAAAAAAGTCACTAACAGCTCTTCCCTTCGTTGGGTTACGGCTCTTTGGAGACAAGCTGGATGCCGTGGCCAAGGGGGGCAAACTACTTCAACGCAAGAAGCAACGTCGCCCCTTTCGAGGAGCGTCTTCCTTCACTCCTTCCTTTCGGGGATCTAGAGCAGGAAGAGGTTTCGCCTTCCCTTCTACAAGGGGAAATTCCTGGAATAGGGGCAGAGGACGTGCCCGTTCAGGATACAGTTGGGGCTCAAAACCCAAACCCGTGGCCAAGCCCGCTCAACAATGAGGGGGCGCCCTCACCCGTGCGGGTGGGGGGGCGGCTACAGCACTTCTCCCAGGTCTGGAACCGAGAGGTCTCGGACAGGTGGATCAGGGAAGTGGTGTCTTCCGGCTACAAGCTGGAGTTCGAGTCCTACCCTCCCCCGCGTTTCCTCAGGTCTCTGGTGTCCCCGGAGGCACTGGCTGCGCAGCAGCTCCGGGCGGCAGTATCGAGTCTTCTGGAAATGGCAGTCATTTGCCCAGTTCCCTCATTAGACCGGGGTCGGGGTTTTTACTCAAATCTGTTCACGGTCCCCAAAAAGGATGGCTCCGTCCGGCCCATACTGGACCTAAAGATTCTCAACAAGTTCGTCAGACTGCGAAGGTTTCGCATGGAAACGTTGCGCTCGGCTATTCATTCTCTTCGTCAGGGGGACTTCATGACGTCCATAGACATTCAGGACGCTTACCTCCATGTTCCCATTTTTCCCGCACACCAGAGGTTTCTGAGGTTCGCGGTGGAGGATCGGCACTTTCAGTTTGTAGCTCTTCCCTTCGGTCTCACCACAGCTCCAAGAGTTTTCACTAAGGTGCTTGCTGGGGTGATGGCTCTCCTCAGAGCGCAGGGGATTCGCATTGTGCCATATCTGGACGATCTCCTCATCATGGCACCGTCATTCAGCCAGGCAGAATTGGACACCAGGACGGTAATATCCACTCTGGAGAGGTTCGGCTGGGTGATCAACTACCCCAAGTCCTCCCTACACCCGTCCAGGACAGTATCCTTTCTGGGAATGTCTCTGGATACAGATCTGGCCAGAGTTTTCCTTCCTCAGTCCAAGGTTCTTCTGATTCAGGAGTTGGTTCGGTCGCTCATGTCCATGCCTCGACCGTCCATCCGTCTAGGGATGAGACTGGTGGGTTTGATGGTGGCCTCATTCGAGGCGGTTCCCTTTGCTCAGTTTCACACAAGGACACTTCAGCTCCATCTGTTATCGGTCTGGAACAGGTCTCCTCAGTCGCTGGATCATCTTTTTCAGATGTCTCCCCGGGTTCGCCGCTCGCTTCGGTGGTGGCTGAACTCAACCAACCTACTGAGGGGCAGATCCTTTCGGACTCAGTGGGAGATAGTCACTACGGATGCCAGCCTCTCAGGATGGGGGGGCTTTTGGAAGGATCTGCAAGTTCAGGGTTTGTGGAGTCCCCTGGAAGCTCACGAGTCTATCAATGTTCTGGAATTGAGGGCCATCAGGTTGGTTCTTTTGTCATTTGACTCATCAACTGCGAGACTTGCCGGTCCAGGTCAGGTCGGACAATCGGACGGCGGTGGCCTACATCAATCACCAGGGAGGAACCCGCAGCAGGAATGCCCTCAAGGAAGTGTCTCTGATCCTGGACTGGGCAGAGAGACATGTCCCGTGTATCTCAGCAGTTTACATCCCAGGTGTGGAGAACACTGAGGCGGACTCTCTGAGCAGGATGTCAGCCTGCAAGGGGGAATGGTCTCTCAATCCCAGGGTCTTTCACTCAATTTGTCTCAGGTGGGGGTCACCGGCGGTGGACCTATTTGCCTCCCGTCACAATCACAAACTTCCAGCTTTTGTGTCTCTGGCGAAGGACCCACTGGCTCTCGCGACGGGCGCCATGTCCCTGAACTGGAGGGATCTGGGGTTTCTGTACCTGTTCCCTCCATTTCCCATGGTGGCCAGAGTAGTGCGCAAGCTTGCTCTGGAGAGAGCAACAGCAATTCTGGTAGCTCCAAGGTGGCCAAGACAGGTCTGGTTCGCAGACGTGGTAAGGTTGGCAGAAGATCAGTTCGTTCTGCCCCTGCTGCCAGATCTGCTCACACAGGGTCATCTTCGTTACCCCAATTTACCAACGCTGGCTTTGACGGCGTGGCTGCTGAAACCTCCATCTTGAAGGAGGAAGGTCTTTCTGACGCTGTTATTCAGACTCTCATTCGTGCTAGAAAAAAGTCTTCTTCATCCGTGTACTATAGGACTTGGAGGTCTTATATTGATTGGTGTGAGGCTAGGGCCTTCCCTTGTAGGGAATTCTCTTTCTAGAATTTTGGAGTTCTTGCAACATGGTCTGGACTTAGGGCTCCAACTCAGTACTCTGAAGGGGCAGGTGTCTGCCCTGGCGGTATTTTTCCAAAAGTCTTTTGCACTACATCCTTTGGTTAAGACCTTTTTCCAGGGGGTTACGCATGTGCGGCCTCCTAGGAAGCCTTTGATTCCGGTTTGGGATTTGAATTTGGTTCTTTCTGCGCTACAGGGTCCCCCCTTTGAGCCCTTGCATGATAGTCCTTTGTCTTCCCTTACGCAGAAGGTGGCATTTTTGGTAGCTATCACTTCAGTTAGACGTGTTTCTGAGTTGGCGGCTCTGTCTATTCAAGCTCCATATTTTGAAAGACATCAGGATAAAGTGGTTTTCCGTTTTAAGACGGACTTTCTTCCTAAGGTGGTTTCGTCCTTTCATTTAAATCAGGATATTGTTCTGCCCTCTCTCTGTCCTAACCTCAGCAATGACAAGGAGAGGGTCCTGCATTCTTTGGATGTGGTTCGTGTTGTGAAGTATTATTTGGTGGTAACGTCTGCCTTTCGCAAGACTGATGCATTCTTCGTGGTGCCTTTTGGGCCCAAGAAGGGTCTAGCACCCACAAAGTCTACCATCAGCAGATGGATCCGTCAGGCCATTGTAGGGGCCTATTCTGCTAAGGGGAGAGATCCTCCCTTTCGTGTTACTGCTCATTCTACTCGTGCGGTTGGGGCCTCCTGGGCTTTTCAGCACCAGGCCTCGGTTGAGCAAGTTTGCAAGGCCGCTACCTGGTCTTCTGTTCACACTTTTTCAAAGTTTTACAAGGTTGATGTGCGGGCCTCAGCAGATGCTGTTTTTGGCCGCAAAGTTCTGCAGGCTGCAGTAGTTTAAGATGTGCTTTATACCTTGTTTTTGGATCCCCACCCTTTATGGACACTGCTATTGGATGTCCCACAGGTAATGAATATCTTGAAGCGGGGTGTGTGACATACTTAGAATAATACCATTTTGTGAATACTCACCTTGTAAAATGGGTATTATAAGTATGTCACACACCCCGCTTCAACCCGCCCTTTGGATTCTGCATCCTTCATATGGTGAACTTTGCGTTGTTATGACTGATATTTGGCTCTTCCTGGTCCTTTACCTTACTGCTTTCTTTATACTGGGTAATGAGTGGGAGGTCCCAGGTACTTATGGACTGGGAGGGGCTTTCTTTCCTCCAATCATCTCTGCAGAAGCCCTCTACAGGACCATACTACCCACAGGTAATGAATATCTTGAAGCGGGGTGTGTGACATACTTATTATTCCCATTTTACAAGGTGAGTATTCACAAAATCGTATTTTTTTCATGGGACACGCACATCTGTTTCATGTTCACTATATATGCAAAGACATGCTGGATACACAGTTATAGCTGGTGGCGTGCCAGTGTTGTACATTAATTTGACAGTTAAAATTCTACTTTGCATAATGGAAATGATGATACAAGTACCAAGTAATTTGCAAACTTCAGGGACGGGACATCCTTTCCCACATACACAACCTCAAATCTGTATCTATATAATTCATACATTTTATTCACAATAAAATGACCTAAGCATATGTTGTAAATATTAGGTTTGGAAATTGTTGATGTGTGATGACTCTTAAAGTGGAACAATCACTAGGATTTTGACTATAGGTCCTTGCCCCGGGGGCATCTGAATTCAGGCTGTGTCAGACCCTTGAGATAGCCCACTCACCTTTTCGCTGTCCCCCACGACAGGAGCGGGCACTATTCCAATCAGCACTTTATGCCGTGCATACTAATGCAGGACATAAATGCATTGTTCTGAATGGCACGCTGGCACGTTGCCACGATCGCAGCAGGGTATCGGGAAAAGGTAGCGGGGCTTGCGGGCGACCGGGGGGGCTCACATGGTGGGGCATTTTAGAGTCTTTTAGACTCCAGGGCCAGCATCGGTGGTGATGGTCCAATTTAAGATTTTAATATGAAAAATACATGTATCCATTTTATAGATACAGTGGTAAAGGTTGTGTAAGTTGGATCTCTGGGGTCCATCGGTTAAGTTTTTTTAATAGCTGAATCTACAGGGGGCCCCCAACAAACCTCTCTCAAATTTGTGAGAGTTGCACCTTTTTGGAGTGGGTTTAGCAGTGTTAAAAATGTTGCTAATAAACAAAGAAAACGGATACACTAGTTAACAAGAAAAATTCTGTTTACCTATAATATTACCGGAGAAATATAGCCCTAAGATGCAGGAAACTGGCAGAATTCTGCCTAGTAATGTTTGAGGTTTTAATTTGAACCCCTGCCATGCTGGTCTATAGCTAAGCAGGTTAGGCAGCTGCTTCTGAATACAAAGCCTGTAAAATCATCCCATTGTTAAGCAACTTGGCAAACTGTAAAATTGGCCTGTTTTCTGATTGCTCCATGTTAGCCATCAGGGATTGCGTTTCTGGAAAAGCCCCATTTTAAAGACAATTTTCAGGCAAATAGAAAAGCTATACTTCCCTTTTCTCCCTCTCAGTCCATTGCTCATAGTCCGGGGGCTGCAGTGCTTACCTGAAAGGCTTGATGCAGGTCCCTCGCCGCCCGGCACCTCGTGCAGCACCACTTTGTCGGGCTTTTCTTCCTGTCTCGTTCTGGCATGGCGACACCCCCACCATCAGTCAGGCTAGGAGCGATGGCCTGCGTTGGAGAAAAGGTGAGTATAAGCTTTTCTTTTTTTTTTTTTTTTTTTTTTATTTGCCTGAAAATGTACTTTAAGGTGCTCCCATCTATTGACTTTGTCAAACATGTTTCCTCCCAAAAAAATAACTCTTATCATGGACCTTCTCAGTCTGAAGAGACTAAAGAGGGGGCCAGCAGAATCTAGAGTGTTCACTAGGTTTTATCAAGAAATGTAAAACCGACTGAATGAAGATGCAGCCCCTCACAGCCAGCATTGGGAGAGGAGAATACATGTTAATTTAACAATTTGTCTGTAATGTCCCTTTAAATAGTATTAAAATGTATAATTAGTTTTTTTTCGACTAAGACCCCTTTCACACCTAGCCGTTTGCTTTTCATTGGAGTACAAATACACCAGTGTGTCACAAACGGGAAGAAAACCTGGCCATGAAATGAAATGGACCCTTTCACATCGGTGGGTTGTGGTATACAATACCCTGCATACATGCATGCATGCAGCGTTTTATCCACAGCGTAACCGTAACGCATCCTGTCCGTGTGTATTGCTTGAAATATTTTAGCGTGGAGGACTACTACTGCTTAAAAGGTAGGGATAGTTTAATTTCAGAATCCTTTACAGGAGCTTCTCCAATTGTGCACTTGGGGACTGAATTAATTCCTGTCATGCTATATTTTTATTCACATCCGCTGAGAACATGAGATCACTTGCTGCATCCCTCTACTGTGCTTTGTATTTGAATGGAAGCTTCATTACACTCACATGTCTCAGCTACTTGGGAAGGGAGGCACATAATAGAGCATTATGTACCGTAGCCATTAATGTGTTGTAGAATTCCTTAAAAAGCAAAATGGCAGGTTTAGGTGTGTTGTCTGCATATCATTAAGAAGTCATGGATTATGTGATGGAATATCATTAAGAAGACATTCTTTATCATTTACTCTCTTCCTCTTTTACAGTTGCGCTGTTCAGCTTGGTCGGATTTATCCAGATGACTATTTGGGCCAAAGGAAAACACCGTAGCTATCTCAAGGAGTTTAAAGACTACCCCCCTCTCCGGTCACCCATAGTTCCCTTCATCCTGTGATTTTTGTCCTTCTCCTAAAATGTTATTTTAACCTTTTGTTCCCTCTTCCCTGACCTCCATGTATGCACTGAGCTGAACCCCTGCACCGAACACAGCCTGGTAGATCTTCTCATTTTGGGCTGTCCCTGGCATTGTTTGTCTCCATTTTGTGGTGCAACAGGGGATGAGATCTGTTAGCTGAAGTTGTCAACGCATTTTGGTACTAATAAACTGGAGCTGGAAATAAATACTTGACATTTTAATATTTTGTGCTTTTTTTCTATTCTGTTTGTACATGCTGTAAACCCCCACTCTCAATGTAGGCTTTCATAAACCAGGTAAGTGTACTGCATCTAATTTTGCATTGGTGTTACTTTTGAAAAGCCTGTTGCATTCTCCATCCTTAAAATCTTTGGGCTAGCTCTGCTGGAACAGGTCAGAAAGATCTTATAAAGAGCAAATCAAGAAGACTGCACAAAGAATTTCTCCCTGGCACCAAGAGGGTGAAGGTACAGTATCTTTCTCTTCCATTTTATTTCAGGCCATCAGGAGAATTCAGGCACAAATGGGTTAACTCTGTACCGAAGGTCGTGGACTGCAAGACAAAGGTGTGGCTCCTCCCGGCCTATATACTTCCGGCTGTATTCCCACAATCCAGTTATTCTAAGTATGCAGCACGTCCTGCTCCAGATAATGATTCATAACAGATGGGATTACCTCCGCCAGTGGGCGCCTGACTGCAGAGATGGCAAAAAGAGGCCCCTCCCGGTCCCATACATACTTAACAGCCCGCGGCCCTCTAGGACTATTCCCACCCATTCCACTTATTACTTGTGTCTCCCAGCTTTGGCTGCGCTGGTCGGGTGATGGTAGGCAGCACCTATCACAGGTGCTCTTTACGGAGCCTGGCTCCGACCGCAATCCCCCACCAAAGGGTACGCGGTGCAGGTTATGGTGAACCTGATTTGGGATGCCCTGTCCGCTCTTGCCCTTCCCTGGTCATCGGTGGGTCTCCTTAATTGACATCCACTCTCCCCCCTCTCTCGTTGTCCCGTTCGGGGGGGAGGTGTATGTGCGTTTATTGCCGTGTGTGTGTGTGATTGCACTTCAACTTTCAGGGCTCCGCGCTCTGTCTTCACTTTGGTCATTTTGAATTTGCAGCCGCTGACACGTGTGCCTTGCGTCCACGGTCACGGCGTCCACGGCGGCATCATCATCAAGAATCCCTGCGCGCCCATTGGCTGTTACGTCCCGGCCTGTCTGCGTGCTTCTCGGAGGGGGCGTGGCTTGTCTGTTGGCGCACTCCGTGTCGTCTCCTCCTGCGGCCTGCCCCTTGAGGTTCCTCCAGCGCCATTTTGGTCCTCTCCTGGTGTGATTGCTGGCTCCCCACCGTGGTCCGTGAGTGCCCCTGCGGGCTTGGCTTTTGTTCATTTGTCATTTCGGTGTGCTTATGGGGTGTCATTGTTATGTCTTTCAGGCGGGATAACTGCTTTAAGAGGTTTCTCCCGGTCCTATCCCCTCTATTATTATATATTAACTTTTTATTTTTTTTTATTAACTATTAGAGGCCTACACTGTAAAATCCTCCCACTTCCCTGGCGGACATTTGGGGCATCCCGGGTTGCTTGTACGGCGTAATTCCTATTGGCCAGTTGTGCCACTTTAATCACCATATGGAGGCTTCACAGGATATTGTGCTCGGGGTCCCCTCGGGACAAGCCCGGCTGTGTGTGGTGTGTGGGGCATCCCCTGTGAGCAATGATGTGCGGGTCTGTGTACCCTGCGCCCAGCAGGCACTGGCGCTGCATTGTGGGCTATCTGTGACTGGGCCTGCGCCCACTATATCCTTACCCACTCCCCCTCCCTTCATTATGAGCTAAATACTAGTGGGGAGTCTCAAACTGACGTGTCTTCCAGGTTGGCTAACATTGAGAGGTTGATTGCTAGCTCTGCGGCCCGTAAGGTCCCGGCTAAAAGGCGGCATGTGGCGCCGGGAACGTCTGCCTTTCCTATGGAGGCTGAGAATTTCCTTGATTTGTCTGACTATACCCCACTTGAGGAGGGGGAATTATTCTCAGATTCAGAGTTATTTGATGATCAGCATTTCAGTGGTGCTGAATATGGCTCTGATCATTGGGATGCTGATGACACCAATTGACTGTTAACTCAGATTTTTGATGTGCTTTCTATCTCCCTCCCTGCTGTGGCTCCCAAGCAACAGGGGGAACTGTTCAGTATTGCTAAACTGCATTTGGAATTTCCATAACAGGCCCATTTCAATAATCTTGTTCTCAAAGAATGGGAGCGGCCGGCTTCCCGGAATTCCTAAGGGCTGGGATAAAAGGTACCCTTTTCCCACTGATGTGGTTAAATGTTGGTCAACCCCCCCAGAAGTGGATGCACAAGTATTGGGGCTGTCCAACACATCTGTGGTCCATTCCCCTGATTCCACTACCCTCAAGGATAGTGAGGACCGGCGCATTGACCAGCTGGCTTCCCATGCCTTTGCCTGTGTGGGGTCTGCCTTGCGCCCTGTCTGTGCTTCTGCTATTACTGCTTTTGCAGGGACTCTCCTCAAGGGTCTGTTGGAAGGCGCCCCTGACGATACATCTAGTGCCGAATTCAGGGCCTTGTCACAGTGTGAGATGTTCATTGCATATGTCCTTTCTGCCTTAGATGACACCATTAGGATGTGTAGTAGAACCTCTGCCTTGGTGGTTGCTATACGCCGCTCTGTTTGGCTGCGCCAGTGTGCAGCTGATAATGCTGCTAAGAAGGCCCTCACAGGGTTCCCCTTCAAGGGGCTGCGCTTATTTGGTGATTGCTTGGACCTGTTTGCCAAGGCGGGTAAGTTGCCTCAACGTAAGAAGCAGTTGCTGCCCGTTCGGGCCTTTGCTCCCTCCTACCGTGGATCCAGGTCCGGGAGAGGGGTTTTCTTTGCAGGTTCTAGGGGAGACTTCTGGGGCTGGGGCAGAGGTCGTGCCCGCTCCAGATCTTCCTGGGGGTCCAAGCCCAAATCTGTTGCCAAGCCTCCTCAGCCATGAAGGGGCACCCTCACCCATCCAGGTTGGGGGACGGCTGTGGCTCTTCGCTTGTGTCTGGAGACAACAGTTCTCAGACAGGTGGATTCTGGACGTTGTGTCCTCCGGCTACAAGCTAGAGTTCGCTGTCTGGCCGCCTCCAAGATTTCTCAGTTCTCTGATTCCTCTAGACCCCTTGGCAGCTCATGAGCTGACTTGGGGGTAATCTGTCAGGTCCGTCCTGTGGAAAGAGGTTGGGGTTTTTATTCCAATCTGTTCACCGTACCCAAAAGGGATGGTTCCGTCAGACCCATCCTGGACTTAAAGCTGCTCAACAAGTTCATCAGGACCAGGAACTTTTGCATGGAGACCCTGCGCTCCGCGATCAGTTCATTGCACCCGGGAGACTTCATGACCTTCATAGACATCAAAGATGCTTACCTTCATGTTCCAGTCTTCCCAGAGCAATAGAGATTCCTCAGGTTCGCATTGGAGGACCAGCACTACCAATTTGTGGCACTGCTCTTCGGTCTCACTTCGGCCCCCAGGGTCTTCACCAATGTGCTGGCGGGTGTCATGGCTCTCCTCAGGGCTCAGGGCATTCGCATTCTTCCCTATCTGGACGACCTTCTCATCACTTCTCAGTCTTTCCAGCAGGCGGTATTGGATACCCAGCGGGTGGTGACGGTTCTGGAATAGCTCGGCTGGGTGATCAATCACCCCAAATCTTCCCTGTCTCCGTCTGACTTCCTTCCTGGGCATGAATCTGGATACTGTTCAGGCCAGGATTTTTCTTCCTCAGCAGAAGGTGGACTCTCTGCAAGCTCAAGTTCATTCCCTTCTGTCCTGCCCTCACCCTTCCATCCGGCAGGGGATGCAGCTGGTGGGACAGATGGTGTCCTGCTTTGAGGTGGTTCCCTATGCACAGTTCCACATGAGACCTCTTCAGCTACATCTATTGTCGGTCTGGGACAAGAGTCCCCTGTCGCTGGATCGGGCCTTTGTTCTGTCCCCTCTGGCTCGGCGGTCCCTCTTGTGGTGGCTGGACTCGAGGAACCTGTTGGGGGGCAGATCCTTCATGGCCCCCTGTTGGGAGACAGTCACCACGGATGCCAGTGGTCCAGGGGCTGTGGGGCCCTCAGGAGGCCCATGCTCCTATCAACATCCTGGAACTGAGGGCGGTTCGGTTGGTTCTGGCCCAATTGACTCTTCACCTGCGGGTCCGGCCGGTCCAAGTTCGCTTTAGACAACCAGACGGCGGTTGCCTTCAAGGAGGTCCTGTCCTGGGTGGAGGGCAATGTCCCTTGCATCTCAGCAGTGTACATTCTGGGGGTGGAGAATCTGGAGGCAGATTTTCTAAGCAGGGGGACTTGGGGGAATGGTCTCAGCAGCGAGGTCTTCCTATTCCTGTGTCACCGTTGGGGGGGTTCCGGAAGTGGATCTGTTTGCGTCCAGCCACAATCTCAAGCTCCCAGTCTTTGTCTCTCTGTCCCAGGATCCCCTGGCCCTTGCGGTGGATGCTCTGACTCTATCCTGGCAGGGGTTCCGTCTCCTGTATCTTTTTCCTCCATTCCCCCTGCTGGGAAGGGTTCAGCGCAAGCTGGCTCAGGAAAGGGTGCCAGCAATCCTGGTGGCCCCTCGTTGGCCAAGACAGGTGTGGTTCGCAGGTATCGTTCAGCTGGCAGTAGATCAGTACGCTCTGCCCCTGGTTCCGGACCTTCTCACTTAAGGGTGGCTATGCCAACCCAATTTACAAACGCTGGCTTTGACTGCCTGGCTGCTGAAACCTCCATCTTAAGGGATGAGGGGCTTTCTGATTCTGTGGTTAATACTCTAATCAGGGCTAGGAAGAAATCCTCTTCTACCATCTACTATAGGATCTGGCGGACCTATATTGACTGGTGTGAGTCTAGGGCCCTTCCCTGTCGGGTGTTTTCCATTCCTAGGATTCTGGAGTTCCTTCAGCATGGTCTGGATCTGGGACTTCAGCTCAGCACGCTCTAGGGTCACAGTCCTGCCTTGGCTGTTTTCTTCCAGAGATCTTTCGCTCATCATCCTCTAGTCAAGACTTTCTTCCAGCTCATGTGCGTCCCCCTCGCAAACCTCTGTTGCCAGTTTGGGATTTGAATTTGGTTTTGTCTGACCTCCAGGGCCCTCCATTTGAGCCTGTGCATGAGGCTGCTCTGTCTATTCTTACTCTTAAAGTTGCCTTTTTGGTGGCTATCACCTTGGTCAGGCATGTTTCGGAGTTGGCGGCTCTTTCTATTCAGGCCCCCTATTTTGGGAGACACCAGGACAAGGTGGTTTTCTGCTTTAAACCTGATTTCTTGCCTAAGGTTGTCTCTGCCTTCCATCTCAATCAGGACATTGTGCTTCCTTCCTTGTGCCCTAATCCTGGTAATTCCAAGGAGAGGGCCTTACATTCCCTGGATGTGGTCAGGAATTTGAAGTTCTACTTGGTGGCTACTGCACCTTGGTGGCTAATGCACCACTGATGCCTTGTTTGTGGTCTCTTCAGGTCCCAAGAAGGTCTGGCTCCTGCTAAGTCTACTATTAGCAAATGGATTCGTCAGGCTATTTTTAGGGCCTATTCTGCTAGGGGAAAGAATCCTCCTTTCCGTGTTACTGCTCATTCTACACGTGCTGTTGGGGCCTCCTGGGCCTTCCAGCACCAGGCTTCTGTTGAACAAGTTTGTAAGGCTGCTACTTGGTCTTCTGTTCATACAAGGTTGATGTTCGGGCCTCAGCTGATTTTGTTGTTTTTTATGTTTTTTTTTTATGTTTTTGGCCGCAAAGTTCTGCAGGTGGCAGTGGTTTGAACTGTGCGTTGTTGCTTTTGGGGATCCCACCCTATTTACGGACACTGCTATTGGATGTCCAATCTGTTATGAATCATTATCTGGAGCAGGACGTGCTGCATACTTGGAATAATACAATTCTGTGTTTACTCACCTTGTAGAATTGGTATTATAAGTATGCAGCACATCCTGCTCCACCCACCCTGTTTGCATTATCTTGGATCCTCTGTATGGTGATTGTTATCCTTGTTAACGTTGTTAATTATCATTGGCTTCTCCTGGTTCTCCTTACTGCTTTGTAGTACTGGGGAATTTGTGGGAGGTCCCGGGTATGTATGGGACCGGGAGGGGCCTCTTTTTTGCCATCTCCGCAGTCAGGCGCCCTGTGGCGGAGGTAATCCCATCTGTTATGAATCATTTCTGGAGCAGGACGTGCTGCATACTTATAATACCAATTCTACAAGGTGAGTAAACACAGAATTGTATTTTTCCCTTTCAGATGGATCTGGACTGCAAGGTGTGCTGTGAGCTCCTCTCTCTGTTTATTTTTGTTTTTAGGATTTTACCTTGGAAGCGGGAATTTAACCCCAAAGGTCTTTCTGGCCCTTATATTCCTCTGATCTGGATGGACCCACAATGCCCCCTCAGCTTTGCTGTATGTGGATCAGGATAAGGGTAAGCGCCAGGGTCTTGGGCGCTTTGGGGGTGTCACTTTTGTTTATCAGAAAGGTTGATCACTGCTGGCTGCAGGAAGAGTCAGCCAGAGGTTTTTGTCTGGTGAGCCTGATTGGGGGAACCAGGGAAAGAATATTTCCTTTTGTATTGTCTCCTAATGTTCTTTGTACTTTTTTTAATCTAAAATGTCACGCTTTTTAGCGAGCGGGCAGAGCTAAGGTGGCAGGACGAAACAGACGCTTCCTTCGACCGGGCAGCAGGGGAAGGACACTGCCTCACTTTCCGCCTTTGCATCGGATACAGGTCTCTGCCGATGGGCCGCCGCTGTCAGTTCTTCCCCGGCTTGTAGCGTTCTTCCTTTCCCTTGTGCAAGGGTCGCTTCTTCGACCATGCCGCCGCCAATTCTTTGCTGCAGCTTTGGTCACTAGCAGGGCTCATACTGCACCTCTCCACCCGGACTCTTGGTCTTAGATCCTCAGGGAATTAGACTATATATACATATACATGGTTTCACCATGACGGATGGCACCTGGGGTAATTGGATCTGATCCTTGAGCTGAAAGCTTCTGTCCAGTATGCATGCAGGTGCCAGTGGATTAGGATTGTGCTACTGTAGTAATTGCTAAGTATGGAAGACAGTTGTCTCCTCCTGCAAGGGGTCTGACCCCTATCGCTGGACCCTTAGAACCTAGGGCTCCCTCAGTAGCCCAGCTTCAGTGCTTGGATGACATATAGTAAAGGAAGCTAGAGAAGCAGAAGTCACGCACTTTTCCATGACATGGTAAAGGAAGCTAGATAAGCAGAAGTCCAGCACTTTTCCAATTCATACTTCAGCATGACCACACGGAGAGAGAGAGAAGGCGAGAGAAGAGTTCCATCCTTTCCTACCCACATCATTACTTCATATTTCCTGTCTGGGGAACCACTGGACAGAGCGTGATAGAAGACAATTAATCTACAACCAATTTTTTTTTTTTTTTTTTTTAACAATCCAGTCCCTGGAGCAGCCCGCTGTACCCTAGAATGTCACATACTGGGGTATAGTTCATGACTATGGGACAGCCAGGGCTAAAATTCCCACATAGACTAAGCGTGAGTAGTGTGATGCCCCCTTTAAGAAAATCCTGAGCAGGTATTCCAGCCCTTTAAGTCTAACCGGAGCGCTGGATTCTTTCTTTCATCAGCTGTTTTTTGCGGTTAGTAGTTTTCCCTCCGAAATTTCAAAATTCTGGGGACGGAGCCTAAAGCCCAGACCTTGCACTCTGACGCCACTTCCGTTTTCCAATACATGTGGCCACCTGGAAGAAAGGAGGAGGCATTCCTCCCTGGCCAGCGTACAGGTGGGAGGGAGGCAGGGCAGGAGAAGCGGCAGGTGCGGCGTTATGTCCGAGGGGGTCAGTCCATGCTGCGCTCCACAGCAGGAGCAGGTGGGCACCTGCTGCTGCTGGGCCAGGGCCTCCATCAGCGGTGGGGTCAGCACCTGCTGCTGGGCCAAGTCCACCAACAGGCTACACGCTGTCAGCACCTGCTGCTGGGCCAGGGCCTTGAGACAGGCTATGCGTTGCCATGGGGTTGGCCCCAGCTGCTTGTGGGCCAGGGCCCATGAGAGGTTGCACGCTGTTGCCACCTGCTACTGCTGGGCCAAGGCCCTGAGATATGCTGCTTGCTTTCTCAGGGTGGGCACCTGCTGCTGCTCATCCAGGGCTCCCATCAGGCTACTTGCTGCGGTGGGGTTGGCACCTGATACTGCTTGGCTAGAGGCCATGATAGGTTGCATGATGTTGGCATGTGATGCTGCTGGGCCAGGGCCCCCAACAAGCTGTGCACTGTGGTGGGGGTCAGCACCTGCTGCTGCTTGGCCAGTGCCCCCAACAGGCACCATGCTGTTGGCACCTGCTGCTGGGCCATTGCCTCGAGATAGGCTGTGTGCTGCCATGGGGCTGCACCTGTTACTGCTGGTCAAGGGCCCCCAACAGGCTGTGTGCTACCATGGGTAAGGCACCTGCTGCTTCTTGGCTAGGACCCATGAAAGGTTGCACGCTGTTGGCACCTGCTGCTGGGCCAGTGCCCCAACATTCTGTGCAGTGTGTAAGGGGTCGGCGCCTGCTGTTGGGCCAGTGCCTCGAGACACTATGTGTGCTGCCATGGGGTTGGCACATACTACTGCTGGTTCAGGGCCTCAAAAAATGTTTGTGCTCTGCCATGCGGTTGGCACTTGCTGCTGCTGGGCCCCCAAACATGATGCATGCTATCAGAACCTGCTACTGCTGGCTCAGGGCCCTAAAAAAGGCTGTGCTCTGCCATGGGGTTGGCATCTGCTGCTGCTGCTGGGCCAGGGCACCCATCAGGCTGCTTGCTGCTGCTGAGCCAGGGCCCCCAATAGGTGACACTCTGTCAGCACCTGCTGCTGCTGGGCCAGGGCCCCCAACAAGCTGTGCACTGCGGTGGGGTCCACCTGCTGCTGCTGGGCCAAGGTCACCAACAGGCTATATGCTGTTGGCACCTGCTGCTGGGCCAGGCTCTTGAGACAGGCTGTACGCTGCCATGGAGTGGACACCTGCTACTGCTGGGAAGGGCCCACAACAGGCTGTGTGCTGTAATGGGCTTAGCACCTGCTACTGCTGGGCCAGAGCCCCCATCAGGCTGCTTACTGTCTGAGGTTGGGCACCTGCTTGGGAACAGCAGCGACAGGCAGACCGGCCCTCCGACCATCAGGAACCAGCTGTAAGTGCATGGGTGTGTGAGCGGCGGCGCGGGGGGAGGAGGGAGAGTGGGATGCCACTCACTGGCTGGCTAGATCCCACAGGGACCTACATACCTGTTTTTGTTAATAGTAAGTGAAAGTATATCTCTTTTCTTATATTTGGAAATGGAAGCTTGAAATCTCTGTCTATATATAATTAAAGTATGTCTTTATTATTTACAATCAAAACTCAAGTATGGAACTGCACCACTCCAAAGTATAAATGTAATCTTTTATTAGTTCATATGTATCACTACATTCATTAAAACACTCTTAGATTAAAACCAGTTAATATTTGAACATGACTCTAGAGGGCGCTGTTGGCACAAGCATGAACTGCTAGAATAATCACATCTCATATATATGTCCCTATGTAAAACAAAGTGCAATATATGTGTAAACATACAATATGTACAAAATATTGAAAGTGTGCAACAAATGTAACAAAATGACTAAGTGCAGTTGATTAGAAAACGTAAATAGCAGCAATGTACTTAATAAAGAGGACACAGCGGGATCACAAGAGGGACAAAACACACGCAAAAGGCTCTTACATGAGAGATGGATAGGCCACAGCACCCCTCCCCTGACCAACGCGTTGCGTGACGTAACATTACATCTTCAGGGCAATTGATGTCCAGGGCACCCCTGATCACACAAGAATGTCCTTTTATACCTCCCCCGCCCCCACCACAAACCGCCCAGTTAACGTGCCGCAGGTGAACTGATTGCTAGACACACTCCGGCCGGAAGTGCGTCAGCGTGATGATGCGGCCTGCGTTCCACTAGGTCACTTCCGATTATGAAACCGGAAGTGCCTTGGCGCTAGTGGTGTAGCCCCCCCCCCCCCCGGTAGACCTATTGTGGCGGGCATCGGGAGTCTTACTGAATAAGCGTGAATCTTCATTGATAAGCAATTGCAGCCCTTTTGACTCTCTGTGGGGGGGTTGGGTACCAGGCTACATGCTGTTGGCACCTGCTACCCTGTTTCCCCGAAAATAAGACATTCTCCGAAAATAAGGCCTAGTGCCTGCTTTCGGAGGATATCGTTATATAAGTCATCCCCCGAAAATTGTATTGTAACCACTAGGGGGCGTAATGACGGGGCACGTAAGGGGGGAGCTCCAGGGAGGTGGAGGAGACGCACGCTGTGCCATATTTCCGGGGAAAAATTAATCTAAGACAGTGTCTTATTTTCGGGGAAACAGGGTACTGCTGGGCAATGGCCCCCAACAGGCAGGCTGTGTGCTGCCATGGGTCAGCACCTGTTGCTGTTGGGCCAGGGACCCCAAATGCTGTGTCCGAAGCTACTACTGCTGGTCCAGGGCCCAAAAAAGGTTGTGCTCTATCATGGTGTTGGCACTTGCTGCTGCTTGGCCAGGGCCCCAAACATGCTGCATGCTATCTGCACCTGCTACTGTTTGTCCAGGACCCCCAAAAAAACTGTGCTCTGCCATGGGGTCAGCATCTGCTGCTGCTGCTGGGCCCCCATCAGACTGCTTGCTGCGGAGGGGGTCGGCATCTGTTGCTGCTGGGCCAGGGCCCCAAACAGGCTGTGCACTGCGCTGCATTCAGCATTTGCTTCTGCTGGGCCTGGGCGCGCGACAGGCTGCTTAGGTTTCTACCAGGACAAAACACAACTAAAAAACAAATTTTCACAAGTTTTTTCATTACACAGAACTAATAACAAAATAATTCTATCTCTTAGCCCAAAATTCACACTTAAATATATATAGATCAAAATGGTCTTGCAATAGAGGGTGAAAGGAGAGGTGTCTTTAGGTAAAAAAAACTATAAATAGGCTGCAGAGGGGGGCAGAGAGGACCTTTTGAAAGGAGAGCTAGAGGTAGAATGTCCTTTTTGTTTGCCATGGAGCTGGCACCTGCTGTTGCACGCTGTTGGCACCTGCTACTAGCAGGCGCTCTGAAATGCTTGCTACAGACGCTCATTGGCGTTAGTGATGAATCAGCCTGCCCGTATTGTATACTGTTTGCATGACATTAAAGCAGACACCCTAAGCGGCCTATGTGGTGCTTTAATTCTCGTCGCTGGACCGAGGTTAAGGTGAGATTTACCGGCATTCTGAGGGGGTTAAGTGTGGAGGAGGGTTTCAGCATTCTGGAGGTCTCCCCCCAGACTATCATTTAGCAGCAACCAACACGCAGAGTGTTGGTCTGCTTTAACTTTGCACTTTGTTGCATCTTTTGTTTGCGTTTGTATATGTACTATATCTGTAATATTAACTGTCTGTTAATATTACTTTGTACAGCACTATGAAACAAGCACTATATAAATAAAAAAAATAATATTATAGGCTGGTACGTGAAATGATTCTATTCGATTCATTCAGTTCTTGTCCGATCCATGCAGTTCATGCTCAACAGTGTTTTGGGAAACATCCAATGGCTTAAACAATAGTCAAAAACTAAACAGGTATTCAAATAGGACACAGCTCTCACAAAAGAGACCTGCAGTTATTTGCATGGTCTGAAACACAAATAAAAAACATGTGTTTTAACTCATTCCTGTAGAAACACTGTTCTCAGCATTTGTTGTCTAAAATGTTTTACACCCACTGGGGGACTTGCTCAGAGCAATGCAATGAAATGACACTGGAGCTTGGTAATCATATACACATGAGCATCAGTGAATCTTTATTACTATAGATTTTTGTTATCCTCAGCAATTGATCAGGATGAAAGGAACGGTCGATTCAGCTCCAGACGAGAATACATTTTTGATTACCTTCTGATGTTGGCCAACCAGTGCACCAGGCATACTGCCAGCCCCTATGCCCTTCAGCACAGGCCTAGCGCTCTTCTAGTGGTGCAGGGTGCTCTTATGCACCCTGGTGCCCAGGAGAAGGTGCGGGTACTTTGGCAGCGGTACGGCCATGTCACCCACTGTTGCTGGCAGATGGCATGCTGACCCCATGACTCTTTGAACTGGTATATGGGTCCCTTGAACCCTTTATCATTTGACAAAGAGTTGAAAAAAGGGGCCACAAAATAAAATACATTTAACAGTACCCACTCATCCACGTTTTATTTCCTCTGATCTCCACTGGGCAACGTCCTCAATGTTGGTCTATGGGTTCAGGGTTTTCTGACGCTGGAACAGCTTCTTTACCCTCTGCCCTGCCTACATATGCTTTTAAAGGGGACAAGGGTCCTCCTTTCTTCTACCCTGGCATTCAACCAGGGGTAATGCCAGCCATCTGAAAGGAAAGCTTTTATACTACTGGCACACTTATGTGAACATGATATGTTGTTTAACGTGCTTGGTAGCTGCTGAGGCTATATAGTGACTCCAGCCTATCCACAGAGACTGATGATGGGTGACTAATTACTCTTGCAACGTAATGGATACAGGGTCAGAGTAAAGCAAAGCAGCATTGGGTACAGCAAGGTCAACGAAGGAGACTTCCCTGGCTTCTTACTAATTAATGTGCAGCAAATATTATTAGAAATCATATTTCCCCCTATTTCAGTGACATATGGTGAGCAGCTCTGATTAGTGTGAATGGGAAGCGAGAGTGGCCGCTGCTGCCTGAGCTCACACCCCAGCCTATCTGAATGGCTAGGGGAAGAGCACACACACAGCCCGAGGATGTGGGTATGCAGCCGCTCTCGTTCCCCATTCACAACAATCAGAGCCGCCTTGCTAAATTACGTCACGTTCCAAGCTGTGTGGGTTCTGTTTCGTTTTAAGGTTTTTTAGACCAAACCTATAAAGATCCAAAAGGGTACTAGGTAGGGGCACCCCTTATTATATGTGTTAGCAATGTAAGCCAATGTTAGGTGTGGTTGCAGGGAGCCCGTTTTGACAATGATGTCTTGCTTTTTGTCTCATCGGCCATAATCACTCTTCCAAATTTGTTTAATCTCTCACATTCATTTGCAGGCCTTTCAGGATTAAAACTCAGTGATACCTAATCCGAAGCATTGAACTTTTCACTTCCTGTTGCAGTGGTCCGTCAATTAAAACAATCATTTGTATTCTCCTGTAGAGTGGATAGCCTGAAATATCTGGGGATTTATTTGCTTTTTATCAGGTTAATTATAACTTGCAAATTTGTAGATGATCTTGGTCTGGGGCAGAATTAGAGCACTTACCTCAGCTACATTATTTATTTCAAACTTTTCCTATTTCCTACTATTTCCTACTAGGTTCCCTCACCAGATATAAAGAAAAATCCAACTCAAAATAAGGCTTTTTTGGCTAATAATAGTAGATGTATTAAGCAAAAAAACTATTCATGTCCTCATAAAAGGTCTTGGGAGTCCTTGACATGAGGAGTTTTTATCGAGTTGCCTAATTTTTGCTCCAGTGGGAGAAGCCTGGATCTTCAGCATAAATTAATGAAAAGCCCAAACCCTTAAAAAAAAAACCTATTCCCTACCATTGAAAATTAATATATTTTACATTTTTAGTCCCTTACTTTTTATTCTTTTCCCCACTGGACTGCAACTCTGTTCAGGACTCTAGGATACAGGCGCTGCCATCTGGCCTCAGAAGCATCACATACAAAGGATAGGAGAGGGGGGGAGAAGCACAGGGGGACGGGTTATAGCTGTGCTTTGCATAGACAGAGCAGAGCTGGGGTCATGAAAAGGACAGTAATCTCAGAATGCAGAGCAGCACTTCCTGTTTGCAGGCAGCCTAGCACTCTATGTGATGCCATCTTGGATGTTTAAAGCCTCAGAAAATGCAGTAGACTCAGGTAGGATGATTTTTAATGTGAGCAATCTGTATGTACAGGGTGGGCGAAACATAAAAGATATGCTCTTATTCAGGGTGAAGGTTTAAGTATTTTCTTTGCCGGTATGGCAGCCAAATTAGTTCTAATTGTGGAACAGTCAGCTACTGAAGATACAGGCATTGAATAACAAGCTTATCTGAATAATGCTCAATGAGAAGCTGAGTAGCATTGTCTTAAATAAAGTTACTAAATTCACAGGAGGTGTAGAGCCCATGGGAAGAAGATATGCGCTAGGTGGAAGAGGATCTTTTTCCATTTTTCCTCGTTCCTTTCCCTTTTCTCTCTGTTTTCTCTTTACGTGGATAAAATAGTATTTATACTTATATTTCATTCAAGGCAAAAAAAACAGCTCAAGTTAAATCGTATATTTTAATGTGATAAGCGCACAGTAAGCAAAAAATTCAAATGTGGAATATTACATATACAGGTCTGAGAGCGGAGTACAGGTTACAGGTAAGTGATTCTAAACATAAATTGCACTACCATAATGCATTCAGTTGAGTTGATGTGCAGCAAAACCCCCTGGAGGCGTAAAGCGGGACCTCTTCTACATGTACACAAGACCCCCTGATAAGACAGACCACGTTCCCAGGTAGTTGTCTGGCATTTAACCCTCAACTGGACACCCCCTAGGAGGAGTCTCTACCAACCAACCCCCCCCCCCCCCCACTTGGGATACAATTTACAAGCTCAAGAACCTATTTCCGGCATCATTTTTGATTGGCCATACAACCCTGGTTCTGATGTTAAATCATTTGGCCTGTTGCTGCACATCTGCTATGTCCAAGAAAAGAGTTTTGGAAGGATCAGAACCAGAGATCTTGCTACTGTAAGAGAGAACTATGGGTGGATGCATCTTTTCCCCTGGTCCTGACTCTTGATTTGGCTGGGGCTAGGGTGAATGGTGGTTATTCCTGGTACCATGTTGCAGACAGTCCAGTTGGTAGCAGCCTTTCGAGAGTGTGGAAAGGAAACTAGCTCCTTGCATGGGTTAATTTAGGGATGGCACTTAAATGGCAGATAGCAGATAAAATTGAGAGATAGGCTGGCCATCAAAAATCCTCTGCTATCAGCCTGAAAACATAAACAGCTTCTCACAACATGAAGATGCTGTTACCCATTCCACCGGCCGCAGGTCTCGGCAGCGCTCGTCCTTACTCGCGGTCACGTGATCCCGAAGCTCTGCCCAACTCGTTTCGTCAGATGTGACTTAATCATGGACTGGTTTATGTTTTCAAGCTGTTACCAGGGGATTTTTGATGGCCGGCCTATCTCTCAGTTTTATCTGATGTAAAGCGAAACAAAGAAAAAATTGTATTTTATTTTGCTCTATGCACTTTAGAACTCATATTCATCAGTATTGCAGATTTGCATTTGTCATTTCTTAAAAATAGGGAAGGGCTTTTGACATGTATTATGCAGAGATCAGTTTGCATTTGGTTACCTGTCAGAGTCTCTTCTGTACACATAATCCATTCTGTCCTGATAACCAAGGCGATGAGGTGGCTTCTATGTGGTGAGTCCTCTTGCTTTGTTGCACTGTAGAGCTCACACATTTATCCAGATTTATCAAAAGCATTGCAAGCTAAAGTAGAGAGAAAGGGCAGACCACTTAGGTTTTTTCTATTAATAGAGGTTGTGTCTTCCTTTTTTGGCAGATCTTTGTGTCTTTTGTATCTGCTTTCAAGTTAAAGGTGAGTGACTGAGCACTAATCATTTTTTTCATTGCAGTGATTGGTTCACTTTTCTGTTTGGTACGGAGGTGCAACCAAAAGGCACAAGAACAGGCTATAGAGAACATAAGGGCAGCTCAGCAGTTCACTGAAAATCTCCTCTCATCATTGCAGATCTTGTATGAGAGAGAAGCTGTATCTTGTACAAAATGCATAATCCCCGACCCCAGCTATTTTTGGACACTAATTTTTTATACCTCTAAAATATGACAGTTTAGATGGTGACACCTTGTTGTCTGTACTATATACAGTACTTACCTTCTTTCAGTTCCTGCACTGGTGACTTGTGGCAGTGAGCATGGGGCCACTGCAGAGTGGCAACTTTGTTCTCTATGCTCAGCACTGGGATGTTGCTTTGCAGAGGCCTATGTTGATAGCTGCATGTTGCTGCACATTATCGCCAGAGGAAGGTGAGTACATAGCACCGATCCACAGGGTTCTCTAGTGATTTTAAAGTGGACCAACACCCAGGGGTGAGCGGCTCGGGAATCTATAAGATTCCCGGGCCGATCACCTCCCTCACTGCGGGGCATCCGAGATCGATGGGTGAAACCCCCCCCAAAAGCCCCAAAAAACCTTACCTTATCGGCGACGGATCAGCCGCCGCCGCCTCCCGCGCGCCCCTCTAGCAGTGTGCGCGCCCGCGCCGGCCGTTTGTGAATGGACGGCGTGGGCGCCCGCCCTGTAAGAGGGACGCGCGGGAGGCGGCGGCGGCGGCTTGTCCGTCGACGAAAAGGTAAGTTTTTTGGGGGGGTTTCATACAGCAGGGCATCCTGATCTCGGATGCCCCGCTGAAGTGGACCAACACCCAGGATAGTGAAAATCCTGGGTGTTGGTCCACTTTAATCACTAATCAGGATGCTCAAGTGGGAAGAATGAAAATGGATCAAGTCTCTAATAAGAGTCTTGGTCCGTTTTAAGAAGCTACATTACCTGTAAACTTGTACTTTTACCAGCCATACCTTAACATTATCCTATGTGCAGGTATTATACATTATGTACGTCCAGTTACTTACTACAATGTGCATATTTTGGCTTTTATAGATACAAAAAAATGTTTTTTGACTTTCCCTACAGACCTCAAACCCAAATGTGCTTTTTGCCGCATTACTCCATTATTACCTGCCACCCACTCACGGCGGTAACATGAGAAGCTGGCCCCAAGGGGGGGTTATGGTCTCTGCATGGAGCGATCCCTTTAAGAATAGTAGGTGCCTGCTTCTGTTCCTATACCTATGATGTGGAGTGAGGAGGGTCAAGGGAGAGGATGGTAGTTAAGAGGGGAGTCTCATGCCAGAGGGCACATTCGAAATTGAGGTCATGAGTGAAAGTCCACGAAAGAGGACTTTCACATTCATTTGTCCCAGAAACAAAAACCTTTTGTTGCGCTTTCTTCAAGCTGATGGAAAAGTTCTTATCCCAAAACAACCTGTCGGGAATGGTGACTCCCAGAAACGGTTTTCTTTGAAAAAAACTTATAGTACATAATATTTTTTCTAAGATCACAATAACAAAGTTAAATCAATTTAAACAATTAAGTGATACTGACAATATTTACGCAATTATGGGGCAGCCATGAGTGTTCCCCCCGCATTGCATCCAAGCTTGGTTTGCACCAAAGGGGGGGGGGGGTCGTTGAGGTGGAAAGATTGGCTGCCCCTGTAGGAGCTATTTTGCTAGCTGCTAAAAATGTCCCTGGTGTTGATTGCACAAAGCTAGCCAAGTTTGCAGAACCCAATGATGGCACACTATTCCCAGCTGCTATTCAGTAGGGACCTCACAACTGTTTGTCGTGCAGGTGCATGCTCCCCAACTGGAACAGTGATATGTGACCATGGCTGTGTATGTTTCACAGTTCAGTTCACGGTGTGAAGTATGGTGTGTGGGGCTGACTGGGTGCAGCACAGAAGGGGTCCTTGGATTGCTTAGCACTCCATTGTGTGGAACCCTGTGCTCCTATTTTGCGTCACCCCAAGCAGTCATCCATCCTTATTGTGGGAAAATATTTAGGAATGTGAGGTTGTGCTCAATGCTGGAGTATACACCATTCCCCTCTAGCCCTACAGGCCCCCACCACAAAAACGGCAACTGCTTCTTCATTGAGCTCCATCAACATTATAGCATTCTCCTGGACAGCAGAGGTGATGGAACACTGTGACATACATAGTAACATAGTATGTAAGGCTGAATAAAGACTTTAGTCCATCCAGTTCAGCCTGTTTAACTCCTTCCAGTGGTCTAGTAGCCATAGCTGGAAATGTTATTACATGCCAGGAAGGCATCAAGGCCACTTTTGAACGTTTTTACTGTATCCATCATTACTACCTCCTCTGGCAGCGAGTTCCATAGTCTCACAGCTCTTACAGAGAAGAATCCCCTCCTATGTCAGTGGAGAAAGCACCTTTCCTCTAACCTTAGTGGATGCCCCCGGGTTATGGTTACACTCCGAGGTATAAATAGATTGTTGGACAGATCTTTGTATTGATCCCGAATGTCCTAATTTATGTCATGATTCCCCCTCTGCCTCATCCCATTGCATTTCTACAAGCATCCTATTAGAAAATAAACAGGCTTCTTCAAAGACTTCCTGAGCACAGGGCCATAAATTCCTACCCTCTCAGAAACACTTACAACCTCTGGTAAGGAAAATGTGGGGGGAGTGTAGCTTGGAGTGGGTAACTACAAATAATTTGTCCTATAACTTGAATATGAGTGAATATGAGTTATGCTAGCATCCTGCAGACACCACCATAAGATTTATCCAAGTCTGACGGTCAAAATGGTTCTCCATATTGGATATTGGTCTCAATGTGGACACAGGAAACCCCTTACTTCTGACTAAGACATGCCAGCCATGTCCATTTTTATATCTTTAGAAAGCTTACATCCAGAGGGAAATTATGAACCCCATATTTACCAAGTGGAACCTTCCAAGTTAGGGTTCAAATTCTAAAAGGTTCATATTTCCCCCAGGCTAAAGCCTAATAAAATATCAGCCCACCCCCAGAACCCACCCAGGGAGGACTTCATCTGTCTTCCAGCCCCTTAGAATCTACCATAAATCCAGGGGGAGAAACCATTTTTCTTGGTCACATACAGAGGCCCTTTATGAGGTATAGGATTTTCAGTGTTTCCTCCCATTTTTTCAGTTTTTCTGTACATGTATTATTATATTGTCTTTTTTGTTTATTATTTGTATTTTTGTCTTTTTATTTTATTAAAATTTTCCAGCTAAGCACAGGCATACCTTTTTGGCAATTAGAAGACTCCTAAAATGGTTCACTTGAAGCTCTAAAAACTACCCTGGCTTCTGAAGATTGTATGACTGCTCATAAATGTGTATTAACCCATAGACTAGACTTTATCTAATCCATTGTATGATTGGGGAAGTGTATCTAATTATATAGAGTAACAAGGGTGAATGACAATTAACTTGGAGTGCTGCATGGTGACTGTGTGTGGACCAGCAGATTGCAAGCTGATTGTATCTGATCGTTCAACAGCAGAACTGATCAGACTCTCCTCGGGGTAAGTGTGGGACGGAATCAGTGTGGATTGCATGTGCCCTGCTTGTATGTGGAAAGGGGTGTGTAGGTGTGCTTGCTGATTACTAGGCGATTACTCGAGACTGATCGGATGGTGATTGGGGAGTAGTTACTGTGGTGGAGGCAGCTTGGTGTATTTGTGTGCGGGTGTTTCTGGTGAGATGCGCTGTGCTGGAAGCCGCCCACACACACATCGCAGATCACTCGATCTAACCAACATTGAACGATCGATTTTGTGACAAACACTGGGGAAATTTAAAGTGGAAAATGGTGGGCAAAATAAACCTCTACAGTGACAACCCATCACCAATACTGTCCCAGCTCTCAATCATGCACAGCTAAGATGGGGTACGAAGGGAACACTAATTCATGTCTGATCACGCAAATATTGTAACATTTGTTTATAGTCATTCAATAGTTTATTTTCATTGTGACCTTAGAACAATAGAACACTTTTTTAAATAGCCACAATGGCAATATGTATTTAAAAATGGTTTATTTTATTAACCATGCTTGCCTTGGTGGCAGGTTATCAAAATGAAGAAAATGTCTTCATGATACTAAACTGTTCTAAACACTCAGTGGACTAGTCTTAACCTAATTAAATCTTCAGCATCATTTAACGAAAAGCCTAATTGCTTAAAAAGCTATTCCCAGCATCTAAAATGAAAGTACAGGGGGTGGGGTTATAGCTGTGCTTTGCACAGACAGAGCAGAGCTGGGGTCAGGGAAAGGACAGCAATCCCAGAATGCAGAGCGACACAGTCATAAGACACTTCCTGTTTGCAGGCTGCCTGATTCTCCATGGGCCGCCATCTTGGATGTTTAAAGGCTCATAACATGCAGTAGATGCAGGTAGGATGATTTTTAATTTGAGCAATCTGTATGTACAGGGTGTGGGAAACATGTAAGATAGGCTCTTATTCAGGGTGAAGGTTCGCTTTAACTGTTTCTGCTTTTTAGACAACACAATGTTTCTAATACATTGGGTGATTTGGTTGCATTTTGCCGCTTCAGTTGCTTTTTTGAAATGTTACATGATTTTTCCCCCAAAGACTTTAATTTGGGTCACACTAAATACCTTACGTTTGGACAAGTTTGGGGCAAAATGCCTTGCAAGTGATTCTAGCGTGCTGCAGCGACATAGCATTCCTGTTTTCTTCTCTTCGGCACATGACGCACCTGATGGTTTGCGCCAGAACAGAAGGCATAGTTATTACACGTCTCTATAGCAAGGTGCAGTTTACAGCCACCGATAGACCCTGGAACTAGTTATTTAGCCCAATTTTGTGTGGGATTATACATGTCAGGCCATACCCAAATCGGGATAAGCCCTAGGGACATTTTCAGACTGGATCACTCTAAATTGAAGCAACACTATCAATAAACACATTTCTCACCCATTCTAATATTATATACTAGTAATTCAGAATATTTTTCTTCCTTTGTGGGTCAAGGATGTCCACCTGACTGTCCTGAACACTCCACTTGTTCAAATTCAGAATGTAACTGCATAGCAGGATACTGTAATTACTTGGTATTGCAGACATGTGATGCACCAACAAGACCCGGGGAAGGCTGCAGAGGTAAAGATTTTTTTTTTCTTAAGCCAGAAGAAGCATCTTATACTAATTTACATGTTTATTATTGGTTTTGAGAATGGAAATTTGTTGCTGCATGCATGCTATGCGATATGTGTTTTAGTGTTCCAGCCAGTTTCACTTCAGCCCATCTGCCCATTCCCTCACATCTTTGCAATTGATTTTATAGACCTATTACATGATTTAGCTTGTAGAGAAAAAGATAATTTTTCCACCAGACTAGGTCCTTTGCTTACCCGAAGCTGCTTCTGTGGCATCTATCGTGTTCCCAAAAGCCTGACATCTTTGATACAAATCTAAATCAATCTCAATTCATCTTACCAACCACAGTCCCATCTAAAAGAGCGTCCTGCAAGCATACAGCATGGATCATGCCAGAGGCCTGCTCATGCACCTTGGGTTCAAGAATCGAGTAGTAATGGCTATCACCTCCATTCAGGTGAAAGAAGCCCTCATTTGATGGGAGGCACAGCATTAATAACCGGAAATGGTTGCCCCTAGAATTTGTAATGGCAAAATATGTCACCTAAGGTATTGGCGGATGACTTACAATCAAGGCAATTCTCTGGTCTGTGATTGCTTGGGAATTGTCTGGGGTCTGCTTTGGGAGTTCATTCCTATTAGCGTCAAAAGCCTACTGTATAACAGTCAGGCCAGGGATCGAAGGGGATACAAGCAAACTTATTGCAGTAATCTGACTAAGGGTCCAAGGCACACTGGATCATTCCAAACAGGAAATAATCTAATACTGCTGGTTGGAAACCCCTGCTGTAGAGGGCATTGGCTCATTCTGAATCTTGTTGTAACTGTGGTTATAATCTACAGTATCCTCTTTAAATTGCCTAAAGTAATATTTTTGTGTTAAAATTCCTGTTTTTTTCAGGTTCTCCCCAAAACCTTTTAATATTGTAGCCAGTTCCCAGAACTGAGGAGAATTGGCACAACAATAATAAGTAGTACAATCTAATAATATTGCTTTTGCATTTTTGGAGTATTACACAGTTTGCCGCTTATTAGATTTAATTTTAATTTAAAATATCTAAATGTGTGCAACTTGCTTAGCTTACCACTTACCACTTGATGACTTCAGGTATGGGAAATATATTTACCTGAGCTGTCAACAGGCCGTTTCTTTCTTCCTGCAAGTGTCAAGAATGCGGAACAAAGATATTTTTCATCCAGTATGATTGCATGAACAAATGTTTTGCTTTACCTTTAGTTAAATGCCAGACTGACTTGGAGTGTCCTGCACAATCCACATGTAACAGTATGAGTGGTTCATGTCTTTGCAACCAAGGATATTGTAGCAACGTGTATCAATCATGTCGGAGTCCCACCAGAACTGATGGAAACTGCAGAGGTAATTAATGCAGTTCATAGATAAAATTATTAATTAATTCATTAATATTATTTTATAACAATATAAATAGACTGGCAGTCAAAGTTCAACTCTATTAATCAGCATCTATCAACACCCTTTACCCATACTGTCCCAATAGCTAAACTAAGTACATGGGGGTTGTGCTGCTACCATTTTTGGGACAATAATAAAGGCAAATTAAAACCCATTTTTTGGATAGTTCTGCCATCCCGTCTTCTATGATTTCCCAGCCATGCATCCATCAATTTCGCTCATTTTACAAGGGATTTGAGTAGCAGAACCAGGAATTGTTGGATTGCATTATGATCCATCACCCGTGATCTGAGCATAACATTGTGGAGCCGAGTCCTCTATCATTGTGTATAAAATCCCCTCCTCTGGGGCACAATCTGGTGCTGAAAGTGCACCTGGGAACTAAAATATGTCAGCATAGGACAAAATAGAAATTTACTTCTCTACTCCCAGAGAGAGAGCTATCAGCAATGTGACTGGCTAATTTGGTTTCTCTCCTATTCTTCTTCAGGCAGAAAGTCAGTAACAAATGGGTTGACTCTCGAAGGGCGGGGACTGCAAGACAGAAGGTGTGGTTCCTCCCGGCCTATATATACTTTCAGCTGCACCTCCGCAATCCAGTTTCATTCTTTCAGTTGGACTGGTCTCGGTCTTCCAGACCCCTATATCCCAATGATCCGGTGGACCCATTAATCCTCCTCAGCTAAGCTGTTTTTGCGTATCAGGGTGGAAGGGGAACTATGGGGTGTCGCTTTTTGTTTTTATGAGGTTGCACTCTGGGGCTGGAGTTCCACCTGAAAGAACAGTCAGACACAGGTTTTTGTCTAGTGAGCCTGCAGGGGGGACCAGGGGGATAATTTTACCCACAATTTTTTTTTTATGTATGGCCCTTTACATTTTTGAAAGGAGCTGATACAGCTGCTGCTCGGTAGGAAGGAAGCGCCTCTTTGGCTGCCTCTGTGCCAGGTTCTTCTGCGGCTTGCGGCCCTTCACTTCGCTGTCTGGGTTGCTACTCTATTTACGAAGTCACTAGTGACTATCGAGTACTCTTAAATACTTCAGTCTTAGGCCCTCAGAGATTTTCAGACTGTTTTGATTCACCATGACGGAGGCATCTGGGGTAATTGGGTCTGATATCTTAGTAGACAGGGTCACCCCATGTCTGGTATGCATGCATACGCCTCTGGATGAGGACAGCACTATTTGTTAGGGAGACATAACTCTCCTTCAGAGAGGTATCCTAGAGAGATCTCTGGCGCTGGGCCCTCTGAGCCTAAAGCACCTTCGGCAGCCCAGCCTCACTTGGATAACCCGGGTGATAGTGTCCAGCAGGATATTGCAGAAAGGTTGACCTGCATAGAAAGCCAATTAGAACCGGCGTCTTCAAAGAAAGCATTTGAGGAAAGGAAGCATTTAGTTTCTCATGAGGAGTTATCAGAAGGTGAACTTTCTTCCAGAGTTTATTTTGGATTCAGGGTCCTCTACACAAGGGGGCTCTCTGTTTAAAGAACAGATGGAAGGTCTGATTAGTTCTATTTTAGAGATTCTGGATATCTCAGCTCCTAAGGTTCCGAAGAAGAAGAAAGGAGATCTGTTCACGCCAGAAAAACAGAGGCAGCTGTTTCCTGAGCAAACTCCAGCATTTCTCCAGCATTGTCCAAAAGGAATGGGAGAAGCCAGATAGACTCCCTTATATTCCTGGAGTGCTGGATACTAAGTATCCTTTTTCCTCAGATCTGATTATTTTATGGTCTTTCCCTCCTGTGATAGACACTCCAGTTTCAGGTTTCTCTAATACTACTATTATGCCATCCTCTGATAGTGCCTCCCTTAAAGATCCAGCGGATAAGCACATAGATCAGGTGGCACGCCATGCCGTTTCTATTGTAGGATCAACCTTAGGGCCAGCTTGTGCCACACCCATAGCATCCTTGGCAAGCTGAAGGTTGTTAAAGCAACTGGATTTTAAGACTCATTCGGGTCATCACGGAATACATGCTTCCAGTTGATTAATACCAGTATGGATATTAACAAGTATGTAATCTTTGCTATGGATAATTTGGTTAGGTTCAGCACCAGAGGTTTAGCTCTGTTAGTGGCTTTAAGGCATTTATTATGGATGGCAATAGTCGGCTAATGCTGCCTCCAAGACAGGACTCCCCTTTTAGGGGGGGCATCTGTTTGGGTAGCGTTTGGATGATATGGTAAAGGAAGCTACTGGAGTCTACTAGACTTACACAAAGAAGGAAGTCTATTTCTTTTTTTCATAGGTCCTTTCGTGGTAATAAAGGTTCCGCCTCCTCAGGTTACCAGAAATAATTTTGGAACAGACCTTTCTGGAGGAAAAACGCAAAACCCCCTTCAAAGCCCTCTCAGACATGAGGCCCTTGCGGGTGGGAGGACGGCTTCTGTATTTTGCTCCCATTTGGAGGCTTAATGTAACAGATCTTTTAATACAGGAGATTGTTTCCCTAGGTTACAAGATCAAATTGGGAGCCAGACCTCCTTGGAGGTTCTTTTGGTCAGGGGTATTCCGGAATCTGGTGAAAGCAGAAGCATTGCGATCCACCATAACACACCTTACAGATTGTAGTAGTCTGTCATGTTCCCCTTTCAGAGAGAGGTCAGTGTTTTTACTCCAATTTGTTCATAATTCCCAAGAAGGATGGTTCTGTGTGCCCAATATTAGATCTCAAGCTCCTCAACAGGTTCGTCCATCTAAAGAAATTTTGCATGGAATCCTTAAGATCCACAGTGATATTGCTTCAGCCAGGAGACTTTATGACCTCAATGGATATAAAGAATGCGTACCTACACATCCCTATGTTTCCGGGTCATCAAAAATATTTGCACTTTGCAGTAGAGAGTCAACACTTTCAGTTTGTGGCTCTGCCCTTTGGCCTGTTGTCAGCTCCAAGGGTTTTTACCAAGGTTTTGGCAGGTCTCATGGCCTTTCTAAGAAACCAGGGGATACATATAATACCTTATTTAGACGATCTGTTGATCAGGGCCCCATTGTTTCAGGAGGCTCTGAAGGCTCTTATCGATGCTAGAAAAGTTCGGATGGATAGTCAGCTATCCAAAGTCGCATATCATACCTTCAAGATTTATATCTTTCCTGGGAATATCAGTAGACACAACTTAGGCCAAGGAATTTCTTTTGGAACAGAAGAAACTTCAAGCCAGGGTCCAGGCTCTCTTGACCTGCCCTCACCCAACAATTCGTCAAGGAATGCGTCTGTTTGGCCTGATGGTGTGCTGCCTTTTGCACAATTACATGCAAGACCTCTTCAGATGGAATTGCTTTTGGTTTGGGATTGGAATCCAGAAACTCTGGATCACTCCTTTTGCATGAAATATTCAAAAAGGCAGTCCCTAGAGCAGACTTCCCATAAATATACTGGAACTGAGAGCAGTTCTACTGTCTCTCACACATTAGACACCTGATCTGAGGGGTCATCCCATCAGGATTCAAACAGACAACCTGACGGCGGTGGCATATATCAACCACCAGGGGGGCACCAGAAGCAGGAAAGCTCTCAAGGAGGTGAGCATAATCTTACTCTGGGCCAAGAAGTTCAGTCTGTGCATCTCGGTGATCCCCATACCAGGAGTGGACAATTTGCAGGCGATCATCTAAGCAGAACGGTCCTGCATCAGGGAGAATGGTTTCTCAATCAGAGGCATTTTCAGTCCCTTTGCATCAGCTGGGGGTTCCCAGACGTAGATCTCTTTGCATCCTGCCACAATGTTGACCCTCTAGCAACAGATGCACTGACCCTTCCTTGTCAGCATTCAGGCTTCTCTATGCATTTCCTCCATTTCCACTCCTGGGTCGAGTACCAAAAAAGATAGCCCGCGGGGAAATCCCAACAATTTTAGTTGCACCCCATTGGCCAAGGATTAGCTGGATTTCATACATAGCAAGGATGTCAGAAGGTGTCCATTGGCGGTTGCCCGACGATCCAGATCTTCCCACTCAGGGGCCGGCCTGGCTATTGAAACCTCCATCTTGGCAGAAAGGGGCCTCTCTGCCTGAGTCATTCAGACTATGATTCAAGCCCGAAAGCAAACTTCATTAAAAATTTACCACAGAGTCTGGCGAGTATTTATCGCTTGGTGCGAATCTAGAGGTTTTTCTTGTAGAAAGTTTTCTGTCTCCAGAATTCTGGAATTTTTGCAGATAGGTGTTGATGAGGGTCTTCAGTGAAGCACTCTAAAGGGGCAGATATCTGCTTTATCCATCTTTTTTCAGAAACACATTGCTGAAAATAGGCTTATTAGGACTTTTTTGCAGGGAGTCACTCATGTGCGTGCTCCCCGCAAGCCTCTTCTGTCTATCTGGGACTTGAACTTAGTTTAGTCAACTCAAAAAGTAGGGTCCTACTTTTGAACCACTGGCAGAAGCATTGCTAGGACCGATGACAATTCTAGTGGCAATTACTTTGGTACAGCGGGTTTCTGAATTAGCAGCTTTATCTATTAAGCCTCCTTATTTAGAGTTGCATAGGGACAAGGCTGTCTTTTAAGCAGGATTTTCTTCCTAAGGTGGTTTCCCCTTTTCATCTTAATGAAGATGGGGTTTTGCCCAGCAACAGCCTCGGACCCCGGCACCCTTACCTGTGGCAGAAAGCCCCAGACCCTGGCTTCTCACATAGTGGCAGTAACCACAGGGATCCTGGCTTTCCTCCCGATGGCAGCATTCTTGGCAACAGGAAGCAAGGTGAGCGGGGGGAGTGGGGTGGTCCTGCCACTCAGTGAATTTTGGGGGGGGGCGAGGGTTCTGCCACTCAGCATGATATGGGGAGACTCTGCTACTCTGCGTGTTATGGGGGGCTCTGCCACTCAGCAAATTAGGGGGGGGGGTTTGCCACTCAGCGTGTTAAGGGGGAATTCTGCCACTCAGCATGTTATGGGGGGTTCTGCCACTCAATGTGTTATGGGGCGTTCTGCCACTCAATGTGTTATGGGGGGTTCTGCCACTCAGCATGTTATGGGGGGTTCTGGCACTCAACGTGTTATGGGGGTTCTGACACTCAATGTGTTATGGGGGTTCTGACACTCAGCATGTTATGAGAGGTTGTTCTGCCACTCAGTGAGTTATAGGGGGGTTCTGCCTCTCAGCATGTTATGAGGGTACTCTGCCACTCAATGTGTTATGGGGGGTTCTGCCACTCAGCATGTTATGGGGGTCTGAGGAACAGGGCAAACATTACATTTCATTTTATCACAGATGCAAGTTCAGAGTTCCCCTTTATTTCCCCCTTTTAAGGCTTCCTAGTTACAAATGCACAGGTCCTTATCTCTTCAGGAAGAGTAATTAGCATTTCTGGGTTACGCAGGGCAGATCACAGACTCCCCGCTGATTCTCACACCTCCAGTCTCTTCGGAGGCTCCAGTGGGTCTGCAGCTAGTTGGACCCCTGGCTGTGAATTTGTCACATCAAAAGATGAGGGCCGCAGACAAGCGGCACCAACACAAATTGGACCATAGCAGCGCCACCATGTGTCCCAGCACCAAGCCAGGTACAGAATCAGAACCGGCTCACATAACCGCACATGGAGGTAGGTTACACGGGCTCGGCAATTAAGGAAAACCAGGAAAATAGAGATCTAAGGCTCTGACCCACTTAGGGACCCCATTTCTGGACTCATCGGATGCCCGGCATCCAGCCTAATCATTTGGTGTTGTACCCAAAGCCATACGACCCCCCTGCCCAAAGTTATAACCCCTAAAGGGTTTTAGCGGCTAAAGCACGCTCCAGAACAGTGGGAGGTGACAATTCGTCCCACAGATGGGAGGAGTCGAGGGGAGAGCCCTGCTTAAAGGTATGCCAAGGGGATGAGAACATTGTCACTTATCTGGAGAGGTCATGGTTCACACGTGCTGGAGGTGTCCATCCACCCAGCTTGCCACTTACCTCTTGTGGGAGCTCTCCATCACCACTACTCTGCAACTGCATATTAAGGTAACTGACTATTGTTTTTCTGTGTCACTCACTGTAACCTGTAACCTTCTTAGAACAGCATTTGTATCATTTCATATTCAATCATAGCCAAATGTTTGTTATCACTGCCTAGTGTGCAAGAATCTGTGCGTCCGCAGGCTTTGGGCCTGGTATTCCTGATAGGAGGACTTGGACAAGGGTTTTTGGGAACGTGGTCTGTGTGTCCGGAGGTCCCTGGTTTATAGTTGGATCACGTGACCCGCTGTTCCCTGACAGGGGGGTTCTGACACTCAATGTGTTTAGGGGGGTTCTGACACTCAATGTGTTATGGGGGTTCTGACACTCAGTGTGTTATGGGGGGGTCTGCCTCTCAGCATGTTATGAGGGTACTCATAACATTCAATGTGTTATGGCATAGAGGGACAATGCCCGATATGCTGCCAGCTCCCCCTGCACTGGCTGGCTGCCAATTCCCTAGTTAAATGCCGGGAGCTCCGATTCACCTGTCCCACAGCTAGAAGCCGATATTAAACTAAGGGCAGGCAGCCAGTGTGAGGTAGGCAGCGGCCTCCCTATGGCGGCTGGGAGGCGCACAGTATGAGAGTCCGCCCCCCCCACGAAACTGTTGCTGTGTTGACACCCAAACATTATTGACTGCTGCAGACAGCCTCCCAACAGCCAGCCACGTACCCCTTCCCAGCGACAGCCTCAGACCCCTGCACCCCTACCTGTGGCAGACCCAGTGTAGCCAAGGATAGACATATCTCCTTACCCATTGTTGGTTTACTCTGTGCCAATCAATAGTCACCATTAGATTGCTGGTCATAGACGTTACTTTTAAATAATAACATCTCTGTACAGTCTCATGATATTTGACTGATTTTGGATGGATTGTTATTGGGCTGTATATACTGGGTTGTATATACTAAATATTTATATAAAGATTATACATAAATTGTACATAAATTGTACATAAATTGTAATATGTACGGCCAGCATAGGATATATGATGCCCACCATTTTCAAAGAGATAGGCAATAAAATCTCAATGCTAGAGATGAGAACACCAATTTGACATGCAATAAATTTGTCAAAAACATCCTACATTTTCATCTCGGATTTTCTTTTAAATCTTTCAACATTTTTTTTACATTTTTGGTTTAAAAATATTTTAATTTTGTTTGGTAGCAAAACAAATTGGATTGACATCCTATGACCCATTTGGTAAAATGTAGTAGGAGATTCATAGCTAAGTAAGATACCTAAGCATTACATATCTTAGCTATTTGTGTGTGCTCAGATGTGCTGCTAGGGGCAATGTCCTTCCACTGGCCTGCAGTAGTGTGTAATAGCCATGGCTCTTGAGCATCAAGGACACTCATTTCAGTTTTGTAGCAAAGGTAAATGTAAGCAATAGATTAGAGTTTAGCTGATCGCTCTGCACAAGGATGGAGTTTTGTGTATTGCAATGTGTCCATGGCTGGTTTATTATTTATTACAGCTGATCCATCAGCACCAACGAAGGGGCCAACAGAAAGGCCAACGGTGAGCTCAGATTCAACATTTGTTGGTAAGAAATGTGTTCTAAATACAAAAAAAATGTCATTAAGTTCACCCCTTGGGGCTGGCATCCCAGTTCAACTAGTCATGCTAATACCAGCCCCCATATCCTTTTAGCATTAGTCCAGTAACAAAATAACAAAAAGTGGCCAGCAGTAGAGGAGCACAGGTTGAGATGCTGATACACCTCCTGTATATAAAAAATGCTCCCTTCACTTTTCTGCAAGTAAAAAGACTACATGGAGGGTTGTACTAGGGCATAATATCCTGTAGACGCCTTCATTTAAGCACAGACATCAGAGAAAGTGCCAGCATAAAATTAAAAATTGTATGCTGCCATAGGAGAGATTGCCCAGCCTTTTCTGAGCGTGTGGTCTAAAGGATAAGAGGTGGAGACAAAGAGGAAACATCACAAGTGGTAGGTATTGAGTTTTTCAGCAAAGGCTCTGTAGAGCTTATACAAGTTACCTAAACCAGGATTAATGCCTGTCTGAAGAGACTAGGGAGTGTGGAACTGAGTCGGAGAGGGCATCTTAGAGACATGGCGAGGCATGTGACAAGTCCTGGAAAAGGGAGTGAGAGCGTATGACCCAGGTGAAGAACAGGAGAGGATCAGAGGCAGAGCTGTCTTGGGATCACTGGATTATATTAGATTAAATTACATTTATAGCGAAAGGAGAGGTGGAGGCGAGCAGCAAATTACAGATTGGAGAGGTGCCAGTCTGTTTCTTGGTACAGATTTTTGCCGTAATTCATTTGGGATATAACCAGGACATGCATTAACATTTTAGTTGTGCCAAGGGGGAGAAAAGGATGGATGCAGACATTTTTTAAGAAGGAAGAGACCACTGTTAGGAAGGTGAGATAGAAGGGACAAGACATCTGGCCAGAGAAGGTATATGACTCATTAGATTAATTTAGATGGACAAATTAACCTCCCTGGCGTTATGATTATGTCTGGAATTTTGTACCAAAAGCGTTACCATTTTTTTGTATGGAAATTTGGTGTTATGTATTGTTTTACTTGTAATTACTTACTTAAACCTGACCATAGAAGACTCTAGTAGACCTCTCAGATGTGATAAAGTTCGAAACATAAAATCATGAATTATAATCTAATAAATAATATAATTTTATTCAATAATGAAATAAATAATGAAATTTGTCAAACAAAGAAAATTCAGTAAACATCCTGGGTGTGGTAAATTTTGAAACATGGGACTGCACATAGACCGACGTCACAATCAGGGCAATGGAACCTGGTTTCCTTTCTGATTTTTTTTCCATTGCCATCTCGCTTTGAGCAGCAAACTACGCACATCCTTGTAGGTGCTGCCTTTTTTGCGGTTGGCGGGATGTAATCCATAAAGTAGCGACCAGTCAGGCGTCCAGATCTGTTCACGGCCACTGATGGCGCTTGGTAGTTCACAAAAATCCGCTCCGCCACCTTCCAGATAAAGTCAGAATGAACAAGAGGCTTGTCACTCTTTCCTCTGTGCAGTGTATAGGCATTCCAGAGGCATTGTTCCAGGAGATGCCTGAAGATTTTTTTGTAATATTTTTTTTGTTGTTTCCGCATAGCCGGATAAAATGTCATCGCCTGATCGGCTCTATCCACTCCTCCCATGGTGTTGTTGTAGTCAATCACAAGTTGTGGCTTCATGACATCTTTCCCACCTCTTATGTGGACCATAACAGTGGAGGTGTTATGCACTGTACTCATTAGGCACACGTCTTTTTTGTCACGCCAACGCATTGCCACCATCTTTCCTTTGTGCCAGGAAACCATTTCTCCTGTTTTCAGTTTTTTCTTGGCAAATATAGATGGCAGGTCACGTCGGTTGGGCCTAACGGTTCCATATCCATCAGTCTTGTGTTGTATCAGAAACTCGTACAGCTCAGGCGATGTGTAAAAGTTGTCCGTTGTCACACAATACCCCTGATTCAGCAATGGCTCAAGCAGTGTGAGGACTGATGACGTTGCCATCCCATAGCCGCTGTACCTGGGGTTGAATTGTGTTCCTTTACCGGTGTATATGATGGAATTCCATATATAGCCAGTGGCAGACTCGCAGAGCATATAGGATTTTATTCCAAACCGTGCTCTCTTGGATGCGATGAATTGAATCCAGCTGAGGCGTCCCTTGTAAGCCAACAGACTTTCATCAATGCTGATGTCTCTATCTGGCACATAGGACTGCTGGAAATTTTTTAGGATCATTTGGTATACTTCCCAGATCTTCTTGAGTTTTGGCGCTGGATGTGTGGCTTCGTCAAATTCCTCATTGTTGGTGAAGTGCAAATTCTTCATTATGAGGGAAAATCGGCACTCGGACATGATGGTGCCAAAAAATGGGATTGCCAGCAATTTATTGGTAGTCCAGTACCATTTCTGCAGGGGTTTCCCCACCACCCCAGTAAGAAGTATTAGCCCCAGGAACTTCCAGATGTCCTCTTTAGTCACCGGTTCCCATTTTCTGTTCCTGGAAAACTTGCTACGCAGAGTTGCGGATTGCTGCTCGTTGTAGCGATTTGTCTCCGTGACAATCTTTTCAATTACGTCATCTGTTAGAAATAATTTTAGGTACGCCAAAGGATCATTGTGCTCAACGTCTACCTTCATCCCAGGTGATCCAGTAAAAGGAAATCTTGGCGGCGGTACCTCATCCATACCGCAATCAATTGGGCAGTCAGATGACGAATCTTGCCACGAATCGCTATCGCTCATTTTTGCGAGGGGCTCTGTGTCGCTGCCGCTGTCCCTTATCTGATCCAAAACCGCTTTGGAGATGCAAAAGTGACGCTTTGATGCCATGATAAAATTTTTTTTTTTTTTTATGGGCAGAAAAAGGGCAGGCAGGGCAGTGTGGGATGATCAAAGGGCAAATACAATGTCAAATCTGAGGTGATACAGTGTAATCTCACAGGATTTCACTGTATCACTTTGTGTGTGTGTTTTACTGTGTTTATAAACTTTTGAATTTGTCGCCCAGTTCCGCCCCCAATGAGCCTCTGCGGCTCACAGTGACGTAACCAGGAAGTCAGACGCATCTGCCGGGGCTCTCACTGGCGATCACAGCGGGGACATCGCTGGATCGCAAGGAGAAGGTAAGGAGATTTCTGCTCCTCTGCCTAATCTACCCCGAGCGTGACTCAGGGTTACCGCTACTTGCAGTGAAAATTAACCCCGAGTCACGCTCGGGAAAACCGTCAGGGAGGTTAAACTCCTCTCAGTAAATTACATGATTTCTTTTGGACTTGAAATTTTGATTATGACTTCCCAATTCTGGCTCTGTATTGCCAAGACCCTAAAGGATATAAATAATTACGAAGTTCAGGTTATAGCCCCCGATATAAATAAAATTTCACACACAGCTGTAACAACCAAAGAGGCACATAAATCAGAATGCTACTCTCTCATATCCCTATACCTTAAATCCAATCAGAGAACCCCATGTGGGACATTGACTGACAAACAGGGGCTAGTAGAGTAAAATCTGGATCCATGGCACTGGAGGTTGTTGTTATTATTATTAATAATAATAATAATAATAATAATTAATCACTTCTTAAACGTTGTTTTTATTTTAGAAATCAAATGTAAAGCAGCCTCTTCAGATATCCCAAAAGAATGTAACGCGACTACCAACCAGGTGACTAATCCTTCATGCAAATTGCAGATTATGTATGTCTATAGCACATGTGCTCAACCCAGCCTGATGTGGCCTTTGTCCTGCTGTGGGGAAAGTGGGAGGGGAAAATACAACGGACAGGTAAAGATAGTAAAATAGGGGTACAGTAAGGATAAAGGTTGCACAAAGAGTGATATAGGAGGGGTGCATTGGTAAATAGAGGTGACAGCGGTGGCTGGCAGGAACACGGTGGCATTGATTGTATACCACAACTGAGTGAAATCTCTCACAATAATTCAGTAATAGTTTTTCTATAATAAAAGTATGCTTAGCATAGGTGGAAGATGGGTTGAGTATTGTTAACATGATTAACACATGGAACTGTTTAGGGAGGGCTATAAATAGGGGACACATATTTTCATAGAGGTAGGCTAATTGGCATGTGCATTGCTAGCATGTGGGGATGGATGCATATCAATGTAGGGGAGTAATGGGAGGACATACGAATAGAGTTTGTGGAGTGGGTATTCTGATTGTGGTAACAAATCTTCATTATGCTATTCCAAACGAGAAAAATTCTGAAACTTTTTGTTGTGGCGCGACCAATCTCCAAATCATTTAAGAAGCCAAAGCTTCTAAAAAGGTTGAACATGGATCTAAAATAACACTGCGTTCCTTCAACTTTTTTGGGACTCCTGATTTGCTAAGTAGTTCTTTAGTTTTTTATTCCCCCGAGTAGTAAGTGAGTGGACCGTTTTTTATATTTAAATAAACAAACTGAAATATATATATATATATATACCGTATATACTCGAGTATAAGCCGAGTTTTTCAGCCCACTTTTTGGGCTGAAAAAAGCCGCCTCGGCTTATACTCGAGTCAGTGAAAATTTTGGGCGAAATGGAGGAGAAAAAGGGGCAGGGCCATACCGCTGGGTGACGCTCGTGAATGGCCTCATGATGCTGATGTCCCGTGCAGCCGCGGGAGCGATGTCCCGCCGCCTCTGGTACAGTGATCCGCCGTCCTCCCCTTCCCTCGTGATGCCTCATGATGCTGATGTCCCGTGCAGGCGCGGGAGCGATGTCCCGCCTCCTCTGGTACAGTGATCCGCCGTCCTCTCCTTCCTCTGCAGCGCTCCGGACTGCGCGTGCGCGGCCGCTTCCTGCGTACACCCAGAAGCGGCCGGCGCAGCTTCAGTCCAGCCTGGCGAGCGGCCGCTTCCGGGTGTATAGAGGGAGCCGGCGCGCTGAAGAGGAAGGCGGCAATCAACTACCAGTATAACGGCAGAACGGATCGGGCAATCAAACGGCAGGAGCCAGGTATTTACTCAGCATAAACCGCACTACCAGCCTGGGCCACTGGTTAGTGCGGTTATGCTTACCGTAAGTGACAGTTTTCCTTTAATGGACACAGGCAGGCTGTACGGTATATTTCATGGACACAGGCAGGCTGTATATTTAATGGGAACAGGCAGGACACTGGTAGGATGTATATTATGAGCTCTAACACAGGTCATGTCATCACTTTCTGTAATATCAGCCTGCATTAGGCCTCAAAAGATACCGTACGGTACCCGTAAAAGTCTTTTCTTTGAAATAAATACGGTATTCAAAAACATTATTGGTATCTATTTTTATTTTTGAAATTTACCGGTAGCTGCTGCATTTCCCACCCTAGGCTTATACTCGAGTCAATAACTTTTCCAGTTTTTTGTGGTAAAATTAGGTGCCTCGGCTTATATTCGGGTCGACCTATACTCGAGTATATACGGTATTTTCACTATAACTTGATTATAATCTTGTGCTCTGCGTAGGGTTAACATCCAGCAACATTCAGTAATTATAACAGAATCTGAACAATCTGTCCATTGTGTTTTATTGCGTATCTGTGGAATAATTCAGATAATTATTCTGCTGTAGGGTGATTTTTGCTCTTTTCTGAAGGAAAATGCTCGTATTCGAGAAGAGGCATGTGATAAAAATAAGAACGGCAGTTCCTTAAAGGTAAGTTTGCAGTGTGTTACTTTGAACCTTCTGTTGCAGCAGTTGTATAAAAATGTTTCTAAAAAAACTTTGACAAATAAAGGATGAATTTTAAAAGCCTAGAAGAACACCTCACCACATCATCATTCGACCTTCTGAGTAAGAGACAAATACCAGGTTTCCCTCTTTCGGCTTTTTTTTTTTTCGTTTTTTTTTTTTTAAATCTTAAATAATGTTGTGACCTCTTATGGCATTGAAAAAGCAAATTTTTCATGTTTTATATATTTATGCAGAAATTACATTACAGGTCTGGCATTAAAGTTCATGTTACAATGTTATTACAATGTAATTCCATATGTTTTCGCTTTGTTACTAGTGGATAGATGCTGAAAAACAGACTTTAAACACAGCCTCCGGCGCTCTGGGCTTCAGAGAAGCATTTTTCAGCGCCGTAGTTTTGTGAGGCTGTTTTTTTAATGAATATGTTGTGAGTCGGTCGCACTGACCAGTCGCTAACATGCGCTCCCATACAGCGCTGTACTGGTCAAACAGCGACTCATCACAATGTATTCATCATTGCTGCACAGCGACTAAGAACTAGCGACCCACGGCCGAGCACAGCGACTACTAGCGGGCGCTCTGAAAATGCCTGCTACAGACGCTCATCTGTCGCTACCTGGCGTTAGTGATGAATCGGCCTGATATTTATGTTATGGGCTGGGGGCAGCATTCTGTGCACTGAGGGGTAGGCAGGGGTGAGTTTTATTGTTGCAGACCTCAACCTGATTTAATAAGAGGGCACAAGCACTTTAAGTACCTAGAGCAGCATAAACAGCCCTGACTGTAACTATAGCCTTAATTGGTCCTATCCCTTGGTTCTTTCTACAGGAAGTGGTCATCCAATTTTCTAGCAATTTCAATAACACATCTTTTAACAATCTGAGTAGTTTTATTCGTATCGCCTTCACCTCATTCGTGGAAAATGTAGAAACTGCTCTATTTGCCATATTAACAGAAGAGCCCAGGAATCATCTCTTTAGCACCTCAGAAATGGGTGAGCAAATACTTATATCTTATTATAATATGTGTCATATTTCTTTATTGTAGGTATTGTGTTGTGCAAACTCCATTCAATATAAAGGTCCATTTTGGGAAATACTGTTTAAAGGCTTCTCCTACAATGAAATCTTTGTTTTAGACAGATTCTAAAGCGACAACCTACCTATATTATACCAAAGAAATTCTGCCCACTGCCTTGTACAGGCCACTCCTTCACTAGATTGATTATTCGAACTTAAAGGCCAGGAAGTAGATTGAGAGTATTTTTTTAAAGGGTTCATCAAATGTTGCTATAAAGTTGTACAGGCATTGCACACCAAGCACATTGTGATAAGAAATCAGGGACAGTTTTTGAACATCAATGTACCTTGGCATCTACCCAATGTACAAGACATTTTGAATTTAACTGATCCTGAATAGCAGGTGATCACGTGGCTCACTGCTTGTGAACATCCAGAAAGTCCTCAGGTATGCTATATGAAAGACTACAGACTTTTTTTGCATAATTTTTATTGATCGCATTGGACTAAATAAATATAATATGACTCTCTATAAGACACTTCCCTTATATATGACATGTTATATAATAATCTTTCCTCCATTAGAGGTGTCTGTGATTGGATCGGGTGAATGTGGTAAAGGAAACACTTCTGTATCTTTAATTATCTTGGACAACATCATGAAGGTGCCTTGCTCGCTTATAAGTGGAGAAAAAGGTAAGATATGGAGGGTTGTCCTAATGATTTATTCAGTTTTGGACACTGGAGAGTCTGACTTTTGAAAGCTTTTGATAGAAATAATATTTCTACAGATTACGTGCTCGATTCAACAAAGTTTGTAACAGGAAATTAGTCTGTTTCTTGAGAAATAAATACTACTGTTTTAGCTTTTTCAAATTCTTGTGATTCAACAAAGAAAAAAACAAGCTTCATTTTCTACACTAATTTTTTTCACTCGTCTTTTCTCATGAAGTGAAAAAAAATCGTCTAAAGTTAAAAAAATACAACTGAAATCTACAATTGCAAAAAAATGAGCGTGATTCAGCAATGTTTCGAGTCTAGTTTTTACTGCTCTTTTGAACTAATTTACACCAAGCAGGTGTAAAAAATTTTCAGCACATTCCCTTATGGTTATTTTACAGGTTAGCAACTGGCAGCATGTTTTTTTATCAGTGTAAAAGACATGCGGAAGTTATTTTATATTTTTTATGACTGATTTAATTTAAAACTGCCGACACCCCAGGCAAAGCACCAAACTTGGCCCAAAGACTAAAAGGGCTAGTAATAACAAAAGATGTGTAGCAAGACAAAACAGCAAGTTCGGTTGCCTTGATCTATTACTCACTACATCTATTTATTAGTTAATTTTTAAATACTGTTTTAAAATATTAAAGCTGACACCCAAGTAAAAGTGCTAAACCTTGACCAAAGGCTCTGGGGCTGGAAATTTGCCAGGGTCAGGGGCAGTTGGTTCAGCTGGCGTTACTATGCCTGGTGGAGGGATACTCTGCCTCTCCTGGTGATCTGAGGGAAGGACCATGATTCTTCTTTCATTTTTTCTGAAACAGTTACAAAATAAATAAATAAAGTTAACTCCAGCCTATCTGTAGGAATATATCTATGCAATTGCAATGGTGTTTTGTTTTGCTTCAACACATTTCACAAGTCATTCAGCTGCCTTTCCTAAGAGTGGGATGAAAAACAAAACATGTGAAGCAAACAAATCAGCAGGTCCAGTTGCCTTGATCTATTTCTAAATACATAACTAGCAATGTGATCCTTTATAAAAAGTGACTAGTTGCTTTATTGCATTAAAAACAATTGTCACCTGAGATATATAACATGGGGGCGTCATCTGATCATTCTGAAGCTGTGTGAAATGTAGAAAACAAATGCAACATTTGGGGTAAAGACTCAAATTTTCCAACCAAAACAATTTTTCTATGTTTGTTGAATCAAGCCCAATGTCTACATCCGGCTGGCTGCCAATCCAAACCCCCACCTCAAAAAATGCCGACGTATATGCCTCTAAAAAAAATACACTACAGCATACCTTGCCTATTGCTTAAATGTAGCCCAATATTGACAATGTAAATATACGTAAACATGCAAATAAAAATGTTTGAAAAAAAATGCATGCAAAAATAACCTATGAAAAGGCTAAAAACAACATGCAACAGTCAGAGAAACAATACTCTGCCCCAGAAATGCACACACACAGTTAAGAACGCTTACAGGAAAATTCGAGCACATTTTCCAATAGTTTTCGCTTGCTACAGCCTTATTACCAGCGCTTTGAAAATTTTTCGATCGCATTTTCGCACTCATTCGAGCGCATGTATTTAATTCAACCTCTTTTCTGAATCACTCGATAAAGTTAAAAAATTACACATGCGATCCAATTTTCCGAGCGACACACATTTATTTCTACCTTTGTTGAATCAAGCCCTACCACTGTAAAAAAGATTTTCTTCTAGTGCCCCATTGTAGTACTTAGTGGGAAAATAGCTAAAAGGCTCTCAAACCAAAATAATTTGGATGAACCCCATATTTTCCCAAAAAAAATGTATGCGTTAGAAACCTTGATTTATAGACAGGAATTCTTATCCTGTCACTAAAGCATATCTTACGACCTGTATCAAAACCTTTACATATTCATAATAAATACAAATGGCCGAGTGCCTTCAATTTTCCACATGGAAGCCCTGTGACTTGAAACTTCGCAGAAGTTGTTTTTATATCATTCACATTACACACTTTTATTTGTGCAGAAATCCAGATTATGTCTGACTGCTACTTATTTAATGTAACAGAAAATATTATATATATATATATTATTTTTTTATGTTGTGTATATATATAATATATGTTCATATTTTGTGTGGGTCACCACATTGTTTCGGGAACTCCCATGGATTTTCTGATAAACTGACTTTCTTGGGTGACTGACAAAGAACTGGAGGCTGACCCCTGAGTCCTGGAGATAAAAGCCGGGGGGGACATGCATATTTACTTGAAATGTGGGTTGAATTTAAATCTGACCCGAATCCGAAGATTAATAACAATATTGACCATAGTGGAATAAACATTATTTCATCTAGCTCTGTGATGATTACATGATATGCCATGGGCAAGGTACTCTAATTCGAAGATAACCTTTGTATTCTTATTAGGTGGTGCATTTTTCATTGTCTATAAAAAACTGAATGCAGAGATAACTGATCGGATTAGTGCTTTAGAAGAGTCTGAGGGTAATATCCCCAAGGTAATCTTGTTCCCTGTGGTAACTGGTGCCATCATAAATTCTAACACTGAAAAATTGGATTTTCCTGTGACCTTTTACTTAAAGCAACCAAAGGTAAGGTTGTTGCATATATACCAATGTATATAAATAGTGTAATCATATTAAGTAGAAGTTTTCAAGGGGTTTTAGATGAGTGCCCCTACTCTTTCCCTGTTTAATTGGCAGCAGCATCTACTTCATGAGAACACTTAGGCCCTTATTCATGAAGGGATAGCGTCAGGTAGTGCCTTGTAAATGAGAGGTAGCGACAGGTTAATGTCGGACACGGCAGCAATTACACATTTATCAAGCAGATTCTGTTGAGCGACTGGGATAACGCCATGTAGTGTCCGATTTATCATTATCACAGCCTCAGCAAACAGCGCCGGCGTTCAGCCTTGCAGAGCGCCACGTATTACCTCTCGCTACCTGTCGCTCTCCCAAACATTTCAATGGACGTTCTTTTATTTCTTTTTAAACATGGTTTTTGTTTTTAAATCTCAAATAATGGTGTGACCTCTTCTGGCACAGAAAAAGCCATTTTTTCAAATATTTTTCATGTTTTATATATTTATGCAGAATTGACATTACAGGTCTGGCATTAAAGTGCTCATGTTACAATGTAATAACAATGTCATTCCCTATGTTTTCGCTTTATTACTGGTGGATACATGCTGAAAAACAGACTTTAATCAAACAGCCTCCGGCGCTCTGGACTTCAGAGAAGCATTTTTGTGCGCCGGAGGTGTGTGAGGCTGTTTTTTTAATGAATATGTTGTGAGTCAATCGCACTGATCAGTCGCTAACATGCGCTCCCATACAGCGCTGTACTGGTCAAATAGCGACTACTCACAATGTATTCATCATTGCTGCACAGCGACTGAGTCGCTATAAAGTAGCGACCCACGACCGAGCACAGCGACTACTAGCAGGCGTTCTGAAATGCCAGCTACAGATGCTCATCTGTCGCTACCTGGAGTTAGTGTTGAATCAGCTGGCCCGTTTCAGTTTTAAGGAGGAACAACAGACCTTGAAACCAGAAAGCTTCAATAACACCCCACCATGGCGCTGTTTACCTTTTGGATGTTCAGCGCTGTCTGGAGAGCTGACATCCTGCAGTTTGTATGTAGCCATTGGTTAGTGACACCACCTCGCTCTGTTGCTGCCGGTAGCCACTCTTGACAATACGGCTTTCCCTCTAGCTGACTATGTCCCTCCCCCTGGGCCTGCCCTTGATTAGGTGGACGTCCCAGGGAGAGTAGCTTTTGAGAGAGGGGCCGGTAGGCATCAAAGGTGTGTCACTGGGGCTGAATTGACAAAATGGCACTGCCCTACGCAGCAGAATAAGCTTGCTGCAGCTGGAAGCGCTGAAGAACGGTAAGTATTATTATTCATTTGTAAAACCGAAAGTTAAATGTGGTGTGGTGGAACAGGTTTGGATTTTGGGAACATCACTGCATGTCTGATGTTCTTCGTTATTCAGAGTAAGAGACCCAGTAGAAAAATGCCGCAGTTGGACAGTTATGGCTTGTATGCTTACGCACACATAGGAGTTTTCTCTCCGCATTCCTCCTATCCATGCAGTAAGTCAAACACAAGCAGCGAGTGCATACACATGCCCAGAGGAGCAGTTAGGTGCCTTGCTCATGCCCCAGTGGGGAATCAAACCTGTCATTCCCTGGTCACAAGGCTATCTTATTAACCACTAGGCCATGACTCCCCAATGAGTTTCCCCTAATTGTCTTCTGACAGCATTACTCAACAAACTCCAATTCAGATCTTCTTCTTTTATTATTTATTCTTCTTCTATTATTTTATCTCTTGGAACAGTAATTTCCTTATGCATCTTTAAGTTTTTGGTTGCCTACTTAAAGGCATTTGAGATCATTTTAGCTAAGGAGCCTATAATTTTCAGCATTCCTGTATATGATCTTTTCTCTTCAATCAACGTCTTCGTCAGAACAATGACTCTAACAACCCAGGACATTCCACAGGGAAAAACATGGCTTTGCCATAGGATCACTAACTTCTCTGACCGTAGCAAAGCTCTGCACAGAGGAAGTGGACAGGCAGGCGTCAAGGATCAAAGCCTTCATCCATCACAGAACAACCTGTGTTTGTGCCATGGGGCTCACTGTTCTCAATCTGAATGGATACATTTATTAATACTTACTTGTTGTTCTTACATGGTAAGAGGTAGGTATAGAATTAGAAGGTACAGGGAACTCTATTAAAGTTATTCTAAAATTAAGCCTGGTTGTTGTCCCATTGTCTCGGGCTACACGTTGCACTGTCCTAAACTTCAATCAGTTTCTAAAAAAATTTCCGTAGTTCCTAAGTTATTTGTAAAAACATTAGAGCATTCATAGAAAAAAAAGAAAAGAAATAGTGGGTGTGGCAACAGCGATGTAATGTAAGCACATGTGATGAGTGTGAGTGGAGAGAGGAGGGCGGGGTTTCAGAGCTTCAGACAGATGCAGCCAATTAGGACGTCTGGGAAGGGAGTGGGAGGTGTTTCCGTTCTTGGTCCATTGAAGGTTGATTGATGGACCAGGTCAGCAGAGTGGGGACTGAAAGCTGTATGAGGAAGGGATTTTCCTAACTAAAGAGACAGACAGAAGAAAGGAAAAACAAAAGAGTTCTCCTACTCCACAAACTACAATAAAGGACAGCAGGTGTGCAAGGTCAAAAACCAAACAAAACAAGAAAGTTAGGACAGAAACTGACCTGAACAGACCCCACAACTCGTAATCTTTATTGAATGAATACAAAACACATGGACAAACAAAAGAGAAAGGGATGAGGTGGCCCTCTGCTGATGGATAACAGCTAATACTAAATAACAATATGGTCCCACTAAAGTGACCCAAAAATCAACAAAACAGAAATCATCAAAGAAATAATAAAAAAAAAAAACCCAAAAATATATATTTTTGTGCAAGTAACTAAATACAATAAAAACTCTTATTAGTGATACTCAAGACTGTTATACAAAGAAGAAGAGATAAAGTACAATATGCAAGAAAGGACTATCATAATAATGCCCACAATAGTATCCACAAAAAAAAAAAACATGTGTAGATATGTGCACAGTCAATAAATCAAATATAGGACCAATAATGTAATAATCTAAAATGCTCAAAAATACATCACCCAGAGGAACCCTCAAACCCCCAGCACCCACACAGCCATGGCTACCACGCCACTTTCAAAAGGGTGAAATAGTACAACGTTTTTTTGCTTATCCTGTTTAAATGCACTGAAGAGGAGCTCCAAGACCAATAAGCATCATACCTGCCCGGACCACCATCTCCCCCCACAAAACATCAAAGAGCCGAGTATAGGCCCTATCCCAGCGCCAGCACGAGGTGAGATGTAGTGAACTGGCATCACGTGACATCACCGCGGTTGCACGTGGCGCTGCACACCCAGAAGCCGGCCAGGATGTAATGAGCAGGCACGCTGGAGTTTTAGTGGGAGGGTCTAGACTGTAACCAGATAGGAAGGAGGGCTAAGAAAAATAGCATACAGGAGCTATCAGCAAGCAAGCTGACAACAGCGGACACCAAACAGGGTAGCAATACAATAAAAACAAAAATGAAATAAAACCACATATACACGAACAAACATAAGGTTATACTTATTCTAAATAAAAAATATGAGCCATAAATTGTAAGCCATAATTAAATTATACAAGTGGGACTTACAATAACCCATAGAGGTAAGATCCCAGCTAAAAGTGAATATAATCAAATTAAATAGCAAATGGCTGGAATGCTAAGTTAGGGTATTAAAGCCAATAGGTAGACCTAACTACTATCTCTTGATGGCAAAAAATAAAATATATTATTTTCATTTAAATATGAGCACACAAGAGTCCACTAATGAACCGGGAGATTTCCAGCGTCCTCCCTTGTGAGGATATATAAAATATATGGCCAGATAAAAATATAACAAACTGTGGTTGTCAAAACACACCTTGTCAATTAGAGGCATGCTAGTACATTTGTCTGGAGTTACCAACAGGGAGCATTTACATATGACAGGACAGAAGAACAAGCCACTTTGGAACCATGTGCTAACTAGGTCTTCTGGCTAAGTCAGATGACACCTCCCTATGTGGTAATTGACATCTACTTACTACAATACTACAAAGCTGTGAATGAGACATTTGCTGCACACCTCTCTTCAAAAGAAAATAGACATTAAGGCATAACTCTTTAACATTGGAACGCCCCTGCGACCTCATTGGCTACATCCAACATGCTGCCCGCCCCAATGACCAGTTTAAAAATGAGAGAGTTGGGCACAGATGGTATGACATGCCAGGGGATTGCTTCTAATAAGTAGGCTGTTATCATTACTTTCCGTGTGCCCCCTCACAGGAGGACATTATCTTCACAAAAGGCAACGGATTTCTGTTTATTTCTCCCATTTAGTTTATAAGCATCTTGCCGTATATTGTATGTCTGTTATTTTTATTGTACATCTTTGCTTTACATGCACTGCCCCTTATGGGTGAACTAAATCCTAAAGATTTATAAAGTGGTCTTCTGTGTGCTAACCCGCTAAACTTCAGGAGGGACATTGTATGTGTGCTAAATCTTGTGCCCTCTGTGCTTGCCTATCGCTACCAGTGCCGGTCTGGGGGTGTGAGATTACTTTGCAATCAGTAAATCAGAGTGTGACTTTATAGCTGTATAGTCTGGCCTAGGACCTTATCGTGTGATTGGGTATATTAACTGCATAAGGTGAGATCTTAGTTTAAAGATCTGTGTGTGTATGTATTGTCTGGCTATTAGGGCCAGGTCCCAAAGACCGTGTGTGTGTAAACGATTGTTTGCAGTACGATCGAAATCCAGTCTGGATCAAGGCATAAAACCTCCTTGATTCATGACAAAATTGGCGGCAACTTGGTTGGATCTATAACTTAGTACATTAGTGCACTGTTTAAAGTCATTTAAGCGTGTACTAATAGGCTGGAAGCTTGCTATAAGTGACCGGCCTACAGAAGCTCACTCAGTGCATTGTATTTTTTTTTTTGTATTTTTGAACAGACATACTTGGCTTTTGCTTCCCCTCCCCACTCTTGTTTTTCTTTATATCTATCTTTTATTTGGCATAATGACTGAGAGTATAAGCAGCTATAAAAAGCACAGCCGGGATGACCTGATCAATCTGTGTGAAGTCAGGAACATCTCCACCACAAGAGGACAATCAAAGGAACAATTGATCTGTGCGTTGGTTGAATTTGATCGAGCAGAGCAAGCTCAAAATGTTTCTCAAGAGACCCCAGAGGAAGAGCAATCCTCACTGCCACAGGACGCAGGGGGATGTAATGTCTTGAGATACCAAACCGAGGACCAGATGTCATCTTTGGAAATGAGCCTACTACTTTTGGGCTCCGATGACCCAGCGCTACGTCTCCAGCTGATTATGCAGCACCACCAGGCCCAGCGAGAGGTCCAGGAGCCCCAGGCCCAGGAGCATCAGGCCCAGCGAGAGGAACGGGTCTATCAGCTGGAACTAGATAAATTACAAATGCAGCAACAGGGGTCTGCTAGCCTCATGGAGTCTGGGGGTGAACGGCCCTACAAAATCCCTTTGGATAAATTTCTGACCATGGAAGGAAAGAACTGTGTGGACTTGTTCTTCCAAGCCTTTGAAAAAATTTGCAGACAATATAGCCTGCCCAGAGAGAAGTGGGCTTGTTACCTCACTCCAGGACTGAGGGGGAAGGCCCTAGAGGTTTTGTAAGTCTCCCAGAGAATCAAGAACAAGATTATGATGCTTTAAAACAAGCCATTGTGAAACGCTACTGTCTCTCAGGGTAAACCCCTGAGGTTTATCGCAAAAGTTTCCGGACCCTGCAGCGAGGCTTTGCTGACAGCTACATGGACCTTGTTTTCAATCTGCGTGCTGCGTTTCAGCAGTGGCTCAAAGGACTGTCCGTAGACACTTTTGTCACCTTACAAGGGCTCATGATTAAGGACCAGTTTCTCCACACATGTCCTGTGGATGTCAGACAGTTTGTTTTGGATCAAGCCCCCAAGACAGTGGCAGAAGCAGCCGAGATTGCAGATTCCTATGCTGCCACTAGGATCCCTCTGCCCTGCAGGACTGCTCCACCAGCTGGAAAGAGGGAAAAGCCGCTAGACTCTCTGCCCCTGCCCACCAAAGGAGCCAGGTATCCAGGTCTTCAGGAGACCCGCCATCAGCTGTAGTCCCCTGGAGATGTTATATTTGCAACCAGGTGGGTCATCTCATCATGACGTGTCCAGAAAACAAGAAAACAGCCCCCACCTATAAGGACAGTGGTGGGGCCTCTTCAGTTCTGTGTGCCTCCAGGACAACAGGTAACCTTGCCGAAAACTTGCTACCTGTCACTGTGGGGAACACAGTTACCACTTGGTTACGGGACACTGGGTCTGAGGTCACATTGGTCCGCCCTGAGGTGATAAGCCCCAAAGATCTGATTCCAGGCCGGACCATAGCAGTCGAGGGAGTTGGAGGCTTAAACCCTTCAGTTCCCACGGCCTGTCTTCCTAGACTGGGGGGCTGGGTGAGGCATAAGAGAGGTTGGGGTCACAGATAACAACCCAACCAATGTACTATTGGGCATTGATCTGGGGCGATTGGTGTCCCGTTATGAGCCCATGCCTGTGGCTCAGGACCCCTCCAAAGAACTGGTGAGGGACTCGGTGGCCTTGAGGAATTCCAAAATAACTGACTGAGCCATGACTCTAGTGAGTCCTATGAGTTGAGGCCTGATCAAGGTCTCACTAAGAAGTATGTTGATCAGGATATAACAAATGTATGTGATGCAATTTACACTGAGTGCAACCTCTCTGCTGCAGTGGTGACCCGCAGCGGACACGATACTCCTCCATTCGGCCGCTGCGCGCCACTGCCGAGGCACAGCCTTCTCAAAATACTAATGAACATGGACTGGACCCACCCACTGCTGAAGGGCTGGAGCCTGGCCCCTCTGTTTTCCCTCTGGTGCCTGTCACAGATAGCTCTGAATTCTCTGAGGCTTTCAAAACTGATACCAGTCTTGAGGAGCTCAGGGATCTGGCAGGTAGGTCTCCAGAAAGAGATGGGAGGATGAGGGTGTATTGGGAACAAGGCATATTGTACAGAGATGCTATCCCCACTGAACCATCTGACCTAGAAATGACTGACCGACAGGTGGTAGTACTCCACAAGTACCGGGAACATCTGTTGAAAATCGCTCATGAGATCCCGCTTGCAGGGCACTTAGGGGTACAGAAAACTAAAGCTCGTCTCATCCACAACTTCTACTGGCCACACATGGGTTCTGACATTGCCAATTATTGCCGGTCCTGTGTTGTGTGCCAGCGAGTTGGCAAGACGGGAGACATAAGTTAGGCCCCCTTGAGACCTTTACCCATTATTGAAGAGCCTTTCCAGAGGGTAGCAGTAGACACCACTGGGCCCTTAGCCATCCCAAACAGTTCTGGAAAAAGGTTCATCCTCACTGTACTTGACTATGCCACCCGATACCCAGAGGCAGTAGTCCTAAGCTCCATCAGAGCAGACAAGGTGGCAGATGCATTAGTGAGCATTTTTACCCGAGTAGGATTTCCCAGTGAGATGCTCACTGATCATGGCACGCAGTTTGTCTCTCGTCTGATGCAGTGCCTCTGTCAGAAAATGCAGGTGGCACATATCTTGGCAAGCCCCTACCATCCCCAGACCAATGGCCTATGTGAACGATTCAATGGCACTTTGAAACAAATGTTCAAAGTGTTTGTGGACTCTCAAGGTAGGAACTGGGAAAGATATCTGCCTCACCTGCTCTTTGCCTACCGGGAGGTGCCCCAAGCATCTACTGGATTTTCCTCTTTTGAGCTCTTGTATGGGCGGCGCGTTAGAGGACCCCTTGATCTCATTAGAGAGGCTTGGGAGGGGCAGAGCATGGGTCCAGGAGTCTCAGTTGTGGAATATGTTCTGAGACTCTGGGAAAAAATTGACACCCTAGTGGGACTGATGCGAGAGAATCTTACCCAGGCCCAAGCCTCCCAAAAACAGTGGTATGACCATACTGCCCGGGAGAGGGTGTATGAGGCAGGCCAGAAAGTATGGGTGTTGGTCCCTATGCTGCAAAACAAGCTGCAGGCTGCATTGGAGGGACCATACACTATACAACGAAAGCTCAATGATGTAACCTATGTGGTAGCTCTGGATGACCAGGGCAAGCGTCTTAAGGTGTATCATGTCAACATGATCAAGGCTCATCATGACAGGGCAATTGCCCTCCCAATCTGCAGTCAGCTCCCAGAGGGTGAGATAGAACCCCTAGTTGATCTCCTGGCTGCCACCAAGGAACCAGACTTCCTTGAGGTGGCCCAGATTAACCCTCAGCTGACCAGAAAGCAACGGGGAGAACTGTCAAGTGTGTTAGAACCCTATCGGGAAACCTTTACTGCCCGCCCAGGCTTAACCAAACTAGCCGTTCATCATGTGGACACTGGGACCCATCCACCAATTAGGCAGTAACCTCCCCAGAGGTTCAAACCGACATTAAAAGAGAAATAGAGGAAATGTTAGCCCTGGGGTTGATACAAAAATCCCAAAGTGCATGGGCAGCCCCTGTTGTACTAGTGCCCAAACCTGATCAGACCACACGGTTTTGTGTGAATTACCGAAGGCTTAACGCCATTACAGTTCCAGATGCCTACCCAATGCCGAGGGTGGATGAGCTGTTGGATAAGCTGGCCTCTGCCCGCTACCTAACAATCATGGACCTAAGTAGAGGGTACTGGCAGATTCCTCTGACCACTGAGGCTAGGGAGAGGTCTGCTTTTATCACCCCCTTTGGCCTTCATGAGTGCAATGTAATGCCCTTTGGAATGAAGAATGCACCCGCCACCTTTCAAAGGGTTGTTAATCGTCTCCTGGAAGGGTTAGAACATTGTGCGGTGGCCTATCTAGATGACATTGCTATATTCAGCCATAGCTGACTCAGGTGGCAACAGTCTTGGGGAAGATCACCGCAGCTGGCCTGACACTGAAGCCCACCAAATGTCAGTTTGCTATGACAGAAGTGAAATATCTGGGACATGTCGTAGGGGGCGGAGCATTACAGCTTGAGACTGGGAAGGTGGAAGCCATCTTGTCCTGGCCCACCCCTCAGAACATTAGAACATTGTGCTGTGGCCTATCTAGATGACATTGCTATATTCAGCCATAGCTGGGAGGATCATCTGACTCAGGTAGCAACAGTCTTGGGGAAGATCACCGCAGCTGGCCTGACACTGAAGCCCACCAAATGTCAGTTTGCTATGACAGAAGTGAAATATCTGGGACATGTCGTAGGGGGCGGAGCATTACAGCTTGAGACTGGGAAGGTGGAAGCCATCTTGTCCTGGCCCACCCCTCAGACTAAGACACAGGTCCAGTCCTTTCTGGGAACAGAAGGGTACTATAGGAAGTTCGTCCCTAACTATAGTACCGTGGCTAAGCCCTTGACAGACCTGACCAAAAAAAAACTCCCACGGTGTGTTGCTTGGACTACAGACTGTGAGCGCTCTTTCACAGAACTCAAAATGGCCCTGGCTAGCACCCTGTTCTACAGGCCCTAGATTTCAGTCACATATTTGTGGTCGAAACTGACGCCTCGGCTTATGGGTTGGGTGCTGTATTGAGTCAAATAAACTCCGCTGGAGAGGAGCACCCTGTTCTATACCTCAGTCGAAAGCTGCTACCCAGCGAAGTTGCCTATGCTGCAAATGAACAGGAGTGTTTATCGATTGTTTGGAGCCTACAAAAACGACAGCATTATCTTTATGGTCGGGAGTTCACAGTGGTTACGGACCACAATCCTCTGAGCTGGTTACACCGGGTTGCTGGGGAAAATGGCAAATTGCTGCGCTGGAGCCTCATTCTTCAGCAGTACAACTGTACAATCCAACATCGTAAGGGAAGCCGTCATCAAAATGCAGATGGTCTCTACCGCCAAGGGGAACATTAAAGGTGGACGCGTGGCTCAGCGCCTTACGCTAAGCCAGGCGTCATTTTGAAAATGGGGGGACACCAATTTTGTCATGAATCAAGGAGGTTTTATGCCTTGATCCAGACCGGATTTCGATCGTACTGCAAACAATCGTTTACACACACGGTCTTTGGGACCTGGCCCTAATAGCCAGACACTACATACACACACACAGATCTTTAAGCTAAGATCTCTCCTTATGCAGTTAATATACCCAATCACACGATAAGGTCCTAGGCCCGACTATACAGCTATAAAGTCACACTCTGATTTACTGATTGTAAAGTAATCTCACACCCTCAGACCGGAGATACAATGTCCCTCCTGAAGTTTAGCGGGTTAGCACACAGAAGACCACTTTATAAATCTTTAGGATTTAGTTCACCCATAAGGGGCAGTGCATGTAAAGCAAAGATGTACAATAAAAATAACAGACATACAATATACGGCAAGATGCTTATAAAATAAATGGGAGAAATCCGTTACCTTTTGTGAAGATAATGTCCTGCTGTGAGGGGGCACACGGAAAGTAATGATAACAGCCTACTTATTAGAAGCAATCCCCTGGCATGTCTTACCATCTGTGCCCAACTCTCTCATTTTTAAACTGGTTATTGGGGCGGGCAGCATGCTGGATATAGCCAATGCGGTCGCAGGGGCGTTCCATTGTTAAAGAGTTATGCTTTAATGTCTATTTTCTTTTGAAGAGAGGTGTGCAGCAAATGTCCCATTCACTGCTTTGTAGTAAGTAGATGTTAATTACCACATAGGGAGGAGTCATCTGACTTAGCCAGAAGACCTAGTTAGCACATGGTTCCAAAGTGGCTTGTCCTTTGGTCCTATCATATGTAAATGGATGCCTGTTGGTAACTCCAGACAAATGTACTACTATGCCTCTAATTGACAAGGTGTGTTTTGACAACCACAGTTTGTCATATTTTTATCTGGCCATATATTTTATATATCCTCACATCCCTAATAAACTGATTAAGTAAAACAGCAGCTGAATATCCTAGGTGTTCCAATATGAGCAGACTTCTCTTTCTGGATTGATGGGCAACAGTGAGGGGGATATCAGGGGTCATCTCCAAGTAAGTTGACATATGCCAGATGATGGCCATGGTGAACACGTGTTCACAAAAAAAAATTCCCCATAGGGGAAAGATTTAACCTGGACCAGAGTTTTTAGGCTCTAGTTGGGTTCATAGACAGTTTGATAGGAGGGTGCACACTTTTAAAAATGGAAATTATACTGGATTATGAACACCTCTGTGTGTGGTTTTCCGAAAAGGTTATATGATATAATTTTGATTTTTTAACGACAGCAGAAGTCAGACTCATTGGTATGAAAAAGCCGGTAGCTCTATTTTATATGGAATTAAAACATTTGCTCCACAATCATGGCAGTCAGTTTATACACATTAAAGTAATTATGTATGATATATGTCAGTTGTACTCAAATGGCGGATCCTGGGTGTGGGTGCCAGTTTTCCGGACCCCTTTCACAGCCTTAGTGTGATGCCCTGGGTCTCGCTGCATGTGTTGCCATTGCGCCACTAGCGTGACAGCACTTTCAATTCAGCACCTGTTTGCGTCCGAGTGCTCTTTCACCTGTCTGCCTTCCCAGGAACCTGCAGACGGCCTTTTAGCTCCCCCTGCGACATCTTCAGACCTGCCACCAGTAAGTTCTCCTCAATGCAGGCAGGACCAGTGTCTGTGTTGTGGTAAGGCCGCTTGGTATATGTGTGTGTGTTTTCTGTGAATGATGTGAGTGTGTCTATGATTGGTCTATGTGTTGTGTATAATCAGTGAGTGTTTGCTATGTATGATTGTTATGTTTATGTGTATGTGAATGGTCTGTGTGAATGTATGATTGAAGTGTTTGGTGGTGTTAGGCCCCTCAAGTGACATGTGATCAGCTAATTGCTATGAGGGTGGGGTGATGACCCTGATTGTGGAGGGGGTGGGATACTACTGACCATGGTGGGGGGATAGGAAACCAAAGCTGACCATTGTGGGGGAAGAGGAGGATAACGCTGACCATTCCCAAGAAGAAGGGGGCTAACCATTTTACTTTACTATTAGTGTTCAGCTCGGACCTTCATTATGCGACAGGCCCCGGTAAGCGGATCTCCACTGAAAGTAGTTAAGTACCTCTGATATATGTATTATTTTAAAAACTTATCAGACTTCAAACTGCCAGCAATGTGAGAAAATGTTTCTTTTTTTTTTCTTTTTTTTCCAGGATGTCCCTTGTTCATCCATTATCCAGTGTGGATTTTGGGATTTTAAAAAAATGGATTGGTCCACAGAAGGTTGTGAGACAAGTTGGTCAGATAGTGAAAATAAAGTTCTTTGCGTCTGCTACCACTTGTCCACCTTTGCGATAATCATGGCCCCCAGTGACATTAAGGTGACAACATTTTTTATTTTTTTGAAAGAAGTATAATATTTCAGGTAACTGTAACAGGTTATAAGACGGCCAGTAGCTGCTTTTGTTATATGCTAATCCTGTTCATATTGTTTCTGAATTGATTCAGCTGATGAATAAATATGGGTGGTTGGGTTCTACCTGTGAGTTAGTTGGTGTAAGGGATAAGGTTCTGTAATAGTATGTGACAGACCCAAAAAAAACGGCATCTCTCTGCTGTTAAATAAATGTATTATTTTGAATAGCTTTTTCAATAATCATTTATTTAAATATGAAAGTAATCAATTGAAAAGTGCACAGATGAGTCACTACATAATATCCAGAGTAACTGCTGTGTGCAGCAGGGACAGCAGCCAGATAAGCTGGCAATGACTTAATAAGGTCCTGGTAGGTTGTTGCAGGTATCTGGAGCAATGCACCATGCACAGTTGGATGGTGTGTAGTGGAAGATCCATAGAGCATGTCATCTGCAAGGATGGATTCGTACTCAAATCAGTTCAGTGCCTTCCACATGGATGAGTGGGCCCAGTGAATGCTCAAATATGATATGACACATTTAATATTAAACCCTCAGCTTAGACCTAAAATACTCCTACAAAAATTCAACTTACATTTAGATTTTGCTATTAATAATTGCCCGAAAACCTTAGATTACTTATTACTAATCCACAAATTTACTGATTTTGTTACAAACGTGCCTCCATAAGAACATCAAATACCGTTAACCATCTTCTTGCAGCCCAGTCAACTTCTCCATATCTTGTATTTGTCTGTTTAGGTCATTCTTGTCATGACTTGGGATGATATATTGTTTTTCCTATTGAGTTTCTTATCTTGGTTTTGCTGTTTGCAGGTGAATGGCTTCTTGACCTTAATTTCACAAATTGGTCTGGGTGTCTCTCTCCTCTGCCTGAGTCTCACTATCCTAACGTTCATCCTGTGTCAGTCTCCACAAAGCAATCACTCCTTGGTTCTCATAGCCATGTGTGTATGTCTCTTTATTGGGCAACTCCTTCTTTTAGTTGGACCACCTCAAACTGCAAATAAGGTAACTTGATTCTCTGCGTTCAATAGACAATGAAAAATGTACTTTTGGAAAAAGGGAGAATAAGATGGTTAAACATGAATTACATATATTGGAATGAAGATGGAACTTTTTACTTTCTTGTGAACCCAACATGCTCTGTGCTACAGTTTTCATAAATTGTCCTTAAGTGTGAGAAGTTGCTAATTGGGTTTTTGATTTATAATGATAATATAACATAAGGCATATTAATATTTAGAGCAGCATAGACCAAAGGCCAAAACTGGCATGCATACTTTCATTCCTACTTTTAAAAACCTATATTATGTTAAAACACATACAACTGTATGCAAACTTCTAACTGCAAATGTAAGCATTTCTGCTTTTATTTTCAGGTCATTGTCTCAGTGTATGTGGGCAGCCTGAAATTCATCTTGCTTGGCGCATTCTGCTGGATGTCTATAGAGGCCACCTTACTCTTTATGACAGTTCAAAACTTGCATGTTGTGAATTATACAACTAAGGATCTCCCCTTCCCCTATTTATGTCTGGCTGGGTTTGGAATCCCACTTGGCATTGTCACCATCACAGCAACAGTTTCAGTTTCAAAAACTGGGTACCTGTCTCACAAAAGGTAAATTACAACTAAAATATCTCTCTCTACTTTATTCATTCTTTATGACTACACCATTATCTATGCCCAGTGTACTCTTCCTCCATTAGTAACATTTATGAAATCCAATTTTTTTTTTTTGGGGGGGGGGGGGGGGGTTGTCCCGCACCTTTCCCTTTGGGCGTTGGGCGTGGACTGGGTACAAATATTGGGGTTTTTAAAAACTAAACCTTGTTAGGTTTGATAATTACCTTCTTATCTTATACATGCTTATATGAAAATATAAAGGTCATACATATAACATTCGGTCAGATATTAATAGTTCGAAAATACAATTACTCCAACTTGTATATTTGTATGCAATTTTTCCATTTTTATTTCTTATACTGTTCAGGGTTAAGTCAGTTTTGAAACCCAGCTCTTTTTCTACCAGTTGCACTCATTCTTCCTCTGTACACAAATGGCCCTTTTAGATCATCATTTTAGCAGTTATAAACCTCTTTTTGCATTCCCTTGTTCTCCTTCCTGGCATTCTTTATTTACTCATCCTGCCAAATATCTACCTCCAAAACTTTCCTTTTCTTTGACTAATATACCTAACATACCTAAAACCTTACCACGAGTTTTCCCCTTTACTCTTTGGTTCTTATTCATTCGGATCATGGTAGAAATAAATAAATAAAGGTAACTGGACTTGCTGTGTTATTTTCTTAAAGGCGTTTTGCTAATCATCCAACCGGCTTTCTCAATTCAGTATGACTTGTACAGGAATCTGGCAGCAATAAATGATAACTCCATTTCACACCCTATGTCCACCATAAAGACTAGTAAGGGAATTTGCTGACTGCATTAGCATGGCTGGAGTTATAGGGTGTTAGTAGACACACTTCTGTTTTGCTGATGGCCAAAACATACCCAGATGCCAAATATTTTACTAATTAATGCCCAAGGCAGGGCTACTAATAAAAAATGCAGGTTCACTATATTGTTTTAAAGAGATCAGAGCATAACCAATAAAGAATGTTCTTTTATTCAAAATAAGATATAAGATATACATAAGATATAAAAAGAATATATAATATACTTATATACATAAAATAAAACGTAGGAAACCACTTCAACAAGTCGGCACAGCCTAGTACTCAAAGCTCCTATTAAAGGGGTTGTGCCACAGATTATACATGTATAAAAAAATCACATGGTATAAGCTTTCATTTGCTGACTTGGTTTTTCCATGTCCTTGTCGGTACAATACCTGCCCTTGTAGTAATAGCTGATGATGTGTCTGAATTATGTTTACTACTGTTTACCTCTGCTATCTATATCTTGTATCTTGCTTGTTAACCTTGATACAGTTATTAGAATTAGTTCCCAGACCCTGAATAATAATAATTTTGTATAAATAATAGTGATTGAGCTGCTCCCACCCCCCTTTATTCATTTGAATTGCCATGAGCACAAGCAGGGAGAAATTCAGTCAATATGGATTTCTCCCTGTGAAGGGTTCTAAAGGGAGGCTGGCAGCTTCCCAGGTGAGTAGCTCTCTGCATTTCATGTCCCAATGTTGGGGACTCAAAATTAAGAGTAGGGACCACACTAAACACAGAGTGCCTTGCCGGGGCAGTGTGGCTTCCACATGTATCTGCAGATATATGCAACCAAATCTCTGTCTTTCCACACAGCTAGACATGTTTGTTGCTTGATATGGGGTTGATGAGAGGGTTAAACTGGGCAGAAAATTAGTTCCCAGGCCCTGAATAATAATAATTTTGTATGAATAATAGGGATTGAGCTGCTCCCACCCCCTTTATTCATTAACCTTGATACAACCCATTGTTAGAAGAAGGTTTACACTGCTAACTGTGATTTATACCTTAAATCACAGTGAATACAAAACTGAGAGGGTATTTAATCGTCTAAAGTTTAGTTTGCAAGTTATTAGTCAGCAAATAACTTGCCTCCCTAAAAAGAGATCCAGAGTGCGGTGAAAGATAGCAATTATTAACCTGCGCTTTGAGACCTGTGTCTTAACACAGTGTGGTCTCCCACGAATAATCTCTGCCTTTTGCCATACCTCTGGCAGTTGACGATAGAAGCCCGCTCTTTTCCTAGTGAAGTAGTCTGCCACTTGGTGTGCCACAAGGAAGCTGCCATTTGAGTGCCACTAGGGTGCCAGGAAGGAGGTGCCATTCCCATTCAAGCTCCCATAGGAAAGATGATGGTAATTGACTGGTGATGCTATGTTAGTAAATGCCTGTGTCGGGGACATAGGGGTTTATTCATGAAGCTCTAGCACCAGGTAGTGCTTCGTAGCGGCAGGCAGCGTCTTGTGAATGCTGGGCACTGTACGTAATACCACATGTATGAAAGCGATTCCGTAGAGCGACTGGAACAGCGCCATGTAGCGTACGATTCATCATTACAGATGGCTCAGCGTATAGCACCGGTGCTCTAGCTTCCAGAGCTTCAGGTATTACCTGTCGCTACCTGTCGCTCTCCCATACATTTCAATGGACGTTCCTTTTCTTCTGTTTAAACAGGGTTTTTTGTTTTTCATTTTTTTTTCTCTCAAATAATTGTGTGACCTCTCCTGGCCTAGAAAGAGTCATTTTTAAAAACTTTTTATATTTTTTATATTTTTATGCAGAATTGTCATTACAGGTCTGGCATTAAAGTGTTATGTCACAATGTTACAACAATGTCATTCCATGTGCTTTCGCTTTGTTACTGGTGGATATGTGTTCAAAAACAGACTATATTCACACAACGTCTGCCGCTCTATGCTATAGCGACCAGATCCAGAATGCCGACGCTTTGTGAGTCTGTTTTTTTGTTGAATATGATGTGTGTTGCTGAGAGTCGCTCGCAATGAGCTGGCGCTACCTCTCGCTCCCAGCAGCGCTGTACTGGTGTTAGAACGGCCAACATATATCTCATTTATCAATGGTGGCCAGGTTACTACAGAGACTGAGACGCTCTGTTACAGTACCCGATAGCTGATCACAGCGTATACTAGCGGTTTCTCTGGCGTTAGCAATGAATAAGCCTCCCCGTGTTGTTTTCCCCTGGCTGATGAATCTCACAGACAATGGTTGTTTCTGTGGGGAGGTAATATGTATCCCACTGAGTTTAAGACCTATTTATTACTGTGTGGTGAAGTTTTATTATATTTTAATGTATTTTAACCTTAGCTAAGCTTTATTTTCTGTATATTATATATTCTTTTTATATCTTATTTGGAATAAAAGAACATTCTTTATTGGTTATGCTCTGATCTCATTAAAACAATATAAAGAACCTGCATTTATATTAGTAGCCCTGCCTTGGGTATTAATTAGTAAAATATTTGGCATTTGAGTATGTTTTGGCCATAAGCAAAAAAACTTCATGTTAACAATTAGTAGCTGTGTTCACACAGCATTTTAACATCCTAAAATTCCAGTCGTGTATTTAATGCCTGACCTCTGTACTGGTTATGATAGACAGATGGTGTGGATTATCAAATATTATTACCCGTTATGATGATTGCATAGGTTGATCAGACCTTTGATTGTATATCTGATCAAATCTGCCAATGTCGCATGACTGGCGTGCGGTCGTGGGAGTGCGGATAGCGGGGCTGGTCGCGGACACCGCGGGGCTCCGTGATCCGCACGGTCCTGGACACAGTCGTGACGTAACGTAAACTGTGCTGGTAGTACCGAACGTATGTCCGGTGTCTCTCCATGCTCGTAGTTACTGTGAGAATTGTTAAAACACTGGTCTGGTTACCCTGTTGTACTGTAAACTGTATGCTGCTAGCCCATTTCATTTTCTATACACCACCCTTGCGTGGGATGGCAATACATTGCTGTATGTCTTGCAGATCTGTATCGTTGGAAACTTCAATATTGAAACAAATCTGCCAATGTCACCACACACCTGCACCCCATCCCCCCCACAACCTTATTGAAACACATCTATGCCATCAGCTGCCACTTCTAGATAGGGATAAGACCTAATGTTTACCAAGTGGTAGATTTAAAAAAGGCAATCTGGGAAACCAGCAAGGTTCCATTATTACTTGATTCAGATCACCCAGAGAATTCACAAAATCTTAAGATTTAGAAAAAAGTCGAAACATTTTACAAGGCAGAAAAACGGTGCAACGCAACAAAAAATGACAATAATGGAAAACAATGGATAAATAACCCAAACAACAACAGCAAAATAAAATGGTAAAATAAACAACACGGATACTTATGAGTTTGTCTGGGGTGCTAATGAGTCCAAAGCTTGATCAAGTCCTAAAGCTTGTCAACTGTCACCCTCTTCCTTTAGGAACTCTTCCCTTAGATGTTAAATGGAGTGTCCCAGATGCCATCCCATACTTTCTGTATATCTCAAAGAATGGGGTCTTCTTACACCCCTCCTATGAGGGATGGTTGGCTGAATGTCACAGACATGTTTCTAGGGATATTCCAATATTATTCAATCTCTGCTTAAAGTGAATTCCAGGAGGAGGAGGAAGAAGAGTGTTGACCCTGTTCTCTGATCCATTGGGTTTTGGCAGCGCGCTCTGAATTGAGCTGCTGTATCTTGATGCTTTGTATTTGTGCTGGAGGGCAATGCGCTGTATTGCGCGTTTGCGGAAGTATTGCTTGGCTGTGTAGCCAAGCTTCATTTTTAGTTGTTTTCTACCGTCATCGGTGTTATTTGCGCATGCACAATATAGTGCGCGTCTGCGGAAGTACCGCTTGGCTGTGTAGCCAAGCCTCATTCTGAGTGTGCTTTCCACCGTCACCAGTGTCATTTGCGCATGCGCAACATAGTCTTTGTTTGCGTTTGCGCACATGAGAGCAGTTCCTAAACCGGAAGTTCTCCATCGACAAGGCGCGCACGCGCCCTTCTCCATACACCTTGAACCGGAAGGTGACAGGGATGGCGCGACTTGCGAACGCTGCCGCCCCGGTAAGTCACCTATTTAATCCTCTTCCTTCTATCCCGCCGCCATCCTGGCTAAAGTCCCTTTGAGGGACGAAACGCGTAGGAGGCGTGTGGTTAACCGATCTAATTTTTAACACACCTATGTTTGGAGGAGAAGGGATCCGGCGGTGAGAGACGATATATGGATATTTGTGGATCTTTTTACACTGTTTTCTATGTTTTATTCTATTGTGAGTGCATAAGCTCTATTAAATAGTAATTCATTTATCATTGGGGTTTTGCACTAGATCTTTTCTCATTTCCTTTTTTTCATGATACTCACCTGGAGTGATTTTTACTATATGAATTATTGACTAAGAATCATTAATCCTTATTGAAGACCGAAGCTTCAATATATGGAGCTTCTTGCTGCAGTGTGATTTCCACTGGTCAACTTGAATTGCTGTGTGCCACGATAAGGAGGACGATGGTCTTTATTAGTTTTGGCTCTTCTTTAAAGATGATCTGGTAAGAGTTTTATACAGAAGGTGGCGGATTACCTCATCACACTACACTTAATAAGTGGACTTTATCACTTGATGGGCTTTTTAGGAACTTTGTATTTATGATTTATTTTTCACATTTTGAAGTTATATTGAAAGATTGAAGTTTTTGGTTAAAGACATTCTCAGCTCTGTGTTTATTTATTCATTATTTGTTTGATCTGTTCTCTGATCGTTCAATCACCCTTGAAGGTTATCAGTGGTGACCTACTGTGTTTATGGACCAGTGGTAAAGGATAACTTAGCTGTGCTGTCCTAGGTCACTTGAGGGTTCATTACCAGGTGGGAGTGGGAGCGATGAGAGTGCAAAGGTGTGGGGTTCGGGTAAATGGACGCAGGATGTGTCTTCAAGTCTTCAAAAAATTAAAGCAGCAAGTCCAGCTAGCTTCATTTATTGCTACAGGTATATTAGTCAATATTCTCAAACTTTTCTTCACTTGGTTTACAAGTAGTTGTAGCTATCATTTTATAATTGGGCTTAAAGGGGAACTTCACTCATCTAATGACCTCCCTGCCATGTCACCCTACCCTGGAGATGAGGCAGGATGGTGGGGTTACAAATAAAAAACGCCCATACCTTAGCCAGGTGCCTGCGCCACTCCTCCGGTGCTCCGGATCCTGGGCACCCCCATATTGGCCAAGAGAGACACAGCCGCATTCCCCGGCTCCGGCCGCACTTCCCCCCGCCAAATTCAAGTGAATTATCGGTGGGAGTGTGCACAGACCCAGGAGATACTGCTTTACCTCTTTTCCTGCAGCTGCCACTAGGGCCCGGAAGGAATGGCGCCTGCCTAAGAAATTCGGCTTTTTTTATTTGTAAGCCCCCTCCTGCCTCATTGCCAGGGACGGGGTGGCGTGGCAGGATGGGGGGTCATGGGATAAGTGACGTTCCTCTTTAAATGCTTGTATGTCCTCTTTTATAGTTGCTGGCTTCACCCAGATCTGCTTTGGAGTTTCCTGGGTCCAATCTGCACATATATCACAGTAAGAATTGAATAAAGTAACATCTCTCTTCATCTCCCTCATCATAGGAAACACTTTCAAACATTCTTTCTCCCATCAGATAAACGTCATTCTACTAGGCCTTACATTTTTGTTGCTTAAGAGGAAACTGGCATCTCTCAGTTCAGAGGTTTCTACGCTGAAACACAACCGGTAAGAAGCTTTGCTTGGCTAATGTGAAAGGTTAATATTCTGAAATATTATTTACTTAATTTGTAAGGTCCAGTTGTTGGATATTTTTTCTGGATAAATGTTACAAACTCTCTGGCCACAGACGATGTGGTTCTTTGAGTTAGCAGAGTCTAAGGAGCAGTCTGTTCCACTAAGAGCTTTTCCAAGCGAAAATCCCGGGTTTTTGTCTGCCCCCCCTTGGGGCAGTTTGGGGTGCCCCGCTGTGTGAAACCCCCCAGGTCACCAAGCTCACTTACCTCTCCTCGAACCCACACTGCGGCTAGAGCAGCCTGCTAGAATTCTAGCCACACTTGCGAGTTGTGCGGGGCATCACCTGGCTCCCTACAGCTGTGTACCAAGATGGGAAGCGGGTCATTCTCACGCAGATCGCTTGTGTACCTGGGACTTGAGGAAAAGGTACGTATATAGGGTGGCACAGATCAGGTCATCCTAGTTTGGGATGCCCCCACAGGAGGGAGTCTCATAGACTCCAGTGTGGGTTTTGGTGCACTTTAAAGTATAGATTAGGATTTATAGTGTGATATGCTTGATGGGCATAGGAGGCATACAAACACTGACAGTACACAGAACTAGAGGCTGGAATACACTAGGAAGAACTAGGCACTACTCAACCATGAATACATATAGATGAAGGAATTCTGGCTTTTCAGTACCAAGTTAGTAGCTAGTTACATGTGTCAAATTAAACTGGATCAACAGCCTTAAAGAAACAGTGCTCATATGCATCCTTCTCCAGGGCAATTTATACTGCTGCACATAGATCCTGCTGTAGTCAATTTTTTAAACGGCATGGCGTCTCAGGGTGCTGCAGGCCCCCCCCCCCTGCAAATAGGGAATTTCCTGCCGCTGTGCATCGTGGGGTAATGACAGTTGAATTCAGGCAGCAGCATGGCTGGGATGCTGGGAAAGGAAGCTCCAAGATGACCGCTACCAGGAGAAAATCTTTGAGGTGGTGTTTTAGCTTTCAGTGTGTGCAGGAACAAATGTAAGTGCTGACAATGATTCAGTACCATGCATGCAGATACGGCAAGTGAGTTTTGTGGAGATTTATTTTTCACATGATCAAGGCTGTTGGTCTGGTTTAAGTATTTCTAGATCTGTATTTCTGCAATATTGGAAAGTTAGACTTACCAAAAAAAATCTTTTATTTCTCCACAGTCTGCTGACATTTAAGGCTCTTTCTCAGTTGTTAGTATTGGGCTGTACCTGGATTTTTGGCCTCTTGCAGATTGGGTCTGGCTCCCATGTGATGTCCTACATCTTCATCATCTGCAATTGCCCCCAGGGGTTGTACATATTTCTTATACACTGCCTTCTGAGCAGCCAGGTAAAGCAATTCTAACTGATTACAAGGAAAATGGTGTTGTACCAACATTTATTCCATCACAGATAATGGAGACTGGCACTGGACCGGTGCTGGTGAGCTTCAAACCCTTTAAGTGCCAGCCTACCCGGGGATTTTGTCACCCTTTGTTGCCAGACCATTATTCACTATCTTGTGCAGCTGTGACTTTTGAAGGGATTTTTTCAGGATATTCTGGGCTTTAACAGGAAATGTCTTGTTTGTAATTTTTTAAGTGTATTCTCAATATTTTGGGGTGAAGTATGTGCAACAACATTTTTAAAACTCATCTATCTTTTTACAATTTGTAGTGTTTTTTTTGTAATAAAAAATTAAGTTTGTCAATAAAATCTAAAATTGTGTGTGAGATCCCAATTTCTCCCGGTTACAGCGGTACCACACATGTATTAGTAGATTGGTAGACACCCTTTCCTGCCCAGGAGACTCCCCCAGATTTGGATATAAAATACAAATATGATAAGAGCTATGCGCACCTTGTAGTTTTTCCAGAAAAACAACTCTTTACATTCGAAATATCCCCCACAAACTATATATTCTCTGGACCCACTTCAAGCTTTCTAGGCATACCAGGCTTGTTGATGTGGTGATGAACTGAGACATGGCTAAATGAAAGCTATGACTGGGCAGTAAACCTACATAGTTACTGTGTGTTTTTGAGGGACCTTGAAAAATGCAGAGAGGGTAGAGTTTTATTTGTAAAATTCTCTCTACAGCCCACTCTGCGGGAGTATGAGTGAACAGAACATGTGGAGTCTGTATGGGTAGAAATACATGGAGGTATAAACAAAACTAAAATACTGTTGGGGGTCTGCTAAAAGCCTCCAGATATATCAGAATCCACAGAAAACTTGATGCTAAAGCAGACAGATATAGCTGCTAATTCAAATGAGGTAGTTATTATGGAGGACTTTAAAGTGGACCTTCACCCTGAATAAGATCCTATCTTGTATTTTCCTCCACCCACTACATACAGATTGCCCACAAAAATCGTCCTACTTGCACCTATTGCGTTATTTTCTCTTCTGACTAGGCCGCTCTGCATTCTTGGATTGCTGTCCTTTTCCTGACCCCAGCTCTGCTCTGTCTGTGCAAAGCACAGCTATAACCCACCTACAGGTAGGACTAAGGTGTATTTTTCTTCCAATCCATTCCAGGCACTCCTTACTCCTGGGGTTTCCTCCTCCTCGCTGAGCATGTGACTGCAAGAAAGAAACAGGTGCGGCCCTCCCTGCCCATAAGTAGCAGCCGCCCCTTAATCAAATCAGTTTTCTTTCTTGCAGTGGCAAGATGACTGTGTGAAGGTTAGAGATCGCTCTCAAGGTTGTTGGCAGTAAGCGGGGGACTGAACCCTGTCAGCTCGCTGCGTAGCTTTACTCCCGCGGCCCCCTCAGACCCGAGTTTATGCCTCCACAGCTTTGGCTGTTTGGGGTCGTGAAGGTAAGGTGAAGCGCCGGGGTCTTGGGCGCTTATAGAGTATGTATGCTCTGGGCTGCAGGCCTTTTTGAAAGGCAAGTCAGCCGCAGGTTTTTTCTCTGGTGTACCTGCTGAGGATTATTTTTCCCAACCCTTCCTTCTTCCATCAGGCAGGTTTTTTGTTTCATTTAAAAAAAAAAAAAAAAAAAAAAAATATATATATATATATATATATATATATATATATATATATATATGAGAATATAAAAAGAAAAGAGGAAATGGAAAGAGGAAAAGCAGCGTAAAGGGCATACCGAAAAGGTTAAAGCCCTGCGCAAGGATGACTTTTTCTTATAAAAAATGAGTGAGGAAATGCTTATTTTATTCTTTTTTACTTGTTTCACAAAGAAGCTTTTTCCCTGGTTGTGTCGCTTTAAGAGCAGTGCTGACGTCACGCTGGGCGTAGGTCAGGCCAGGTGTTTCAATTACTGGGGAGATGATCGCTTTCTCCCAGCCTCCACTTCCTCAGCCCTGCGCGCCAGAGTGGTGTATGGGCACTTTCCTGAGTCTCGGCAACTTGAAGGTAAGAGACGGCCTCTCTGACATTCCCTCTCCGGGGGGAGCGGGGGCCACGGGCTTCAGCCCTCCACGTTCTTCCCAGCCCTTCGCGTTCCCCCAGTCTCCGTGCCGCCCAGCCCCTCCTCTCTCTTCCATACCACGCTGGAAAGCCGGCTTGTGTCTCCGGCGGCGGAGACCGGCTTGTGCGGTCCAGGGTCAGTGGCTGGGCTAGCCGCGTCACCGGCGCTGATTCCGGTTGCGGCGGCAGGTAGGGAGGGGGTCAGTGGTTGGTATTATTATTATTATTATTTTTCTGGGAGTGCAAGAATGAAGGCAGCAGCGGGGCTTGATGATGGTAATTGTTTATGCTGAAGGTGATCTTGTCTCCCCAGGGTGAAGGCAGATGGCTGTGGTGAGTGGATCTTCTGATCCTTTATTCCTTATTGTTTGTTGTATTATCAGCTTGCTTGAATGATATTATATTATGTTATATTATATTATTATTATATTATATTATTATTATAATATATAAATTATATTATATTTTTATATTATATTGGATGGTTACTCTATTATATCCTCAATGTGTTTATAATGGATTTATCACATTGTTTTAATAATTTTAATATCTTTTAATATTTTTTATTTAAAAAAAAAAGGTTTTATTAATTAGTAATTGTTCAGCTGTCTATTTTATTTCCCTGTGGAGCTAAGAGTTGTAGATATTAAATCTTTTTCTTTTTTTCCCTTTTATTTCTTATTATTTCTTAGATTGGAAGAAGGATAGAAAGCAGGGTCCCTTTTTTGGGGGGATTGGTTCAGGCTCAGGGCCCTTTTTGGGTCAGAGGCCAATATAAAAAAAAAAAAGAAAATAAAAATATATATATATTTTCAAAGTATTATTTTGATAAAACACCATGAGGGAGGCATCAGGGGATAGCGACACTGGCATCCCTCTTGAGCAGGGCAGGGTTTGCCCTTTATGCAGGCAGGATCCCCTGGGCAGTTTTGGCACGGTTTGCTCCGCCTGCGCCGTAAGGATCGGCCTAGACCATAACAGACCGGCTGACAAAGTTTTCGGGACGGCTGATGCCGAGGGCATTACGGTTCAGCCGTCTCCTGCTTCCCCTAAAGGAGGAGAAGGCAGTGAGGGGCAGTTGGAGCTTGTTCACAGATTGTATAATCTGGAGAGGCAGTTGTCTCTGGTGCTTCCTAAGAAAGCCGCCTTTAAAAGAAGGCATTTGGAGCCGGTTGCGGAGGAAGAGGATATGTTTGCCTCCTTTGGAGAAGAAGAGGACGAGGAGTATCTGGATGAGCAGCTCTCTGAGGGCGAGCTGCGGTCAGAAGAAGATAGTAATTCTATCTTATTCTCGTCTGATGAAGATCCTCTCCTCGTGGATGAAACAGAAAGTCTGTTGTCTGTGGTGTTTGACACCTTGAATATCTCTCCACCCGAGGTAGCGAAGAGAAAGAAGGATGACCTGTTTAAGCCTGTCAGGCAAAGGCAGGTGTTTCCAGAACAGCCACATTTTTCCAAAATGATGCTTAAGGAATGGGAAAATCCTAATAAGCTGCCGGCTGTTCCGAAGATCCTAGATTCTAGGTATCCTTTTCCAGCGGACATGATTAAATTGTGGTCCTATCCACCTGAGGTGGACTCCCCGGTTGCAGGCTTATCTAACACTTTGGTGATGCCGTCCGCTACTATGGGTTCCCTTAGAGATCCCACAGAGAGGCGTATGGATCAGTTGGCCCGCCATGCTTTTGCCATGATAGGTTCTTTGCTCCGCCCCGTGTGTGCCTCGGCCATTGTGTCTCTGGCTTCGAGGAAAAAGATGAAAAGGAGCTTAGTTAGGGCTAAGTTTCGCAGGCTGGCCCAGGAGTCCAAGGACCTTAAGGACTGTTTGGACTTTAATGCATTCGCTATTACTGCAATGGAAGATGCGGTCAGGTTGGCGGCGAGAACCTCTGCTCTCCTTGTGGCTTTGCGTCGCTCGTTGTGGCTCAGGGAGTGGTCTGCGGATGCCGCCGCTAAGAAGGCACTTACGGATTTACCCTTTTTAGGGAACAGAATTTTCGGTGAGAGGCTGGACAGTATGGTGAAGGATGGCAAACTGCCTCAAAAGAGGAGGTCGACTCGTCCTTTTCAGAGGTCTTCGTCATTTCTGCCTTTTCGGAGGGGCAGAGGAGCCTTCCGGCCTTGTTCCCGTCGTGATTTTTGGGGTAGAGGAAGAGCGCGGAATAGGGCAGGAGGGGCCTGGAGAAATAGGCCTAAACCTCCAGCCAAATCCACTACATCATGAGGGGGCGCCCTCATCCGAGCGGGTGGGGGGACGGCTTTTACTCTTTGCTCATATCTGGAGGTGCTATGTAGCGGATCGATGGATCCTGGAAGTAGTGTCTTCAGGTTACAAAATCGAGTTTTCAGCCAGACCGCCCGCAAGGTTCCTACGATCAGGGGCATCCCGGAACCAGTTAAAACTAGTGGCCCTGAGGTCCGCAGTTCGGCACCTCCTTCAAAAAGGGGTGATTTGTCGAGTACCCCTTCAGGAAGAAGGTCAGGGGTTTTATTACAACTTTTTTACAATCCCCAAAAAGGACGGGTCGATTCGTCCCATTTTAGATCTGAAAGATCTCAACAGATATATCCGCGTGAAGCATTTCCGCATGGAGACGTTGAGGTCAGCTTTAACAGTAGTTCGGCCCGGAGCTCTTATGACTACCATAGACATAAGGGACGCGTATCTGCATGTGCCGATATTTCAGGGGCAGCAAAGATTCCTGAGGTTTGCCCTAGAAGACCAACATTTCCAGTTTGTGGCCCTTCCGTTCGGGATATCCTCGGCTCCAAGAGTACTCACCAAGGTCTTGGCGGGCCTTATGGCAATCTTCAGGAGCCAAGGGATATGTATCGTCCCTTATTTGGACGATCTCCTAATTTCAGCCAGTTCGCATCAGCGGATTTTAAAGGACACACAGACGGTTCGGTCGTCTCTGGAAGAATTCGGCTGGGTGATGAACTACTCGAAGTCTCATATCAATCCGGCGCCAGTAAGAAACTTCTTGGGCATGACTCTGGACACCATCCAGGTCAAAGTTTATCTGCCAGAGCTGAAGGCTCGGCTAATTCAAAATCAAGTAGAGTGCCTTCTGGCCTGCCGGCAGCCGACTATTCGGCTGGGAATGAGGGTAGTAGGCCTGATGGTAGCCTGCTTCGAGGCGGTACCTTTTGCCCAGTTTCACATGAGGCCCCTTCAATGGAATTTATTGGCAAGCTGGGACCGGACTCCGCAGTCGCTGGATCAGGTCTTTGTTCTGTCCCCCTTGACCAGACATTCTCTTCTGTTGTGGATGGACCCTCTGCATCTGTTGGTAGGCAGATCCTTCTTGACACCACAGTGGCAGATCGTTGCCACGGATGCCAGTCTCACAGGGTGGGGCGGCATCTGGCAATCTCAGAAGATCCAGGGTCAGTGGGGACCGGGGGAGAATCAGCTTCCCATAAATGTATTAGAGTTAAGAGCTATCTGGCTAGTACTCCTATATCTGACCCCCAGCTTAAAGGGGCAGGCAGTCCAGGTCCAGTCGGACAATCGGACAGCGGTAGCCTATATCAACCACCAGGGGGGTACCCGGAGCAAGGGTGCTCTGGAGGAAGTAAGTCGGATTCTGACATGGGCAGAGGAGAACGTTCCCTGCATTTCGGCGGTTTATATCCCCGGGGTAGTAAACCAGGAAGCCGACGCGTTGAGCAGAAAGGTGCGGCATCGGAGGGAATGGTCCCTCAGTCGGAAGGTTTTTCAAGCCCTTTGTCTTCGCTGGGGGCGTCCAGAAGTGGATCTCTTTGCGTCCAGACACAATCACAAGCTGCCAGTATTTATGTCCCTGTCGAGGGATCCTCTGGCCATAGCCACGGACGCCCTGTCAGTCCCTTGGGTAGGGTTCAAACTTCTGTACATTTTCATTTTTCCCCCGTTTCCACTTCTGAGTCGGGTTCTAAGAAAGATAATTCAAGAGGGGGTACCTGTCATTCTAGTAGCTCCTCATTGGCCAAGAAGAGGTTGGTTTTCGGACATAACAAGGATGGCGGTAGATCGTTGGCGCCTACCCGTCGAGCCGGATCTTCTCACTCAAGGGGCGCTTCGGCACCCGAATTTACAGATGCTGACTTTGACGGCTTGGCTATTGAGACCTCGGTCCTAGCAGCCGAAGGTTTGTCAGCCAAGGTTATTCATACCATGATTCAGGCTCGGAAGAAATCTTCTTCCATGATTTACTACAGGGTCTGGAGATCCTTTATATCTTGGTGTGAGGCTAGGAATTTTTCATGTAGAAAGTATTCGATATCTAGGATCCTAGAATTTCTGCATGATGGCTTAGAGATGGGCCTACGACTAAGCACCCTAAGAGGGCAGGTGTCGGCCTTATCTATTTTTTTCCAGAAGTCTATCGCTTGTAATAGACTCATTAAGACTTTTTTTCAGGGAGTCACTCATGTCCGTCCCCCGCGCAAGTCTATCTTACCAGTATGGGACTTGAATTTGGTGTTGACGGCCCTACAGGGGGCTCCTTTTGAACCTATGGTCGACGCTCCAATGAGCATTTTGACACTTAAGGTGGTATTTTTAGTGGCAATCACTTCTGTGCGGCGTGTTTCGGAGTTAGCCGCTTTATGTATGAAATCTCCTTATTTTGAGTTACACAAAGACAAGGTGGTTTTTCGGTTTAAGCCAGATTTTTTGCCTAAGGTAGTTTCTCCTTTTCATCTTAATCAGGAGGTAGTTTTACCCTCCTTATGCCCAAGTCCGGCTAATGCTAAGGAAAGGGCACTTCATTCCTTGAACGTGGTTAGAGCCATAAGGTATTATTTGGCAGCTACAGATGCCTTCCGCAAGACGGATCTTCTTTTTGTTGTTTCAGAAGGACTCAGAAAGGGACTTCCACCGGCTAAAGCCACTGTAAGTGGATTAGGCAGGCAGTGATTAGAGCCTACTCGGCCAAGGGGAAGGAACCCCCTTTTCGGGTCACGGCCCATTCCACTAGGGCTGTTGGGCCTTTTTGGGCTTTTCAGCATCAAGCTTCGGTGGAACAGGTCTGCAAAGCTGCCACCTGGTCTTCGGTTCATACATTCACCAAATTTTACAAAGTGGATGTTAGAGCCTCAGCTGATGCTGTTGTTGGTCGGAAGATTCTCCAGGCAGTGGTGAAGTGAACTGCCTGCTGTTCTGCGTCAGGGGATCCCGCCCATAGATGGCACTGCTTTTGGAGGGCCCAGGAGTAAGGAGTGCCTGGAATGGATTGGAAGAAAAAACACAATTCTGTGAGGTACTCACCTGTAGAATTGGTTTTTCTGGGAATCCATTCCAGGCACTCCGGCCCACCCGTTTTGGGTCATGTTATCTTCTGACGCTTCTCTGTTGGTGTTAAAGCCATTTCTTTTTATTATTCATGGCATTTATATATATGTATTAAGATAAAAAAAAAAAAAAAAAAAAAGGGGGACAAAAGATTTAGTTTATCTTACTTTTGAGAGCATTTTTTGAGTTTGATGTGTAATAACATGGACTCTTTAGGGCCTCCCTGCCTGTCTCTAGATTATTTTTACTGCTGTTTTAGTAAACTGATTTGATTAAGGGGCGGCTGCTACTTATGGGCCGGGAGGGCCACACCTGTTTCTTTCTTGCAGTCACATGCTCAGCGAGGAGGAGGAAACCCCAGGAGTAAGGAGTGCCTGGAATGGATTCCCAGAAAAACCAATTCTACAGGTGAGTACCTCACAGAATTGTGTTTTTAAACCCCGAAATGCGTAACCTTCTGTAGGGGGCAATATGGATTCACATTACCGCACGGGACACGTATGTTTTTAATTACTATTTAATTATTATTAAATGTTACGTTTTAAAGGGACCTGGTGAGCTGGATTCATATGAGAGAGTTGTATTGGGATTTGTAGAGGTCCATCCTTGCTCCCGGGGTGCACCCTGACAGGGGATTTTTTGTGAGATGTCTGTATTTGTATGAGCAGATCAATACAAAGATTTATCCCATAAACTATTTAAACCCCGGAGTGTAACCATAACCCAAGGGCATGTACTAAGGTTAGAGGAAAGGTGCTTCCTCTGTAAGAGCAGTGAGACTATGGAACTCTCTACCACTGCTCTAGGTAGTTATGAAGGATATACTGGAAGAGTTCAAAAGTGGCCTGGATGCCTTTCTTGCATGTAATAACATTTCCAGCTACGGCTACTAGACCACTGGAAGGAGATAAATAGGCTGAACTGGATGGTCTAAAGTCTTTATTTATCTTTACATACTATGTCAGCTGTTATCTTCTTCTACAATAATTGATGAGTAGTATTCGCTTTTTTTGTTTCTGTTTATTTCTGTTTTTGTTTACTGGTCAGCTTTTACAGGTCTGCGTAGAAATTATAACCAGCTTTTTACTTTCCAGTAATTCTTATCAATACAGTATAATCTGATATTTATTTATTTCTAGTATATATTTATCAGTCGATAACTTTTTTTTTTAACTTTTATATTTTCATATATATTATTAGCTATTAAATAGTTTTAAAAAATAAAAATGGAACTAGACAAATGTAACATCATTCTAGAAATTGGAGCTGAACTGAATAGACAAATTTCCGGTTGATTGTAATGCAACACCAACACTTATACTCTTGTAACAGATAAGAAAGGCATACATCAGAGGTTTTTATATGATCCGCGCAAAGATATTTGCTCCAAGGACACAATACCCATGACCACAAAATCGGTAAGTGCTTTTCTCCAAATCAGCCAGCCAGTCAAAACTAACCTCCTGCATTCACCTGAAATGTTATGCTGTTGGTCATCCTAGAAGCATTGGATGCCACTGATAACAAGTGATAGGCTTCGGATTTGGACCAAAGCTGGATTTGAACTGAGAGGCCGATTCATTAATAGCGGCAGGTAGCGACAGTTGAGCGACTGTAGCAGTATTTTCAGAGCGCCCGCTAGTAGTCGCTGTGCTTGGCCGTTGTTCGGTAGTTGATAGCGACTCAGTCGGTGTGCAGTAATGTTGAATATTGGGTGAGGAGTCGCTATTTGACAGGTTCCGCGCTGTATGGGAGCGCATGATAGCGACTGGTCATAGCGACTGGCTCCCACCATATTCATTAACAAATCACGCTCAAAAAATTCTCGCGCTGTGAAATGCTTGTTTAAACCCCAGAGCGCTGGCGGCGATGGGTTAAAGGTAGTTTTTTAACCCCCAAACAACCATATTTTTGGAAACAAAAAAAAAGTTTTTAAAATAATTTTGTAATATGAATACATTAATATCAGACCTGTAATATCAATTCTGCACAAATTATTTTTTAAATTAAATGTATTTTTTTTTTTTTTACCTTAAAAAAAATATCTAACATGGCAGAAGTGGTCACAGAATTTTTCACATTTAAAAAAAAAAAATAAAAAAAAAACAATAACAATTAATTATGAATATTTAAAGATATTGTTCCATTGAAATGCATTGGAGAGCGCCAGGTAGCGAGAGGTCATACCTGTCGCTGTTCAAGGTCGGACGCTGGCGCTGTGGGCTGAGGCTGGAATAATGATGAATGAGTGGCTATCTGGCGCTATCTCAGTCGCTAAGCAGGATTGGCTTGATAAATGTGTGATTGCGGAGGGGAGCCGGCGTTCTCGTGGCGGTGCCCGTCATTACCGGTCGCTCACCAGTCGCTACCTGTCGCTATTCCTTCATAAATAAGGGCCCAGATCATTCTGATTCTCCACAATTCGGATACTGGGAACATCTGGGTTAAATTATCTGGCATGCTAGGTTGTATGCCGACCACCACCAGATGTGAACTCGTATAGGGGAACCTTGGACCCCATACCAGATCACGGACTGTAAAACTGGACAGATATCCCTCTTTTGGTGGCACAGTGCCATTTTGAAGCGTTTTGTTCCACCTTCCCCCAGGTAACTCTGGGGATACCTAAATGTCCCTTTTGGTTGAAATTATGGGGGGAGACTTTCCTGCCAAAGGCAGGATACAGGATGTCTGGTCAGTTTAAATATTCTCACTCTTTTTCTGAATAGTGGTATGGATTGGCTGTGCAGTGGCTCAATCACCAACATCTTCTATGGGCCATAGATCTCTGGAGCATGTGACCAACCTACACCTAAACCTACTCACACATGAGAAGTATAGATCGCTGTCATATTTCTTCCTCATAAGCCTGTAAATATGCCACACCCCTAAACCACGCACACCATCCAAAAACTGGTTTAAGCTCTCCCACTCATTACAGGTCTGGCACTAAAGTGTTATTGTCACAGTGTTAAAACATCCATTCCATGTGTTTTCGCTTTGATACAGGTGGATACATGTTCAAAAACAGACTTTAATCACACAGCGTCTGGCACTCTATTGCTATAGCGACCAGATTAAGAGCGCCGACGCTGTGTGTGTCCTTTTTTGATAAGTACAGTGTGGAGCACCGAGAGTCGGTCGCACTTAGCTAGCGCTACCTTTCGCTCCCTGCAGTGCTGTACTGGTGTTAGAGCACCCAACATACATCACATTCATCAATGTGGGCCAAGTTACTACAGCGACTGAGGCACTATGTTACAGCACCTGATGAATGTTTACAGGGTCTACTAGCGGGCGCTCTAAGCGCTGCTATACAGACGCTCATCTGCCGATACCTGGCGCTAGTAATGAATCAGCCTCCACGAGTTTCTAATCTGTTTTGGTCCACCTGACAGAGGAAACTAAACACTTAATCCTTTATATTCACTGAGCAAGTAGATCCCCCTACAGCAAATTGCAGAGTGTAGGCAGAGCAATGAACCCTTTCCTAATATGTCTCTTTTATGATTCTATTAATTCTTTTCAATGCTTCAGGTGTGTGGGACTGATCTGATCCAATGCCATAACACTGAAGGATGAGCAGGAAAAAGAAACATGTTTTACTTATATTTGCATTATGTGTGTAGTTTAATAACATATCATTTCTCTTTTACAGGGATCAACCGCAAAGGAATTCTATAAAAATAAAAACCGTTACTGTCAATAGCATTCCAGAAAACAATATGTAACAATTCTTGTTTCTATCTAAACTTCAGCCTGCCAAGACTTTTGCTAAAATATCATGATAGTGAGGCTGGTGTATGTGTGTGTATATTTATATTTACTTTAAATACTTATAAAACAACAAACATGTAGTAGCATAATACCTAGTACATAATGAAATATGTAGACAATTGCTTAATGTTAAAACTACCACCATTAATGTTTATATATATATATATTTAGAAACACACATATCATATTTTTCACTCTATAAGATGCACTTTCCCCCAAAAAAGTGCGGGGGGTATTGGTGCGTGTCTTATGGAGTAAATGTGTACAAGGAGGGAGCACAATGGCGGACTGCGGGCAGGAAGTAGTTAATCTTAAACTTGCTTCCTGCTAGCTGGTCCTCCAAAGCCCAGTGCTCCCCACACAACCATACATACACATACACACACAAACATAGAAAATACCATACCATACAGTGCTTCCACAGCCCTAGCTACGGTGGGCGTGGCCTATGAACGACCGGCATCCATTAATGAACGCCGTCCATAAATAGGCTGGAAGCAGGAATATGAGAACTGTATAAGCTACACGGGAGGGGGACTGTTTTTAGGGAAGGGCTGGCAGGGAGATCCCCCTGGGCGCCAAGTCATTGGGGGCACTTTTACCCCAGCCATCCTGTTTTCTGCAGATGAGTCAGGACCATTAATAGTGGTGCAGGCAATAAGACAGGCCCCTAATGCCCCCATTTTGGGAGCGGGGCTATGAAAAAGGCAAAGCATGACACATACCTGTATGAGACAGCAGAAGCACCATAGGATTGGTGGGAGGGGGCAGAATGTTTTCCTTCCTGCACTTAGCACTATTTTGCCTAGACACTGTCCTGCGTGGGAGCACTGTGAGGTATGGCGTTTTGTTTATGTGTGTGCAGGGAGCGTGGGGTCTTGTAAGACAGGCAGGCAAAGAGCAAGTGGAAATGTAACTTCTTGCCTGCCGTCCTCCATTGAGCTCCCTCCCTCCCAACACATGCAATTGGGGGGGATCCATACTGCCTGTAATAGGGGATGCCGCACATGGCCTGTAACGAGGAATGCAGCACACTGCCTGTAACAGGAAATGTCGCAAACTGGATGTAACAGAGTAATTGGGAGAGGGCATTTTAGAACACCATTTGGTTTAGAAGGTTTTGTTTCATTTTTTCTTCCTCTAAACCTTAAGTGTGTCTGAGGGCTGATTCGGCACTGTGAGAATACAGCGCGTCCTGTTCCAGAAGATATTCCTTACTCCTGGGTTATATATCCAGTAGATGGCGCTGGACTGCAGAGACAGAAAAGTGGCTCCTCCCGGCCCCATATATACCAGGGACCTCCCACAAAATCCCCAGTTCTTCTCTGCAGTCTGGGCTGCGATGACTAGAAGATGGCTCTCTCTACTTGCAGGGGAGCGGGGCTTATTAGCCTGCGGCCCTGTAGGACTATTCCCACCCGTTCCTTTTCACTGCTTCCCAGCTTAGGCTGCACTGGTCAGGTGATGGTAGGTAGCACCGCTGCTAGGTGCTAAGGAGCACTGCTCCAACCGCAGTCCCCCACCAAAGGGTAGGCGGTACAGGCCCATGGTGAGCCTTATGGGATGCCCCTCCTGCGGCCTTTTGCCCTTCGCCCCCTGTCCCCTCAGTTAGGCTCCTCTTAGGTTGTCAGCTGCTTCCCCTTCGCTCCCCCTGGGTAGATCTCGGAGGGGGTGTGGTGGTGTATGTATTTACTATATGTTTTGCCTTGTTTGCACTGGTTTTTTGATTATTGCCGCCGCGCGCTTGTAATCCACTCCGTGGACAGTGGTGACATCGCCTCAGGCGCTGCTGCGCCGTCATTGGCTGGCTTGTCACGGGGGCGCATTTTCCCCCAGTTCTGGGGTTGTCCAACGCATCTGTCATGCATTCCCCTGACTCTACTAAACTGAGGGATGGGGAGGACAGGCTCATAGATCAGCTGGCTTGCCATGCCTTTGCCTGTGTGGGGACCGCGCTGCGTCTGGTCTGTGCCTCTGCCATTACGGCTGTTGCTATTAAGAGCCTGCTCATGGGGCCCCTGATGATGCTGGTAGTGAAGAGTATAGAGCTCTTCTGCGTTGTGAGGAATTTGTTGCATATGTTCTCTCTGCCTTGGATGATACCATTAGAATGTGTGGCAGGGCATTTGCCTTGTTGGTGGCGATACGCCGCTCGGTCTGGCTGCGCCAGTGGGCAGCTGACAACGCTGCTTAGAAGGCTCTCACTGGTTTTCCCTTCAAGGGGCTGCACCTCTTTGGTTTTTTGATTATTGCCGCCGCGCGCTTGTAATCCACTCCGTGGACAGTGGTGACATCGCCTCAGGCGCTGCTGCGCCGTCATTGGCTGGCTTGTCACGGGGGCGCATTTTCGCACTCTTCAGGGGGGGCGGGCCTTGCGGATGACGTTTTCCGCATCACTTCTCCGCGGCACACCCCTCGAGGTATATGCGGGCGCCATTTTGGAGCTCCTGTGCTGCCTGTCTGGTGTCCCCCTATCGCGGTCCGTAAGTGCCCCTGCGGGCTGGCTTTTCTTGTATTTCATTGTATTATGCTTACGGGTTCTTTGCTTTATGTCTTACAGGCTGGTCAAACTTTTTTGTGGTTTCTCCTGCTCCTATCCCCTTTTAGTGTTAACTCCTTATTGGAGGGCTTTTGTATTGTATATCTCCCACTTCCCTAGCGGGCTATTGGGGCATCCCGGGTAGCCTTATTGGTGTCAATCCCAATTGGCCTATTGTGCCACAATAATCACCATATGGAGGCTTCTCAGGATAATGTGCTTGGGGCTCCTTCGGGACAAGCCCGGCTGTGTATGGCGTGTGGGGTAACCCCTACACTTACATCTGACTCCTAGTGAGGTGCATACCAGTGGGGAGTCTCAACCTGATTTGGCTGCTCTGGTGGCCAGCATTGAGAGACATATTGCTGGCTCTGGCCCACGTAAGGATTCTGCTAAGAAGCTGCATTTATCACCTGGTGTTTCCCTCTTTCCTATGGAGGCTGAGGAATTTTTTGACATTACCGGATATACCCCCCTGGAAGAGGGGGAATTATTTTCTGATTCAGAATCATCTGAGGAACAATCTAGGGTGTACGGCTTTTATCTCACATTTTTGAAGTACTCTGTATCTCTCCTCCTGCCGTGGCTCCGCAGCAGCAGGGGGAGCTGTTTCATACTGTTAAACCACGCTTGGAGTTACCTGAACAAATTCATTTTAATAATCTGGTGCTCAAAGAGTGGGAACAACCTAGCCGGCTTCCCGGGGTACCAAAGAGTTGGGATTAGCGGTATCCCTTTCCCGCTGAGATGGTTAAACGTTAAACATGTCCTCCTGAGGTGGATGCACCAGTTCTGGGGTTGTCCAACGCATCTGTCATGCATTCCCCTGACTCTACTAAACTGAGGGATGGGGAGGACAGGCTCATAGATCAGCTGGCTTGCCATGCCTTTGCCTGTGTGGGGACCGCGCTGCGTCTGGTCTGTGCCTCTGCCATTACGGCTGTTGCTATTAAGAGCCTGCTCATGGGGCCCCTGATGATGCTGGTAGTGAAGAGTATAGAGCTCTTCTGCGTTGTGAGGAATTTGTTGCATATGTTCTCTCTGCCTTGGATGATACCATTAGAATGTGTGGCAGGGCATTTGCCTTGTTGGTGGCGATACGCCGCTCGGTCTGGCTGCGCCAGTGGGCAGCTGACAACGCTGCTTAGAAGGCTCTCACTGGTTTTCCCTTCAAGGGGCTGCACCTCTTTGGTGAACGTCTGGACTTGTTTGCTAAGAGAGGCAAGTTACCTCAGCGTAGAAGGCAGCCCCGGTCCTTTCGGTGTTCAGGTGCCTTTTTCCTTGCTTCAGGGGCTCCAGAATTGGACGGGGAGCTTCCTTTGCTGGAGCCCGAAGGGATTTTTGGGGCAGGGGCAGAGGACGTGGCTGCTCTGGCCCCTCCTGGGGTCCCAAGCCTAAGTCCTCCCCCAAGCCCCCTCAGGCATGAAGGGGCGCCCTCACCCATCCAGGTGGGGGACGGCTTCGGCTCTTGGCTCATGTCTGGAGGCGTCATGTCTCAGACCGGTGGATTCAGGAGGTAGTGTCCTCTGGTTACAAGATAGAGCTTGCAGGCTGGCCGCCCCCAACATTCATCAAATCTCGGTTAGCTCAAAACCCCCTGTCAGCTCAGGGTCTGTCCCTGGCTGTCCAAGGCCTTCTGGAACTGGGAGTCATCTGCCGGGTGCCCTTGAGGGAAGGGGCAAAGGCTATTATTCCAATCTTTTAATTGTTCCCAAAAAGGATGGGTCCATCAGACACATCCTGGATTTAAAGCGCCTCAACAAATTTGTCAGATTCAGACACTTTCACATGGAGAACAAACAAAATGGAGGAGCCTAGACTATTCCCTCCAACCCCCACACAAGGCCGCACACTAAATATAAGAAATATATAAAAACTAATTTTAATAGGTACCATATATATCAAAAAGACATCTACATAACATACAGACAATATTAAAAAACACGAAACACAAACAGGGGTATCCCGAACAAGGTGACTATTGCATCAATATAATCGCCATAAATACATACGCAATAAATATATGCATAATGCTATGAATGTACCCAAAGTGTTGAAGGTAAGAAATCAAAACATGAATAAATGTGTCCTATAAAAAATGAAAAAGTGAGTGTAAGACAGTCTGCCTGTGAGAAACGTCACTAAAAGTGCAAGATATATGTGTAATTAACAAACAACAGATAATGTGTACAGAAAGACCAGAAAAGCTGGGCTCTGTTGATAATCTAAAACTCTAACAATAAGTGCCAGTGTGTAACAACCAAACCATACGTGTGGAAAAAACTAGGAAAATGGACAACAGTTTGGTCATTCAGCAATAAAATATCAGAAGATGTAAATAATGAAAACGATGGTACTTAACATGTCACCAGGGGTCCCCCCGTCGCAGCCGCCACCTACGCGTTACGTGTCATACAGACACTTCGCCAGGGTGTATCGGCTGTGCCCCCTCGCCCTTCCTTAAATACCCCGGGATAGACAGCAAGGAATTGTGGAATTATGCTACCCCCATGGCCGGCACCTACTCATTACCAGTAGTGTGGTGCACTTCCCTATAGATTGCTTACTTTCACATGGAGACTCTGTGCTCCGCTGTGAATTTCCTACGCCCAGGGGACTTCATGACCTCTGTAGACATCAAGGATGCTTACCTTCACATACCTATTTTTCCAGGTCATCAGAGATTCCTCAGGTTCGCTCTGGAGGATCAGCACTACCAATTTGTGGCCTTGCCCTTCGGTCTCACCTCGGCTCCCAGGGTATTCACCAAGGTGCTGGCAGGAGTGATGGCTTTGCTGAGATCTCAGGGCATTCGCATTCTTCCCTACCTGGACGACATGCTTATCGCTTTTCAGTCCTTCCATCAGGCAGAGCTGGACACACAGCGGGTGGTGTCCACACTGGAGTCATTCGGCTGGGTGATCAACCACCCCAAATCTTCCCTGTCTCCTTCCATGGTGAAGTCTTTTCTGGGCATGATTCTCGATTCATCTCAGGTCAAGATCTTTCTTCCTCAGCAGAAGGTGGAGAGTCTTCAAGAGAAAGCTCAGCTCCTTCTGTCTTGTCCTCATCCGTCCATCAGGCAGGGAATGCAGCTGGTGGGCCTGATGGTGTCCTGCTTCGAGGCGGTTCCATATGCTCAGTTCCACATGAGGCCTCTTCAGATTCACCTCTTGTCAGTATGGGATCGGGACCCCGTGTCCTTGGATCAGGTGTTTGTCCTGTCCCCTCTGGCCAGGCGGTCTCTATCGTGGTGGCTGGACTCAAGGAACCTGCTGGGGGCAGATCCTTTCTGGCCCCTTGTTGGGAGACTGTCACCATGGATGCCGGTCTGACAGGTTGGGGGGGCTTTTGGAAGTCCCTGAAATTCCAGGGTCAGTGGGGCCCTCAGGAGGCCAATACCCCTATCAACATTCTGGAGTTGAGGGCGATCAGGTTGGTTCTCGCCCACTTAACCCCACACCTGCGGGGTCGGGCTGTTCAGGTCCGCTCGGACAACCAGGCGGCGGTTGCCTACATCAATGATCAGGGATGGATCCGGAGCAAGAGGGCCCTCAAGGAAGTGTCCCTGATACTGTCCTGGGCGGAGGTGAATGTTCCCTGCATCTCAGCTGTGTACCTTCCGGGGGTGGAGAATCTGGAGGCAGACTCCCTGAGCAGGGTGACCTCTCGTCTGGGAGAATGGTCCCTCAGCAGCAGGGTGTTTCGCTCCCTGTGCCACCGCTGGGGTCAGCCGGATGTGGATCTGTTTTTCGGCCCGTCACAATCACAAGTTTCCAGTCTTTGTCTCTCTGTCCCAGGATCCTCTGGCCTTGGCCATGGATGCCTTGGCAATGTCTTGGACGAGTTTTCAGCTCCTATATGTGTTTCCCCCATTTCCCCTGCTGGGCAGGGTGCTGCGCAGGAATGCTCAGGAATGGGTGCCAGCCATACTGGTGGCCCCCTGTTGGCCAAGAAGAGTGTGGTTCGCAGACATCGTGCAGCTGGCAGTAGATCAGTACGCCCTGCCCCGGATTCCAGATCTGCTCACTCAGGGGCACCTAAGCCACCCCAATTTACAAACGCTGGCTTTGACGGCCTGGCTGCTGAAACCTCCATCTTGATTGAAAAGGGGCTGCCTGCCTCGGTTGTTAATACCATGATCAGGGCTAGGAAAAGGTCCTCTTTTTCCATCTACTATAGAGTTTGGCGTACTTACATTGACTGATGCGAGTCTAAGTCGCTTCCCTGTCGTGTGTTTTCTATTCCTAGGATTCTGGAGTTTCTGCAACACGGTTTGGATCTGGGTCTTCAGCTCAGTTTCTGCCTTGGCCATTTTTTTCCAAAGATCCTTTGCTCAGCATCCCCTGGTCAAGACTTTCTTCCAGGGGGGTTACTCACATGCGTCCCCCACGTAAGCCTATGTTACCAGTCTGGGACTTGAACTTGGTCTTATCTGCTCTGCAGGGGTCTCCCTTCGAGCCCTTACAGGGGGCCCCCTTGTCCATTCTTACGCTTAAGGTAGTCTTTTTGGTGGCTATCACTTCTGTTAGGCATGTTTCTGAGTTGGCGGCGCTTTCCATCAAGCCTCCTTATTTTGAGAGACACCAGAACAAGGTGGTGTTTCACTTTAAGCCAGATTTTCTGCCTAAGGTTGTTTCTGCCTTTCATCTCAATCAGGACATTGTTTTGCCTTCTCTGTGTCCTAATCCTAGTAACTCTAAGGAGAGGGTTTTACACTCTTTGGATGTGGTTAGGACTCTGAAGTTCTAACTGGTGGCTACTGAACCCTTCAGGAGGACTGATGCTCTTTTTGTGCTCCCTGTGCGTCTGGACCTAAGAAGGGTCTGGCTCCAGCTAAGTCCACTATCAGCAAGGGGATCCATCAGGCTGTGATACAGGCCTACTCTGCTAAGGGGAAGGAGCCTCCCTTCCGCCTTACTGCTCATTCTACTCGTGCTATTGGTGTCTCTTGGGCTTTTCACCATCAAGCTTCTGTTGAACAAGTTTGCAAAGCCATCACTTGGTCTTCTGTTCATACTTTTTCTAAGTTTTACAAGGTTGATGTTAAGGCCTCAGCTGATGCTGCTTTTGGTCGCAAAGTTCTGCAGGCGGCAGTGGTTTCGAATGTCTGCTGTTACTTTTGGGGATCCCACCCTACCTTACGGACACTGCTATTGGATGTCCCAAGAGTAAGGAATATCTTCTGGAACAGGACGTGCTGTATACTTAGAATAATACAATTCTGTGATTATTCACCTGTAGAATTGGTATTATATGTATACAGCACGTCCTGTTCCACCCCACCCTTGTTATCATTATTTTTAGTTTCCTCTTTATGGTGATTGTTCTTATGTTCAATTTTTTATATAATGGTTATAGTTCTCCCATGCTCATTTTAACTGCTTTTCAATACTGGGGAATTTGTGGGAGGTCCCGGGTATATATGGGGCCGGGAGGAGCCACTTTTCTGTCTCTGCAGTCCAGCGCCATCTACTGGATGTATAACCCAAGAGTAAGGAATATCTTCTGGGGATATGCTGTATACGTACAATACCAATTCTACAGGTGAGTGATCACAGAATTGTATTATTTTTTGCCTTGGTGCAATTTATTTTTTTTCCTTTGGTACAACTCAAAATCATTTATAGCTGTGCAAATTATTCAGACATTTGCACAGCCAAAAATGGTGGCAAGGCAAAAAATCAAGATACATTTTTTTCTCACCAAAAAACATGAGATCAAAAATTCTCAGTGTCGAATCCGCCATTTAGTGCGAAAAATATGGCATATACAGTTTTAGGCAAAAGTTACCTTTTTTAGACCTTAAAGCCAAAACCCACGTCCCATCGGCCCTGAAATAAGATTCCAGAGCCGCTGGAATTCTTCCCCCCAGGGCATCCAGAATTGGGATGCACCGCTGTATGAAACCCCCCAGGTTGTCCAGAAATGTATTCAGGTCCAACGGAGCTGCTGCCACATTCTCACTATCCCTTTAGCAGGGTGCGTGCCCACGCCAGGCATTTGTGAATGGCCGACACATGCACTCTCCTTGTTAGAGGGTAGCGGGGGATGCGACTGTCAGTGTTGTTTGGACTAGCTGCCGCGCATGCGTCGTAGGACTGGGAAGAGGTGAGGGCGACTTGGGGGGTTTCACACAGTGGGGGGCAAGGACCATGGTCCACTTGAAATTATGTAGCTGTATAAATTTTGATGCTATTACATTTGAACATTTGCTACTTAAGGTAAAAAGTGACTATTTCAAAATTGCAATTTATTTAATCTTAAGCCCGTCTTAATCTAATAAATAAATTAATTCAGTGTTTATGTCCAAATAAAGTTTATTTACACAGGTATTTTTGTGAATTGTATTTGTACATTTTTTTTGTAAATCGTTTCAATGGCACTTACTAGAGATGAGCCAACTTTTGAAAAATTCGATTCGACTGATTCGCCGAATTTTCCGACAAAAATCGATTCGACCCGAATAAATTCGCAACGAATCGCTATTAAAAACGGCTATTTCTGAGCCTCCTAGAGCCTCAATAGGGTTGTAAACCATTCTGCCTTGCTGTAACACGCACAGGATGCGTGCTGGGTTAGTTAAATAATACTTTGAAGAAATATCACATGCAGATCAGAGGCATCGCTAATAGAATCGCAGAGCGGCACAATTGAATTCAAGAGAGTTGAAGTGGCATCACTATGAGGGGCAGGAGCCCAAACATTGCTTTAAAGAGACACGAGTTGGCAGCAGCAGGAGCCCAAAAATTGGATGAATCACACCCTGGAGTTGGCAGCAGCAGCAGCAGGAGCCCAAACATTACTTTAAAGAGACCCTGGGGTTGGCTTCAGGAGCCCAAAAATTGGATGAATCACACCCTGGAGTTGGCAGGAGTTGACAGCAGCAGCAGCAGGAGCCCAAATATTACTTTAAAGAGACACTGGAGTTGGCTTCAGGAGCCCAAAAATTGGATGAATCACACCCTGGAGTTGGCAGCAGCAGCAGCAGGAGCCCAAACATTACTTTAAACAGACCCTGGGGTTGGCCTCAGGAGCCCAAAAATTGGATGAATCACACCCTGGAGTTGGCAGCAGCAGCAGCAGGAGCCCAAATATTACTTTAAAGAGACACTGGGGTTGGCTTCAGGAGCCCAAAAATTGGATGAATCACACCCTGGAGTTGGCAGCAGCAGCAGCAGGAGCCCAAATATTACTTTAAAGAGACACTGGGGTTGGCTTCAGTAGCCCAAAAATTGGATGAATCACGCCCTGGAGTTGGCAGCAGCAGCAGGAGCCCAAACATTACTTTAAAGAGACACTGGGGTTGGCTTCAGGAGCCCAAAAATTGGATGATTCACACCCTGGAGTTGGCAGCAGCAGCAGCAGGAGCCCAAACATTACTTTAAAGAGACCCTGGGGTTGGCTTCAGGAGCCCAAAAATTGGATGAATCACACCCTGGAGTTGGCAGAAGTTGGCAGCAGCAGCAGCAGGAGCCCAAATATTACTTTAAAGAGACCCTGGGGTTGGCTTCAGGAGCCCAAAAATTGGATGATTCACACCCTGGAGTTGGCAGCAGCAGCAGCAGCAGGAGCCCAAACATTACTTTAAACAGACCCTGGGGTTGGCCTCAGGAGCCCAAAAATTGGATGAATCACACCCTGGAGTTGGCAGAAGTTGGCAGCAGCAGCAGCAGGAGCCCAAATATTACTTTAAAGAGACACTGGAGTTGGCTTCAGGAGCCCAAAAATTGGATGATTCACACCCTAGAGTTGGCAGCAGCAGCAGCAGGAGCCCAAATATTACTTTAAAGAGACACTGGGGTTGGCTTCAGGAGCCCAAAAATTGGATGAATCACACCCTGGAGTTGGCAGCAGCAGCAACAGGAGCCCAAACATTACTTTAAAGAGACCTTGGGGTTGGCTTCAGGAGCCCAACAATTGGATGAATCACACCCTGGATTTGGCAGGAGTTGGCAGCAGCAGCAACAGGAGCCCAAACATTACTTTAAAGAGACCCTGGGGTTGGCTTCAGGAGCCCAAAAATTGGATGAATCACACCCTGGAGTTGGCAGGAGTTGGCAGCAGCAGCAACAGGAGCCCAAATATTACTTTAAAGAGACACTGGAGTTGGCTTCAGGAGCCCAAAAATTGGATGAATCACACCCTGGAGTTGGCAGAAGTTGGCAGCAGCAGCAGGAGCCCAAATATTACTTTAAAGAGACCATGGGGTTGGCTTCAGGAGCCCAAAAATTGGATGAATCACACCCTGGAGTTGGCAGGAGTTGACAGCAGCAGCAGCAGGAGCCCAAATATTACTTTAAACAGACCCTGGGGTTGGCTTCAGGAGCCCAAAAATTGGATGAATCACACCCTGGAGTTGGCAGGAGTTGGCAGCAGCAGCAGCAGCAGGAGCCCAAATATTACTTTAAAGAGACACTGGGGTTGGCTTCAGGAGCCCAAAAATTGGATGAATCACACCCTGGAGTTGGCAGGAGTTGACAGCAGCAGCAGCAGGAGCCCAAATATTACTTTAAACAGACCCTGGGGTTGGCTTCAGGAGCCCAAAAATTGGATGAATCACACCCTGGAGTTGGCAGCAGCAGCAGCAGCAGGAGCCCAAATATTACTTTAAAGAGACCCTGGGGTTGGCCTCAGGAGCCCAAAAATTGGATGAATCACACCCTGGAGTTGGCAGGAGTTGACAGCAGCAGCAGCAGGAGCCCAAATATTACTTTAAACAGACCCTGGGGTTGGCTTCAGGAGCCCAAAAATTGGATGAATCACACCCTGGAGTTGGCAGGAGTTGGCAGCAGCAGCAACAGGAGCCCAAATATTACTTTAAAGAGACACTGGAGTTGGCTTCAGGAGCCCAAAAATTGGATGAATCACACCCTGGAGTTGGCAGGAGTTGACAGCAGCAGCAGCAGGAGCCCAAATATTACTTTAAACAGACCCTGGGGTTGGCTTCAGGAGCCCAAAAATTGGATGAATCACACCCTGGAGTTGGCAGGAGTTGGCAGCAGCAGCAACAGGAGCCCAAATATTACTTTAAAGAGACACTGGAGTTGGCTTCAGGAGCCCAAAAATTGGATGAATCACACCCTGGAGTTGGCAGAAGTTGGCAGCAGCAGCAGCAGGAGCCCAAATATTACTTTAAAGAGACCATGGGGTTGGCTTCAGGAGCCCAAAAATTGGATGAATCACACCCTGGAGTTGGCAGGAGTTGACAGCAGCAGCAGCAGGAGCCCAAATATTACTTTAAACAGACCCTGGGGTTGGCTTCAGGAGCCAAAAAATTGGATAAATCACACCCTGGAGTTGGCAGGAGTTGGCAGCAGCAGCAACAGGAGCCCAAATATTACTTTAAAGAGACCCTGGGGTTGGCTTCAGGAGCCCAAAAATTGGATGAATCACACCCTGGAGTTGGCAGCAGAAGCAGCAGCAGGAGCCCAAATATTACTTTAAAGAGACACTGGGGTTGGCTTCAGGAGCCCAAAAATTGGATGAATCACACCCTGGAGTTGGCAGAAGTTGGCAGTAGCAGCAGCAGGAGCCCAAATATTACTTTAAAGAGACCCTGGGGTTGGCTTCAGGAGCCCAAAAATTGGATGAATCACACCCTGGAGTTGGCAGAAGTTGGCAGCAGCAGGAGCCCAAAAAATGGCCTAAAGACATAAATATGTTTTGCACCATTTGGAAAGTGTAAAACGTGGCACCATGCTGAATCTAGTCGCATGCATCAGGCATTGGTGGGTGGAAATCCTGGCTGATCCATCCCTGATTCATTTTGACAAAGGTGAGTCTCTCCACATTTTTAGTTGACAGACGAGTTCTCCTCGCCGTAACTATGGCCCCCGCCGCACTAAACACCCGCTCAGATGGCACGCTACTTGCCGGGCAGGACAGCTTTTCCAGGGCAAACTCTGCTAGTTGCGGCCACAAATCAAGTTTGGCTGCCCAGAAGTCCAGCGGATCCTCAAGGTGTGTTGGCATGGTCATGTCAAAGTATGACATGACCTGCTGGTTGAGGTCCTGCTCCAGGTCTTCCTGCTGCTCATGAGTAGCCTCACTATGCGGGTGTAGAAAGCTACTCATTAGCGACTGAAGACTGAGGCTGCTGCTGCTGATGGAGCTTCTGCTGCTGCTGCCAACCCCCCCAGCGGCCATGGCAGTGGAAGGTGAGCGCAGAGGTCCCCTCGAGTCAGACCTGCGAGAGTATGGACCATGGCGCAGATAGGCATCGGCCAACTGCCTACGTAGAATGTCTTTGTAGTAGTTGAGTTTGTCCTCCCTCTCGGTGGGTTTAAAAAATGCCCCCATTTTGTGCCGGAAGCGAGGGTCCAATAAGGTGGACAGCCAGAAGTCATCCCGCCGACAGATGGAAACAATTCTGGGGTCACTACGCAAGCACGTGAGCATGCTTCGTGCCATTTGCGCAAGTGACTCGGATGGACTACCTGTCTCCATCTCCACTGCATACTGCCACGGTGTGCCCGGGTCCTCTGTCTCGCCTTCCTCAAAAACCTCTAGCTCCTCTGGCTGCTCCTGCTCCTCCTCTCCTGTCCGCTGACTAGATAAACCAGCCATTTCGCCAAGCCTAAACTGTGCCTAAACCTCCTCCTCCTCTTCCTCCTCCTCCAGTTCAGCTCCAGCGGGGTTCATGTGGCCGTAAGATGTAAACGCCATGTCTCCAGTGCCCTGACCAGCCATGGTTTCCAACATGTGCTGTAGTACATGAAGCAGTGGAATCACGTCGTTCATCCCGTAATCCTGCCGACTGACAAATAAAGTGGCATCCTCAAAGGGCCTGAGCAAACGGCAGGTGTCACGTATGAGCTGCCACTGGTTGACATTGAAGTTACACAGGGGAGTCCCCCTATCTGCTTGGATCATCAGGAAATCCGTGATGGCTTTTCTCTGTTCATATAATCGGTCCAACATGTGAAGGGTGGAATTCCAACGGGTGGAAACATCGCAAATCAGACTATGTTGGGGGATACCATTCTGACGCTGTAGCTCAAGAAGGGTGTGTTTGGCGGTGTAGGAGTGGCTGAAGTGCATGCAAAGTTTCCTTGAAGTTGTTAGGATGTCTTGCAGATGGGGGGAACACTTCAGAAACCGCTTGACAACCAGATTGAAGACGTGAGCCATGCAGGGGGCATGGGTCAGGCTTCCTTGGCGCAGCGCAGACAAAATGTTCTTCCCATTGTCGGTAACCATGATTCCCATTTTAAGTTTTCTCGGAGTAAGCCATGTTTGGATTTCCTGATGAATACATTTAAGTAGTTCCTCCCCTGTGTGACTCCGTTCGCCAAGACAAACCATGTGAAGCACTGCGTGACACCTCCGTGCCCTGCACACATGGTAGACTGGAGGGGCACTGAGACTTGAGCCTACAGTGGAGGGTGAGGAGATGGCGGAGGATGAGGAGGCCGAGTCGCACGGTGTCACAGGCCCAATGGGCAGAGAGCGCGGAGGCCGAAGCGGCGTGACCTGTCCAAGTTGCTGCTGCTGCTGCAAAGGGACCACATTCACCCAGTGGGCCGTAAACGGCATGTACTGCCCCTGACCGTAGTTACAGCTCCAGATGTCGGCGCTGCCATGTATTTTGCTACACACCGACAGGCTCAAGGACTGGCCCACCTTCTGTTCAACAAAAGTGTGCAGCGCTGGTACTGCCTTCTTGGCAAAGAAATGACGGCTTGGGACTCTCCACCTCGGCTCGGCACAAGCCATCAGTTCTCTGAAAGGTGCAGATTCCACCACCTGAAAAGGGAGAGACTGCAGCACCAGCAACTTGGACAGGAGCACATTCAGCTTCTGCGCCGTAGGATGAGTGGGCGCATACTGCTGTCTCTTGGACATGGCTTCGCTGATGGATTGCTGGCGGGATGCATGACTTGGAGGAGGAGGAGGAGGAGCAGGAGCGACAGAGGATGGGTGTGACGCACAGCTGCCTTCGGCTGAGGTGCTGGAGCCTTGGCTGGCAGAAATTGGGAGCTCACTTGGTGAGGAAGCAGACTGTACCACCCCTTGGGAGCCTCGGTTCTCCCAGGTCGTTTTATGGTGACGCATCATATGTTGACGCAGGGCCGTGGTGCCAACATTTGGACCCTGGCCACGCTTCACCTTTTGCCTACATATCTTGCATGTGGCCATGTTACCCTCCTGCGGATGCCTCAGGAAAAACTGCCACACTGCCGAGTAGCTACTTTTCCCACCCCCTGGCCTCACTGATTCACTGCTGCTGTTGCCAACTCCAGGAACCCCTGCTCCACTACCTCCTGATAAGGTAGACTGCCGCACAGCAGGTGCTCTACCCCGACCCCGGCCCCGGCCGGCTCCAGCCTTTGGAATTGTGCCCCCAAGCTGACTGCTACCACCTTGCTGCCTCAGCTGCTGACTCCGGGGCAACCTGCGCCCCTCTTCTCCTGATGATGACGATGAAGCCCCTTCCTCACCCGGCTCCCAAGTGCGATCGGCTTCATCGTCATCATCATCATCACCGAGTTGTGGCTGTACGTCACTGATGTTCGTGGATTCGTCAACAGTGTCTGGCGCAGGAGCTGGAACGCTCGCAGCACCCACGACACTGTCCACATCACTATTTGTCTGCCTAGCTAAAGAAGCCACCTCCATTTCTTGGCTGGGCAGTAGCTGCTGACTGTCCTCCTGTATCTGATCGTCCTCCTCACTAAAGAGTGGAGCTGAACCCAAAGCATAGGATACGTCGCTGGGGGAGGGAACGGCGTAGGACAGAGGCAATGGGAGGACAGGGACTGCTCTCGGGGCATGCCAACTCAGGGTTGTGTCAGAGGAACCTACCGACCCTAGACTGGGGGTCTCAGACGTAAGTTGTGATGATGTTGTTGATGAGCGCGTCAGCCAATCTACCACGGCAGATGCGTTACTGGTGGAGACCCGACCGCTAGCAGATACTGGCAGATTAGGTCTCTCAGCGTGACTCCTGCTGCTACTGGCCCCCAGTCTGATGCGAGCTCTGCCTGCGGAATCTTGGCCTCTGCCACTCCTCTTTTCACTTCCAGGCACTTGTCTGCCCGACATAGTCTAACTGGCGTGGTAGTAGGTGATATTTAAAAAAACCCCGGGCAGCGGTGGGTCTATATGAAACAGAATATAATGCACACCAAAAGTGAGCAGTAACACTCAGCCTCCAACAGGCCTGCTTAGTGTAAATAAGAGAGCTGCTTAGTGTAAATAAAGAGGGGTATGCTATGTTACAGAATGGGATGCCTCAACAGAAGTGCACCTGGCAGGCAGCAGTAAGCCTATGCCCAGCAAAAGTGTCTTTATCAGGGCTAATTTCAATTATAATAAGTGCAAATGGTTATATGGTCTTAAACAGAGGCTGCTGTAGTCACAGAATGGGATGCCCCCAAAAAAGATCCAGTAGTGCTATGCCCAGCAAAAGTGTCTTTATCAGGCCTAATTTCAAATATAATAAGAGCAAATGGTTATATGGTCTTTAACAGAGGCTGCTATAGTCACAGAATGGGATGCCCTTGCAGGGTCCAGTAGTGCTATGCCCAGCAAAAGTGTCTTTATCAGGCTAATTTCAAATATAATAAGAGCAAATGGTTATATGGTCTTTAACAGAGGCTGCTATAGTCACAGAATGGGATGCCCTTGCAGGGTCCAGTAGTGCTATGCCCAGCAAAAGTGTCTTTATCAGGCTAATTTCAATTATAATAAGAGCAAATGGTTATATGGTCTTAAACAGAGGCTGCTATAGTCACAGAATGGGATGCCCTTGCAGGGTCCAGTAGTGCTATGCCCAGCAAAAGTGTCTTTATCAGGCTAATTTCAAATATAATAAGAGCAAATGGTTATATGGTCTTTAACAGAGGCTGCTATAGTCACAGAATGGGATGCCCTTGCAGGGTCCAGTAGTGCTATGCCCAGCAAAAGTGTCTTTATCAGGCCTAATTTCTATGAGAATAAGTGCAAATGGTTATTATGCTATTAAATAGAGGCTGGTGTTGTCACAGAATGGGATGCCACAAAAACCAGAGAGCATGCACAGCAAAAGTGTCTTTATCAGGCTAATTTCAATTATAATAAGAGCAAATGGTTATATGGTCTTTAACAGAGGCTGCTATAGTCACAGAATGGGATGCCCTTGCAGGGTCCAGTAGTGCTATGCCCAGCAAAAGTGTCTTTATCAGGCTAATTTCAAATATAATAAGAGCAAATGGTTATATGGTCTTTAACAGAGGCTGCTATAGTCACAGAATGGGATGCCCTTGCAGGGTCCAGTAGTGCTATGCCCAGCAAAAGTGTCTTTATCAGGCTAATTTCAAATATAATAAGAGCAAATGGTTATATGGTCTTAAACAGAGGCTGCTATAGTCACAGAATGGGATGCCCTTGCAGGGTCCAGAAGTACTATGCCGAGCAAAAGTGTCTTTATCAGGCTAATTTCAATTATAATAAGAGCAAATGGTTATATGGTCTTTAACAGAGGCTGCTATAGTAACAGAATGGGATGCCCTTGCAGGGTCCAGTAGTGCTATGCCCAGCAAAAGTGTCTTTATCAGGCTAATTTCAAATATAATAAGAGCAAATGGTTATATGGTCTTTAACAGAGGCTGCTATAGTCACAGAATGGGATGCCCTTGCAGGGTCCAGTAGTGATATGCCCAGCAAAAGTGTCTTTATCAGGCTAATTTCAAATATAATAAGAGCAAATGGTTATATGGTCTTAAACAGAGGCTGCTATAGTCACAGAATGGGATGCCCTTGCAGGGTCCAGAAGTACTATGCCGAGCAAAAGTGTCTTTATCAGGCTAATTTCAATTATAATAAGAGCAAATGGTTATATGGTCTTTAACAGAGGCTGCTATAGTCACAGAATGGGATGCCCTTGCAGGGTCCAGTAGTGCTATGCCCAGCAAAAGTGTCTTTATCAGGCTAATTTCAAATATAATAAGAGCAAATGGTTATATGGTCTTAAACAGAGGCTGCTATAGTCACAGAATGGGATGCCCTTGCAGGGTCCAGAAGTACTATGCCGAGCAAAAGTGTCTTTATCAGGCTAATTTCAATTATAATAAGAGCAAATGGTTATATGGTCTTTAACAGAGGCTGCTATAGTCACAGAATGGGATGCCCTTGCAGGGTCCAGTAGTGCTATGCCCAGCAAAAGTGTCTTTATCAGGCTAATTTCAATTATAATAAGAGCAAATGGTTATATGGTCTTAAACAGAGGCTGCTATAGTCACAGAATGGGATGCCCTTGCAGGGTCCAGTAGTGCTATGCCCAGCAAAAGTGTCTTTATCAGGCTAATTTCAAATATAATAAGAGCAAATGGTTATATGGTCTTTAACAGAGGCTGCTATAGTCACAGAATGGGATGCCCTTGCAGGGTCCAGTAGTGCTATGCCCAGCAAAAGTGTCTTTATCAGGCCTAATTTCTATGAGAATAAGTGCAAATGGTTATTATGCTATTAAATAGAGGCTGGTGTTGTCACAGAATGGGATGCCACAAAAACCAGAGAGCATGCACAGCAAAAGTGTCTTTATCAGGCTAATTTCAATTATAATAAGAGCAAATGGTTATATGGTCTTTAACAGAGGCTGCTATAGTCACAGAATGGGATGCCCTTGCAGGGTCCAGTAGTGCTATGCCCAGCAAAAGTGTCTTTATCAGGCTAATTTCAAATATAATAAGAGCAAATGGTTATATGGTCTTTAACAGAGGCTGCTATAGTCACAGAATGGGATGCCCTTGCAGGGTCCAGTAGTGCTATGCCCAGCAAAAGTGTCTTTATCAGGCTAATTTCAAATATAATAAGAGCAAATGGTTATATGGTCTTAAACAGAGGCTGCTATAGTCACAGAATGGGATGCCCTTGCAGGGTCCAGAAGTACTATGCCGAGCAAAAGTGTCTTTATCAGGCTAATTTCAATTATAATAAGAGCAAATGGTTATATGGTCTTTAACAGAGGCTGCTATAGTCACAGAATGGGATGCCCTTGCAGGGTCCAGTAGTGCTATGCCCAGCAAAAGTGTCTTTATCAGGCTAATTTCAAATATAATAAGAGCAAATGGTTATATGGTCTTTAACAGAGGCTGCTATAGTCACAGAATGGGATGCCCTTGCAGGGTCCAGTAGTGCTATGCCCAGCAAAAGTGTCTTTATCAGGCTAATTTCAAATATAATAAGAGCAAATGGTTATATGGTCTTAAACAGAGGCTGCTATAGTCACAGAATGGGATGCCCTTGCAGGGTCCAGAAGTACTATGCCGAGCAAAAGTGTCTTTATCAGGCTAATTTCAATTATAATAAGAGCAAATGGTTATATGGTCTTTAACAGAGGCTGCTATAGTCACAGAATGGGATGCCCTTGCAGGGTCCAGTAGTGCTATGCCCAGCAAAAGTGTCTTTATCAGGCTAATTTCAAATATAATAAGAGCAAATGGTTATATGGTCTTTAACAGAGGCTGCTATAGTCACAGAATGGGATGCCCTTGCAGGGTCCAGTAGTGCTATGCCCAGCAAAAGTGTCTTTATCAGGCTAATTTCAAATATAATAAAAGCAAATGGTTATATGGTCTTAAACAGAGGCTGCTATAGTCACAGAATGGGATGCCCTTGCAGGGTCCAGAAGTACTATGCCGAGCAAAAGTGTCTTTATCAGGCTAATTTCAATTATAATAAGAGCAAATGGTTATATGGTCTTTAACAGAGGCTGCTATAGTCACAGAATGGGATGCCCTTGCAGGGTCCAGTAGTGCTATGCCCAGCAAAAGTGTCTTTATCAGGCTAATTTCAAATATAATAAGAGCAAATGGTTATATGGTCTTAAACAGAGGCTGCTATAGTCACAGAATGGGATGCCCTTGCAGGGTCCAGAAGTACTATGCCGAGCAAAAGTGTCTTTATCAGGCTAATTTCAATTATAATAAGAGCAAATGGTTATATGGTCTTTAACAGAGGCTGCTATAGCCACAGAATGGGATGCCCTTGCAGGGTCCAGTAGTGCTATGCCCAGCAAAAGTGTCTTTATCAGGCTAATTTCAAATATAATAAGAGCAAATGGTTATATGGTCTTAAACAGAGGCTGCTATAGTCACAGAATGGGATGCCCTTGCAGGGTCCAGAAGTACTATGCCGAGCAAAAGTGTCTTTATCAGGCTAATTTCAATTATAATAAGAGCAAATGGTTATATGGTCTTTAACAGAGGCTGCTATAGTCACAGAATGGGATGCCCTTGCAGGGTCCAGTAGTGCTATGCCCAGCAAAAGTGTCTTTATCAGGCTAATTTCAAATATAATAAGAGCAAATGGTTATATGGTCTTTAACAGAGGCTGCTATAGTCACAGAATGGGATGCCCTTGCAGGGTCCAGTAGTGCTATGCCCAGCAAAAGTGTCTTTATCAGGCTAATTTCAAATATAATAAGAGCAAATGGTTATATGGTCTTTAACAGAGGCTGCTATAGTCACAGAATGGGATGCCCTTGCAGGGTCCAGTAGTGCTATGCCCAGCAAAAGTGTCTTTATCAGGCTAATTTCAAATATAATAAGAGCAAATGGTTATATGGTCTTTAACAGAGGCTGCTATAGTCACAGAATGGGATGCCCTTGCAGGGTCCAGTAGTGCTATGCCCAGCAAAAGTGTCTTTATCAGGCTAATTTCAAATATAATAAAAGCAAATGGTTATATGGTCTTAAACAGAGGCTGCTATAGTCACAGAATGGGATGCCCTTGCAGGGTCCAGTAGTGCTATGCCCAGCAAAAGTGTCTTTATCAGGCTAATTTCAAATATAATAAGAGCAAATGGTTATATGGTCTTTAACAGAGGCTGCTATAGTCACAGAATGGGATGCCCTTGCAGGGTCCAGTAGTGCTATGCCCAGCAAAAGTGTCTTTATCAGGCCTAATTTCTATGAGAATAAGTGCAAATGGTTATTATGCTATTAAATAGAGGCTGGTGTAGTCACAGAATGGGATGCCACAAAAACCAGAGAGCATGCACAGCAAAAGTGTCTTTATCAGGCCTGATTTCTATGAGAATAAGTGCAAATGGTTATTATGCTATTAAATAGAGGCTGGTGTTGTCACAGAATGGGATGCCACAAAAACCAGAGAGCATGCACAGCAAAAGTGTCTTTATCAGGCCTGATTTCTATGAGAATAAGTGCAAATGGTTATTATGCTATTAAATAGAGGCTGGTGTTGTCACAGAATGGGATGCCACAAAAACCAGAGAGCATGCACAGCAAAAGTGTCTTTATCAGGCCTAATTTCTATGAGAATAAGTGCAAATGGTTATTATGCTATTAAATAGAGGCTGGTGTTGTCACAGAATGGGATGCCACAAAAACCAGAGAGCATGCACAGCAAAAGTGTCTTTATCAGGCCTAATTTCTATGAGAATAAGTGCAAATGGTTATTATGCTATTAAATAGAGGCTGGTGTTGTCACAGAATGGGATGCCACAAAAACCAGAGAGCATGCACAGCAAAAGTGTCTTTATCAGGCCTAATTTCTATGAGAATAAGTGCAAATGGTTATTATGCTATTAAATAGAGGCTGGTGTTGTCACAGAATGGGATGCCACAAAAACCAGAGAGCATGCACAGCAAAAGTGTCTTTATCAGGCCTAATTTCTATGAGAATAAGTGCAAATGGTTATTATGCTATTAAATAGAGGCTGGTGTAGTCACAGAATGGGATGCCACAAAAACCAGAGAGCATGCACAGCAAAAGTGTCTTTATCAGGCCTAATTTCTATGAGAATAAGTGCAAATGGTTATTATGCTATTAAATAGAGGCTGGTGTAGTCACAGAATGGGATGCCACAGAAACCAGAGAGCATGCACAGCAAAAGTGTCTTTATCAGGCCTGATTTCTATGAGAATAAGTGCAAATGGTTATTATGCTATTAAATAGAGGCTGGTGTTGTCACAGAATGGGATGCCACAAAAACCAGAGAGCATGCACAGCAAAAGTGTCTTTATCAGGCCTGATTTCTATGAGAATAAGTGCAAATGGTTATTATGCTATTAAATAGAGGCTGGTGTTGTCACAGAATGGGATGCCACAAAAACCAGAGAGCATGCACAGCAAAAGTGTCTTTATCAGGCCTAATTTCTATGAGAATAAGTGCAAATGGTTATTATGCTATTAAATAGAGGCTGGTGTTGTCACAGAATGGGATGCCACAAAAACCAGAGAGCATGCACAGCAAAAGTGTCTTTATCAGGCCTAATTTCTATGAGAATAAGTGCAAATGGTTATTATGCTATTAAATAGAGGCTGGTGTTGTCACAGAATGGGATGCCACAAAAACCAGAGAGCATGCACAGCAAAAGTGTCTTTATCAGGCCTAATTTCTATGAGAATAAGTGCAAATGGTTATTATGCTATTAAATAGAGGCTGGTGTTGTCACAGAATGGGATGCCACAAAAACCAGAGAGCATGCACAGCAAAAGTGTCTTTATCGGGCCTGATTTCTATGAGAATAAGTGCAAATGGTTATTATGCTATTAAATAGAGGCTGGTGTTGTCACAGAATGGGATGCCACAAAAACCAGAGAGCATGCACAGCAAAAGTGTCTTTATCAGGCCTAATTTCTATGAGAATAAGTGCAAATGGTTATTATGCTATTAAATAGAGGCTGGTGTTGTCACAGAATGGGATGCCACAAAAACCAGAGAGCATGCACAGCAAAAGTGTCTTTATCAGGCCTAATTTCTATGAGAATAAGTGCAAATGGTTATTAGGCTATTAAATAGAGGCTGGTGTTGTCACAGAATGGGATGCCACAAAAACCAGAGAGCATGCACAGCAAAAGTGTCTTTATCAGGCCTAATTTCTATGAGAATAAGTGCAAATGGTTATTATGCTATTAAATAGAGGCTGGTGTTGTCACAGAATGGGATGCCACAAAAACCAGAGAGCATGCACAGCAAAAGTGTCTTTATCAGGCCTAATTTCTATGAGAATAAGTGCAAATGGTTATTATGCTATTAAATAGAGGCTGGTGTAGTCACAGAATGGGATGCCACAAAAACCAGAGAGCATGCACAGCAAAAGTGTCTTTATCAGGCCTAATTTCTATGAGAATAAGTGCAAATGGTTATTATGCTATTAAATAGAGGCTGGTGTTGTCACAGAATGGGATGCCACAAAAACCAGAGAGCATGCACAGCAAAAGTGTCTTTATCAGGCCTAATTTCTATGAGAATAAGTGCAAATGGTTATTATGCTATTAAATAGAGGCTGGTGTTGTCACAGAATGGGATGCAACAAAAACCAGAGAGCATGCACAGCAAAAGTGTCTTTATCAGGCCTAATTTCTATGAGAATAAGTGCAAATGGTTATTATGCTATTAAATAGAGGCTGGTGTAGTCACAGAATGGGATGCCACAAAAACCAGAGAGCATGCACAGCAAAAGTGTCTTTATCAGGCCTGATTTCTATGAGAATAAGTGCAAATGGTTATTATGCTATTAAATAGAGGCTGGTGTAGTCACAGAATGGGATGCCTCACAGCAGACTTAAGATCAGTTCAGTATATATGCACAGTTAGTTAGTATAAGCAGCCTGAAAACGCTAACAAAGCAGGCTGGATGAAAAAAAAAAAAAAACTGACAGCCTCCGATTTTCCCTTCCTTTCCCTGTTTTTCGCTTACTTTCTGTCTGTCTCCTGTCTGTCTCCTGCCTGTCTCCAGCCTGTCCCTGTCTGTCCCTGCCTGTCTAACTGTCTGTCTCTCCCTCAGCTACACAGCGTTCTGTCTCTCACGAATGCAATAGAGAAATGAGGCTGGAAAGCAAGATGGCCGGCCTTAAATACCGCTGTGACGTCACCGGGCTTGCTGGCTGCTGATAGGCTGCATGTGACTGTCCCAGCTTGCACTGGCGCGGGGTTGATGTCTGGACATGTCCCGTCCGCCATCTTAGAATGTCTGTAATGTAAATGAATGGATGTTAAAGGAAAACTTCGAGCGATCGAATCGCGGGGAAATTCGGATTCGATCCGAATCGAATTTTTCCTGAAATTCGGATCGAATCCGGGTTCGTCCGGATCGATTCGCTCATCCCTAGCACTTACCTAGCCAAGTCATTATTTCAGTTGACTTTCTTTAACTCCCCCGGCAAGTATAATGAAGGGGTGGAAGTTACACTTGTTGGGCTAAGCACTTGGGATTAATATAGTGGCATATTAAAAAAAAATATTCACGGGCTGATGGTAAAGTATGCTTTCTTATTACATGACACATACAGACCAAAAATAACAGGATTTACCCATAAACAGCCGGGTTTAGGTGTCTTTTAGCCTGCAATGTAAGCACAACATGGGTCCCTCCCAAAGGGGCTTGTCCCCTCTATTACAATATTTCTCTACCATACAACCAATCACTTCCAGCCATATGCTGATGAGAGCCAATAGCCTGAAACATGTGTTCACAATAAGCCGTTTATGCATTTGAAGATTTACTCAAGCATTGTTCTGGGTGCTTGAGATATCACAAAGGTGAAAGGAGATAATAAGTAAAGCTCCACCCACTGCTATTTCTTTGTCCTATTATCCGATTAGCCTGATTTAGCAATGCTCTACTCCATTTTAACTTTGGTTTGAGGCACATGGTGCCACAGTTTTATGTGCAAACTGATTGCAAACAGTCTGATTGCAAAGTTTTCTCACATAAGTGTGTCAGTGCAATGTGAAACAGACATTTACTAATCCATCAACACACAGAAGCGCTTTTTTTTATGCACAGCTTGCTACTACCATAGGCTATAATGGGTAAATGATTCAGCATGTTATTTTACCTGCTTTTGTTTTTTTTTAATTAAATTAAATTTTGTCTATGGCCTTTGGGACATAAGAGAAGTGCAAAAATAAAGTTGCTGATTTTTTTTAATTCTCAGAAAATGATTTATTTTACACCTGTTATGCCTATCTAATCTGTATTAATTATAACATTATTGTTTTCTGCTTACATTTTTTTTTAATAAATAAACTAATAAACACTCTTTTTCGCCTGCGCCACTCTGCGCCAGTTTAAAAGCATCCAATAAATATGGATGGGCTATATTGGGGTGTACAGGCTTACATTGGCGCACTCTATGTAGAGGCTGCCTCACTGCTACAAGTTAGGCTCACTACCCCACACTATTTCACACTCCATGCCCACAGTGTGCCAAAAAGCGAGCACGCTGTGCCTACTATAGCGCTGGTAGTGGCGTTAAAAAGGGCACACTGTTAAAATATTTTTAAATCAGGCCCTCAATGTCTAAATCCTACGTGCCCAAATCCTAGTCAAAACCAAATCCTATGTGTAAAGGAAACAAACTAAATTCTCAACATTCAGTGTATCTCTGTGGCTCTCCCACTCCATCATTAAGAGAATGCATCCACCCGACATTGTTGGTTATCAGTCACCATATAGCCAAAATATTTCTCAATCGAATAGTAATAGTGCAAATAGTGGCCATTGTGTGCTAATGCACACATGGAATTTTTCCTCCTCATTTTGCCCTTGTCATGCACTTGTGAACAACACATTTCCTTGAACACACAAGAGAATAAACACAGTATTGTGACTACACACAAGTGAATTACACACAGTGGTCACACCATTGAATAAACACCATATGAGTGACTACACACAGGTGAACACACTAAGGGGAAGTGAAGTGCACATGTGCCCGGAGCAGTGGGCAGCTCTAAACTCAGCGCCCGGGGAGCAATTGGGGGTTAGGTGCCTTGCTTAAGGGCACTTCAGTCATGTCCCATGGCTGGGAATCGAACCTGTCACAAGGCCACTTCCCTAGCTACCCTTGATGACATAATACAATGAAGATAATGTTACACTATGTGGATATGTGGTTTATATTGTGGCTGGCGTAAAGTGGTCAACAATTATATTTGGGGTTCTTCAGTATGGTAGTTCATATCTGTCCCGCAGTTGCGCAACATCAACACAAGATGGCATTGTTGGATAAGGAATAAATTGGTACATTGTGCCATTTGCTGAGGTGAGTAAGACTAGAGAAGGTTCTAGAAGCCAGCCAGAGGGAATCTATATGAGGAGGTCATGAGGACAGTTACCTCAGTGTTGAAGTAAGAGAAAGAAGAAGTATTGTAGTACCAGGGAGTGAGGAAGATACCAGCAGAGTCCACTGATAGTAGTCAGCAGTCACAGGTGTAAGAGAGAGCAGGAAAGCCACTTTCATGCCTAACAAGTGACCACAGGAACGTTGAACCATTCCACCCGAGATGCTGATGAAAGAAGCTTAAGGCCTCAGTATTCTGCTATGGGACTAGGATGAGTGCCCACCACCTGCTGAGGTCCACCTGGATGTAATGTTGTGCTATGGAAACTCCTAATGGAACTGTTGTGGATAAAGATTGTGTGACCTGCTGTGAAGCATCAAGTGTACCTAAAGTCCTGCTAATAAAGTAAGTGTACTTTTTATAAAGTCTGTCTCATTTGGAGTTTTTGGATGCAAGTCCACATCCGGAGGTCCCCCAAGCCCGTTAACAAAGAACACACACCCCGCACTCCTGAGGAGCTAAACACCCCTCAGGGACCCATATGCTACATTATATTTCTTTATTATATTGTGAATATTCTGAGAAAAAGGGAGCTCTTTGTTAACCAACATGGTTACATAGTTAATACGGTTGAAAAAAGACTTCCAGTCTATTCACAAGTATAAAGTGGTAACTAGAAAAGTGAACCAATTTGGATGAATCGTGATTCGCTTCATATTTTAGGGAATAATCGTTTCGCCACAAACATGAACATCGCAAAATCCCCACGCCATTTTGGATCATATTGAGGCAACTGCAGGATTAATAAAACTCCAACGCTATTAAAAAATATGGCATGGGTGTATCCAGTAAAATGATTAAAGGCTTACATTTTTTTTTCTTTGATGCAATGTATTGTGGAGATTAGCTCTGGTAGGCGACCGGGTGTCAGCAGTATAGAGGCAGAGGCAAGCAGTTCAAAGTAAAGTCTGTGTTTATTTCACACATAAATCCACAAAAGCATATGTCCAAACAGGTTACATCACCTTTTCAGGAAACAGCAGCATAAATGATTCAATCAGGCAAACAGCTTTTAGTCCTTGAGCAAACGTCCTGTTTACAGTCCAACTAGGCCTCAGGTCCGCATGAAACAGCCTCCACAGGAGATTTCAGCCAGGCTCACAGAGTCTCACTCCCATGTGAGCTCTAGACAAAGGAACCAGCACAGCTGATTCCCCAGGCTATTTAAACAGCCCGCAAAACCCGGACCTGGGTAGTGGGATGGAGTCCCACCCTGCTCTACTCCATCCCAGTAAAGCCGTCCCAGGTTAGCCTTTCGGCTATTCTAAATCATCAGCAGCAAACTGCCACCAGCAGCTGATGCTGGACAAACAAGCTATACGGCTTTACTGCACCAATGCCAGGTACATTGGTGCTACATACCTGCCGTCAATAACGGCCCCTTGCACCTTACCACATACCCCCCCCCTTTGTTCAACCCTGAGGGGGTGGACACATGCCAAACAATGTGTTCTGGACAGGGCATCCGCGTTACCCAACAATCGTCCCGCTCTGTGCTCTACTGTAAACTTGAAGTTTTGTAATGACAAGAACCATCGGGTGACCCTGGCATTCCTGTCCTTAGCCTGGCACATCCACTTGAGGGGAGAGTGGTCCGTAATCAGACGGAACCTTCTCCCCAGCAAGTAGTAGCGAAGAGACTCCAGGGCCCATTTAATGGCCAAACACTCCCTCTCCACTATACTATACCGGGTCTCCGCGGGTGTCAATTTGCGACTCATGTAGACAACGGGGTGCTCCTCCCCGTTGACTTCCTGAGACAGTACAGCACCGAGACCTACCTCGGAGGCATCGGTCTGCACTATGAACTCCCTCGGGTGTCACCAACACCGGAGACCCACACAGGGCAGACTTCAAAGCGGAGAACGCTTTTTCGGCCTGTTCATTCCACTTCACCATGACAGACTTGCGTCCCTTTAACAGGTCTGTCAATGGTGCCGCTAGGGTGGCAAAATTGGGAATGAACCGCATATAATATCCCACCAACCCCAGAAATGACTTTACCTGGCGGGTGGTGTTAGGCCGGGGCCAGTTACGGATGGCTTCTAGTTTGTTCACCTGGGGCTTGACCACTCCTCGTCCAATCACATAGCCCAGGTATTTTGTTTCTTCTAGGCCTAAAGCACATTTTTTCGGGTTTGCCGTCAACCCAGCCTTCCTGAGGGAATCCACTACGGCCTGGACATTGGGTAGGTGACTTTCCCAATCCGTGCTATGGATAATTATATCGTCCAGATATGCCGAAGCATACCGACGGTGTGGCCTGAGGACAATATCCATTAACCTTTGGAACGTAGCGGGAGCGCCGTGTAACCCAAAGGGTAACACCTTGTATTGGAACAGTCCCTCTGGTGTAATAAAGGCTGTTTTCTCCTTGGCAGCCTCAGTCAAGGGCACCTGCCAGTACCCTTTTGTGAGGTCCAAAACCGAAAAGTACCTGGCTTGGCCTAGCTTCTCAATGAGTTCATCTACCCGGGGCATAGGGTAGGCATCAAACTTGGAAACTTCATTAAGTTTGCGGAAATCGTTACAGAACCGCAACGTACCATCGGGCTTGGGAATCAAGACTATGGGGCTGGCCCACTCACTCTTTGATTCTTCAATCACGTCTAACCGGAGCATTTGCTGCACTTCCTCCACGATAGCTTGTCGCTGGGACTCGGGTACCCGGTAAGGCCTCAACCGGACCTTGACCTGAGGTTCCGTGACAACATCATGTTGGATGACCGAAGTGCGCCCAGGGAGTTCTGAAAACACGTCCGTGTTTCTGCTAATAAACTCCCTGGCTTCCTGAGTCTGTTTAGAGGAGAGGTTGTCGCCAGTTTTCACCTCGACTACTACTTCTCTACTAACAGACCGAGGAATAGGAAGCTCCACCCCCACCATACCTGGTCGGGGACTGTCACCCCCAGGGGTCTCCCTGTCTTTCCATAGTTTCAGCAGGTTTACATGGTACACCTGCTCGGGCTTCCTCCGCCCAGGCTGATGTACCTTGTAAGTCACTTCCCCAACTTTTTCAATGACCTCATAGGGACCCTGCCACCTAGCTAGAAATTTACTGTCCACCGTGGGTACCAGAACCACAACTCTGTCACCGGGGTTAAAGTTCCGTACCCTGGCTTGCCGATTATAAACCCTGCTTTGGGCCCGCTGCGCTGCCTCCATGTGTTCTCTGACAAGCGGCAAGACGGTCGCTATCCGTTCCTGTAGCTGAGTCACGTACTCTACCACACTTTTGTGGGGTGTGGGTTGCTGTTCCCAGGCCTCCTTGGCTATATCCAACAGGCCCCGTGGATGTCGACCGTATAAGAGTTCGAAGGGCGAGAACCCCGTAGAGGCCTGGGGCACCTCTCGCACTGCGAACATCAGATAGGGCAGCAGCAAGTCCCAATTCTTCCCATCCTTGGCGACCACCCTTTTTAACATGGTCTTTAAAGTTTGATTAAACCGTTCTACTAGGCCGTCTGTTTGCGGGTGGTAAACGGATGTCCGCAACTGTTTCACCTGCAGCAGTTTACAGAGCTCTTTCATTACTTTCGACATAAACGGGGTACCTTGATCGGTCAGGACCTCTTTAGGCAGACCTACTCTGGAAAACATTTCCATAAGCTCCTTAGCAATGAGCTTGGCAGAGGTGTGACGCAGGGGCACTGCCTCAGGGTACCGCGTGGCATAGTCCAAGATCACCAGAATATGTTGGTGCCCTCTAGCGGATTTTGGCACTGGACCCACTAGATCCATGGCAATCCGCTCAAAGGGTACCTCAATAACTGGGAGAGGAACTAAGGGACCACGGTAATGAGGCTGAGGTCTGGTCATCTGACATGTTGGACAGGACTCACAATATCTCTCCACCTCCTTGTACACACTGGGCCAGTAGAATCGTTGTAAAACGCGGTCCAGTGTTTTCTGCTGGCCTAGGTGTCCACCCAGAACATGTTGGTGGGCCAAATCCAACACCAATTTGCGATATGAATTGGGTACCACCAATTGTTCCACCACCTCTTCACGTACCTTGTTTACTCGGTACAACATTTCCTGGTGAACCACAAAGCGAGGAAACTGTAACTCCGCCCCTGGCTGTTGTGGTTCACCTTCCACCTCAAGAACATTCTCCCAGGCCCGAGACAGGGTCGGGTCCTGGTGTTGAGCGGTACCAAAGTTAGTTGTGGAGACATGGAGATCTGCCAACTCTGGACCTGTTGTCAACTCTTCCACATCTCCAACCATAACATTTAGTGGGGTTGACTCCCCCTCTTCCATTTTAGGGACGGGCACCTCTTCCACGGTGCCTCCTGATTCCGGTTCCCAGGGCACCGGGGTCTCCCCTGAGTAGGGCCAGTCTATTGGGGACACACCCGCCTCGCGGGTTTCCGGAACTGCCAGCTTGGCCCACAGTGACCTGAACCCTGGAAAGTCTCTCCCACTTTCACCTGACAGAGGTGACTTTGCCCCACAAGCTCAGGGATACCGGCAGCACACAGCCTCCTGGCATACATGGAAGGGCGGTAACCAAAGTTTACATCCATGGGCTCCCCCTGGTGGGGACAATTGGCTCTGATATGTCCCGGCTCCTTACATCCCCAACACAACACTTGGGCAGGGACTTTGGGGGGTAGGTCCTGAGAGGGTTTAGGGGACACCACTCGCCTGAGCTGGGGCGGGGACCTCCGGGGTTTCCCCGAATCTCTCCTCATGGAGCCGCTTTGCAAGTTCCTGGTGGCCTCATATCGCTCCACTAGGTCCACCATCCCTAGTGCGTTGTCAGGGGATACCTGGCCAACCCAGTGCTGAAGAGGGTGCGGTAAAGCCCTCCAAAACATGTCCGCCAGCAAGCGGTCCAAAATGGCAGTGGGGCTTAACAACTCCGGCTGCAGCCATTTTTGCAGCAGGTGCAGCAGTTTATAATACTGGGGTCGGGCGGGCTCTGCCGACTGGTAGCTCCACTGATGCACCCGCTGAGCCCGAACCCACACATTCACCCCCAGTCTCGCCAGTATCTCACCCTTCAGAGTCGGGTAGTCAGCGGCTTGGTCCTCTGGGAGATCAAACAACACCTGCTGGGGTCCAGAGGCCAGAAATGGAGCGATGACATCAGCCCACTGGTCATGCGGCAACTTCTCCCTTGCAGCCACCTTTTCAAACACCGCCAGGTAAGTCTCCACGTCATCTGAAGGGGTCATTTTTGTGAGCGCCGAGCGGACAGCTTTCCGGGCATCAGGAATACTTTTGGGCGCACCTGCAGCTTGCTGCGCCATCATATGTTGCAAAAACAGCTGGTTGGTCTCATGCTGCTGCCTGTTGGCCTCCACGAGCGCTTTCACGACCGCCTCCATTTTGTCTGCAGTCCCAGGTAGCAGCCTGGCAGGTTTAATATAGGACATGCACAACAAAAAACTTTTTCGTCGGTTGCTCCTAGCAACGGCCTCACTGCTATGCCCGCATCCGACACCAAATGTGGAGATTAGCTCTGGTAGGCGACCGGGTGTCAGCAGTATAGAGGCAGAGGCAAGCAGTTCAAAGTAAAGTCTGTGTTTATTTCACACATAAATCCACAAAAGCATATGTCCAAACAGGTTACATCACCTTTTCAGGAAACAGCAGCATAAATGATTCAATCAGGCAAACAGCTTTTAGTCCTTGAGCAAACATCCTGTTTACAGTCCAACTAGGCCTCAGGTCCGCATGAAACAGCCTCCACAGGAGATTTCAGCCAGGCTCACAGAGTCTCACTCCCATGTGAGCTCTAGACAAAGGAACCAGCACAGCTGATTCCCCAGGCTATTTAAACAGCCCGCAAAACCCGGACCTGGGTAGTGGGATGGAGTCCCACCCTGCTCTACTACATCCCAGTAAAGCCGTCCCAGGTTAGCCTTTCGGCTATTCTAAATCATCAGCAGCAAACTGCCACCAGCAGCTGATGCTGGACAAACAAGCTATACGGCTTTACTGCACCAATGCCAGGTACATTGGTGCTACATACCTGCCATCAATAACGGCCCCTTGCACCTTACCACAGTATATAAGTAACCCCTCTTCTTGTTATATAGCAGGCATTTATTTCATCTGGTGATAAAAACTGCACCTTTAAATACCCAGAATTTGTAAATGTTTGCCAATTTGTTTTTAATTTTAAATTAACCACACACGGGGTGTAGTTGCATCCGCTGACTTGGGGCAGCTAGGGCTTCATTATTCCCACATGGTAAGACCTCTCCACAAATGGTGTGACGTCACCTTAAATCCTGGACAGTTTCTCTTTGCTGCGGGTATGCCAGCCTTCTAAATTGGACCTCCTGCTGGATTCAGGTTCGGGTGAAGTCAGTCGCCCTTTTACTGTTTGTGGCTAATTTCCCTCCAATTTTTTAAAATTTGGGGTCGGGGCCTAAGGTCAAAACTCGGCATGTGGCGTATACCCGGTTCATTGGTGTAACTTCTGGTTCCGGAAAGACACGTGCAGCAACCCGGAAGGTAGAGCCGGCATTCCTCCCTCGACCAGCGAGCAGGTCGGAGGGAGACAGGACAGTGAAAAAATATCCAGCGCGGATCAGGCAGGGCAACGATTGGCTGTGGGAGCACCGCCAACAGCAGGATCGGGCTCAGCAGCCGCAGCAGAGAGCGTTGATCTTAAAGTGACAGCACCACAGGTGGACAGCAGAAATTTAACCAATAGAAAGATCTACGGAAAGGTTTGGAAACATTTTTGTTCTTAGTGTGAACTTAACAAGTTGAAGAAAAGAAAGATAGCTACAATTCTCAAATTCCTGCAGGAAGGATTCGCGAAAGAGCTAGCAGTAAGTACTCTAAAGACTCAGACTTCTTCCCTTTCAGTTCTTCTTGAACAGAAACTAAGACAGAATTAACTTATCAATCGATTTTTCAAGTCGGTTAGTAGACAAAGGCCAGCTCCTTTTAAGGGTTTTCCTACATGGGACTTATTGATTGTATTGAAGGGACGAATAGAGCCTCCCTTTGACCCATTGGATGAGATCCCAGAGAAGTGGCTGTCTCTTGATTATTTTTTTTGAAAGATCCAGAGAATGGAGACAGACAGAACAACTCTTAATAACTTTCAGTGGGAAAAAGAAGGGTTTAGCAGCCTCCAGGTCCACTATAGCTAGGTGCACAGACTATTGAACAGACCTATGTGACTAAGAGGGCACCTCCCCCAGAAGTGTCTGCACATTCTACAAGAGTTGGTCATCATCTTGGGCAGAAAGGACTGGGGCATCTTTGGATGAGATATGTAATACACGCCTTCCTCAAACATTATAGACTTGATTTACTATCTGCAAAGCATCAGGCCTTTGGAAGAAGGGTACTACTTGCAGCTTCCTACCCCTAAGGTATAATTACTTGTGTAATCCTCTTCATGTGGTCAAGCTGAAGGGTGACTTGGAACAACCACTGTTAGACTTACCGGTAATGGATTTTACAGTAAGCCTTCAGGTTGATTGCTTATTACCCACCCAGAGTCCAGAGTTTTATTTAATTTCTTTACAAAAACTGAGGTGGAGAGCAAGGGGTGGAACTTTTAACCTCTGTTCATGTTTGCGTTTCCTTCCAGGGTGTGGAGCATAATCTCTACATGTGGTCAAGCTGAAGGCTTCCTGAAAAATCTGTTAATGGTAAGCCTAACGTTGGTTTTTACATTTATGTAAATGAGTAATCTCATCTCATAGTAAAATAACTCATCTCATCTCATAGTAATATATATATATATATTTAAAAAAATACATAAAAGCAAAGTCATGAAAACATGGAACCAACACTGTTTCAAGAAGTACAGGTTACAAGTAAACCAAGTTGCCAGTAAACCAATACTGTAAAATGCAGTTCCACATTCTCAAAGTGGATTCCTCATGTAAATCAGAGAATGAATTTATTTTATTTTTTTTACAACATAAGTCGCTTTAAAGAATCCACATATTTCTGGGATTAAGAGAGATGACTGTATGACCAGAATGGAGCATTCATTAAATATGGACACTTTCCTCCACAGAGGCTGCTCATCTTCTTTCCAGCTTTGCCGTTTCTGAGACTTGACTCTGTAAAACAAAGAAAGTTGCTGTATAGTCTTAAAGATTCCAAGTGGGTTGATTTCCTTGTTCCTGCTGTGGGAAAGCCCAGGTGTCGCAGGGAAAAACTCAACTTTCCACGATCCCTTGGTACAGGATAGGAGTAGTGGCTAGCAGCACGCTTTCAGGAAAATGAGTTGGGGCATCTCAAATGAGGATGCCCATGGGAAGAGGATATCATCCTCTATGGAGTCTTTTGGACAACTACCAAGACTATAGATGGTCTGCAGTTACCAGCGAGAAATTTTGAACATCCATTGCTTAACATACTAATAATAATAATAATAATAATAATAATAATAATAATAATAATAATAATAGGTATGGATTTTCTGTATAAGAGAAACTATGAAATAAAGATAAAAACTTACAAACTTCATAGTCACTGGCACTGTACTGCCAGATACACCTTCTGAGCCCAACTTCTTGGAATGCATTCTATGGTATCCTCTTCTATATATTTCTCTTACCTGCAGAGGTGACATAATAGTTAGGTTTGATTTGTAGGACATACAATTAAAATAAAACTAAATGGATTGGTATGGATTGGTATTTTAACAACAAAACCACGTTTTAGATGACCTGGCGGTTGAGCAAGCAATGTACTAGAAAGATGTAAAATCCCTGGAAACTATTGCAGATAGTGAAGATGTAGGCCATGATCTGGGCGCCTGATCCAAACTGAAAGATGCCAAAAATCCAGGTACAGCCCAGGATAAGGAGTTGAGACAATGACTTGAATGTTAACAGACTGTAATAAGAAATTAAAAAGTTGATGAGAATGACAGAAACACACAAAAAAGTCATCATTAAGGTCACCGCATTACTATTTTTTTAATTTCTGTACTAATATAAAAAAAGATGCCAAAAATCCAGGTACAGCCCAGGATAAGGAGTTGAGACAATGACTTGAATGTTAACAGACTGTGATAAGAAATTAAAACGTTGAAGAGAATGACAGAAACACACAAAAAAAGTCATCATTAAGATCACTGCATTACTATTTTTTTTTTATTTCTGTACTAACATAAGTTAGTTAAAATAATCTTTCCGTCCTTTATAAGGTCCAAATCGCTGATAATATAGGGCAGATCAGGATTTCCCACTGAGCAGCGTGGGCCTGAAAGCCCAGTCAGTTGGCATACTGATACCTACCTCTCCAGCATGGCTATCCATTCACCAGGTAGATCACTGCCCAATGATGACATGACTACCAGCGAATATAAATGGGTGGCATTGATTCCCAATGCTTCCAGTGTTTCAGACACTATAGAGGAAGTAAAGTCTTATAGGACTTTACTTTCTTTTTAAAGTATGTGTACAAATGATGATGAACACTGGCATTATATGACCTAAGCATCATTAAAGCTTACAATGATGACAAGATCAGATTCATGAGAATCATCTAGCAAACACCATGGGGACATTGGAATCCTTGTACCACTATTTAGATTTAAGAAACAATTCTATGGATTTCACTGTTATAATATGGAAAAGATCTCACGTCAATGGAACACAAATGGCTAATTTACTCTTAATATAGCAGCAAAAAGTTAATTTCAAAAGGAGTCAGACAAATTATTCTGTACCACACTCACCGGGTATCCTTTAAAGTGGAAACATTAGTATTTAGGCATGCTAGCCTTCTCCTCAGCAGTACAAATGTAAGAATCAGGAGAATCAGATTTATCTAAGAAAAATACAGTGCGTTAAAAAGACTTCTCCAAATGCTGTAGACAACATAACATAGCCAACATAGCACACACAATCTATATGGTAAATTCTTACATTAGATTTTGTAATCAATACTACAAGCTACTACAATTGCAGAAATTCTATTCTAACTATGATAAAAAAAAGATGATAGGTTAAGAAAATCTTGCATTTCATGTACTTACAGAAATAAACACACATATTGGACCAAGGAAACTCCAGACGTGGTCTTCACTGAGCCAACAACTATAAAGACCACAAAATAAATGCTGCAGATTATGTACAGTATATGGGGTGGGAAATTGAAACATAGAAGGTTGAAGGTAGAAGTAGACCATATAGTCCATGTAGTCTGCCCTTATGTATTTATGTTCTCTTTATCTTAAGATAGATGCAGACTTATCCCAGGCATGTTTCATTTCACTTACTGTCGATTTTTCAACTATTTTTCGATTTTTCAATTATCTCTGCTGGACGTTTATTCCAAGCATCTACTACTTTTCCGTAAAATAATATTTTCGAATGTTGCTCCTGATCCTCCCTCCGACTAGTTTCAGGTTGTGCCCCCTTGTTCTATCATTTCTTCTTAAAACACTTCCCTCCTGAACCTCACTCAATCCTTTTCTAATTCCTCACATATTTATAGGTCTCAATCACTTCTTCTCTCTTCCCTCCAGACTGTTCAAATTAAGTTCTGTAAGTCTCTACTGATTTTTTAAATGCAAGTCTTCTCACCATTTTTGTTGCCCGTCTTTGGACCCATTCTATCTGAATAATGTATTTTTGCAGGTAACATCTCCAGAACTGAACACAGTATTTTAGCTGTGGCCCCACTCTATATAGCAGCATCACAACCTCCATCTTCCTACTGGTGATGCCTCGAGCTATGCAGCTGAGCACCCTTTTTGCTTTTCCTACTGCCTGGCTACACTGTGCGCTCATGTTGCAGCTTTCAGTAATCAGTATCCCCAAATCTCCTACCTGGTTAACACAGTACTGCCCATACGGTTCTAAAAGCAGATATTCCTTCTAACCAAACATTCCAGGAAAAGTGATTAATAGGGAAGAGAAAATATGAAAGGTTATTAGCAGAAAGGTAGATGGGTGATCTGCAGGGCAGCTTCTAACCAAAACAGTGCTGAGTGTGGGAAGTAAAAAAATCTGCCCCATTCTCACCCATCATATGGTGCAGCCGCTGCTGACCCATATCAGCATGCGCCATGCTGTGCCTCTACTATGGCAACAAGCAGTGCCTCCTCCCCGTGACTGAGCCCAAAATGGGGGAATGACAGACCTGCCTTATGGCCTGCACCACTAACAGTGGCTATGACTCATCTCCAGAAAACAGGATGACTGGGATAAAGGTGCCCCAATGGCTTTGATGCCCCCTATAGCCTATTGTTCAACACTAAGTTGATGGATAAAACAGAAAGTATATACTCAAGCATTGCATGTCTGACCAGCTTTCGGGGAGCTTGAGATATCACTATTTAGTCTACCATATAAATCCTAACATGTCATCCCTAATTGCTTTTGCCCTCTACTATAATGGTCTGATCATTCACTTCCAGCCTTCTGCCAATGAAGGTAGCTAGCCAGAAACAGGTGTCCACAAGTGGTATGGCTGTGGCACAATATGTGGTTGTTTAGGGAATTTGAAGTAACACCTGCACATATTTTTCTAGGAAATCCCCCCATTTGTTTACCCTTGCACAATCATATGGGGGAGAATCCACAGAGGTGCCACTTCTGTAGTATAAAAGCTTCTCTCCCTGGGGCAAAGAGCCCCCTATACCAGCTCCATGCCTGCATCCCTTTCTAGGCACCAGGGGTGCCGAAGAGACTGGACCTATCAGAACCCTTAGAAGTGCACATATCTGTGAGGAAGGGCATAGGGGCTGGTAGGGCCAGGCAGTTCTGCCTCTAAGCCCTGGGTTGTCAGCGCCAATTCTTGGTGTGACCCCCCGAGAGTGTCATGTCTTTTTCATTAAAAAAGTGGGAATGTACAGTGTATATTATACATCTGCTCTTGGCAAATATCAAAAGCTGGTAAAAAAGTGACAAAAGCAGCTGTATCACATGGATTTTATACACATGAAAGTTTTTCAGGTGCCTGGTTTGTACATTTTATGAGCTTATGCAATCCAATTGCACAACAAATATGCAATATTAAAAAGGGATTTTTTTTTACAATGCCCAAAGCGTGTATATGGTCTTTTTGGAAGAACACCAAGGCCAAAGAAACTTCTATAAAATTTCAGAAAAACCAAAACATATTGTTTCGCTGTTGGCAAGGCCATCGTTAGCATGTGGCCCTGGACAATTGGAGGCTGGAGGCTTTTTCACCCGGGTGTCAGGGCCCAGTGTAAAGCAGGGCCTTTTGCTTGCCCCCACGGAGACTGCATACATGTGGATTTAAACATATACTGTATTTATCGAATGCTATTGTGCTGTTAGTACAATATTTCAAAAATGAGAGACCCATTCTTAAATTTGCCCAGGGACGCAATTTGTGGCCAGGAACACCGTCTCTGGCTGTTGGTGGACAACCTTCACAGTTTAGAAATAGTGTCATCCTCTATTTTATAGAATGTTATTTTCTAAGGCCCTTATTTATGAAGGAATAGCGACAGGTAGCGACTGGTGAGCGACCGGTAATGACGGGCCCCGCCACGAGAACGCCGGCTCCCCACCACAATCACACATTTATCAAGCCAATCCTGCTTAGCGACTGAGATAGCGCCATATAGCGACTCATTCATCATTATTCCAGCCTCACCCCACAGCGCCAGCGTCCGACCTTGAACAGCGACAGGTATGACTTCTCGCTACCTGGCGCTCTCCAATGCATTTCAATGGAACAATCTTTAAATATTCATAATTAATTGTTATGATTTTTTATTTATTTTTTTTTTTTAAATGTGAAAAATTCTTTGACCACTTCTGCCATTTTAGATAATTTATTTAAGGTAAAAAAAAAATTGTACAGAATTGATATTACAGGTCTGATATTAATGTATTCATATTACAAAATTATTTTAAAAACTTGTTTTTTTTTGTTTCAAAAAATATGGTGGTTTGGGGGTTAAAAAACTACTTTTAACCCATCGCCACCAGCGCTCTGGGGTTTAAACATGCATTTTACAGCGCAAGAATTTTTTGAGCGTGATTTGTTAATGAATATGGTGGGAGCCGGTAGCTAGGGCCAGTCGCTATCATGCGCTCCCATACAGCGCGGAACCTGTCAAATAGCGACTCCTCACCCAATATTCAACATTAGGGCAAACCGACTGAGTCGCTATCAACTACCGAACAACGGCCAAGCACAGCGAGTCAGCGACTACTAGCGGGCGCTCTGAAAATGCCGCTACAGTCGCTCAACTGTCGCTACCTGCCGCTGTTAATGAATCGGCCTCTAAGTATATTTCAAATCTGTTCTTAAACCGGACCTTCAGCATAATTTAATGAAAAGCCCAAACCCTTAAAAAACGAATCATTTTTGGTCACTTACTTATTCTTTTTCTCCACTGGGCTGCAATTCTGTTTAGGACCCTATGATATGGGCACCACCATCTTGCCTCAGAAGCATAAAATACTGAGGCGTGGAAAGGGGGGAAACTGCAGGGGGGCAGGTTTTAGATGTGCTTTGCTCAGGCAGAGCAGAGCTGGGGTCAGGACAAGGACATCAATCCCAGAATGCCGAGCGGCACAGTCAGAAGACACTTCCTGTCTGCAGGTTGCCTGAGTCTCCATGGTCCGCCATCTTGGATGTTTAAAGGCACAGAAAATGCAGTAGATGCAGGTAGGATGATTTTAATGTGGGCAATCTGTATGTACAGGGTAGAAAAAACATATGCTCTTATTTAGGGTCCGGTTTAAATCTCACTAATAACAGGATTTAAAAATTTGGCTTCTCTGTAATGGGAGGAAGCCTGTCCTAAAAAAGCAGAAACACCAAGTTTGTAACATATTTTTGGTTAGATAAAGGAACCATTATTTTGGGACATTGTGGATATGTACCACTGACTGCACTGCGCATTAACGATCGAATAGAATAAAATATGGTTTATGATTTTGGAGGATAGTATTGTTAATCAGAAGAATAGAATTTCAGGGGGGCCTACAGATAACGGGTCTGAAAAGTACAGAAAAAGTTGAAGAGAGAAGAGAAAAATGTTCATCAGCGACCATTCATTTTTATATAACCGTTTTACGCACTATTTTTCTCTTCCGTATGCTCCTGGGTTAATCGCTACAGAAATAACAACAATGATGAGAGGAATTCCAAACCCAACTAGGCAAACATATGGAAAATAGGAGCGTTGAGACGTCAGGTAATTCACAGCCCGCACGTTTTTGACTGTCAGGAAGAGAAGGATACTTTCAAGAGACATCCAGCAGAACGCACACAGGAAGAAGAACTGCAGACTGCCCGTAATCACTGAACACAGGACCTAAGACAACCAGGGGACAAGAGATTGTTAGAAAACTTACAAAGGTTTGTTGTAGCTTCTTCAGCATTTTTCTGAACTTTATAAAATGTGTTGTGAATATGCTTTATTCTGCTTTGTGCTTTTGAAAAATTACTTGTTTAAATACTTTGTAAGTGGGATACACATATCGTTATGCATTGATTGATTGTTTTCTTTACAAGTAGTAATGCTATATTTATGCAAACAACACTACTGTTTTTTATATCTCATAATGGATTCCCCTACACCAGACATGCTCAACCTGTGGCCCTTGGACCCATCCGGTCTGGTCCCTGACATGCTGTGGAGATAGTGGCTGGGGGTACATAGAACCAGGGCATAAATGGAGTTAAATAGGGGGGTCAGTGAGGACAGGAGGTAGCAGGATACCTATACAGGATAGGTCGCACTGGCAACAAATGTGACCTCTTGAGAAATATCCCAAAAATCCCAGAGCAATGAAGGGGGAAAACCCTTGTACAACACTCCCGGAGGCCCAAGCTGAAATCTCTGACACAATAATAGAGTAGTCATTGAGGATTTGGGATACAGTTAGAATCTGGGACTGAGGGCTAACTATAAGACCCATAAGTGGACTAAGGCAGCATGTGTTATTAGCATGTTACATATGAATGTGGTAACATAGTGATGTAATGAAAGGACATTAGTGTGTAAAGAATCTCTTTAACCCCCTTACAGTTTTGGGGCAAAACTGAAAGGGCGTTAAAAAGATTTTAAAAAACTTTTTTAAAAAATTACAAGAAAATTACTTCAGAGGGGGAAACTCTACCTGCCCTTAAGAATGTAAAAAAGAAAATGACATGGGGTCCCTCCATCCAAGCAAAGCCAGCCTGGGCACCAGCTATGGGGGCTGGTAGACCAGGGCATGGAGGCCAGTGTCCCTGAAGGCTGCCAGCCTATAATGGGGGGAATGTTAGGACAAGTCACCTGCTTGCTGGCAGTTGACTTGCCAGCCCCTTCTGAGCTGTGAACTGTTATAGGGGGCTCAAGGACCCCTTACTAGTTCACAAAGGGTTAAGTGACCCGCCAGACCTCCGAAACACGTCATGCTTCTGGAATTGGTGACATAGGAACTTGCCCTTTGAACCAATAAAATAAAAAGTATCTTTTAACTGCATTGGAATCAGCAGCCATGAAACTTCCTTCCTATTGAATGTAAGAAAAAAAACACACCACATGCAAAAGCAAAAAGTATTTTAGTTTGGTTTAGTTTAGTCACTCCTACTTCCCTCCGATCCCTGTACATGGCTTCTGCCAATCTCTCTGGCTGCTGACATCTATCTCCCCGCTGCAGGGAGGGGCCTTTTATACCGACAGAGTGAGCTGACGTCAGATCAATTACTGGTAAAAATAGCCCCTCCCTGCACCGTGGAGCGATGGGGATTGGTTTTATGAGCGAGTTCATTAAAAGTTTGATTCGGACAAACCAGAATTTCTTGTGGAAATTTGATGAATTGCCCAAATAGAAGTTTAAAAAGTTTGGTGATCTCTTTTTATGATATGTAAAAAATATATCAAAATCTAAAAAAAAAGAAATCTCAACCCAATTAATTTCACTGTGGCACGGCGAACCAGTTACCAGATTATGGAAGTTGTCTGCACTCTTCAAAAGGTTGAGCACCCCTGACCTACACTGTCATAAAGCTTTTGAAATAAATTGTGAAATGAACATTTTAGGGCAAATCCCTATAATAATATTTTAATTAGGAGAAACAAGCTTGTCTAATCATCTTAGGTAATTTCTTTGTTGTTACATTTAGTACATTGCATTAAGTGCTATGGGATTTGATGTACCTGTTTTTGGGATATTATACACTGGGGGAGGGGGATTAGTAATGGCTAGAAAAAAATATAGAGGGCTTTTCAATATATTTGACCATCTATATAATTATCAGGAAATTAGAATTTTCTCTGTCTGCTCTTTCAAAGGGGCAGAATTTCTAATAAGATCACGTTAAAAACTTACCCTATTCCCAGTTTGATGAAGGCCCACTAGAACTAGAAGTTGCCCCAGGAAGAGACATCCGCACAGTGCTGTCAGGACGGAGGTGTGATTGTTCCTCAGCGATCGGCACAGGAAAAAAGTAAGTAGAGTCAGAATTAGGAAGAAAAGAGACACGCTCAAGCCAATGCGAGAGATCAGGGTCAATACACCATCATCCTGTGAAGAGAAGGATTTAAACTGTAGTGAATTTTTAAATGTCTCTTGTTTTTTTTTTTATGCAAATGTTTTTTTAATGACAATGGAACATTTATAGTTTTAAAGCTTAACTAACTGTATGTCGATGTGCAGTAGTAGTAGCAGGGGTGTAAATATAGGGGGTGCGATGACATCGAGACCCGGGAATTCATGGGGGCCCCATGTTGTTGCTCCTCCACCTTATTTATCGGTTTTGTGCTCACTTAGCATCATTTAGAGCTCTTTTTCTCAACCTGCGGTACCTATACCCCAAGGGATATTTGGAGATGCACCAACACCTGGTCTGATGGTTCTGGTATATTATTTTAACAGTAAAACTTTATTAATTTTTTATTTATAAGGGCTACAATGCCCTTGGAACATTTATTTTGGTAATGTTTATAATTGGTATCCTCCTTGGGAGTACTCTGTTGGAACTTTTTGTCTCTAGGAAGTACTTAGTATTAAAAGTTTTATTACCACTGATTTAGAGAAAGGAAGCGCCATTAGCAAGGCCGGCTCCAGATTTATGTGGGCCCTTTGGCGGCATGGTCTCAGTGGGCCCCTTTGTGGAGTCGTGTCACATCACTGAGGAACATCCCAAATCTGGATGCATCCTAAGATCATGCTACTTGGACCAAAACTTTAGTTTTGGTCTACTTTGAAGTACACCAAACCCCTTTAAACCTGACCTGATAAAAGGCCTGCCCTGTCAGTGGTCCCCCCTGGAGGCCGAGGGCCCCCGGCAGCTGCCCCACCTTGCCGGGTGCTGAAGCCGGCCCTGACCATTCGTCTCTGTTGTTCCAGTCTTTAGTTATCTTGCTGCATCCAATTGAGTTAAAAGACCAAAAAAAAAAAATGCTGTATGAGCCTTGACAGGGCCCCATTTAATGTTTGCACCAGGGCCCCATCACATTTAGTTACGCCGCTGACTATTAGTTTGTATTGTATAAAATGGCCTGGAAGGAAGCAGAATATTAATATAATAGTAAAAATGGACAGCTTTGGAAGAATGAGTTTCAATGGTCTGTCCAGGAAGCAAAGAAAAAAAAACATTGTCCCCTGTAGCTGATCCCTCCTAATACAGCTGCCTGAAACTTACCGGGTTCCCGAGATCAAATCAGTTACTGTAGCACACCCACTTCATTAAAGTGATTCAGCAACTAAATAAAAAACAAACAAACGGGTACTTACCGTGCAGCTGATTGGTAGTCCAAGCCCGCGCTACCCTGGATGAATTGGGTTCACAACCTGCCATCAGTCACACAGCGCGAGCATGCCCTCTTCATTCATTGCAATGGAGGAAGTGTGGGGAGGCCTGACATGCCCCCCTCTTTTCTAGTGAATGGAGAAGGCTGGCCATGCCCCTGTGACTGATGGCTGGGGCGAGACCCGGCCCACAAGCACCTTGAATGGAGTTTTTGTTGTTGTTGCAATAGGCTTCTAAGGACAATGTTTCATCAGTGATTGTGGGCCCTGCAAGTGAAATGCCCGATGTGAACGGAGCCCCAAAATATGTTACTGACCACACATTTCAGTGACCACATGTTACAAAAATCTCACCACTCATATGAGACTGACTTTATGACCATTTTCATGTAACAGAAAATTGGCAAATTTACAGACCCAACATTGTGGATGCCGCCCCTCCGCCTCCTGCGTACTCTGCCTTGAGAAAGAGACACGACATCTCGGAACGCGTGGGCTTTCTCTAGGGGGGAGGGGGGGCGAGCAGCTGGCCTGAACATGCACATTGTTTATGTATAAGATAAGTATTTTTTTCTTGTATTTGTCTCTATTTCATATGGCTTATTATAGTCTTCTGCACTGAATGGTTCTGAACTTGTATTATTTGTTGGTGCACTATATTAAGAAGCACATAGCACTTTAGGTTATAAATATGATTGTTTGACTTTATAAAGGTTGTGGGTATTATGCTTGATTTAGTGTTCATTAATGATCAGTTTTAATGGCAGCCTTGAACAACAGCGCCCCATATGGCAGATTATGAAATTGTAATGTCCTGTATGTTTTTTTAATTGTCTTTTTTTAGTCTTTTGTACTATGTGGATGAATTAAATAAATATTAAATACCCTTCATATTATTTTGGTGTGTGCAATAGTAAGTCTCTGGCTTTTACTCCTTGGGGGTTCTGGGCATCCCTATCTCTCAATAGCAGTTCACCTCCGCCACTGTAGCTACATCTGATAATGAGCTTTTTAACAGTATATTGCCTCACCTGGAAATCTCCCGGAGCCATGATGACAGCAAAGGTGGACAAATGGTTACAGGAGCAGAGGGTGTTATTGATTCTGTCAGAATTATTTGTCTCACATCCATAAGTTGACCAATCTTCTGTATCTGTATCCCAGAATACACATTTTAAAGTATAGGAAGGCGGGACCCTCTGTAGGATGGAAATGTAAAGTCATAACAATTCTACATGACTCATATACATACATTGGAGTGGAAAGGAGTGGTTATGACCGTCACAAATTTTAAATAGCTGAATTTCTAATGTTTCGGCTAAAGGAATAGAAGTAGGTTATGTTGTGAGATAAATTATAGGGCATGTATAAATAAAGCGGCCCAACATAAATTTTCGGAGCACCCAGCAAACCCTGGTTTTACCTGCCTCGGGCAGTGACATGTAGCCTCGCAATTGGAAACTGGTGATCATGTGGTCTGTGCTTCCCACGCAGGCCAGAAAGGCGGGAGAGACTCTGAACAATTTGCCAATACAGGACAGGATTTCCCCTTCAAATTGCAGTGGAGGTGAGGGTTCCAACAATCTAGATGCCCCCCCCCCCCCCACCAAAACTTTATGCTCTAGCACCTATTTTCTACAAAATGGGCACTGGACTGCTTAAAAAAAAACCCTGATCCCAGCAACCTTGATCCCACACAGGCCCACATAATGAACCTACACCTCCATAGACTATGTAGTACCAGCCAACATCTATTTTAGACAAAAGGGGTTTTGGATGCAGTGTAGTGGGGTATCCCCGAAGTGACAGAAGCCCCGTGGTCTGCAGTCCCCTTTCGGCACTTTGGCCATTAAAGGAGTTTGGACCCATTACCGCTGGCAGCCAATAGCAGGGTGGGAGCACGATGCAGGCAAGAACTGAGCAAACACTGGATCCAAAGCCCATTTTGGTATGCTTTCATAAGGTGCTTTTGCTGAGGGAAGAAACATGCAAGACTTATTTCAACCATATTCACATTCACTGTAATAAAGGAACCACTGACTTATTTTGCGGATCTAGTGTGTTCAACCTCAACCGCATCCATGCACATGGATCTGCAATTGTGTGATCATAACCTAAGTACTGGCCACCAAATACTAATTCGATTTATGGCCTTATTTGTACTAACCTTTTGCTGTTTCAGGTAGAAGGTTACTGGAGGCTCCATATTTTTTACAAAGTTACTGGTAATGGCTCCACTTACAATGGGAGAGTTGATTTCACCTTTAAGCTTAGGCTTCCGTGGTCCCCCAGAAAAATTTCCATTAAGCTTGGATTCCAGTCCTTTATAGGTAATAAAAAGTGCCCCATCTGGCAAGATAATAAGTGTATATAGCAATACAGGCTTCAATACAGGCATGGTAAAGAATCAATGATAATCATTCTAATTAACCAAGCGCATCAGTGATGTCCAAGAAATTCTTTGTGGCAGGTTACACAACATAAGGTATTTACAGAAGATAATTACTTAAAAAATACAATCCTAATACACTATATAGAAATATAAGGTGCCTCTTTATCCAACACGTGGATAACCTTATACTGCTGATATTGCTGAATGTAAGGGTTTGTTTGGCAGGTTAATAACTGTTATTGTACCTCAAGGTTTTACAGGGCTGTGAAGCAAACCCAAAGTTTTGAATTTTTAGCTCTTAACTTGGACTTAACATGCTCTTTGCTGTGATTGATATTAGTGGGGCCACCTGTCTATTTATTACAGTAAAGTATGGGAGTATGGGAAGCCCTCCTTTCTGTCTCTTTCTTTATTGCATATTCTCTTCTGTCCTCGTGCTCCTAAAACGTAAAGGGACAGTCCAGGCAGTAAGCCGGTCCCATGTGCCACTGAAGATGATTCCATCGGTTGAAAAGTTGTTTTTAATTTATATATATTTGGTAAATTGTACAAAAATGTGTTTAAATGGTGTGTATTTCTCCCCTGCTAGGCTGTATTGGGCACGATCCGTGCCGGGTTTTCAGGACCCAGGTCACTTCCCCAACCCCTTTCAGCTTTGTTCCATGATCTTAGGCTGTGCACATGTGTTCAGGCTGATTGCAGGGGAAGCCTGAATAAAAAGGAGACACACGACCTGTCATTTGTCTTTGACCAGCCTGTAGGAGGGAGCCCAGGCTGAGGTGCACTTGTGGTGAAGAAAAAGATTGTATGCAAGCCAGAGGACTTGGCTGTTGCGCTCCCTAACCGTGGACTTGTGGGGATGAGCAGCGGAGGGCTGATACGCACTGCAAAGTGGATTTAACTTGCCTTAAAGTTACAGCTTGCTGGAGTACCCAGCCCTGGACTTACATTTGTTTGATGAAGTAACCACTTTTGATTTATTGCGTTGATGCTGCAATCCCTGAAATGAGTGATGATTTGCATTTGAACAGTTTATTTGCTCAAAAAACCCATTTTGCTGTTGAAAGACTGTTGTCCGTGTCACTGCTGATCGCCCAACTGCTCACAATATATATATATATGCTTTTCTCACCTGTTACTCCACTCACATGTTTGCAGTCGACCTTCATAGTGTTTTCTTGAACCGTCAGAGTTATGGAGCCCTCTTTATCACATATGTCTCTGGAAGCTTTCATGTCAACTTCTGCAGGATAGAACAAGTAGATGGACGAGATTATACACTGCTAGACAGATACCGTAAAGCTAAGTGAGCTCTCGCAGCATGAATTTGAGCTGGTTTGATGGCTTTAAGAAGCTGAAATGTTGATCTATGGCTTATTCAGTGTGACCTGTGCACATCTTGGCAATCCATAACAACCAGTTCAGTGTTGGCTCTACTACAACCTTTACAGTGTCATTGTCGCACCTATACTGTTATGTCTCACACTATCTTCTTCAACTGTCATCTTTTAGGATGAGCTGGCTGTTGTAGGAACAGGAAACCACCAGTACCCACTGCGGCTTCTCTAGATGATGGTTAATGGGGAAACACAACAGAAGAGAAGGCTGAGTCCATTGGAGGATCTGGTGAGCAGAGCAGATAATCAGGATATTCAAGTAGTCATCGAAAGCCAGGGTTCAAAAGCCAATAGGAGTTCATCCAAATTCATAGGGTCAAAGCCAAGTTGGGTAGTTATCCAAGATAGAAACTTGGAGAGAGACTAGAAGAGAGTGGTCGAACCAAGGTTCAACCGGGTTATCTAAAGCAACAGGAAGAGGTGGCAGGAGTAAAATCCAAGAAGACCTGCAGGTATCCTCCTTGTGCCTCAGGTCTTCCTTTAAAGGCTCTTTGGTGGCAGTAAGATCTTGTGCATGCATGCAACGCATATGATGCCTTGCCCCTACGCAACAGGCACACCCAGCTCATGTGAGGTCAAAGGCACCAGACTGCACATTCATGAGGAAATGACTTACAGCATGTTTCCTGTATCTGCCAATAGTAGTTGTAATTACAGTATGTTTTTTGGACGGACTTTGAATGTAAACATCTAAGGGACCCCTCTACCCATTTACAAGGTAGTGTTTACCAGGTCACCCTTTTAAAGTTAAAGCAGATCACTCCTTGATCCAATGAATCCTGGTGAAGGAAAGCTCAAGAGAACCTAATGCACTCTTTAAAAAATGCATGTATCTCTAGAAACATTCATCCACATTACATTACACTCCATAATCCAAAATACTGAAAAACTGTATGGGTCTCCACCAAGAGCAACCCACCAAGTAAACAAAACAACCAAAAGTAAGAGAAAATGCGTTGCCAGTATGTACCCAAATATGACCCATTATCTACGTATAATTACCCAACTTGTCAAAAAATAAACAATGTGCAAGGTGAAATAATGTAATGGGGACACAACATGCTCGTCTAGACACTATAGTAACTATAGTAACTATATTAAATAAATACATGAAGTAGCATCTAGCAATAGATTCCAGGCACTTGTCCACACAATTCTAAAAGGTGGCAGTATCTAATAAGTGAATACCATGTGTTTTGACAGACATGAGACTTGGTTGTTTAATTCAAGAAGAACTGGCTTCTTCCATAGAAATACCTCCAGAAAAAATTATTCTAGCATCTGGGTATAGCAGATATCCTATCCATCCCTTTTCCTTAGTAAAGACTTTTATGATTTGTCTTCTCACTCTTATTTGCCTAATCATGTCTGGTTAGTTCAAAACTTTTCAATAACCATGACCCAGGAGAGTCCCAATGGAAAACTAACCTGTATTTTGTCTCTTACTTAATGTTTGTGTTCTCAGTTGTCCACAGGACAACCTCTTTGCATTAGCCTTGCCTCCATAGGTGAGGAGCTCAGAGGCATGTCGGTTGCCTCTCAGCCTTGTCTTCTCAGTATGGGCCTTTTTCCCCTAGGGTTATAGGATTCACCTTTAATGAGCCATAGGAGAAAAGGCCCACCAGATCAAGAACGTTAGTGGGTTAGCCCCACGCCAACCCAATTGTAAGCTACAAAAATGCTGAAAATATCAAATTAAAAAAACAAACAAAAAAAAACAATGGTGGAGTTTATATCTGAGTTTTTCCCAATCCCTTAGCATGGGCAAATGGGAGTTATATATGTAGATGTGTTGTTACAAATGCTATTGATTTCAACTGAACCTGTGTATAAAAGTTAATAAAATTATATAGATAATATGGTCTATACAATTACCCAGTTCAGGAGTGCTGATATTTTGGCTCTGAGGATCCTTAGAGAATGTTACCAACAGAGAATTCTCCACGTTTTTCAGTATAGAGGAGACAGCTGACCGTAGCTCGGAGGTAGTCAAGTTGGATAAGGTTGTATGGTTAAGAACCTTAGTGAATCTATTAGCTACTTCCTATAAAAATAAAAAGATACATTATATTAGCTTAAGAAGTGTTTTATGTGGTACGTAGACCATTTGCTGTACAAAAACCACATTCTATGCTACTACGATGCTACTACTACTATGCTGCTACTACTACATTCTATGCTACTACAATGCTGCTACTACTACTACTATGCTGCTACTACTACATTCTATGCTACTACGATGCTGCTACTACGATGCTGCTACTGCTACTACTATGCTGCTACTACTACATTCTATGCTACTACAATGCTGCTACTACTACTACTATGCTGCTACTACTACATTCTATGCTACTACGATGCTGCTACTACGATGCTGCTACTGCTACTACTATGCTGCTACTACTACATTCTATGCTACTACTACTACATTCTATGCTACTACGATGCTGCTCCTACTACTATGACTACTACTGCTATGATACTATATATATATATATAGTAATATTATAATAATCTTGTCTTTTTATTCAGAAGGAAGCCCAGTCTCAACTCTTCTCACTGTTTTTCCAAAAAACGAGAGGTAGGAATCTGGGGCAGGGAGAATGAGAAGTTCATTGATTTAATGCAAATTGTGTCGGAGTAAACCTGTGTCCGCAAAGATTGACTCAAATTCTGTTAATTAGCTGCATAAAAGTGATGCACGGAGAGGTATTGTAAAGAGAGTATCAATTTTGTTGCTTTACAAAAATCCTAACAAAAAAAAATTTTGCTTTAACGTAAATCATTCAAGATATTCAGGGGAGAAAAAAGGGTTCACAGATATTGGATACGGTGGAGTGGGTACGAAGGACAGATTATTTTGGTCTTTTCTCTGCAACACAGGAGCCCTGCAATGGGATCACCAACATTGCTCGCAAGTCCAATATATTGTTCATTTGGTCCATGGTTACACCAATGGGTGGGATTCAGCCAGCTCACAACTGTTCTCGAGAACCATGTGCTAATTCAAGCACAGATCCTGGAACCGGCATGTACAAAACTTGCGATCTGGATCGCCAGTTACAGTTCCAATCTGGTGGCTTACCTCATGTGCTGCACCCGAGCCGCGCTATCCCGTCCCACCTTCCTTCTCCAAGTCATCCCCACGCACATAACATAACACACGCTGGTGGGTGTGGTGAGCGAGGTAACAGTCTAGTGGCTAGTATTTTAGTTAACAATTTAATATCCAAATTTAATAGAGATATTGGTCTATAATTTGATTATATTGTGTGTTCTGTGGTTGGCTTAGGCATCATGCTTATGTAAGCAGTAAGGGTATCCTCTCCCCATTTTAAACAACAGGAATGCCAGCTCGTTGACAGGAAATACAGCCCCCTACTCAGGCAAGTGCTCACCTCAATACTTGGTAGTATCCAAAAGCCATAGAAGAGCCAGCCACATAGCAGTAGAGTAAATTTAAAAAGTCCATTTATTCCAAACTGGTTAAAAAGTCAGTCACAGCGGTACAAATAAGAGCAACATAAACAAGGTGTCCTCACACGTCTACGCGTTTCGGGTTTTCACCCTTAATCATGACAAAGGACGGGTTGCAGGGCATACATTTAAATACAGAATCAAGCAATAACATAATTAAATACATCTGTGAATGGGAGAGGCATAATGACTGACCTTAATTCAGACATCCCCTTCAACTTCATTAAACAGACGGCAGGCGCGCGCCGAGTAAAAAGATCCCGGCGGGCACCTGTGCTGAACAACGAAGCAGCCAATAGAGAGAAGGGGAAATGACGTGGACAGTACTAATAGGTCAAAAATGTACCACGTCATATTACTGGCAGTGGCTATCACCATGTTAGGGGCCATTACTGGCAGATTGTAACAGTTTTATGTAGCAGCTGTATATTCAACATGCCAATGATTTGTATCAAGGAACTCGATGATGAAACCACTGTCAGTCACCTAAAAGATTACACTATTTACTCCCAACAAGGTGTTAAAAACAAAAACCTTTTTATATTATACACATATTGGGAGATAGAGAGGCCAGATATTTCAATTTATAGAATGATATTGTGACATGTATCATACAGATACTTATTACCTAACATCCAAATATTGACAGAAGAAAAAGAAACAATATATATTACACAATTATTTATATAAAGCAATCATAAATTAAAAGGCCAATCTTTTAAGCTAGCGGTCCTACAGGCAGTTGTTTCTCGTATATCAAAACAAACAATCTCATAACCAATAATAATCAAAAATACATACAAAAAAAAAAAAAACATTTGTCTGAATAAGATATATACAAAAAAGGTATGATAAATATATTATATACTCAAACTCCCATCCACAGATGACAGGTCCCTACCCTATTTAATACATATGCTATATAGTAGCGGAACAGATCATAATAGATTATTGGAGAAACCTATACTTCAAAACTTTAAGTCTTAAGGGTGCAGTATGCAAATCATTATATTTCTGAAAGAAAAGAAGAAAACCTAAGAAAAATGATGATGTATAAAGTTAGTAGAAGAAAGGAGACAAAACGAAGGAATAGTAACAGAATAAATTACATATATATAGCCAGAAAAATCCCTATAGGGAAATTAATTATATTTTTGAATTCTGCGGTAAAGCACTATTTAATTTATATATCCATGAGGACAGGAAGGGATGAATATTATCTTAAAAATAGATCAACATCCCACCTATAATTCAGTCCCATAGGGGTGCGAGTTCCCAATTTAAAGATCCAAAAAACCTCACGTTGAAGCAATTTTTCAGTGAGGTTCCCTCCCCTAGGGCCAAGGCGTACTCTTTCTATCGCCATACATCTAAAGTTTGTGAGATCACCCGCATGATGGTTCCTAAAATGCCGTCCTACATTAGATGAAGCATTAGGACGCTCCACAGATGACGCGGTAATATGTTCTGATACTCTTTTTTTCATGGCTCTAGTGGTACAACCTACATATTGGATACTGCATGACTCACATGTTATCAAATAGATGACATTGCATGTATTGCAATTAATGAAGCTATCAATTTGAAACGTTTCCTTAGTATTGGTGGACCTGAATCGAGGGCCAGTTTGGGTATATTGACATATTCCACATCTACCATTGGCACACTTAAAAAATCCTTTCTGAGATAGCCAGGTTGAGGATAAAGTGTTAATTCCCCTAAAGAGGCTGGGTGATAATTTCTGACCAAGTGTGGGACATTTCTTACTCACAATCCTCACTCCATGTTTCAGAACCTCTTTAAGTTGCGGATCACAATTAAGTATAGGAAGGTGTTTATTAATAATCTGTTTTATTTTGTCAAATTCTTCACTATATGTGATGACTAAAGTGATCTTGTCATTATTCTTCTTATGGGCAACAGGCCTATTTTTCCTCTCTACTAGTTTTCCATGGCCATCTCCATTGGCATACATTGATTTATCCAACATATATTTCCTATCTCTGCTACTGGCTAAATTTTTTGCCCTTTCCAAAACATCTGGAGGGTAGCCCCGATCCAAAAGTCTATCTGAAATAACTCCTAGCTCTGTGTCAAAGGCGGTCTGCTCTGAACAATTCCTGCGTGCCCTGACCATCTCCCCCAAGGGAATGGCTCTAATTGTGTGGGATGGGTGACAACTGTCAGCCCGTAAAGTCATGTTACCTGACGTATCTTTTCTGTAAGTTTTTGTATACAGTATACCTGTATCTTGATTGACTCCTATAGTCAAGTCCAAAAATGAAATAGTGCAGGAATTATATTCAGATGTAAATTTTAAGTTTAAGGAATTATTATTTAGATAGTTCACAAATAATGTAATTGACTCCTCCTCTCCTTTCCAAATAAAGATAAGATCGTCGATGTATCTACCATACAACTGGATGTTATCCAAAAAGGGGTTGTTATGGCCATATATACTTTCCCTCTCCCACCAGCCCATATACAGGTTGGCGAGAGAGGGAGAGAAAGGGGCCCCCATCGACGCACCACAGCGTTGTAGGTAGTACTCATTCCCAAATAAAAAATAATTATGTTTAAGAAGATATTCAATAGCCAAAAGCAAGAAATTCTTCAATTCATAAGAGTACATCGAGTAATTATCCAAATGGAATTGTATCGCCTCTAAGGCCAAGTTGTGCGGAATTATGGAGTACAGAGAGGAGACATCACATGTGAGCCATCCAAAATTCTCCTCCCATTGGAATTGCTCTATCTGATACATGACATCACGTGAGTCTTGCAAATAGCCTGGAAGTCTACGAACTAAAGGTAGTAGGTGAGAGTCCACCCATCGCCCCAGTCTCTCATTCATCCCCCCTATTCCAGCCACAATCGGCCTCCCCAAAGGGGGACGATCTGGCTTGTGGATTTTGGGGAGATGATGAAAGACTGGGGCGACAGGAGAAGTCACCACCAACACATCCATCTCCTCCTTACTCAAAACTCCAAGTGCTAGGCCCTCCTCTAGAATTTTCGTAAGATCTAATTGAAATCTCTCCAAAGGGTTACTATTAAGTTTAATATAAGTAGCAGGGTCATTTAATTGGCGGAGGGCCTCAGACTCATAGTCAACAGTATTCATGACTACCACACAGCCTCCTTTGTCTGCAGGTCTAATTCGAATTTTATCATTTTTCATTAATTGATTTAAAGCTTTTTTCTCAGCCAGTGATAAATTAGATCTATGTTGTGATTTAGGATTCTTGGCCAATTCCACCAGATCTGACTCCACAGCCTCCTGGAAAACATCCAGTGCAGAGACTCTGGAGTTGATTGGATAAAATTTGTTGTTAGTCAATTTAGGTCTGGGAGGGGGCATAATTTTAATAGGACCATGGTCCGAAAGATCTTCAAGCCATAATCGAGTGCTCAGATCCCGGAACGAAGATAATGTAACAATATCTGATTTAGGGGAACTCGGGGCCGAATATGTGGATTCCAAATCACCAATTTCATCCTCCACAAAATCTGATTGAATATGTGTGAGATCTGAACCCATAGAGACATTAGGGAGAAAATGTTTTCATAATGTTAGATTGCGTGCCAACTTATTCACATCTAGAATTGTAGAGAAAACATCAAAAAGATGAGTTGGGGCAAAAGACAATCCCCTAGATAGTAAATTAGTTTCAGGGATAGAAAGAGAATAAGAAGACAAATTCATCACACTTATTGTATCTACATTCTCCGTTCCCTTAGAGTGTAACGACCGTTTGGATTGATGTTTTCTCCCAGCTCGATGTTTCCTTGGGAATTTCTTTTCTTTCTCATCTTTGGTTGGGATGGCCCGTGAAAATTTCTCCCTTCCGGTTCAGTATCAGAACGATCACTGTTGGACGACCATTCTGATGAATTAGATACATCAAATGACACAGATTTACGTCCAGATCCAGATTTCAGTATAGATCTGGGTTTGTAATTTCTATGATGGCGTTTCCAGATATAAATGCGATTGTTCCTATAATCCTCCGAATCTCGTTGAAATTTAGTCCGTTTTACGACCATGATCTGTGATTCCATTTGGTCAATAGATTTCTTCATCTGTGTTAGGAGATCGTCAAATTGGGGGTCAGGCTCAAACGCTTTTAAAGAGATTTCCAGCTGTGCGATGTTAGTTTGAATTTCTTTCAATTTATCCTGTTCATACCTGGTAATTAATTTCATGAGATCCAGAGAGGCTTGCGATAAAATCTTATCCCATTCAGATTGAAATTTTTCTGAATAAATTGTAGTAGGCATTTTTCGCATCCGTAGCCCTCTAGGGATCATATCATTCTGGATATATTTTGTAAGGGAACTAAGGTCCCACCAGGTTTTAAGTTCTTTCTTCATTAGATCCTCATAATCTCTCACCAGATTTTTAAGATCAGTTGATTGAACACCCATTTGTGCACATGGGTCAGACTTAAAGACAGAGTCAAACTTGTCTTGACTCTGTTTAGTGTCTCCATAGCATGATTTGACCCGCTCAATAATGCAAATATGCGCTCAGAATTTCATACACAGCTATTACGTGACGGCTCCAGTATAATACTTTCTGACGAAATTCAATAATTGTCCTGGTCTGAGCACGTCTGAGCAAGACAAGCAGATAAACAACAGGAATGCCAGCTCGTTGACAGGAAATACAGCCCCCTACTCAGGCAAGGCTAGAGTGCTCACCTCAATACTTGGTAGTATTCAAAAGCCATAGAAGAGCCAGCCACAGCCATTTTGCTCCAGTTAACATGGCATTAAAAGCATTAGTTAACCATGGACCAAGAAATGAGCAAATTCTTTGTATTAAATTGTTGATAGTCTATCTTGGCTTGGTTGTGTATTAGGCTTTAGTGTTTTAATAGCTAATTTAACCTCATCTAGAGAAATATTTTGTGAGCGGGACCTTTAAGTCACCACACACGCTCCGCTGTGTAAAACTGGGATTGCTGGTATACTCGCCTCACATATTATAAACCTGGACTATCCTGGGTTTTGGTTCTTCCTGATTTGGAATGCCCTGCTGAGTAAAAACCCCCCTGGTCCATTTGTAAAACTTACCTGACCCCCCAACCCAACAGCACATGTGCAGGTGTGCAGCCAATAAGCACGCTCAGCTCTGTTCAGCTTCTCTTAGCCAACGAAAGGTCTTGTCGGCCAATGGCAGCATCCCCATTAGCCTCAAGCTGAAAATGTGCTTGTACCACCCATTCACAAATGCCTGGCCCAGACATGCACCTGGCTAAAGGTATAGCGGAGTGCGGCCATGCTCCCCAGAGCAGCCAGAGCAGGGGCAGTGGGTGGGGTCCAGTTACTCTGCCCTTTCCCTGCCCGCCGTTCTTTTTTCGGCTGGCGGGGCCACAGTGCAAGGCTCCAGGCAAGGATGTGAGTATATCTTTTTTTTTCTTATCTCCAGCATTGGAGGGGGGTGGGGGGGGGGGGTTTAGATTCAGCCACGCTGCATATAGGAATGGGATGAGGGGATGCCACAGTGCATATTGGGAATGGGAGGGGGGAATGCCACACTGTCTATGGGAATGGGATGGAGGGAATGCCACACTGCCTATATGGGGAATGGGATGGGGGCATGCCACACTGCCTATGGGGAATTGGATGGGGGAATGCCACACTGCCTATATGGGGAATGGGATGGGGGAATGCCACACTGCCTATGGGGAATTGGATGGGGGAATGCCACACTGCCTATATGGGGAATAGGATGGGGGAATGCCACACTGCCTATATGGGGAAAGGGATGGGGGAATGCCACACTGCCTATGGGGAATTGGATGGGGAAATGCCACACTGCCTATATGGGGAATGGGATGGGTGGGATGCCACACTACCTATGGGAATGGGAGGGAGGAATGCCCCACTGCCTATGTGGGGAATGGGAGGGGAGAATGCCACACTGCCTATGGGTATGGGATGGAGGGGAGAATGCCACACTGCCCATGGGAATGGGATGGGGCTATGCCACACTGCCTATGGGTATGGGATGGGGGGGAAAGCCACACTGCCTATGGGAATGGGATGGGGGCAGGCCACACTGCCTATGGGAATGGGATGGGGGCAGGCCACACTGCCTATGGGAATGGGATGGGGGAATGCCACACTGCCTATGGGAATGTGATGAGGGAATGTCACACTGCCTATGGGGATGGGATGGGGAATGCCACACTGTCTGTAATGGGGTGTTTTAGCACAACATTTAGAATATTTTTTTCTCATTTTCCTCCTCCAAATCCTAGGTGCGTCTTATGGACAGGTGTGCCTTATATGGTGAAAAATACAGTATGTCTCAGGTACCATAACTGATGTGCAGCTCTATTTCTTAATGCATAATTCTAATTCTTGTCAGGCCCGATTGAATTCAATTCTGTTTTGGTTGTTGGGATATTTTTGTAAGGATTAAATGGCTATATTAAATTTTTAAGTGAGGTTTTCTAATTTATTCCTCAATTTCTTCTTCTGGGATGCAATCTGAATAAGATTACCTTTAATTACTGCTTTATGTGCTTCCCAAAGAATTACTGGTGAGCTTACAGATTCCTTGTTTATGTTAATGTATTGCTCTAATGCTTGAGATATGTTTTGCTTGATATTTGAATCTTTTAGCAAGGATTCATTCAGTTCACAGATATGTTCCGTAGGTCTACCTAGAGTGGACTGTAGAAAGATTGATACTTGTCACAAAGCGAGGTGGAGCTCCATTTGCGGAGAAGCCTGGTAAGTCTGCAACCTACTCCAGGGATCAGAATCTACTGAAGGACCTGGTCTTCACTGGAGCCCCCCGCAAGAGAGGACAGACTTGGCTGCAGGTGCAGGATCAGGGTCATGCACGGAAGTTTGGAAGTGAAGGTGCTACGTAAGTCCAGAATCAGAGATTGCGGGCTGGTAAGTCCAGAGCCATAGTTTGGGGACATGCAGCAAAGGTGCAAGTGAAGTCCAGAGCCAGAGTTCCGAGGCAGGCAGCAAAGGTACAATGTAAGTCCAAAACCAGAGATCAGAGGCAGGCAGCAAAGGTCAGAGGTTCAAGGAAGGTTACCACGGAAGCAAGGAAGTCAGAGTCTCAGGAACTGGATCCAGGAACTGAGCTGATACCAAAGCATTGTAACAATAATCATTTGCAGTGGTAATAGGATTATATTGTGTATTTCCAATTATGATAATGGAACGATCTTCTGGGTCTTTAATTAGTTTTTCTTGTGAAAACTGTGAAGTTCTTTTGAAGGCAACTAAGAATCCTCTCTGTTTAATTTCTACTGAAGCAGTAAAAAACAAACGGAACTTTATTTAAGAACTTAGGAATCTGTGATTTTCTAAAGTGTGCCTCTTGCAAACATATGATGTCTGTAAACATTCTGCGCGTTGGATGAGTGGGCGCATACTGTTGTCTCTTGGCCATGGCTTTGTCGATGGATTGCTGGTGGAATGACTGACTCGGAGTAGGAGGTGCAGGAGCATCTGGAGCGACAGAGGATGGGTATGACACACAGTTCCCTTCGGCTGAGGTGGTGGAGCCTTGGCTGGCTGGAACAGCGAGCAGCGTTCCACTGGGTGATGCAGCAGGCTGGACCACCATTTTGGAGCCACGGTTCTCAGGTCGCTTTATAGTGACGCTGCATATGTTGAAGCAGAGCTGTGGGGCCAACATTGGGACCCTGGCCATGCTTCGCCTTCTGCCTACACATCTTGCATGTTGCCATGTTAACCTGCTGCGGATGCTTGATGAAAAACTGCCATACCGCCATGTAGGCTTAAGCTGCTGCCATCTCCAGGACTCCGCACATGTGCACTCCTCTCCTACTGGCCCATGATTTTTATAGTATTTAAAGATTTATAAAATAACAATTTGCAGTAGGTCATAGGTAAATATATTTTATATTAACTGAAAATTATAACATTTGATTTTTTTTCTTATTTTGAAAACAATATGGTATCATGTTGTGTTAATCTAATAATCTAATAAAATATGCTTTTCTTACATAAATTGTGGTGACATTATGTTGACAAGCATCTTCTTGAATATCAGCATTCTGCCTCAGCAACGTGCACAGTGCATCCTGCAGTAAAACAGATACCAGAAACATCAAGCGCGAAAAATGAGGCATAATGCAGTTTTGAACAAAGGAGAACAATTATCAAAGAGGCTGCGGCAACTTGTACACTATTGATAGTAACATAAAACACACTCATCCCTTGTCTATCTCATTGACTAGTTAAAGTTTCCTAGAAAGCCCAAAATGCGCATGGAGTGCAGGGGAAGACGGTTAAAGGATGAATCCCAAATCCCTGGAAATACCATCAAAGATAGGGCTGTGAAGTGAAGTTTGAAAGAGTTCGACCAAAAAGGGAGTGCCACCAATAGCGGGAAACAAAGATGGGATCTGGGAAATGTAACCCTCAGGGAAGTGAGAGGAGGTACCCCCAAGGCAGGTAAGGCTCTATAAACTTTGGAAGATGCCACCCCCCAAACTGTGTAATGAGAAGATAGAACTCTCAAAGACAGCCCAGAGAGACTTGCCAGGCTAAAAAGCTGGCGAAGAAGGGGTAACCACAGAACCGGATGAAGAATGGGTAGAGCCAGGGTATAAAAAGATGAGAGCTGGAAGAGCCGGGAAGCTACAGGTGGCCAGGAAGGACCTGCGTGCAAGCAAGAGTAACGCTGCAAATGAGCTCCAAGTGGAAGGGGCCATCGCCACTGCTTGGTGAATCACCAGCAGTGATGCTAGTTTACCGAGGTCCCCTGCAGTAATTAGAACAAAGGCCTCCTAGAACCCTGGAGCATGGTGGTTTAGAAGAGTAGTTAGGTAGTAAGCTGTGGATGGCCCCTAGGAACCTGCATGCTAGGAAGAATAATGCTGCAAGCGAGTTTGAAGAGGAGATGGGCAATTGTGTTTACTTGGTGAAGCAACAGCAACGCTACTTTGATAAAGTTCCCTCTTTCTGCAGAATCGCGGTAAGTAGAGTTCCTTACAAGTAACACCCAAGTCATGTAACACCTCCTTACAAGTAACACCACCCCCTCATGGTGATGGGCTGTGTAGTGCTTTAGCGTTGTGCTGTAAACCTGTTTTGCCTGAGACAAAAGACATGAGGTCTACGGTCATCTCTACCTTCTTTGAATAAATAAGCTGGCGTGTTTTTGTATCTAAATCCCAGCTCTGGGACAGGGAGAGAAGAAGCAGTTGCACACTTTAGCAATGTACACAAGAAGGGTTTAAGTCCTCTTTAACCAGGGCTGCATAAAACTGAAGAAGCAAAATCAAAATCTGATACCCCCCTATACTGCACTATCCTGCCTTTGCATAGATACAACATAATTCAAACCCAATAGCCACCACCTGAATCCAATGTTCTGGTGCACCTCATCTCTCCTTCTGTACCCCTTCATGATGGAGCTGGAATGGTCTACTTTTGAATTCAAAGCAGAGCTTCACCCTACATGGGCCCTCAAGAGCAATTTGTTTCCCACCCCACCATATCTAATGAAGATTTACAGCCTCTAGAAACCCATAAAAGTTGCCTAAAATTGAGAAATTTACCAAAATTTTCGCTTCATAAGACACACTTCCCCCCAAGAGTGGGGGGAAATGTTAGTGCATCTTATGTGGCGAAAGTAAGGAGGATATAAAGTACATAACCTCAGCTCCAGTGCTGCTGATTGGGCTCCCGCAAGCACAGACCATGATTACCCTGCCTGTCCACCCCCCAGCCCCCACTGCTTCTCCTTCTACCCCCCGGCAAACACTTACAGTTGAGTATGGTAGCATTGGGTGTAGCCTGCGGCTGATGCCATCAACCATTACAGACACTGGCCGCAAGCCATGCCCACTCAATGCTCAGCCAGGTTCCACTGGTAGAACTGGCCCAGCTGGAACCTGTAGTCCACTGCTGCCACTGGGCGTATCAGAAGGCCGCAAGCGGGCAAAGGGGAGGCATGCCTGCAGTGGTCATCCCGGGATGGTGAGCGAACATAGGGGAGGTACACCTGTTCACATCTTACTCTGTCTGCCCCTCTGCGAGTCTGGGATTGGCTCCCTTTTTCCGGGGCTGGGCAAGCTTTCTAGCCGCCGGTGATGGCTGCTGGTCGCCTTGTATGCTGATCAGGGTAGTATATTATTTCCTTCCCTGTTGGTTGGGGCTGCAGGCAATGTCCGCCATACGTCCCAGCTTCCAAGGCAAGATTCAGCGGGTAGAGAGGGCTCAGCTGGGACCTGTAGTCTGCTGCTGCCCCTGGGCGTGTCGGAGGGCGTCTGTTTCCATCTGGCACTGCCTGCCCCTCTTCAAGCCCGGGATTGCTTTCCCCTGGGGCTGGGTGGGCTAGCTTGTCACCGGCGGTGGTGGCTCCACCCCCCTGGTGGGGATGCGGCTATACATGTCCGTCACTGGCACTGCTGAGGGGTGTCATCACCCCTTCTGTCTCCTGCCTGGAATCAGCCCCGGGCTACATTCACTCCCCCAGCCCCGTCTGTTGCTCGGATTTGGGGGGCGTGGTTCCTGCATGTTCCGCATGTGTGGTCTCTGTAAGGGGGGGTTTACTCCTAAAATGTGCAGTTATCTCTTGTTGCCTTTTTGCACTTGGGGAACTGCTACTATTTGTTTTTTAAAGTGGACCAACACCCAGGATTTTGACTATCCTGGGTGTTGGTCCACTTAGGTGGGGCACCCCGATCGGGGGTGCCCCGCTGTGTGAAACCCCCCCAATCGCCGCAAAAACTCACCTCTCCCCGCTCCCACGTGACCTCGTCCGGCCAATGACAGCGCTCAGAGCCGCTCTGGTATGCGCGTCCAAAGCCGCTTGGACGCGCATACCAGAGCGCTGTCATTGGCTGCGTCTCTCGCTTCCCTCTAACAGTGAGCGCGCCTGCGCCGGGCATTCACAAAACGGCCGGCGCGGGAGCGCGCCCTGTTAGAGGGAAGCGAGAGACGCGGCCGCGTCTCGCGCATGCGCCGTTGGATCGCCGGTAAGGTAAGGATTGTGGGCCTCCTGGGGGGTTCCTCCCCGCGGGACATCCCGATTTCGGATGCCCCGCGGGGAGGGATCTGATCGGTCCGGGAATCTTATAGATTCCCGGGCCGATCCCCCCTGGGTGTTGGTCCACTTTAAGTGGAACAAAACCCTGAGAGGCCAGTTTACACCTGACACTCTGCGACAAGAAAAGCATCCCCAGTAAAATCTGAAATCATTTGAATACCTAAATCTAAATCTGTGTGTGAAGAGATTGTCCAACATAAGCAGTGGGATTTCTATGTTCAGGGGTATTTTCTAGGCAAAATAGTGCTCAGTGCGGGAAGTAAAAGATTCTGCCCCTGTCTGTCCCATACAGGTAAGTACCATGCTTGTCCACTTCCTAAGCAACAGGCAGAGCCCTTTCCCTATGACATGACTCAGGATGGCTGGGATAAAGGCACCTCCAATGGCCTTTGCACCCAGGGGGGTCGCCCTTCTCTCTCTCTCTATCTCCTAGAAACAGCCCTGCCAAGATTTTCTCTGCAGATTTAATGATTCATCATATGCACAAATTGTATATCATGGAAACCCTACAACTACAAATGCTATGGAACATTATCCCTTTATTAGGTGTTACAGATTTGGCTGTCTTGCTGCTTCGTGGATTTTATGCCTTGTGTTGCCCTTGCTGTCTTTCATGATCAGAGCAAATAAAATGGAACTTTAGGAGTGATGGATATTCATCTGCATAGAACAGAGGTTCTCAATCTTTTTTCATTGGGTAACAGATACAGATACAGCAACATTAACTAACCACAGTGTTACTGTGTTATGCGATTATTTACCAGCACTACGTACCTGTTGGTTTGCTTTGTTGCATTTTTCCAAGTCCTTGCTGTATTGTTTACATCTGTGCTCTGGAAAAAAAATGGAAATGAATAACTACCAATGCCAGTTCTACTTGGTTTCTGTGATGGTGGCTCCTTAAAGTGTAAGTCCAGTTTCTTGAGTCCTAAGTGTTGGGGGCTAGGATCAGTGGGAGCAAGTAAAAGCAAAAAAAAAAAGTCAAATTCTCCCCCAGGTAGGGAAAAATTTTAAGGAATTTGCTGATTTGCAAATTGTCCTACACCCACCCACCCCATGGCAATGCTGTAATTTGGCTGCTGTCTTATACCCAAACATAATGTATAATGTACTTGACATGGCGACTGTATGCTTGTGTACATGTAGGAATTTGACCTGCATTTAACCCATCTGTGCAGTGAGAACAAAGCAAACCAACACACACTAGTAAACACTAAAGGACAGTGAGTGACCAAACCACAGCATCTGGAGAGCAGTTGGGAGGGGCATAGGTGCCCTGCTCAAGAGCACTTCAGCAATGTCCCAACCCAGAATCCAACCTCCAAGCCTCTGACCACAAGACCACTTCCTTAATCATTAGGGCATGGTCTAGCTAGTATCAGCCATTAAACCAATCTCTTGGGCTGTTGAGGTTCTCCAAGATGTACTACGTAGAGTTTCGTGTCTTGATGTATGTACTGCTGTTGTGCTGATGTATTTTGATTAGCCTAGAAGAGGGCCCCTTTAGCTCTCTGACACTCCATTAGACCTAGGGTTGCTGTGTAACACTGAGTAGGACGTGTGGACAATCTACTAGGATTACATACCCTTCAAGCTGTGGAACACGCTGGCTGCGCTGTGGCTTTTCCTGAGGAGATTGCTGGAGATTACTAAAGATTCTTATACTACTTCTATACTACTGCATATAAAAAAGAGAGCACACTTATGGTGCTGTACAACACGCAGAAATTGAGGACTACCGTTTGCGGTCTTCTTGAATATACTAGGATTTCTAAACATCCCCATTCATGGGATTCCAGCAGGGACATAGATGAATAGATCCGAATCTTTAGAAACCAGATCGATATACAAGGAGGGATAGGTGGTGACTCCTCATCTCCATCAAGATCTGACATTCTCTGACCACATAATAAAAACCAGGGCACTGAAGAAGCCTATGTGGCGAAACATGTCTGCCCTGTCTGGCCGATCCTCGGACCAGTAAGATAAAAGAGTCACCCTGGTTTTAAGAATTTTTTCATGTCATTTCTGTCATATTAAATGTTTTGTCTTGATAAGCAAGTATGGAATTGTAATTAGGTATTGTATATACAATGCACTGAAATGTGTACAAATTAGATATATGCACTTCTGTACTATGAGATTTTAACATCTGTCGCAATAAAGGATGATAGTCTTTTAACCCAAAAAACTATTTAGAGGTGTGGTGGGTATGCTTGTCAGTTTGTTTTTAGCCGGGACCGGACCTAGTCCTGGAATTTTTGTTTGTGTAGTCAATAGTAGACCAGCTATTACCAAACCCCCTCTTTTCACAAAAGGAAGGGTCACCAACGGGTCAGATTGGCTTACCCAGTGGGATAAACCAACCTTGACTTTTAGTTATGGCAATCTACTAGGAGCTATAGTAGTAAACTACTTACCTGGTTCTCCAAAATGAAGAAGTGCCAGCCATGAAGTACAAGCTTAAAATCTTCGATTTAAAGCATTTAAAAGCCATTACAGCATAGGAGTGATAAAAAGCACAAGAGAGCAGGCCCCACGTCGACGCGTTTCGAGCACCAGCTCTTAATCATGACAATGGGGCAATTCAACTAGTCATCATTTATACACATGTCAATAACATATAATTACATAAAACATTTCATGTGAGACACAACCCAGGTATTAGGGGAGCAAAGGAAAAGCTGGGAGGTAATAACGGAATGACATACCTGTATAAGTATTAGATGGAACCTCATGGTATATAATCCGGTCCGGTCCAATGTGCGCGCTTTCCGCCGGCACTGCATGCTGTGAGGGACTGACTTCCGTATTGTGATACATGAGGAGAAAAACCTCCTCCAATCAGCTCGCACAGATGACGTGTCAGAGCTTGATTGGGCCAAATATCCACTACGTCATATGCCAGGAACTGGCATCCTTCACAGAGAACGCCATTAAGGGCAGACATAGAATGCAGCGCCGAACGCATCATATGGCTGGAAAAAACTAACTCCATGATAGCCGCCATTAAGGGCAGATGGACCTAACTCCAAACCGAGTAAATTTTAACTTTAATTTCAATACTTAGATTCAAATGCATGTACATAAATACAAAACCCCGTTAAGGGTTTATACCTTATGTTATACATTTTATGTTATAACTCCACCGGAAAATATAGACAAAATACACTATTCTATTAGGTCCTAATACAGCTCCGGAAAAAGGAGATTCACTTCTGACATGCAAGATGAGTTCACTGACATAAAAGTTAATAAATTCCTTGTAAATAAATGAAATTATTTACATAAATTATAATCCCACCTTATATTACAGATATAATGTATTTATTCAAGTCTCCTATACCTACTCCCATCACCTGCATTAAATATATATGTCACTGGATTTTGTCTTAAGTTGAGGGCATCTTCAAGAAGAACTACATTGAATAAACTGGAATGTCAAATATAACAGACTTTTTTATCCCTTTCTTTTAATTAGTGATTGATGTAAATACTAAATGGAATACATTATAATAGTTAACTTGCTCATAATTATACTCCATTATGCACTAATCAAAGATCATATATCTAAAGTTAAACCCTGCTTCGCAAGATGATATATATATCCGTGCAGAGGACCTATACTTGAAATAAAAAGTAAGAAATAATAAAGAATAAAGAAAAGATGGAGAGGGAAGGAAGGGGGAGAAGGAAAAGGAAAAATGGGAGGAAGCTGGATCTCAGGCTATTGCTGTCCCCCCACACATAAACTCTCTAAATTACTCATTTAAGGAACAAATCTACATCCCACCTTGAGTTCATTCCTTTGGGAATGCGCGTTCCTAATTTAAAGATCCAGAAGACCTCGCGTTGAAGAAGTCTATCCATTAGGTCTCCCCCCCTAGGACCCAATCTTACCTTTTCTATGGGCATACATACGAAGTGAGACAGATCCCCATTATGAAAGTCTCTAAAATGTTTGCCTACATTCGAGGTACATTTCGAACGGTCTGGGGAAGATGAGTATATATGTTCCGCAATGCGTTTTTTCAACGGTCTTGTGGTGCACCCCACATATTGTATGTTGCAACTACTGCACGTGATCAAGTAGATCACATTCGATGAATTACAATTCATAAGTTGCTTGATTTGACACCTAAAATGAAATGTAGTGGACTCAAAAAATGTGCCTACTTGTACATATTTACATATTCCACATCTACTAACACCACATTTATATGATCCTAGGTGTGTTAGCCATGTAGTTGTATCTCTATAGCTTTTCATGAACAGACTCGGGGATAACTTCTGCCCCAAAGTAGGATGTCTCTGGCTCACCACCCCACCCCATCTTTTAAAATTTCTTTTAATTGGGGATCACAATTTAAAAGTGGGAGATGTTTCTTAATAATTGTCCTAATTTGGTTGAATTCTTCACTATAAGAAGTGACCAGTGTTATACTATTATTCCGAGTTACATCGTGATCATTATTATTAGGTCTTTTATTGTTTCTACTGGCTTGAAGAGCGTTCTTATTATGAGACGTCTTTTTAAGCATTGCCCCTCTATCTCTTGTACTGGCAATGCCCCTCGCCCGTGTTAATAGATCAGGTGAATACCCCCTCTCTGACAATCTATCCGAGATTTCATTGAGTTCGTTCTCAAAGGCTACCTGTTCCGAGCAATTTCTTCGGGCTCGGACCATTTCCCCAACGGGGATAGACCTAATGGTGTGGGGGGGGATGGCAGCTTTCTGCCCTAAGGGTCATGTTCCCCGCTGTCTCTTTTCTGTAAGTTCTAGTTAGGACCCGCTTCAAATCCTCACTGACTTCCAGTGTCAAGTCTAAAAATGAAATACACAGTGGACTCTGTTCTGAGGTGAATCGTAAATTCATTTGATTATTATTGAGATATTCTACAAATCGTGTGACCGAATCAGGTTGGCCGGACCAGACAAAGATCAAATCATCAATGTACTGGCCATACAGTTTAATATTCTTTATGAAGGGGTTTGTGTGCCCATATATAATCTCCCTCTCCCACCATCCCATATAGAGATTGGCGAGAGAGGGAGAAAAGGGGGCCCCCATAGAGGCGCCACAACGCTGTAGAAAATATTGTCCCGAAAACAGAAAGTAGTTATGCTGTAGCAGAAATTGTAAAGCTATTATGAGAAAGGTTTTTAATTCCATAGAATATAAGGAATAATTATCTAAGTGGAACTGCACAGCTTTCAGAGCCAGGTCATGGGGTATTATAGAATAAAGTGATGTCACATCGCAGGTTAGCCAGCGGAAATCAGATTCCCACTGGAACTGTTCTAATTGACATATCACATCCCGCGAATCTTGTAGAAACCCGGGGAGTCTCTTCACTAGAGGAAGGAGGTGAGCATCCACCCACTGCCCCAGTCTTTCATTCATCCCCCCAATACCCGCCACAATGGGCCTCCCAACTGGTGGACGTTGGGGCTTGTGGATCTTGGGGAGGTGATGAAAGACCGGGGCAATGGGGGAGGCCACCGCAAGGGAGTCTGCTTGTTGTTTAGTGAGAACTCCCAGTGCTATCCCCTCCTCCAGCACCATGGTGAGCTCACGTTGGAATTTATTCACCGGATTCCCAGTCAATTTAATGTATGTATTAGAGTCCTCTAGTTGTCTCCATGCCTCGCTCTCATAATCATCTGTATCCAACACCACAATGCACCCTCCTTTGTCCGCTGTGCGTATTACAATTGACTCATTATCCTTCAATCCCTCTAGTGCCTCTTTTTCTGACCTCGTAAAATTGGACCTGTGGTGATTTTGTTTTTTATTTGCCAGATCAGTAAGATCTGCCTCCACCACCTCTTGGAAAATATCCAAAAATGGAGACCTGGAATTAATGGGATAAAATTTACTATTGGAGAAAGTCACACGTGAGGGGGCCCTAATTTTACATGGTCCCTCTTCTGATAGATTATCTAACCAGAGACGCATAGTGACATCTTGAACTACTTACCTGGTTCTGATGTTTCTGTCTGTTGGACTCCTGAGGTACTTTTCAGTGTTGATTGTGTTGACGTGTATACTGATTTTCTGCTCATCTGTACACTTGATGTAACAGGCATTGATTGCTCAGTCGTATGCCTTTGAGCTAAATAAGAAAGATTATGTAAAACCCAGGTGAAAATTAGCCTTCAGCACTTTAGTGTTCTTTTTGTGGTCTGATATGCAATTTGGGTGGGAGGGGCTTCAGCCTCACTATAAAGTCACTAGAATGAGAAAATTAGTTTCAGAAAACGTGAAACTAAATACAATTGATGAGCACAAGTTATAGGGAGTTCTGCTAATTATTTGGAAGACCAAGGAGCACTTTGTTTGTGCTTTGCAAGGTTAATTACAATCGGCTTTTTGGCAGGGTTTTTAACTTTAACATACAAAAGAGTACAACTTTTCAGCAATTTTTTTCCACAATAATTTCGTTTTTTGCATAACCCATAAAATGCTGTTATTTAGCAATTCCTAAAAAAATAATTCTTCCTTACCTCACTGGAAAAATGATGTATCTCATCTATAAATATGCCAGGTGCTCATGATATTTTGGGGTAAAACTGGAACAAACATTTTTGTTGTGTGTTAAACATCTGACTCAGATGCTGGTTACCATGCACCCCATCATTTCATAAATAGCCCCCCACCCAGTTACAGTGAAGATAGCGTGGAATGCTTCAATCACTATGAGCAGGGGCAGGGTTTTGTTCACTGATTTCTTTGCAAACAGTGGACAAGCTCCCAAGGAATCTACTGGGTGCATGCACAGTGTGGGATTAAGTCTCATGTACTAGTATCAGACTATCACACATCATTGGAGAGAAAGTGGGGATCTTTTTTTTTCCCCTGCTTCATTTCTCTGTGAAGTCACAGGCACAAAGGTAATGTCTACCACAAAACGCGTGAAAGTGTTCCATGTTGTTTGAATTTAGAATGGGATCGAGCCTGGCCAGAAGAGAATGAGGGTGTCAGCATCAGAGCTGAAGATAGAAGGTAATTGCCATTTATTATGTTTATATTCATTGTTTTTACCTTCTGGATTAACCATTTCAAGTGATTGGCAAGTCAAAATTTGAAAAATAAATATCAGTAGCTTACATTACATTGGCCTTGATTCAATAAAGGTAGAAAAAAATTCTCATGGTAGTAAAAGATTCAATTCATGAGAAAAAAGCCTGAGAATGTCACTGTTACTGAATCACCAGCTAGAAAAGCAATGAAAGTCAATGGCACTGAAATAACTGTTTACTCCTTTCTACACTGTAGTAAAAGCTTCCATTGACTTTCATTGTCTTTATCTAGTGATTCAGTAACAGTGACATTCTCAGGCTTTTTTCTCATGAATTGAATTTTTTACTGCCATGAGAATTTTTTCTACCTTTATTGAATCAAGGCCATTGAGTCCCTCCAGCACTCTCCTCCTTGCTATGTCTGTCTACTTAGTGAGGAAATTACTTTCTCATTCAGCTTTCAGTCCCCAATCCCCGCTGACCTGGTCCTTCAGTTAACCTTCAGTGGGCCGAGAACGGAAATACCCCCCACTCCCTCTCCAGATGTCCTGTTTGGCTGCCTCACTCTGCAGCTATGAAACCCTGTGTTCCTCTCTGGTCACACTATAGCCTCGATTCAGAGACACATTCGTCCAGACTTCCGTAGCTGTCTGTGAAAGTTTTGGTGGGTGTTTGTCATTTTTTTGCTTTTTTTCGTCCATTTTCTACTCGCACGAACGTTCGGGAATGCGTTTCCGATGATCGGAAGCAAATCGGAACATTTCCGTTAGTTCAGATCATTTTCCAAACAAAATCGGAAATTTTCCGTTCCTTCAGAAAACTTCAGTTGATTCAGAGAGCTTCTGTCTGATTCAGAGAGCTGATTTCCGACGGATCACCACCCTATAAATCCGTTTCACTTCCGATCCACTTACGAGACCTTTGAGGGCTCGGATTGCTATTGTTGAACATGTTTTGTGGCTATGTGGAGGAGTCTGCGCGCCTTTAGCACCAAGGCATTGCATGTATCAGCATGGCCGAGGCCATAAATTGTATAGCAATGCATACCTGAATCAATACATTTCATGTATGCCTTATAGAAGCATTTTAATGCTGACCTTAATTAGTCCTTAGCATGTAAACATTTATTTTCCCACACATCCATATAATTGCTATATTTTTTAGACTTATGTCCTTTGTGAATTATATTTGGATTGTTGAACTTGAATCTTAATTTGTGGTAGGAGTTCTTGTTTTAGTTGGTTACCTTTGCTTTGTGTAATTATTTTATATTTGGTTGCAGGAACTGCAAGATGTGCCACTCGCCCTTGCCCCTGATGCCCGTTCTTTGCATGCAGAATGCGGGCCAGGGGTTCTCTAATCGGGCACTATGCAAAACCCGGGCCGTGGTGGCGAGGGCCCTCTGGCTTTTGAAGTCCAGATTTAGGTGCTTGGACCATACAGGGGGGAGCACTGCAGTATGACCCCAACAAGGTTATACCAATATTTTAATTTACGTTTTTTAACAGGGACCACACGTGCCAGAGTGGCACAACTGAGTGTCCTTCAGTTGGTGGGCGAGATGCAGGAGCTGCACAACTCGTTGGGGACCACAGATGAAGAATAATGTTCTGTGGCCTGCCATTGCTATGTATTTTGCTTTTTATAGTTGTAAAAATGTAAAATTTTCAAAATGTTGATACATTTTATATTTTATGATGGCATCCCAAAAAAATGTTACAGTGTCATTTCATTTACAAAATACATTAACACAAAACTAATGGGCCCAGAAATATTTAAAGATGAATATTCACATGACCGAGAAGTGGTTTGGGTGAGCTTTAAGGTTCCAAAAGGAAAGATGGAGGATAGTGCTAAGTGGTTTGGGTGAGCTTTAAGGGGCCAAAAGGGAAGATGGAGGATAGTGCTAAGTGGTTTGGGTGAGCTTTAAGGGGCCAAAAGGGAAGATGGAGGATAGTGCTAAGTGACTTAGCTAAACATTGTAGCAGAAGTGAGGGTGGCAAATATGTATGCGAGAACTTTAATGAGTTAAGTTTGTAGTGCGCAGGCGCAAGATCGTAAGGATTCCGTCTGGACGATTATTTTTTGTAAAATGGAAACAGAATCTATCGGGAAACGTAAAGGATTCGTTGGAGGATACGATGGGAAAAGGGCAAAAACGAAAGCCTACGTTGTAACATGTGGAAATGAAACGGAAAAGTCTGGATGGAAAATGACATCCTCGTATTCGTAATCTGCCGTACGAATGGACGGAAACTTTACAGAAGGTTTTCAATGCATGCATAGAATCGCTCGAATGCTCATACGAGAACGGAAACATTTCACAGATCGGAACTAAAACGGAAGTTTTTTTTGTCTCTCTGAATCGAGGCTTATGTGCTGGCAAGCTGGAGATGCTCTTAGTCTGAAGCATCTCTCACCCCCTTCTTCTGGACACTATGTGCTGGCAGTAATAACTAGAGGCACAACAATGCACTTATTTTTTTACTTCGATATATGTAAAGCACACAGTGTGCTTACATCACATCACTGTTGCCCCACCCACTGTTTCTCCTCAATGTTTCTCTGCATCTCCAATGCTCTGATACTTTTAAAAATAAATTAGGAACTACATGGTCTACAATGGGACAACCATGGCGCTTGCCTTTATTATATCTTTAATGACTCAAGTGCACTACACTGTTTTTGAGTCCACTTTTTACTCCAAAGTGCACTCCTGGTGCTGAATCAAACAGTAAGTGGAAAATATACTAAGGGGGTTATTTAAGAAATGCCAGCGCCAGGTAGTGCCACATAGTGGCAGGTAGCGTCGGGTGAACGCTTGGCGTTGTATGTGAAAACCACATTTAAGAAAGCGAATCTGCTTTTGCTATAGTAAACTTTAAAATGTTTGCCTCAAATCATTGTGTGGCCTCTCCTGCCCGGCAACCAAACACTTGTATTGTTTTTTTGTTTTTTTTTATTTATGCAGAATTGTATGTGCAGGTCTGGCATTGCAGTGTCCTTGTCACAGTGTTAAAACAATGTCATTCCATAAGTTTTCGCTCCGGTGCTGGTGGATATGTGTTGAGAAACAGACTTTTCACACAGCGTCTGGTGCTCTATGCTACAGCGCCCAGCTTTAGAGCGCCGGCGCTGCTCTTGTGTAATTGTTTGTTGAATGCCAGGCGCACTTAAAGGAGCACTATCGCAAAATTGTATAATGTTAAAAATCCATATAAACACATTGGTTAATGATAGGACAAGCCACTTATATACCTGAACTGAATAAAACTCCCAAGCTTGTGGTTTATTCTTTAATGGTAGGAACAAAATCCAGGGGTGACAGGTTTAGTCTATGAGGGGTGACAGAGCCCGTCACCCCGGATGTCCTTTCCTTCCAGTAAAATAAAAGAAACACGCCTGGCTGGATATTTCTTGATGTCGGGTGTATAAATGACCTCTCCTCCCGCCATCCTGCATAGTTATATGGATTTTTATCATTGGTCCATTTTTTTGCGATAGTGCTCCTTTAACTGCCGCTACCTATCACTCGCTGCAGCGTTGTGTTGAGCGCTATGACCTTGGGACACCACCTAGCGGTCGATTGGCTCTGCAGTGAATCAGGGAGAGCGCTTCTACAGCGCCCACCAGACAGTACAGTACAGTACAGCGCCACTTGACCGCCCACTAAGCTAGGTTATAGCACCCGACACCCGCTAACAGCGTCTACTAGCGGTCGCTCTAAGTGTCACTGTACAGACGCTCACATGACAATATGTGGTGCTAGAATTAAATCAGCCTCCATAACCGCAAGTGACATACTTGTCCCTCTATGTGGTAAGCTCTCCATCTCAGCTGGCAAGTATTCACTGACATATGGTGAGCTCTACACCTCAATGCAGAAATAAGTGCACATTTTTTTTATACTTTATACCTGGGCCCTGATTAATCTAATTTGCACCAAAGTGGCATAGTCTGGCAGAAATGCTGGATAAATCAGGCCCCTGGTTAGGCTTTGAGGTAGACATTTTATGTGGGTTAGTTGCCGAAGTTTGAGACATTTTAAATAACTTAGGGCTACCAACAAGTGAATAATGCGCACATATTACAGAACAGACTACAAGTGAATAATGCACACATATTACGGAACAGACTACAGGTGAATAATGCACACATATTACAGAACAGACTACAAGTAAATAATGCACACATATTACAGAACAGACTACAAGCGAATAATGCACACATATTACAGAACAGACTACAAGCGAATAATGCACACATATTACAGAACAGACTACAAGCGAATAATGCACACATATTACGGAACAGACTACAAGTGAATAATGCACACACATTACGGAACAGACTACAAGTGAATAATGCACACATATTACAGAACAGACTACAAGTGAATAATGCACACATATTACGGAACAGACTACAAATGAATAATGCACACATATTACAGAACAGACTACAAGTGAATAATGCACACACATTACGGAACAGACTACAAGTGAATAATGCACACACATTACGAAACAGACTACAAGTGAATAATGCACACATATTACGGAACAGACTACAAGTAAATCATGCACACATATTATGGAACAGACTACAAGTAAATAATGCACACATATTACAGAACAGACTACAAGTGAATAATGCACACACATTACGGAACAGACTACAAGTGAATAATGCACACACATTACGAAACAGACTACAAGTGAATAATGCACACACATTACGAAACAGACTACAAGTGAATAATGCACACATATTACGGAACAGACTACAAGTAAATCATGCACACATATTATGGAACAGACTACAAGTAAATAATGCACACATATTACGTAACAGACTACAAATGAATAATGCACACATATTACGGAACAGACTACAAGTGAATAATGCACACATATTACGGAACAGACTACAAGTAAATAATGCACACATTACGGAACAGACTACAAGTGAATAATGCACACATATTACAGAACAGACTACAAGTGAATAATGCACACATATTACAGAACAGACTACAAGTGAATAATGCACACATATTACGGAACAGACTACAAATGAATAATGCACACATATTACGGAACAGACTACAAGTGAATAATGCACACATATTACGGAACAGACTTAAAGTAAATAATGCACACATATTACGGAACAGACTACAAGTGACTAATGCACACATATTACGGAACAGACTACAAGTAAATAATGCACACATATTACGGAACAGACTACAAGTAAATAAGGCACACATTACAGAACAGACTACAAGTGAATAATGCACACATATTACGGAACAGACTACAAGTAAATAATGCACACATATTACGGAACAGACTACAAGTGAATAATGCACACATATTACGGAACAGACTACAAGTGAATAATGCACACATATTACGGAACAGACTACAAGTGAATAATGCACACATATTACGGAACAGACTACAAGTGAATAATGCACACATATTACGGAACAGACTACAAGTGAATAATGCACACATATTACGGAACAGACTACAAGTGAATAATGCACACATATTACAGAACAGACTACAAGTGAATAATGCACACATATTACGGAACAGACTACAAGTAAATAATGCACACATATTACGGAACAGACTACAAGTGAATAATGCACACATATTACGGAACAGACTACAAGTGAATAATGCACACATATTATGGAACAGACTACAAGTGAATAATGCACACATATTACAGAACAGACTACAAGTGAATAATGCACACATATTACGGAACAGACTACAAGTAAATAATGCACACATATTACGGAACAGACTACAAGTAAATAATGCACACATATTACGGAACAGACTACAAGTAAATAAGGCACACATATTACGGAACAGACTACAAGTGAATAATGCACACATATTACGGAACAGACTACAATGCTAATAATGAAAGCTGAGTTCTACACAGTGGACCCTACCATCAGGTAACAAACTAGGAAACCACATTCCTTGTCAGGATGCAATGGCAGCAGTGGAACCACATAACTGTGAACCATAATTGTGTGCATGTTTAGGTGAAGGTAATGTAGGGACCTGGTTATAACTAGGAACACGTTAATTAATTAATAAGAATCATTTAAATAGAGTTAACCATACATAAAGCTCTTTGTGGTTTCTACCCATGGAAGTGCATTGTGAGTGCCATAATCTAAATAGACACAAGATGGCAGTAGAGTGTTTAGGCCATAAACTAACATTAGGCCACTCTAGAAGGTGAGGTCAGAAGGGTTGTTAGTCATAACAGGAGATAGACTAGTGACATAGTTATAACTAGAAAGGTAGTAATTGGTCAGGGGGTTTACCAACCATTCTATCAGATGTCGGACACGAGGCCGAACATGTGATAGAAAGTTCTGGAAGGTAGTGAGAAGGGATAAAGGGAAGCCCCCTACCCAAAGCCAGTGTGATTCACCATTTGAATTGTAAAGGAGCAGGAGCACCGACTCTAACAGAGAGAGAGAGATTCCAGCAAAGGACATTATTCTCTCTGGGAAACAATGCTTTATGATTGTACCTGATTATGGACAGAACCAGAGCGGCAACAGTGAGTACTAACCTTTCCCTCAACTCTAACCCTTACCTACTCACAACACACACACTGATCACCCTGGGCCCAGAAGAACCTGCTCCCTGCCATCACTCGCTGGACACCCAGGTATGTGAGGGCTACAGTTAGACTATTCAGAATTTCGGAAGAAACATTAATATACTTTATCAACCTAGACGCAGCCTCCGCTCTTCTGCCGACCTTCTCCTGTCCTCCACCCTGGTCACCTCCTCTCACGCCCGCCTCCAGGACTTCTCACGTGCAACTTCAATCTTCTGGAATGCCCTCCCACACCCAATCCGCCACTCCACAACCCTCAAAACCTTCAAAGGCGCCCTTAAAACACACTTATTCAGACAAGCATATAATCTGGTCTAACCAATCTTCTAAAGAGCACATGCCACAAAGCTCAATACTGACTGTTTGTGATCCCTCCCCCTCGTCTTCACCCCTCTTCCTTTAGACTGTAAGCTCGCAAGGGCAGGGCCCTCTCTCCTACTTTATCTTGTACTCAGAATATCCATTGTCAACTCTGTAAAACTGCATTTGAAATGGTATATGTATCGTATGTTTCTACCCTGTCTGTAATTACTACTTTGTAAAGCGCTACGGAAGATGATGGCGCTATATAAATAAACAATAATAATAATAAATAATATACTTTGAAGGGCATGTTATAAAACTTGATTAATATGTCCGGGACATACAGGACTCCTTTCCAAGTCCGAACAGTGTCAATATGTTCTAAAACAGCACATACACAGTCAGGGCAGGATGTAACCCCCCCCCCCCCGCACCCCAGTCTCGGTTGCAGCTGGTTTCACACCAGGGCAATTACATTTCTGATTGTTCTGCAATTGACTAGGAAATACTACCCATAACATCCTATGGGGGCTTGTCTGCAGCGTTTGGAGGCAGCTGTGCCAGCAATTCCCCTCTATTGAGTGGAAAGCACCAGAGCAAATGCTTTCAAAGTGCTGAACGCCAGCGTTGGTGCCTGCCCTGAAACGCGAGCGCCCCACAATCACTTGGTGTGAAACAAGACTAACAGTGTGCTAGATATTCACAAGAGTTCTCTTCTGACAGACAGCCAATGAGCCACACAAAAGGGGTATGTGAGCCGCATGTGGCTCCTGGTCTACAGATGTAACAGGGTGGTCGATCAGCTTTAACCCCTGTTATAAACATTTGTGTAAGTTTAGTTAAGCTTTAGGATAGGGACTGCAGCAAGAGATCTGGAGGGGGAACAAGCTTAGGCACAGACTAGGGAAGCATCCACCCAGTTGCTGTTGATTAGTCTGTGAATTAGATTGAGACAGTATGGAGCGTTGATTTTCAGAGTTCAGAATGTGCTGATGAGTCAGAGGATGCTGGGGGCCAATGTTGGGTGAGCACTGGTAGATGATGTCCTGGAGTGCTGGGTTGTTGCACCCAAGACAGAGAGGCAGGAAGGTACTCTCTGCTGCTCAGGAGCAATGGTCTCCTGAAAGAGGGACCAATGAAGGCCAAGTACATTGACCCTATGTGACTGAAGCCCCCTATTGGAGGGCAAGCTGTCCGGGATAAAGAAGCCTTGGTTCGAACATTTTTGGACTGTGTCTCCCTTTTACGTTCAAGAAGTCCTGAAGTTAACACCGGTTAACTTCAGGACTTCTGTCCATGGGTCATCTTATAACCATCTTATAACCCACTTCTCAAGCACACCAAAACTATTCATTTTTTTTAGACATTCTAGACAGGTTGGGGATCCCTGGCATTGTGGATGGTATGCTAGATAGGCTGGAGACCAGCTTTGCAGCTTCCAAGCCAAGGGCATAGCTTTTATGCCTGGTACCCTGGAGAGGGTGCCCCCACACCATTTTTATATTTAAATCATTAAAAATGTAAAACTGCACTCCAATAGACTTCTAATGGGCTGTGGTTGAACTGTGGATATTATGTGGTGCGGTGAAAACTATGTAAGCAGGACCTTTCCAACCCCACTGTGAAAGTGAAGGGTGAAATGCTTAGCCTAATGGTGGCCATGTTGAAAAGAAGACTCCATTTTGTATTCTATAATCTGATATTAAACTTAGCTATATAGATATACATGTAATATGTTAAGTTGTGCACATAAAGCCAACAGACATTTTAGTGTGTAGGAATGTCCTTCTCTCAGTGATTTATCTAGATGTAGGTCACTGGAATCCCTTGAACTTCGTTATCAGCAAATGTATAGGAAAATGTCTCCCATAGGAACCATGAGATTTATTGCCAGCTTTATGTGTGAAGGTTTTTAGTTATGTTACAAAGGTGGGGGCTAAATACTCCTTTTTGTGTGTGACATTCTGTATAAATATGCATTCATTTCTGAATAAACTTAGATCAGTCTTTGAACCGTACCTAGTGTACAAGCTCGTGGTTCTTAGTATCTGATCTCAAGCAGCTGCTGACGGAACACTGACAGACCTTGGGTGAGGGAGGCCAGACAAACCCCATCAATCAATGGTGGCAGCGGGTGGGATCCGCCGTGCAAGTCTAGGTAGGTGGATTTATATTTTCACTTACCGAGACCTCTGCCATAGGGCGGACCTATTAAGAACCTAGTGGGGTAAATTGGAAGGGTTAGAAACTGTCCCGAGAGACAGATAAGAGAAAAAGGGACTCTGAGAAGTGCCCTAAGAGAAAAAGGGACTCTGAGAAGTGCCCTAAGAGAAAAAGGGACTCTGAGAAGTGCCCTAAGAGAAAAAGGGACTCTGAGAAGTGCCCTAAGGAAAATAAGAGTAGCGCTGCTAGATAAAAGGCTCCCTGACAAGGTGTTCAGTATTCTGTCCCAAACTTTTGCTTTTTCTTTTCTGTCGCATAGAAGTGTAAGATAATTTGTCTTTGTTGTGTGGGACTGATAGGTGTGAAGGTGCGCACGCCTTAAACCACTGTTACTGATAGGTGTGAAGGTAAGCACGCCTTGAATTACTGTTTAATATGGGAAGAATGATAGCAAACCTTTGATAAGGGGAAACTTGTAAGGAATTTGTAATTAGAATATCAAAGTCTGATTATTATGTAGATCCATGGGTAGCTCCAGTCCATTCCCACAGGTTGGAGATAATGACAAGTTTCACATGGATATAATGATTAAAGGTTTGTTTGGGTTATCAATAGGCGTTCCTATATTATCAAGGAGACCAAAACTGGGATAAAGATTTTATGAAGAAGGGAGGTGAAAACTGGCTAGAATATGCTCCCTATTGCTTTAGAAGGATGACTAAAAGTGCCAAAAGGACAAGAGTCCCCTGGATTTCATGCCCTGGAACACAAGCTAGGAACAAATTTAAAATGTAAACAAAAGTCTAGGCCTAAAACTAAGGTCCCCACTGGCCTTATGTACCACCTAAGAAAAACAGCCTCTATCCTTCTTTTACCGAGGAAGAGATAGAAGTTTTAATAACCCGTGATGTCAGGAAACAAATAGGCAGTGATAGACAGAAGCTGTCTGTTGATCAGCTTATCAGCTAGGAATAGAGGAACCCAAAGTGTAAAAGGAGCTAGGTGAAAGTGACAGCTGGACTTCTTATGGGGGTCCCGCTGCAAATACTAGGAGCCAATTAGTTGAAAGAGTTAATATAGAAGCCCCTTTCCCAACTGCCGAAAAAGGTCAGCATACCATGAGGAAGATTAAGAAAAGTTTGAGAGTGCTTTTCCACATAAATATTCTCTGTCTACTGCCATAGCTGGTAAACAGAAAGTGAGAGTATCTGTCTCAGATTTCTTTAAAAGATTCATAGATGTATGGGCTACGCTTCTTATTCAGACCTTCCTGGGTAATCTGAATCCGAGATATGTTTTAACTGTAAAACAACAAATCATGGGTGCTTTGGTAAGATCCACATCAGTTTGCAACTGGGATAATGTGAAAATAATTTTAGAGATATTCCATGCTGTGGGAGCGTATGGGTTAAAAACACGCAAACTGGCAGGAACGAAATGTGTGTGTGAAGGGGGGGGTCACAGATGGAGATGAAAAGTGCAGAAATTTACAGTTTTTTTACGAGGGCTCAGCCCGCGCTACGCTTTGATAATACAGCAGCATCAGACTGAGTTTTTAAAGGAAACTGACAGTGAAAGAAGCTGCGGGATGATTTTGATCTCCCTAAATTAACCCCTATGATGAGGAAGGAATAATTAACCCTGCAGCCTCTGCACCACAGCCAGTCAGCTCTCCCTAGCATGATGTCAAATAACCTGCTTAGCTGGCAGCAACACCGCCCTTACTGATTTCTGACCCCCTCCAGGCTAAACTGGGAATCAGACACAGTTTAAGACTTATTCCAGGGTGTCCTATTAACATCCTGGGCAAGGACCTGCTAGTCAAATCACAATAAAACTTAACAGGAAAGGGGGTTGTATGCAGACTTTAACCAGATAAGCATATAGAAGGCTTGGATTTCTTGCCTCTTGACAGATGACATGGACATAAATCCACAGCTGTGGGCTGAGGGCTCACTGGATGTGGGATTTTTCCCCTGCACACCTTACAAAGCCACATTGAAACTAGGAGATTTGTCCAGGACCCCAGGCTTGTAAGTGGTTTAGTGACACCAACTGACCCAATAGTGCCTGATGGTGTCTGTGCCATTTCTTCTAACCTCCATTTCTCATGACATGGGCTGGTAAGCGTCCCAGTGGATGAGACACAACACACCTTTCATTTCAGGTCACTTTTGCCCCAGGGCCATGTGTATTGGTTAGTAGTTTTTGCAATAGTACTCCAAGCCACTCTTAAGGCCTGGACACCCGGCCATGGTTACGTCCTACTGCAGACAGCCTTCTCCTCTGCAGTTTTGCATCGGAAGGCCACCCTGGGGAATGAGAGGAATATTGTCAAATGTCTTTTTGAAAGTGGTCATAAAGTGTCTAAAGAAAAGTTGCAATGGTGTCAGGAAAAGGTTGAATACCTGGGTTTTGTGCTTTCCCAGGGAATACGAGAAGTGAGCCATGAGAGAGTAGCTGCTGTTGTGGGTCTGCCCCGCCCACTTACCAAGAAGGACACGCTAACCTTCCTTGGTATGATTGGTTACTGCCGCCAATTTCAGATTGTTCATAATGTGACAGCATATTGAGAGCTCAGACGTATGTTGATAAACCTGACACCCTGAAATGGTTAAATGAAATGGTTAAATGAAATGCTTTTGTGTATTTGAAAAATGCTATGGCGACAGCCCCGGGGTTAGGTGTTCCCGATTATGGCAAGATGTTTCATTGATTTGCCAAGGACAAAATGTAAAACCATGGCAGGTGGTCCGTGCACAAGCGCATGGAGGTGCCCTGTTTTTTTTTTTTCTCAAAGGTGGTCCCTAGGCAGGTACAGGGCAGGTGTGTCTCGGAGCCCTGGCCGTGTGTGCAATGGTGGTGGAAATGGCCGCACCTTTTACCTTGGGACATGTAAATGCCCAAGTTAGCACCAGAAATACCCCTCCCTGACTAGACCTTGACTGACTTACAAAAATATGCTAGTACAGAAGACAGGGAGAATTGGGGAAAGGTAGGCGTGCACAAAGACCAGAATGGACTTTTGTGCAAAGAGGGGGAAACTAGTGAAAACTAGGGAAACCGTGCAACAGCTAGTGCACCTCTTTTAATTTCCCAATATCATGGTGTAGGACACAGAGGCGGGAAGATGACATGTAAACATGAGCATATCCAACAACCCGATTCACACATCTACAGATTGATTTTACTCACATGCCTAGATTAGGAATAGACAGGAGTACCTTTTAGTGAAAGTGGATATGTTCTCAAGGTGGGTTGAACTTTGTGTGACGACAAGGAAGATGCCAGGACTGGGGTAAGAATTCTCACACAAGAGATTATTCCTAGATGGGGATACCCTTTGCAGATAATTTCAAATTGCCTGTCATTTACCATAAAGGTATGTCAGGATCTAGTAGAAAACCCTGAGGATAGAGTGGAAGTTTCACATCCCCTACCACCCTTAGAGCTTAGGAATAGTTAAAAGAATGAATTGGACCAAAAAGGATAAAATCAGAAAAGCCACAGGGGGGAGGGGAACCTATGCTAAATGGAAAAGGGTCCTTCCAGGAGTAGGATTGTCAGTAATTAGGATGACCCCTTCTAAAGTAACTGGGTATTCACCATTTAAGGTTTTAATGGGAAGACCATTACCCACCCCCTCTTTCTTATGTTAGATAGAGGGGACTTAGACCTGATACAGGATATGTGAGGAAGCTGATTAAAACTTTGGATAATGTTAAAAGAAATGTGGCTTGCACCTCTGTCTCGCATTTCTTTTTCTTCACAGGACACCATCCATCCTTTTGAAGTAGGTGACGCGGTCGTGGTCCTGTAGCTGAATCTCAGAAAGAAGCAAGACTACCCCCTTGGTGCCCCAGCCACGGTGATCGCAGTGACCAGAACCACTGTCTTGTGGAGAACTGCCAGTCGTGGATACATGCTTCCAGAGTGAAGAGGATTCCGGAAAAGAAGGGTCAGACACTGCTACCTAGAGCAGAGGACAAGCAGACCGTGCTACCTAGAGCACAGCAAAAACAGTAAAATGATGACCAATGCGGGGGATCTAGGGTCCCCGAAGAAGGAAAAACAGATGAAGAAGCCCCAGCCCTTGACCAGACATTCTGTGTGGGACTGAAATTGCTAAACTTTTGATAGCTGCATTTAACATATGTGCTTACTTCATGCATTTCCGACCCACATTTGTTGGGCCCCAATGTGAAAAATAAATAGTTAGAGTAGGCCAGAGAGAGAAGGGTAAAGCCTGGGATCAGTTCTCAAATCAATTCCAGGTTCAAAGTTGCACCAATCATCTACTCTATTTCTCTCAGTGTTTTTATTGGTCAGCCATCTTTTAAATAGAGTTTAGCCCTGACCCGTTGTCTGTTATAGCTAGTGCTGCTCAGGGTGTGACTTTATCAGTGCTGTACTTGAGATTGACCCGGCTTGACCTTCGGCTAGTATCCAACTACTCTTCGGCCTCATCCCTGTGAGTAGACGTACTTTCGGACTGATTTCCCGTGAACGACCTTGGCCATAGTATAACCTAGTGTTCCTTCTATCTCACAGAAGGTGGAAGACTCACAGGGCATTCCATTAAATATGTATATGCCCAGAAATCAGGCTATGACAAGTGTTGGATCTGTTGGATCTGTAGTAAATGACACCCTGAAACATCACAGGTCCCTTTGATAGCTATACCTTTGAATTTCACTCAAGTCTTTAAAACGAATAATGCTCAATACAATGCAATTGGCTGGAATATAACGCTAATTAACCCATTTCTCCATACAATTTCTGGTAGAGGAGAAAGAAAGATATTTTGCCCAAAAAATGGAGCACTTTTGGTAATCTAGGTAACTTTGAAGGAATTTTCAAATGGTTAAGAGATATGGCCATCAATGTTCTTGTAGTCATTTTTGTGATTATTATGCTTTTCGTTTCCTTCAAAATTATTATGTGCCTGATTGCAAGCTGTAGGACAGAGAGCCCAGCTGCTACATATATGGCTTACCGAGCCCATAGGCACAGAACGTGAATTAAGGAGATCATCCAGAGATGATCTAAGAGGGGATTGAAGGGTGAAATGCTTAGCCTAATGGCGGCCATGTTGAAAAGAAGACTCCATTTTGTATTCTATAATCTGATATTAAACGTAGCTATATAGATATACATGTAATATGTTAAGTTCTGCACATAAAACCAACAGACATTTTAGTGTGTAGGAATGTCCTTCTCTCAGTGATTTATCTAGATGTAGGTCACGGGAATCCCTTGAACTTCGTTATCAGCAAATGTATAGGAAAATGTCTCCCATAGGAACCATGAGATTTATTGCCAGCTTTATGTGTGAAGGTTTTTAGTTATGTTACAAAGGTGGGGGCTAAATACTCCTTTTTGTGTGTGACATTCTGTATAAATAAGCATTCATTTCTGAATAAACTTAGATCAGTCTTTGAACCGTACCTAGTGTACAAGCTCGTGGTTCTTAGTATCTGATCTCAAGCAGCTGCTGACGGAACACTGACAGACCTTGGGCGAGGGAGGCCAGACAACCCTTAGAAACCCCAACAGAATGGACCCATTTTCTGTTTTCTGAATCTGAATTCACTGAGAAATACGTGAATAAGTCCTGAGAAATAACATTTTAACTCTTGCTTGTGGGTCTTCATTTGTTTTTTTTATCATTATGAAGTCATCCAAATACACATTGTGGTGGTGACCATTATTTATAACTGATTTATACAGTTCTGACTTCCTGGTCCCACATCAGATCATAAAAGAATGCTCCAGGCTTACCTGCGCATTTCTCATCCAGTTTTACATTTGTGAAACAAGTATTTAGATGGATATACTTGGAATGACACATCCCATCTTCACAATAACAGCCTTGTTGTCTACAAATGGCATTTGGCGGACAATCGTCATCATTTTCACATTTCTCTGCATGAAAAGAAAACATTTTAAGTTAGCTTCATTCAGGGAAAATGGTCTTCTCATCATTCATTCAACTAATTATTATTTAATTATAATTTGTTTAATTAATTCAATATCAGATCTTGCGTTTTAAACCTATGGTGACCTATGCTGACTTATTCACTTTGGCTCTAGTATCTAACAGACTCTTTGGGAAGATCCCCTATGTGAAACCCACTGGTGGTGGGTGCGCATACCAGAGGGGAGTGGCCAGCTAGAGTCATTCCATTCGGAACTTATTGCCGGACATATGTAGCACATGTGGTCTGAGGGGTTGACACTCAGGCCCTTATTTATGAAGGAATAGCGACAGGTAGCGACTGGTGAGCGGCCGTTAATGACGGGCCCCGCCACGAGAACGCCGGCTCCCCACCACAATCACACATTTATCAAGCCAATCCTGCTTAGCGACTGAGATAGCGCCATATAGCCACTCATTCATCATTATTCCAGCCGCAGCCCACAGTGCCAGCATCCGACCTTGAACAGCGACAGGTATGACCTCTCACTACCTGGCGCTCTCAATGCATTTCAATGGAACAATCTTTAAATATTAATAATTAATTGTTATTATTTTTTTTTTTTATGTGAAAATTTCTGGGACCACTTCTGCCATTTTAAATAACTTTTTTAAGGTAAAAAAAATAAAAAATAAAATAAAAATAAAAAAAAAAATACAAAAAAAAATGTACAGAATTGATATTACAGGTCTGGTATTAATGTATTCATATTACAAAATTATTTTAAAAACTTGTTTTTTTTTGGTTTTCAAAAATATGGTTGTTTGGGGGTTAAAAAACTACTTTTAACCCATCGCCGCCAGCGCTCTGGGGTTTAAACATGCATTTTACAGCGTGAGAATTTGAGCGTGATTTGTTAATGAATATGGTGGAAGCCGGTCACTCTGACCAGTCGCTATCATGCGCTCCCATACAGCGCGGAACCTGTCAAATAGCGACTCCTCACCCAATATTCAACATTACGGCAAACCAACTGAGTCGCTATCAACTACCGAACAACGGCCAAGCACAGCGACTACTAGCGGGCATTCTGAAAATGCCGCTACAGTCACTCAACTGTCGCTACCTGCCGCTGTTAATGAATCGGCCTCCCCGATGTCTGGGAGTGAGTTCGGTAATGCTGGGCTCTGAGAGCCTTGTAGGAGTGATGTGGGATAGGGACAAGCTTGGGAATACTTCATGGGAGACAGTCCCTTAAACAAGTAGTTATTCACTTTATTAGTGGCTTGCTGGTACACACTTCAATAAGTAAAAGGCTGCGGCCAGGGCCTGATGTCTGCTCATATAAAAAAATAAATAAATGTGTGTAGGGAGGAGAGGTTTCAGGAGGAGAAATGCAGAGGAGCAGGCATTCTATAATATATTACCCGCTTCCCAGCTCCCAAGACACAGGAGTCACATGGCCATAGCATTAAAGGGGAGAGGATCAAGCCGCAGACTGCCTTTAAGGCATTGTGCCTTTCCCCCTTTACACACACCATATGGCTCGGGAGGCATCAATGCGGCAACAACTTTTTTTCTTCTTTTTTTAATTATAGCAGTAATGTCTACGCCCCCCTTGCAGGTGACCACCCTAGGCACAGGCCTAGGTTTGCCTAATGGTAAATACAGCCCTGGCTGCGGCAGGTTCTATCCCTTCTAATGTTCACTTTGGGTCTTTACTCCCTCAAGAAAGCTTTTATAGAGTTCCTCCTAAACCTAACTGGTGAGTCAGACCAATGTATCTATCCATCACACTCAGAACAGGTGCCAGAATGTTTACCATAGCTCCTAAATTGATATATTACCTTCCTCTAAACTTCCAATGAACTAACTGTGACTAAGGGCCTTATTTATGAAGGGATATCATCAGGTAGTGCCTTGTTAATGAGAGGTAGCGACAGGTGAACGCCGGACACGGCACACAATTACACATTTATCAAGCAGAATCTGTTGAGTGACTGGGATAACGCCATGTAGCGTTATCCCAGGTATGACCTCTCGCTACCTGTCGCTCTCCCATACATTTCAATGAACGATACTTTTCATCTCTTCAAACTGTTTTTTTTGGTTTGTTTTGTTTTTTTAAATCTCAAATAATGTTGTGACCTCTTCTGGCATTGAAAAAACATTTTTTTCACATATATTTCATTTTTATATATTTCTGCAGGAATGACATTACAGGTCTGGCATTACATGTTACAATGTTATTACAATGTAATTCCATTTGTTTTTGCTTTGTTACTAGTGGATACATGCTGAAAAAAAAGACTTTAAACACACAGCCTCCGGCGCTCTGGGCTTCAAAAAAGCATTTTTCAGTGCCAGAGTTTTGTGAGGCTGTTTTTTTTGCTGAATATGCTGTGTCTGAGTCGGTCGCACTGACCAGTCGCTAACATGCGCTCCCATACAGCGCTATACTTGTCAAATAGCGACTCATATATGAACTAGCGATCCACGGCCGAGCACAGTGACTACTAGCGGGCGCTCTGAAAATGCCTGCTACAGATGCTCATCTGTCGCTACCTGGCGTTAGTGATGAATCAGCCTGTTAGCTTATTTAACTTAACCCTTTAAGGTAAACTACAGTGTAAGCACTATTACACTAAGGGCCTGATTTATCAAGCACAATCTGCCAGAATTCACCCCACTGGTGCAAATTAGAGTAGTGCAAAATATAATTTATATTTTTTTCTGCATGTTGCTGCAATGTTAATGTATTAGTAAATGTGTTGCAATCCTGCAGCATGTGCCAGTGTAAAAAGAATATTCTAAATGATATGTTTCACCACTCTTATTTTTACTGATGTGGCTTATTCTGCCAGTGCTTGATAAATCAGGCCCTAAATGCATTGTCTATTAATGCATACCCAAACTAAGGTAAAACAGGTTCATACAAAACATATATATTCACGGAGTGAATTCTGATTGCAGGCTTTCCCATGGGTTTGACACATAGGGGCATGTCAAACAGGGATGCCTCTATAAGTGAGTGAAAATCCTGGGCTTGACCGCTGAGGCTCCACATAGAAGTTGTAAGCGGGCAAACAATCAGCAGTGACGGACAACGGATTTGAACGGCAAAACGGCTTTTATTCAGCAAAGTTCAGTAGATAGTCCAAAGATTGCAGCATAAATGCAGAAAGCAAAAAAGGGTTACTTCACCAACCAAATAGTCCTGGGCTGTGTACTCCAGCAAGCTGATCAATTCCAGTCCACTTTACAGGGCGTATCAGCCCTCTGCTCAATGTCCAGTGCTATCCTTCACCACGGTGCAGCTCAGCCTGGGCTCACTCCAACCGGCAGGTCATCAACAAAGGAAAGGCCGTGTGCTCTGTTCTTATACAGGCTTCCCCTGTAATCAGCGTGCACACTTGTGGAGGCCTTAGAACATGTAACAACCCGTAAGGGAATTGGGGAAGTGACCCGGGTCCTGAAAACCCGGCCCGGATTGTGCTTTATACAGCCAAGCAGGGGAGAAATAGACATTTTGATACAATTTACCACAAAGTGTTCCAGTCCCAGGAAATAAATAGATGGATGGATGCAAAGGATTGGATGTCAAGGTTGAGAGAAAGCTAGGTTCTTTTTAAACTAGACATTCCAAGGAGCCACATAGAGGAGGGATCCCCATCCATGGATAGATGGAAGAGAAAAAGTTATTAGTGAGGATGCAGAGACAGAGAAGACAGCCATTCCTTTCTAAGGCATTCCTAGTTCAAACATGACTGCATCTGGAGTTCAGACACTTTTAGTCTTGGCTCCCCCTTTTGTCGAGTCAGGTTGTGGTCTACTAGTATGAATCAAAATAATTAACACCCCTGGTTAAACCCACAATGAGTGAACTATTTCCCCCTGTAGAGCCAAGGCCATAATTTCCCATTAGGCAATCCTTCCAAAATACAGACATTATGGTGGAGGGCGGAAGAGGTTAAATGCAGACTGTGTGTGTGTGTAGGAAGGGGGAGATGGATGCAAGGGGTTAAAGAGGAACTTCAGAGGCCCTGGAATCTAAAAGACCCCTGGGCCATCCTAGTCCCTGTCCTTGGGGCTTCCTGAATTGGGATTCCCCACAGTGTGAAAGCCCCCAGATGCCCAAATCCACTTGCCTTCTCCCAAGCCCTCTCCACGTATCTGCTCTGCGGCCACATCCCCGCTTACCTCTAGCAGTGTGTGCGTGTCCTGCGGCTGACAGCGAGCGTGCCGATTGGCTGATTGGCTGAGCGCACCGCACCGTGACCTGGGGGGATACACGCAGCGGGGCATCCCAATTTCTGGATGGAACAGCACTCAGAAGAGTGAATTTCCTGTGTGTTGTTCTTCTTTAAATGCAGAGTCATGGAGAAGCATATGCTTCTTACCAGGGGCGGATTATGAGGGGGGCGCAAGGGGCGCAAGCCCCGGGGCCTTCACCACTTGCCCTGCAAAGGGGGCCTCCACCAACCTTTGGATTATGGTCTGGTCCAGGAGACCTTTCAGTTTTTGGCCAGCAACCAAGCTATCGGCGACAGTTGGGGCGTGTCTGGGCAAGCCAAACCTGCAGCCAAAGTAGCCACAGGGCAGGATGGAGAGTCTAGAGCAGCAAAGCAGCCATCAGCAATGCTAAAGTGATGGGTGGGTGCTTGGTGGCATATAAGCCGCCAAGCACAGCTGCTGGCAGCTCAATGCAGGGACCAGCTGGGCCACTACACCCCATCCAGAATGGCATATAGCGACTCCCCACAATGTATTCATCAATTCTGCACAGCGACTTAGTCGCTCTGAACTAGCGACCCACGGCCCAGCACTGCGACTACTAGCGGGCGCTCTGAAATGCCTGCTACAGACGCTCATCTGTCGCTACCGGCCGCTAGTAATGAATCAGCCTGCCAATCTGCATCCCTCTGTGGCTGAGGCAATTAAAGTGTGGGCAACAGGATTTTATTTGCTTTGTTTACTATTGCAGTAACAGCGCAGCCTGCAGGTGGCAGGATGTCTAATGGGAAATATGACCCTGAGTTCAAGTGGTGGATTTGAAGTGGAGGTTAGCAAGTAAGACATTGTCAGTGTAGAGGACGCTTTTAACCCTTTCGCTGCCAGCCTACCTGCAGCATTTGCCACTCCCTGTTGCCAGACGATGTTTCACTATTTTGCGCTACACATATTCAACTGTCATTTTTGAAAGGATTTCCAGGGATTTCCCAGGAAAATTATATATTGTTTTTTTCAACAGAGTCTGGGCTTTAACATGAAATGTCTTGTTTGTATTTTTTAGGTGTATTCTCAATTTTTTTGGGTGAAATGTGTGAAAATGAAAAATATTTTTTTACAATTTGTAGAGTTTTTTTGTAATAAAAAATGTAAGTTTGTCAATAAAATCTTATTGCGTGAGAAACCCCAATTTCTCCCGGTTACAGCGATACCACATATGTATAGGTAGACACCCTTTCCTGCCCAGAAGCCTTTTATAGCTGCTGGATGACAAATGGTTAATTAAAAAAATAAATGACATAGGGTCCCCCTTCCCGGGGAGGGGGACCCCATTTTTTTTGGGATTTTTAAGGGTTAAAAACCCTTAAAAATCCAAAAAAAAAAATGACGTGGGGTCCCCCTTACCCAAAGTAACCAGCCTGGGACCAGCTATGGGGGCTTGTAGGCACAGAGTGGGGGGGCCAGCTTTGGTGGCCCCCCCACCCTGCAGCCTACGAGCCCACATAGCCTATGTGGGCCCGGGCTCTTCTGCCCCCCCCCTGGCCTTTGGGGAGGCAGGTAATGGGGGTGCGGGGGTTAATGGCAAGTCACCCGCTAGGGCAGATGACTTGCCACCCCCCCAGCCTTGTGAACTGGTATAAGGGGTCTCATGGACCCCTTACCAGCTCACAAAGGGTTAACTGTTAAAAAAAACCACGACACAATAATAAAAAGTATTTTATTAGAAAAAAAAAAATTTTTTTTTACTGTACTTACCTTCGATTGCAAGCTCTTGTCCCTCGCCGCTCAGCTGACAGATGCCGGTGATCGGCATCCAGAGAAGGAGAAGGCAGGAGATCAGAGGATCTCCTGTCACCTCCTTCCCCAGCGCCGATCACCGGCATCTGAGAAGCTGAGAAAGCTGAAGCCCGTTCGGGGCCGGGATGACTTCATAAGCCCCGCCCCCAAGGGGGCGGGGCTTAGAGGCATGATGGCGGCCGCCATCGAGAAGAAGAGAGGAGAGAGCCTCCCAGGCTCTCTCCTGAAGATCGGTAAGTCCTGGGGGGGGATCGGAGGCCCCCCAGGTGAAGAGGAGGGACAGCGGGAGCCAGCGCACACACAGGTAAGTGAATGTCATTTTTATTTTTTTTTACAGTTAGAAGCTGCTGCTGCAGAAGCGGGGTGGGGCGGCCTATTCCGGGGGCTCTCCTGGAGCCATCCGACCCCCCACGGGGGATCGGATGGCACCAAATTAAAGAGGAGACCCGGCCGGATCCAACAAGGGGTCAGGTGAGTATTTTTTATTTTTACTTTTTAAACTAGAAGCGAGGAAAGTCAAGCACGTAACACCTACGGGCTTGGCACTTAAGGCCCAGCCAAGCCAGCACGTAGGTGTTACGGGCTTGGCAACAAAAGGGTTAAAAGCAGGTTCAGCAGGACCAGCATTTTAGCATAAGGTGCCCATTTCTTACCTAGGCATAAGGCAACTCCTGATTTAATTTTCTTAATGAATCCAGACTGACAGGTCCCTGGAGGTTTAAAGAAACAGCCCACAATAAATAAAGTAAACACATAAACAACAGTGCAAAAATTATTTTATGGTCCTCCCTTTTTGAACTGACCCATTTTTAAGCTGAATACATGTCCCATGCTTTAGCTAGCAGTCACAAAGCAATCTAACTGTTCCACAATAAATAATATATTAATAAAACAAAAAATAAACATAATTTCTATATAAAATAAACATAATTTCTATATTATAATAAAGGGAATGTTCTTAATAAATTATATTCCGACACCAAAGTAGTATCTACATAGAAACAGAAGGTTTAGGCTGGGCACAGGCTCCACCTAAGTTTGGTCCATCTGAGTATGTTCTCTTTATCTTAGGATATGCTTATCCCAGACATGTTTACATTCACTTGCTGTTGTTTTTTCATATACCTATGCTAGTGCAACGTTCATAATGATGGCACTGCTATTCCAAATCTACAGGTACCTTGCTGTTATATCTGAACATGTACCTGTAGATTTGCCTGACCCTTTGGATACCGCAACCCTTCCAACTTACAGCTTCAACTCTTAGGCCCTTATTTATGAAGGAATAGCGACAGGTAGCGACTGGTGAGCGGCCGGTAATGACGGGCCCCACCACGACAACGCCGGCTCCCCACCACAATCACACATTTATCAAGCCAATCCTGCTTAGCGACTGAGATAGCGCCATATAGCCACTCATTCATCATTATTCCAGCCTCAGCCCACAGCGCCAGCGTCCGACCTTGAACAGCGACAGGTATGACCTCTCGCTACCTGCCGCTCTCCAATGCATTTCAATGGAACAATCTTTAAATATTCATAATTAATTGTTATTATTTGTTTTTTGTTTTTTTTTAAATGTGAAAAATTCTGTGACCACTTCTGCCATTTTAGATTTTTTTTTAAGGTAAAAAAAATGTAAAAAAAAAATTGTACAGAACTGATATTACAGGTCTGATATTAATGTATTCATATTACCAAATTATTTTAAAAACTTGTTTTTTTTTGGTTTCCAAAAATATGGTTATTTGGGGGTTAGAAAACTACTTTTAACCCATCGCCGCCAGCGCTCTGGGGTTTAAACATGCATTTTACAGCGCAATAATTTTTTGAGCGTGATTTTTTAATGAATATGGTGGGAGCCGGTCGCTAGGGCCAGCCGCTATCATGCGCTCCCATACAGCGCGGAACCTGTCAAATAGCGACTCCTCACCCAATATTCAACATTACGGCAAACCGACTGAGTCGCTATCAACTACCGAACAACGGCCAAGCACAGCGACTACTAGCGGGCGCTCTGAAAATGCCGCTACAGTCTCTCAACTGTCGCTACCTGTCGCTATTAATGAATCGGCCTCCCCGCTAAACCCTCGACTTTGCCTTTCTGTCAAAGCTTTGACTGATAATCTGTTGCTGGCCCAGCTGTTCCTGACAGCACGTGTGTCTGATTATCCTGTTTTGCCATGGTTGTACATCAACTTCAGGTGCCATCTTTTGTGGCCTTAAAGGGACTGATCAGTCAAACTTTATATCAGTTACCTGTCAGCTTACCTGATGCAGTGTCAGTTCCATTCTGTCTCTTTGCTCTGGTCACTGAAAGGAAGGGGATTCACTTATTTTTCCGGATCTGCCCCCTATGCCTCTCCCCTGATCTGGGCCACAAACTGAAGCCTGAGGCTCATGTCAAGTCGACACCCCCCTTTGTTAGCAATAGGCTAAAATGGAGCCCTCCACACGGTCAAGCCTAGCTCTCTCAAATGCACAAAGTGTGCTTGCATCACTCCCATCACAAGGGCATGAGGAGAAATGTTATTTTATAAATTCTCTGGCAATATAGCTTCATTTTATAAATGAAAAAAATAGAGCACTGCCATGTGTAACACTACACAGTGAGAATACTTTCAGTGTGCCCGGACAATGGGGACAACCCAGCTGGGGTAGGCGAGTAATGTTTCCCAGCAAACTGGGGCTTGTCTATAAGTGAAGAAGGCAGTGTTAGATTAGGGGTTGACAACTGAACAAAGGCTTGTGATCAGCCAGGCATTAAACTAACTGTGGTAAGGTGCAAGGGGCCGTTATTGACGGCAGGTATGTAGCACCAATGTACCTGGCATTGGTGCAGTAAAGCCGTGTAGTCTGATTTCCAGCATCAGCTGCTGGTGGCAGTTTGCTGCTGTTGCTTTAGAATAGCCGAAAGGCTAACCTGGGACGGCTTTACTGGGATGGAGTAGAGCAGGGTGGGACTCCATCCCACTACCCAGGTCCGGGTTTTGCGGGCTGTTTAAATAGCCTGGGGAATCAGCTGTGGCCTGTCCTTTGTCTAGAGCTCACATGGGAGTGAGACTCTGTGAGCCTGGCTGAAATCTCCTGTGGAAGCTGTTTCATGCGGACCTGAGACATATTTGACTGTGAACAGAACCTTTGCTCAAGGACTAAAAGCTGTTTGCTTGACTGAATCATTTATGCTGCGGTTTCCTGAAAAGGTGATGTAACCTGTATGGACATATGCTTTTGTGGATTTTTGTGTGAAATAAACACAGACTTTACTTTGAACTGTTTGCCTCCGCCTCTATACTGCTACACCCGGTCGCCTACCAGAGCTAATCTCCACATTTGGTGTCGGATGCGGGCACAGCAGTGAGGCCGTTGCTAGGAGCAACCGACGACATGTTTTGTGCATGTCCTATATTAAACCTGCCAGGCTGCTACCTGGGACTGCAGACAAAATGGAGGCGGTCGTGAAAGCTCTCTTGGAGGCGAATCTGCAGCAGCAGGAGGCCAACAAGCAGCAGCAGGAGACCAACAAGCTGTTTTTGCAACATATGATGGCGCAGCAAGCTGCAGGTGCGCCCAAAAGTATTCCTGATGCCCGGAAAGCTGTCCGCTCGGCGCTCACAAAAATTACCCCTTCAGATGACGTTGAGACTTACCTGGCGGTGTTTGAAAAGGTGGCTGCAAGGGAGAAGTTGCCGCATGACCAGTGGGCTGATGTCATCGCTCCATTTCTGGCGTCTGGACCCCAGCAGGTGTTGTTTGATCTCCCAGAGGACCAAGCCGCTGACTACCCGACTCTGAAGGGTGAGATACTGGCCAGACTGGGGGTGAATGTGTGGGTTCGGGCTCAGCGGGTGCATCAGTGGAGCTACCAGTCGGCAGAGCCCGCCCGACCCCAGTATTATAAACTGCTGCACCTGCTGCAAAAATGGCTGCAGCCGGAGTCGTTAAGCCCCACTGCCATGTTGGACCGCTTGCTGGCGGACATTTTTTGGAGGGCTTTACCGCACCCTCTTCAGCACTGTGTTGGCCAGGTATCCCCTGACAACGCACTAGGGATGGTGGACCTAGTGGAGCGATATGAAGCCACCAGGAACTTGCAAGGCGGCTCCATGAGGAGGGATTCGGGGAAACCCCGGAGGTCCCCGCCCCAGCTCAGGCAAGTGGCGTCCCCTAAACCCTCTCAGGACCTACCCCCCAAAGTCCCTGCCCAAGTGTTGTGTTGGGGATGTAAGGAGCCGGGACATATCAGAGCCAATTGTCCCCACCAGGGGGAGCCCATGGACGTGAATTTTGGTTACCGCCCTTCCATGTATGCCAGGAGGCTGTGTGCTGCCGGTGTCCCTGAGCTTGTGGGGCAAAGTCACCTCTGTCAGGTGAAAGTGGGAGACACCCTGGCTGTGGCCCTTGTGGACTCGGGGAGTATGGTTACCCTGGCAAGACCCGCCTTAGTACTGTCCGATGAGTACACTGGGCGGAAAACCGGGGTTTTGTGCATTCATGGGGACTTGAGAGACTATGCCACAGCACAAGTGTCTCTCACCACCGTCTCCGGCAGCTGGAAACATGAAGTCGCTGTTGCCGCTAAACTCCCGTATGAACTGATTATTGGGAGAGACTTTCCAGGGTTCAGGTCACTGTGGGCCAAGTTGGCAGTTCCGGAAACCCGCGAGGCGGGTGTGTCCCCAATAGACTGGCCCTACTCAGGGGAGACCCCGGTGCCCTGGGAACCGGAATCAGGAGGCACCGTGGAAGAGGTGCCCGTCCCTAAAATGGAAGAGGGGGAGTCAACCCCACTAAATGTTATGGTTGGAGATGTGGAAGAGTTGGCAACAGGTCCAGAGTTGGCAGATCTCCATGTCTCCACAATTAACTTTGGTACCGCTCAACACCAGGACCCGACCCTGTCTCGGGCCTGGGAGAATGTTCTTGAGGTGGAAGGTGAACCACAACAGCCAGGGGCGGAGTTACCGTTTCCTCGCTTTGTGGTTCACCAGGAAATGTTGTACCGAGTAAATAAGGTACGTGAAGAGGTGGTGGAACAATTGGTGGTACCCAATCCATATCGCAAGTTGGTGTTGGATTTGGCCCACCAACATGTTCTGGGTGGACACCTAGGCCAGCAGAAAACACTGGACCGCGTTTTACAACGATTCTACTGGCCCAGTGTGTACAAGGAGGTGGAGAGATATTGTGAGTCCTGCCCAACATGTCAGATGACCAGCCCTCAGCCTCATTACCGTGGTCCCTTAGTTCCTCTCCCAGTTATTGAGGTACCCTTTGAGCGGATTGCCATGGATCTAGTGGGTCCAGTGCCAAAATCCGCTAGAGGGCACCAACATATTCTGGTGATCTTGGACTATGCCTCGCGGTACCCTGAGGCAGTGCCCCTGCGTCACACCTCTGCCAAGCTCATTGCTAAGGAGCTTATGGAAATGTTTTCCAGAGTAGGTCTGCCTAAAGAGGTCCTGACCGATCAAGGTACCCCGTTTATGTCGAAAGTAATGAAAGAGCTCTGTAAACTGCTGCAGGTGAAACAGTTGTGGACATCCGTTTACCACCCGCAAACAGATGGCCTAGTAGAACGGTTTAATCAAACTTTAAAGACCATGTTAAAAAGGGTGGTCGCCAAGGATGGGAAGAATTGGGACTTGCTGCTGCCCTATCTGATGTTCGCAGTGTGAGAGGTGCCCCAGGCCTCTACGGGGTTCTCGCCCTTCGAACTCTTATACGGTCGACATCCACGGGGCCTGTTGGATATAGCCAAGGAGGCCTGGGAACAGCAACCCACACCCCACAAAAGTGTGGTAGAGTACGTGACTCACCTACAGGAACGGATAGAGACCGTCTTGCCGCTTGTCAGAGAACACATGGAGGCAGCGCAGCGGGCCCAAAGCAGGATTTATAATCGGCAAGCCAGGGTACGGAACTTTAACCCCGGTGACAGAGTTGTGGTTCTGGTACCCACGGTGGACAGTAAATTTCTAGCTAGGTGGCAGGGTCCCTATGAGGTCATTGAAAAAGTTGGGGAAGTGACTTACAAGGTACTGGGCGGAGGAAGCCAGAGCAGGTGTACCATGTAAACCTGCTGAAACTATGGAAAGACAGGGAGACCCCTGGGGGTGACAGTCCCCGACCAGGTATGGTGGGGGTGGAGCTTCCCATCCCTCGGTCTGTTATTAGAGACGCAGTAGTCGAGGTGAAAACTGGCGACAACCTCTCCTCTAAACAGACTCAGGAAGCCAGGGAGTTTATTAGCAGAAACACAGACGTGTTTTCAGAACTCCCTGGGCGCACTCCGGTCATCCAACATGATGTTGTCACGGAACCTCAGGTCAAGATCAGGTTGAGGCCTTACCGGATACCTGAGTCCCGGCGACAAGCTATCGCGGAGGAAGTGCAGCAAATGCTCCGGTTAGATGTGATTGAAGAATCAAAGAGTGAGTGGGCCAGCCCCATAGTCTTGATTCCCAAGCCCGATGGTACGTTGCGGTTCTGTAACGATTTCCGCAAACTTAATGAAGTTTCCAAGTTTGATGCCTACCCTATGCCCCGGGTAGATGAACTCATTGAGAAGCTAGGCCAAGCCAGGTACTTTTCGGTTTTGGACCTCACAAAAGGGTACTGGCAGGTGCCCTTGACTGAGGCTGCCAAGGAGAAAACAGCCTTTATTACACCAGAGGGACTGTTCCAATACAAGGTATTACCCTTTGGGTTACACGGCGCTCCCGCTACGTTCCAAAGGTTAATGGATATTGTCCTCAGGCCACATCGTCGGTATGCTTCGGCATATCTGGACGATATAATTATCCATAGCACGGATTGGGAAAGTCACCTACCCAAAGTCCAGGCCGTAGTGGATTCCCTCAGGAAGGCTGGGTTGACGGCAAACCCGAAAAAATGTGCTTTAGGCCTAGAAGAAACAAAATACCTGGGCTATGTGATTGGACGAGGAGTGGTCAAGCCCCAGGTGAACAAACTAGAAGCCATCCGTAACTGGCCACGGCCTAACACCACCCGCCAGGTAAAGTCATTTCTGGGGTTGGTGGGATATTATATGCGGTTCATTCCCAATTTTGCCACCCTAGCGGCACCATTGACAGACCTGTTAAAGGGGCGCAAGTCTGTCATGGTGAAGTGGAATGAACAGGCCGAAAAAGCGTTCTCCGCTTTGAAGTCTGCCCTGTGTGGGTCTCCGGTGTTGGTGACACCCGACTTTAAGAGGGAGTTCATAGTGCAGACCGATGCCTCAGAGGTAGGTCTCGGTGCTGTACTGTCTCAGGAAGTCAACGGGGAGGAGCACCCCGTTGTCTACATGAGTCGCAAATTAACACCCGCGGAGACCCGGTATAGTATAGTGGAGAGGGAGTGTTTGGCCATTAAATGGGCCCTGGAGTCTCTTCCCTACTACTTGCTGGGGAGAAGGTTCCGGCTGATTACGGACCACTCTCCCCTCAAGTGGATGTGCCAGGCTAAGGACAGGAATGCCAGGGTCACCCGATGGTTCTTGTCACTACAAAACTTCAAGTTCACAGTTGAGCACAGAGCGGGACGATTATTGGGTAACGCGGATGCCCTGTCCCGAGCACATTGTTTGGCATGTGTCCACCCCCTCAGGGTTGAACAAAGGGGGGGGGGGGGTATGTGGTAAGGTGCAAGGGGCCGTTATTGACGGCAGGTATGTAGCACCAATGTACCTGGCATTGGTGCAGTAAAGCCGTGTAGTCTGATTTCCAGCATCAGCTGCTGGTGGCAGTTTGCTGCTGTTGCTTTAGAATAGCCGAGAGGCTAACCTGGGACGGCTTTACTGGGATAGAGTAGAGCAGGGTGGGACTCCATCCCACTACCCAGGTCCGGGTTTTGCGGGCTGTTTAAATAGCCTGGGGAATCAGCTGTGGCCTGTCCTTTGTCTAGAGCTCACATGGGAGTGAGACTCTGTGAGCCTGGCTGAAATCTCCTGTGGAAGCTGTTTCATGCGGACCTGAGACATATTTGACTGTGAACAGAACCTTTGCTCAAGGACTAAAAGCTGTTTGCTTGACTGAATCATTTATGCTGCGGTTTCCTGAAAAGGTGATGTAACCTGTATGGACATATGCTTTTGTGGATTTTTGTGTGAAATAAACACAGACTTTACTTTGAACTGTTTGCCTCCGCCTCTATACTGCTGACACCCGGTCGCCTACCAGAGCTAATCTCCACATAACCTACACAAATAACACCAAAAGCAATTGTGTGACTCTGTCCCTCTCCCACTAGCCAACTGGTAATATGTATGTAATGTAATATGTATGTAATATGTATGACTACATAACTGGCAAATTACTTTTAAAGTGGAATGAAACCCAACAGGACTGGCCATAGAATCTAAAAGATTCCAGGGCCCACTTCCCCTAGGGCATCCCATATCGGGATCGGCCTTCGCCCGCTTGCACTTCCAATACCATAAATTGCTCCATTTCCAGAGCATTAAATATGCACTCCAAACAGCTCTGATTGGACAAAAGCATGCGCATGTGCCGCAGGACCATGGGAAAGGTGACTGGGGTACAACCGACAGGAGTTATTAGGCAGCAAGAAGCACACTTGATTCCTGTCCCATGTACATCTTCTCCATTTCATACAGTGCGTGAGTGAGCATGGCAAGTCACATTGGTCAAGTAGCTGCCTCTGACAACAACAGAGCATGCTCATGTTCATGATTCAAATATCTGCACCATGACACGCTCTTCCAGTTAAGCCAGATATAGGCAAACAGAGCGGGATCAGTTAGAATACATAAGCTATTTACATACATTTGGAGATTTTGAGATACTTGGGAATAGCTCATTTGACACTGTTCCCAAGGGATTAATGTTAGGGACTATTTTGCGCTATACATGTTTAACTGTGATTTTCAACAGGTATTTTCATGGATTTCCCAGGAAAGTCTGGGCTTTAACATGAAATGTCTTGTTTATCATTTTTTAGTATATTCTCAATGTTGTTGGGTGAAATATGTGCAAATAAAATAAAATTTACAATAAAAAAGTTTATTTTTTACATTTTGTAGTGCTTTTGTGTAATTAATACAAAAATGTAAGTTTTTCAACAAAAATATATTGTGTGTAAAAGCCCCATCCCTCGGTAACACAAATGTATTGGTAGACACCCTTTGCCGCCCAGGCGACACCACAAACTTAAAAGAGCGCTTGAGCAGATTTTGAAAGAAAACATGCCCCTTGCAGTTTTTCTAGAAAAACAACCCTTTACACAGTGCACACCTCAAGCTTTCTAGGCATATCAGGCTTGTTGTCATCGGACGCCAATCCTCAAGGAAATCACTGGTTGCATAGTGCACAAAACAGATTATTAACTCCATTTTCCTAAAATATCAATATGCAAACAAAAAACAAGCTAAATTTGAAAGTGCAAGATCCCCTAAACAGAACAATACCCAACATGCATAGGTACCCTTAACCCTTTAATTGCCAGCCTACTTGAGATTTTGTCACCCTCTGTTGCCAGGCCATTTTCACCATTTTGTGCTATGTATGTTTAACTGTGATTTTTGCAGGAATTTCCAGAGATTAGATTTCCAGGAAAATTACATATTGTTTTTTCAGCTCTAACAGTTGGGGCTCTAACCTTTTTATAGGCTTTCATAATAATTTTGTTTAAAAATAAAAAAATGTATATTTTTTAAACTCTTTTGCGTTTTTAATACTTTTTTTAAGAGCACCATATTGCACGTGAAAGCCTCATTCCTAATAATTACAACTTTACCACATATGTATCGGTAGCTCTCCGTTCCTGCCCAGGGGACCTCCCAAACTGAAAAGAGCACTTTATAACATTGTTTCAAATGGAATACAACTACTATGTGCATCAAGGGTTACGTTTAAAAAAATGTTGTGGACTTCTCCCTCCCTAGGAGGCAAACCCTTAAAAATTAATAAAAAATATGGCACGGAATCTCCCCTATTCAAGCATAACCAGCCCAGGCACCATATATGGGGGCTTAGAGATCAGGGTGCAGGGGCCAGCCTTTCAAAGACTACAAATCAACTACATCCAACTGGCTGAAGTTGGAACCCTTGTATACGTACTGGGGTGTGTAGAGAAAGAAACTGATTGAGAAAATGAGGTAGTTTGTTGGTACAGGGTCCCAGAGATGATCAAGAGTGACTGAGGCTCGCATTTGACAGGGGAGGTCATGCAGGAGTTTATGGGAGCCCTGGGCATTGAGCAAGCTTTCCATACAGCCTACCACAAAGTAGAGAGACTGAATTGCGCTATCAAATCTAAACTGCAGAAGGCCATGGCTGAGTTAACAAAACCATGGACAGAATGTCTGCCCATGGCACTCTTCTCCATCCGGTATACCCTTAATTGAGGACAGGCCTCGGTCCATATGAGATACTCTTTGGGTTTTTGCTTCTCTTCCAGATCCAGACCGCATAAAGGTGACCTGTTCTCTACAGCCAGGAGATTGGGGGGTGGTGAAAAGGCATGTCAGAAAATTTAAGGGTCCACACCAAGTCATGCTGACCACCCCCACAGCTGTCTTTGGCCCTTATTTATCAAGGGATAGCGCCAGGTAGTGTCTCACTAGCGCCAGGTAGCGCCAGCTATCGGCGGCTACCGACTCCAGAACGCCAGGGTGCGAACACAATCACGCATTTATCACGCTAAATGAGGCTAGCGCCGGCGAGAGCGTCAGCTAGCGCGGGATTCATCATGTTGCAGACTTCAGCGAACAGCGCCGCTGCTAATCCCATCACAGCGCCAGGTATGACCTCTCGCTACCTGGCGCTCTCCAATGCATTTCAATGGAGCAATCTTTAAATATTCATAATAAATTGATATTAATGTTTTTTTTTTTGTTTTTTTAAATGTCAAAAATTCGGTGACCACTTCTGCAATGTTATATCTTTTTTTTTAAGGTAAAAAAAAAAAAAAAAAAAAAATTTGTGCAGAATTGATATTATAGGTCTGATATTAACGTATTCATATTACAAAATGTTTTAAAAAACGTGTTTATTATTTTTTTCCAAAAATAAGGTTGTTTGGGGGTTAAAAAACTACTTTTAACACATCGCCGCCAGCGCTCTGGGGTTTAAACATGCATTTTACAGCGCGAGAATTTTTTGGAGCGTGATTTGTTAATGAATATGGTGGGAGCCGTTCGCTATGGCCATTCGTTGTCATGCGCTCCCATACAGCGCGGAACCTGTCAAATAGCGACTCCTAACCCCGTATTCAACATTACCGCACACCGACTGAGTCGCTGTCAGCAACCGAACAACGCAAGCACAGCGAATACTAGCCGGCGCTGTGAAAATCACGCTACTGTCGCTCATCTGTCGCTACCTGGCGCTATTAATAAATCGGCCTCCCCATATTTATCATGTGGCCTATTAGCGGGGGAACTTCAAGCTAATCAAATTTCCACTTTTGTATTTCATCAGGATGAGTCAAAATCTGCTAGATTTGACTTTTGTAGTATAGTCGACTGTGGGTCAGGAGACAGACAAATATATATGTGACGTAACTGCAGTAACTGCAGATATAGTGGATGTCACCCCCTTATCCATTAGAAATCCAACTCAAAAAGATTCTGGGATTTATGTACTAGGAACGTGGGTAAAGGGCTCAGACCACTTAGGCCAGTTTAAGATACAGGTGACAGAAAAGTCCCATAACAGTACTACACAGGCAAATCCTACCCTTCTTCCCATAGCTGAAGTTAAATACTTAAGCAATCTTAAATATAAAGATAAGTTAGCCATTGAGGCTGGGTACTCAGAAACTTATGGGTAGAACTAGTCTGTTATACACCTCTCCCTCAGAACAGGTCTGAGGAACTGTGCCTTTCCCATTAGATGACATAATTGATGCTGAAGGTTTCAAGTGTATTCTGAGGACACTCCTATTAATGAGATGATCCCTCATTGCAAAGTTCGAGCATTATTTTACCCTACGGTAAAAGAGGGCTTTAAGGAAGTTCCATACCCCAGGAACTATACCTGTGCAGTGTGTTTTGATAAAGGTACTCATGCCTTTCCAGCTATTTTCTTCTCCTGAATGGAATTAAGTCATAACATTAATGATCGCTTACGGCATAAGGAATTCCCTAGAGAAATTCTATACGAATTCAAAGCCAAAAATCAGAAAGCAGCAGGATTTGAATCTTTGGTTGCTGCTATAAATAAAAATGTAGATTGGATTAATTATTTCTATTATAATCAACAGAGACTCGTCAGTTACACACATGATGCTGGTAAGGGAATGGGCAACCAACTGAGTTCCACTTTGATAATGGCTTGGCAAAATAGACTGGCCCTCAACATGATCTTATCAGAAAAAGTAGGGGTTTGCAAGATGTTTGGAGGTTCCTATTGCACATTCAACCCTAACAACACTCGCCCCCGATGGAAGTATCACCAAGGTATAAAAAAGACTCAACAGCTTTATCGGTAGAAATGCCTGAGAACTGAGGGATTGATATGCTTTCACGTCATGGCTTAAACAATTGTTCGAAAGCTGTCCCGAAGTGATAGCCAACCTAGCCATCACACTTGTAGTTGTCTTTTTCATATTAGGTCACATAAGTTGTGGTATTCTTTGTCTTAGGAAATTAGCCCTAAAATACTAAACACATCAATGACCACAAGTGTAAATGCATAGTGGTCGTGCCAAAGACAACGTTCAATTACTTCAGGAATGCAGTTCCGTCCTTCAAAAAACTAACAAACTAACCCCAAGGGGGGTTGTGGGGGGACCTGGTGAAAAGGATAGGATGTCCAGCGCTGTTGAGGGTGAGGGCCGGATTAAATGTGGTGGAGGACCCTGGGCACAAACTCTGGTGGAGGCCCCAGATACAGTATTTTCTTTCCTTTAAAATAATGGTCCAGCCAAGTACCTGATTGGTGGATGTCTGGCACCCGCCTACTTACTGGAACATCAGATCGAGTCCCTTGTGCCCCCATTGTGCAGGTGCGTGCTGCTCGGGAAATCCTGCTTTGCCATTCTGGGTGGGGGGTAATGTAGTCGCCCGGCTGGTCCAGCAGAAACCAGTTCCCTGCATTGAGCTGCCAGTGGCTGTGCTTGGTGGCTTATGTGCAGTGACAGCTCTGCACCCATCACTGTAGCTTTTTTTTGGCGGCAGCTTTGTCGCTCTAGACTCTGCTTCCTGCCCTGTTTGGCTGCAGGTTTGCAAAAACAAAGGCTTGCACAGGCACAGGGGGCCCACTACTGCCGATAGCTTTGTTGCTGACCCCGCAAACCGTCACACCAAAGACTGAAAAGCCTAATGGACCAGACCATAACCCAAAGGTTGGTGGAGGCCTCCTTTGCAGGGCAAGTGGTGGAGGCCCTGGGGCTAGAGCCCTTGCGCTCCTCTCATAATCCGGCCCTGGGTATGTACCTCACTCCACCTTTCCCAATTTTTCCTGCATCTGTGTGAGATGCTAAAGATGATAATTTGGCCTGTACAGCCATCTAGTGGCCTCTATGAGAATTATATCTTTAACTGATTCCATCTGTGAATTCTTGCTGATAGCTGGGGGAATCCATGATCAGATTACTATGATACACTCCCAGCTATGTGAATAGCCAATTGAAACTATATTAACCTATTTTGGAAACTCTTCCTTCCTGTATGGCATAACCGGCACAAAAGAAGAAGGGAGGGATTAAAGTGTCTCTTTGTTCACATGGAAAACCAAAGTCTATGGTGATTTGTGTGAGAAGTCTGGTCGATCGCTCAATTGCGATAACACTAACTTCATCTTACTGGCACAGAACAAAGTTTACTGATTCGGCACTGTGTACATTTTTTTTCTCTCGCTTTTTTCCTTGGTGCAACTCAGAATCTTTTTTAGCTGTGCGAATTTGCACAGCTAAAAATGGTGCTAAATTGCACAGAGGATAAAAGTCAAGAAAAGAAAAAAAAAATCTCATAGTGCTGAATTAGCTCTTTAGTTACGCCACTGATATACTAGGATATTCACCTCCTGTCCTGGTCCCACAGCGTCCATGTGCACCCCAACCACCTTAAACAGAGGCAGCCTGCCAAGATAGAAGGGTAGAGCCCCTTGTGCCTGTGAATGAAGCTGCAAGCTGTTGGTACAGTGGCAGGATGGGGGGCACAGACTCATCCACTAGTTTACTTGTGAATAGCGGACGGGGAGGCCGATTCATTAATAGCGCCAGGTAGCGACAGATGAGCGACTGTAGCGTGATTTTTTCAGCGCCAGCCAGTATTCTCTGTGCTTGGCCGGCATTAGCTTGATGGCAGCGACTCAGTCGGTCTGCGGTAATGTTGAATACGGGCTGGGGGGTCCAGCGTTGTATGTGAGCGCCTGACAACGAATGGCCAGAGCGAACGGCTAGCTTCATATTCATCAACAAATCACGCTCCGAATGTGCTGTCGCTGTCCATTCCTTGCTTAAACCCCAGAGCGCTGGCGGCAATGTGTATTAACTAGTTTTTAACCCCTAAACAACCATATTTTTTGAATTTAACATTATACATGTTTTTAGAATCATTTTGTAATATGAATACATTAATCTCAGACCTGTTAGATCAATTCTGCACATATTTTTTTAATTTTTTTTTTTGACTTAAAAATAAATCCTAACATTGCAGAAGTGGTCTCCGATTTTTTGACATTAAAAAAATATAAAAAAAAAATAATACCAATTAATTATGATTAATTATAGATTGCTCCATTGAAATGCATTGGACATCGCCAGGGAGCGACAGCTCATACCTGGCGCTGTGAGGGAATTTGCAGCGGCGCTGTTCGGTCCAGGCGGCTTCATGATGAATGCCGCGCTAGCCGTCGCTCTCGCCGGCGCTAGCCTCATTTTGCTTGATAAATGCGTCATTGTGACCGCCGCCGGGTGTACTTGAGTCGGTAGTCGCCGTTAGCTGCCGCTACCTGGCGCTCGTCAGACACTACCTGGCGCTATCGCTTGATGAATAAGGGCCAAAGTCCAGAAGAAGCTCTGGTTGTGGGGAGGAATCAGGAAAGATGAAGTGCACAGGTTGTGCAGAGTCTGTGGTGGGCCAGCAGGGGGCCAGTGCCCACTTACAGAACCACTGGCCGGTGCCCTCTGTGAAACTGGAGAGAGGAACACACCAGTGGACGGACACTCCTTGAGGGAAAATCGGGCAGATATAAGTGGGAAGGTGGGCCCCTGTGAGCAAGTTATTGTGTGCCAGGGAAAAGCGTGCCTACTGAATTTACCTTAAAGTGGACCTTCACCCTGAGTCACCCTGAGTCTATCTTATATGTTTCCCACACCCTGTACATACAGATTGCTCACATTAAAAATCATCCTACCTGCATCTACTACATGTTATGAGCCTTTAAACATCCAAGATGGCGGCTCATGGGACATCAGGCAGCCTGCAAACAGGAAGTGTCTTCTAACTGTGCTGCTCTGCATTCTGGGATTGCTGACCTTTTCCTGACCCCAGCTCTGCTCTGTCTGTGCAATGGACAGCTATAACCCCACCCCCTGTACATCATCCCACTCTCCTCTCCTCAGTATGTGTGATCCAATGAGTCAAGATGGCGGCGCCCGTATCCTAGAGTCCTGAACAGAGTTGCAGCCCAGTGGGGGAAAGAATAATAAGTAAGTGACTAAAAACTTAAAATATAATAATTTTAGATGCTGGGGAATAGTTTTTTAAGGGTTTGGGCTTTTCATTAAATCATAGTGAAGGTCCAGTTTAATCTTCTAAGTGACTGTGTGTGATTTCCTGGTATTACCCTCAAGCAGACCAAAAAACATCCTACGTTCCAGCTTTACAGATTGTCAGGGGTCTGAGTGAGTACTAAGCCCATCTGTGTTCCTTTGCCTTCAGAAGCCCCTGAGACAGCGGGTCTGGTCCTAGGACTTTTTCCTTTACCTACTGGGGGCATCCCGGGGGGTGTGTGTTACACACGTTGCAGGACTTGATCTCCTAACCAGGTGGGTAAGAAAAGGATAAGGCGGCACAACAGTCTCCTGTGCTGTATGAATTCAGAGTGGGACAGAGTGAGATAATGGAGGTGTTAGCATCAGGGCCGACACCAGAGGGCAAGTAAGTGTCATTTTCTTCTTTTTTTTTTATCTCCCTGGACTGATCTATACATTACTCACAGGGGTCAAATATGCACCAGGTATAAAAAGTGCACTATGCTGTTTTTGGGGAAAAAAGTGCTATTCCCTTTCATTTTCTAGTGAGACTCCACTTTTTACCCTAAAGTGCTGAATCAACACCCAAAACACCCGGATTATGAGGAGGGCACAAGGGGCGTGCTCCCCAGGGCCTCCACCCACTTTGGGTTATGGTCTGGTCCAGGAGGCTTTTCAGTCTTTGGCCTGACGGGCTGCAGAGCCAGCACCAAAGCTATACGAGGCTGTGGGGGCCCCTACGCACCTGGGCAAGCCTTTTTCTTGTTTTTGAAACCTGCAGCCAAAGCCACCACAGGGCAGGACAGAGAGTCTAGAGCAGCAAAGCCGCCATCAGCAACACTACAGTGATGGGTGTGTGCAGAGCTGTCACTGCACATAAGCCACCAAGCACAGCCGCTGGAAGCTTGATGCAGGGAACTGTTTTCTGCTGGACCAGCCGGGCGACTACACCCCCCACCCAGAATGGCAAAGCAGGGGTTCCCGAGCAGCACGCACCCACACAAGGGTGGCACAAGGGACTCAATAAGTAAGTAGGCGGGTGCCAGACATCCACCAATCAGTTACTCGGCTGGACTATTACTTTTAAGGAAAAAAAATACTGTATCTGGGGCCTCCACCAGATTTTGTGCCCAGGGGCCTCCACCACACTTAAAGCGGACCTTCACCCTGAATAAGAGCCTATCTTATATGTTTCCCACACCCTGTACATACAGATTGCTCACATTATTAATCATCCTACCTGCATCTACTGCATGTTATGAGCCTTTAAACATCCAAGATGGCTGCTTATGGAACATGGGGCAGCCTGCAAACAGGAAGTGTCTTCTGACTGTGCTGCTCTGCATTCTGGGACTGCTGACCTTTTCCTGACCCCAGCTCTGCTCTGTCTGAGCAAAGCACAGCTATAACCCGCCCCCCTGTACTTTATCCCACTCTCCTCAGTAAGTGTGATGCTTCTGAGTCAAGATGGCGGCGCCCGTATCCTAAAGTCCTTAACAGAGTTGCAGCCCAGTGGGGAGAAGAATAATAAGTGACTAAAAACTTAAAATATAATAATTTTAGATGCTGGGGAATCGTTTTTTAAGGGTTTGGGCTTTTCAGTAAATGATGCTGAGGGTCCGGTTTAATCTGGCCCTGCCTAAGTGGTTAAAACCTTATGTTGTAACATTGTCGTCCTATGCGGTAAGCTCTCCACCTTTAGAGGTGAAGATTTCCTCTGAGTGAGGTGCAGACATTTTAAAGTGGAGCAACACCCATGGGTGATTGGCCCGGGAATCTATAAGATTCCCGGGCCGATCACCTCCCTCACCGCGGGACATCCGAGATCGGGATGTCCCGCGGGGTGAAACCCCCCAAAACCCCCCAAAAACCTCACCTTATCGGCGGCGGCAGCAGCCACCGCCGCCTCCCGCGCGCCCCTCTAGACGTGCGCGCGCCGGCCGTTTGTGAATGGCCGGCGCGGGCGCGCGCCCTGTCAGAGTGACGTGCGGGAGGCGGCGGCGGCGGACGCGCTGTCTTGTACGTCGCTGTCACCCGCTTGGACGTCGGCGGGGATTGGACGGCGCGGTCACGTGGGAGCGTGGTGAGGTGAGTTTTTGGGGCTTTCTGGGGGGTTTCACACAGCGGGGTGCCCCCCTGACGTGGACCAAAACCCAGGATAGTCAAAATCCTGGGTGTTGATCCACTTTAAAGTGGACCAATCACCAGGATTTTCCCTATTTTGCTGTGTGAACCCCCCAGATCACCTACTCAACTCACCTATCAGCTATAAAAGTTAGGACATCACGCTTGCCATGTAAGACAACAAAGCCACACACTGAGGACTTTAAAGAATTAAAATGAACTACTACAGATTTGTGGTCCTAATGTGTTATACATGACATAATGGTGAGACGATTTTAATTAAAGTGGACCAACACCCAGGATTTTGACTATCCTGGGTTTTGGTCCACTTCGGTGGGGCACCTCGATCGGGGGTGCCCCGCTGTGTGAAACCCCCCAGAAAGCCCCGAAAACGTACCTGACCCAGCTCCCACTCGACCGCTCCAGCGAATCACCGCCGACGGACAAGCGAGAGGCAGCGACGGACAAGCAGAGTGTGCTAGAGGGACGCGCGGGGGGCGGCGGATGCGCATGCGCTGCTGGAACGGGGAGAAGGTAGGATTGTGGGCTTCCTGGGGGGTTTCACCCCGCGGGACATCCCGATTTCGGATGCCCCGCAGGGAGGGATCTGATCGGCCCGGGAATCTTATAGATTCCCGGGCCGATCCCCCCTGGGTGTTGGTCCACTTTAAAGTGCGGACCGCCTCCGCCTCCCGCGCGTCCGCCGCCGCCTCCCGCGCGCCCCTCTGACAGTGCGCGCGCCCGCGCCGGCCATTCACAAACGGCCGGCGCGGGCGCGCGCACGGCTAGAGGAGCGCGCGGGAGGCGGCGGCGAAAAAAGAACTCAGGTGAGTTCTTTTGGGGTTTTGGGGGGGGGGCCCTCACCGCGGGACATCCCGATCTCGGATGTCCCGCGGTGAGGGGGGTGATCGGCCCGGGAATCTTATAGATTCCCGGGCCGATCACCCATGGGTGACGGTCCACTTTAAGCAGTATACGGCACTGTGAAATCAGATCCTTTATTTATTACTCACCTGAACATGTGAATGTGTTTGTCTTGATACGGAAGCTTTTCTCAAATCCAGCAGGACATTCACAGGTGGAATCTTGATTTGAGGAAACACAAACTAAGGGGCTCTCACAAGGTGGCGAACATTGGGCTAGCAAATAAATGTAAAAAGTACAAAAATATTACTGCAAATCACAGAAGATAAACTTAACACAGATACTGCATTGCTTGTCAGGAAGATCATAACTGTTGGGCGCCATATGTTGTTGTTTAGGATAGCGATTGGTCTACAATTACATGCAGTAATGTAAGTGTCAGTTGGCGGCAGATGAGTGGCTCACATCAGTCGCTATCTGCACCTGCACATGTCAGTCGCAGGGCCGAATTTGGGGTTCATGGTGCCCTAGGCACTTTAAGTGCTACCACCCCCTTTATTTAAGTTAGGTCACGGGGCATACAAAAAAAGTGTGTAGGGGGAAAGGGTGCCAGGGGCTAGATGCAGAGAATGTGTGTAGGAGGGAACAAAGGGAGAAATGCAGAGAAGCAAATAAGCATGTTCCATCTTTTACTGCATTCTGACATACAGGAGTCACATGACCACACCAGTGGAGGGGAGATGCTCTGGCCTGTGTTCAACCCATTGCCCCCCCCCCCTTCCTTCACATAAATACATTCTGCGTCCTTCTGTGGCTTGTTAGGGGGCATTATTGTTCTGGCTATGAGATTTTTAATTTCTTTTCTTTACTACAGTAGTAAAGGCAGTGTCCTTCCCCCTTCCAGGTTGCCACCCTAGGCACGTGCCTAGGGTTTCCTAATGGTAAATACAGCCCTGGTCAGCCATTATGCCTGTGCTCCCTGTCATTGGGAGCACAGCTTATCAAAATCAATGTGGCTGTGACCCCTATCACTGACTGGGAGCGCAGAAAAGGAGCTGCTTCTACGAAAAAAAGAAGCAGATTCCGGACACGCTGCGTCTGCAAAAAACCCTGGTTTTGGGCTTTGGGTGGGGGCTGGGGACACATAAAACATAAAAAATGAACACCGGGAATTGCATCAGAGAAACATGAAAGTCAGGACACAAGTTTTGCATGGCCAAAACGAGCTTACAGAGCAACACAAAAGTGCGTAAAATACATCCAAAAACAATTGCAAACAGCCCAGGGATTCCGTGTGCACATTCTCCATCCCAAAAAATGTAAAAATGAACAAAAGTGGCCTAAATAATTATAACCATCTCAGCCTATTGAAATGTATGGGACACTGTGGGACACTGTGGCGAAGTGGTTGGCGGACCACGCAACGCGTCGGTGAGGTAAATGGGGAGGAAGGGGGCCTTTTAGGAGTATATTTATACTTGGTTATATAATACATTCTGTATTGGCTAATGTTCACCTAGCACTTTATTTTCCTCTTGGGCATGCACATGACCTGTTTCTCTGCCATGTATCTTTGCACATTGCACTCTGCACTTTAAGTATTGCGCATTGCTACTAATGCACTTTGTCTTTTATCTTAAACATCATTCCTTATTACTGCTGCATAAGCTGCATCTTTTATATCAATATATTATTTTAGCACCTTATTTATGTTTGGCCATAAAATGTGTATTTAATACTATGCATTATTTTACAATTACAAATTGAATGATTATTGTTATTAATTATCCCCGGCTTTCCTTCCCACCAAACGTTTTGTTTCATGTTTTTTAACATTGTCATATATGTCAGTTTAGCACATGTCTCATGCACTGGATGTATATATTTTTGCATTGAATAAACTTTATTAAACTTATATAAATATTATTATAAATATTCTGTGTGCGGCCAGTTGTTAGCGATAGGGAATAGTAATGTATTTCCCCCAGGGCCTGCACCATTGATACATTTGGCTGTGCATATCCTTCTGTGCTATTAATAGTGCAAGGTGAGCGCCTGGTCTTATCTGGCGCTGTCGGGAACTCATCCCATTGCCGGTGCTGTTGATAGACAGTTACAAAGGTAGGGGGTCAGTTCCTGGGTCCTAATGATGTGTGTGCCAGGTTTAACATAATTAATGATTTGGTAAAGCCTGTCTCCAGCATGGCAAAATATTAAACATTTTATATACAAGAATGCCCCTCTTGTAACTCACTTGTTACTCCAGTCCAGCAAACAATAGTGCATATACCTAAAGAAAATGACACAAATATTCAATGTACATTCACTTAGTGCTAGAAATCCTTAACACATAGCAGTAGACCTGCACCACCAAAATATAATAATACCAATGGGGTATACTGTGCCAACCTGGTGCCCCTACATAAGACAGGAGTACAATACAACGACACTTGCGGTCCCAGTTACCGCAAATTAGGCGTAACCCAGGCCGGCACCAGTTACTCCACCCAATTATCACTCAATCATATAAAGAATCTCCAAAAATGATTTTTTTATTGCATTAAAAAACCTTACGTACAAATACAAATACAGATAGGGCCACGGCAGGGGCATCCCAATCATAGTGATACAGTATCAAACCCTATAAATCATCCAAAAAGATTAAATAGCAGCAAGTCTATAATTGCACACAAATACATAAATAAAGCTCTCACAATTTGTGCTAAAAAAGTGATGATCGTGCCACAATAAAGTGCTTTGTGCTATGAGAAAAACCAACAACAAAAAATTACAAATGAACAAAAGACAACAACCAGTCACCTTGATAAAGTGGCTCGTCACCACGGAACGCGTGGGTAGTGAGGATACCAGTGGGGCTCAGCGGGGGATACCAGACACTTAGGTGAATTCATTCCTGGTTGTTGTCTTTTTTAGCACAAATTGTGAGAGATTGGTTTATTTATTTATGTATTTGTGTGCAATTATAGACTTGCTGCTAGTGTTGTTGTATTGTACATTCACTTAGTGCATTTAGGTACAGTATAATAATATATATGTAACAAAGCAATGATATTATATGGCCAATTCAGCTCCATGCGAATATATATTTCCATGTTGCTTAAAGGAAAACTCCCTTTTTGTCAGGTTTTTGGTGTTACTGTTTTCCTCTTCTAGAATGTAAAATAAACATTTGTGTTAGGATTGTGCCCCCCAGACCTGCGATTTATTATCAGCATGCTGTTTCCATGTTTATTATATTCCTGTGTGTCTGTGACCCTACAGTAGGAGCAGCTTTGTCGGCCTTGAGTCAAAACTCAAAAGTCAAAAAGTCACAGAATCCCTCTGTAACAGATGAGCTAATGAGCAGCTTTGGCTAAATCACACAGCAGTTATTACTACCCCAGCAGTGAACACTACCAGTAACCATTTAGCTACTGGAACATAACACTGTGATCTCCTTATCTACAGAGTTTGAATTAGAGCACATGGGGTTAAACCTGTGGTCTGTGCCTTCAGTCAATCATATTATTAGCAATCCAGGGTCAGGAAATCTCTGATATGTACTCCAAGAGACCACGCTGATGTACATTACTAATATAAGCATATTCTTGCTACAGAAAACTGTTATACTGTATAACTTAATAATAAATAATAACTTAATAATAAATAATAACTTAATAATAAATAATAACTTAATAGTAAATAATATAAACTTTTATAACATAGAGTTGCAAACCGATAAAAAAAATAAACAAATAATTGTTTAAAATAAGTTTAGCACGTTGAGCACATCATTTTGGCAAATAATAATAATTAAAAAAATGCCAGCGAAAGTGGAATTTCACTTTATGTTTGAATGCATGTGCTATTCAGCACTGCAGTCGAATCCATTCCATGCGTGCAAGACCTCCTATTATGCAAGGATGTGAAAGCATGTATACACTTGCACAGATACAGGCATAGGGCTTTATTCATCAAGGGATAGCGGCAGGTAGTGCCTTGTAAGCGACAGGTAGCGTCAGGTGAACGCCGTCCTCTGCACGCAATACCACATTTATGAAGGCAATTCCTGTGAGAGCCTCTTACAGCAACACGTAGCGACCAATTCATCATCACAGATGGCTTTCAGCTCAGGCCCGGCGGCGCTCTGGCTTTCAGAGCACCTGGTGTTACCTGTCGCTACCTGTCGCTCTCCCATACATTTCAATGGACAGTACTTTTCTTCTGTTTAAAGTGGACCAACACCCAGGATTTTGACTATCCTGGGTATTGGTCCACTTCCTTGGGGCACCCCGATCGGGGGTGCCCCGCTGCCCAAAACCCCCCCAAACACCCCGAAAACTCACCTCTCCACGATTCCACGTGACTGCGCTGTCCAATGCCCGCCGACGGACAAGTGACGTCCGTCGGCGGACAAGGGATCGCGCCCGCCGCCGCCTCCCGCACGTCACTCTTGACGTGTGTGCGCCCGCGCCGGCCATTCAGAGACGGCCGGCGCGGGCGCGCGCACGTCTGGAGGAGCGCGAGTGAGGCGGCGGCGCCGGAAGCAGCGTCTGGAGAGGTAAGGTTTTTCGGGGTGTTTGGGGGGGTTACACCCCGCGGGACATCCCGATCTCGGATGTCCCGCGGTGTGTGAGGTGATTGGGTGTTGGCCCACTTTAAACAGGGTTTTCTTTTAATAACTTTTTTTTTTGTTTTGTACCAAATCATTGTGTGACCTCTCCTGGCCTATTTAAATACATTTTTGAAACCTTTTTTGATTTTTGAATTTTTAATGCAGAATTGTCATTACAGGTCTGGTATTAAAGTGTTAATGTCACAATGTAATAACATTGTCATTCCATATGTTTTCGCTTTGTTACTAGTGGATATGTGTTCAAAAACAGACTTTAATCACACAGCGTCTGGCGCTCTGGGCTACAGTGGCACAATTTTGAGCGCCGGTGCTGTGTGAGGCTGTTTTTTTTATGAATATGGTTTGAGTTGCTCACACTGACCAGTCGCTACCGTTTGCACTGTGGTAAAGTGTATAAGAATGTCATAAATGGTGTGTATTTCTCCCCTGCTAGGCTGTATCAGGCACAATCCGTGCCGGGTTTTCAGGACCCAGATCACTTTCCCCAATCCTTTTCAGGTTTGTTCCCTGGTCTCAGGCCGTGCACAGGTGATCAGACTGATTGCAGGGGAAGCCTGAATAAAAAGGAGACACACGGCCTGTCATTTGTCTTTGACCAGCCTGTAGGAGGGAGCCCAGGCTGAGGTGCACACGTGGTGAAGAAAAGGATTGTATGCAAGCCAGAGGACTTGGCTTCTGCCCCCTAAATGTGGACTTGTGGTGATGAGCAGCAGAGGGCTGATACGCCCTGCAAAGTGGACTTAACTTACCTTGGAGCTACAGCTTGCTGGAGTACCCAGCCCTGGACTTATATTGATTGGGTGAAGTAACCACTTTTGATTTATTGCGTTGATGCTGCAATCCCTGAAGTGAGTGATAATTTGTGTTTGAACACTTTATTTTCTGAATAAAGCCGTTTTGCTGTTGAAAGACTGTTGTCCGTGTCACTGCCGATCACCCAACCACTCACAGTACCCATATAGCTCTGTACTGTTATTATAGCGACTCACACATCAAATTCATCAATGTTACTACAGCAACTGAGGCGCTCTGTAATAGCGTCTCACGGCTGATCAGAGCGACCACTAGCGGTCGCTCTTAGCTCCGCTGTACAGACGCTCATCTGCCGCTACCTGGTGCTAGTAATGAATCAGCCTGCCCAATACTTATGGACTTACAACTAGATACAAGCGTTATCCTCTATGCAGATAAGCATCTATAAGGATCTATGCAGAAAGCACGGTTAATTACTCGCTTCCCCTGGGGCATCCCAATCGGGAGTGTGTGACACCCCCCAGGTCACCTGAAAACTCGTCTTCGTTCCCAGATGAATGGCACATGTGCGAGCAGCGGCTGTGTCCCCGCTATCCCTTTAGCAGAGTGCATGCCCGGCGCCAGACATTTGTGAATGACCGGCAGGGGCCAGCTCCTTCCTATTGGGTAGCAGGAGATGTGGCCACCAGCACGCTTGAATCTGCTGCCATTAGACAGGCTCGAGCTGATCCGAGCATGTTGATTGGACGAGCTGCCACGCATGCGTTATAGGACCAGGAAGAGGTGAGTTTGTTCAGGCGACCTGGGGGTTTCATACAGCGGGGTACATTGGATCGAGTCAAAATCCTGGGTTTCGGCCTCACTTTCAAGTCAATGGGAGTTTTCTATCATAAAAGGAAGCACACTTTTTCTCCTAGTGCAGAATGCACTGGGCTCTGCCAAATGTCATAGGGACTGTTAAAGTAGACCAAAACCCTATGAACTTGAGAAATGAATTTAGCCAAAGCCCCTGCTGATATTCCCTTCTTCAGGTGTAGAACTAGAAATGGATATTTTTACTTTTCGAATCGTCCTGGAACACTTTTTTTTTGGTCTATCCCTCACTGTTATATGGCATGGGATCTGTCATTGCCACACACAGCAGTGGCAATGAATGGAGGAGACGGAGCTTTACAGCTAAAACAGGCACCATTATCTGAGAGGGGAGTGAAGCAGGAGCAGTGAACATTGGCAAAAGGTAATCCTCAAGAGGGGGGGGATTCAGGGGATGCTAGTTAAAAATGTGGGTTTTGGTCTACTTTCGGGAGCTTTTTTGGCCTCAGCAGCACTCAGAGAATGATCTAACAATTAAAAAATGCTAACACCGACACGTCCGCTGCCTAGCGTCTTATTTAACACTAGCGCTGATATGGATGCAGCAGGTGCGCTGTGGTTAAAGCAGCACCAGATGAAAACCTGGTCAATGTTGCTCAAGATCCTATAAAGCACAAAGTGCAAAACTGGATTAAAGTGTTTAATGCTTAAAATAATAATAAACACATTTATTTGAACATAACTTGCACTGGAACATGTCAATAATTCAAACACAGGACCTAGGTGAGCCAAAATGTTTTTTGGGGGCGGTTAATAAAATAGATTTAAGAGTTAATGGCTTGTTTTGCTTAACAATGTGTAATTTGGACACAGACAATTAAAACGCATCAGAAACACACTGTAAAGTTTGTCCCCAGCATTGATTTCTTGTAACTGTAATGAAGAAACGCTGACCAACACTGGAAAGATACAGCACCCGATTAAAAAAAAAAATGTTAAAAAAAATAATAAATGTTGAGCGCCAAGATAACGGCAGTACAAAGTGGTGCTCACTGGTGCTGGGAATTTCGGCCAAGGGATCCAACAGACGCTGACATAGGCTGGCCAATACCTAAATGCTAATTAGTACAGTTCAGCGCAGCAACTGCTAGCACCAATGTAGTACACAGCACAGCGACAGATAAGACAGCAATGCCAGCGCTCCAAAGATGGCACTATAGCCAGAAACTGCTAAAAGGAGCATATAATAAATAAGGCCCCTAATCTCAGAATTAGAGGCTTGCCTGAGTCAATTTAAGATCTTTAATCTTCTGTTACAGGCCTTTTTAAAAAGCTAAGCCCAAATATCCCAATAGATAGGATGACATTTTTCAGGATTCTCGTGCACTTACTTGTAGGTCCCCTGGGTATCCATTAAGGGATATAATTGTGAAACTGCATTACTAAAGAACTAAGGGGAAAAGAGTTCAAACCCTATCTCCAGATGCTGCAAGACAAAATTACAAAATGCAAATGGGGTTTTCCGCTTAGGCTTTATTTCTCTTACAACAATAAGAACTCTTCTGCCTCACCAGTAGAGGAACTACAGAAGATTTTTGGATCACTTTATTTTTCTTGTACCTCGGAAATGAGGAATGGTTCTGTGAGAGAGGATCAGATGGATTTTACTGCTCCAAGCACATCTCAAATAGCAAAAGAGCAACATCTGCTTTGAACGCAGATCATCGCCTTCAGCCAACACAGCGGGTTTCATTCATATCACTTAATGTGATCTATTGGTTTGTAATATAATGGTGTGTTTTTCATAGCTGGTTTTCACTCCTGTTAGGACCTAATTTATTAGGATGTTAATATTAAATGATATTTTATTAGATTGCCTATAATGTTAAGGTAACTTCTGGCACCTCCTTGTTTTATCTATTAGACAATTATTTATTGTTTTATTGCTTTTTGTTTACACTTTTATACCAATAATAATAGCTTATTGTTTTAACCAAGGCCAACTAAGTCATGGTTGTGTGACACTTCAATGCCATTTGGATTAACATTTTCAGTATTGCTCCAATACTGGTCATTTTTGACACCTTCTATACTGAAATCTTCTATGGCAGTGGTCCCCAACCCTGTCCTCAAGGCCCACCAACAGGCTAGGTTTTGCAGATCTCCACAAAGAGCTGGCTATTTGGAGATCCAAAAAACATGACATGTTGGTGGGCCTTGAGGACAGGGTTGAGGACCACTGCTCTATGGTACTGTTTCTCAACCTGCAGTACACAGGTTGAGATAAGTCTGGTATATTATTCTAACAGTAAAACATTCTTTCTTGCTTCAAGACCCGTGACCTATTTATTACGGTAACATTAGTCATCGATTCCCCCCCACCCCTTTCAGGGTACTTGGACATGCAACTGCTTGTCGTTAGGGGGTACTTGGCACAAAAAGATTGAGAACTGCTGCTCTATGGGAATGATTTCCCAATAGGGATTCACAACCCGTGTGATTAATGCCTCCCTTCCTATTGTCTTTCACCTCTCTCTGTTTCTAATGTATCGGGACTCCCTTGTGAAATCTAACAAATGTTGACCGTTTCTTACATATAGATCTTTTTTTTCTACAAGAGACATATTTTTCACTCTTCTATCCCTGGGTCTTTCCCTCATCCGTATACACAGCTAGTGCTCAGACTAAGCATTGTGGGGTTTTGATTGGTATTCATAGATCACTTTCCTTTACATCTTTTTATCAGTTTAGAAATAGTTTATAGATAGTCTAGGGCGCTTTTCAATTTTATTGGGGAAGCTGCAAGATACAAACGTGACCCTGGTATGTTATTATGCACCAAACACAGGACAGCAAAAAAAATGTGACTTTTTACAACATATTAATACTGTTAAACAACTTGATTGTTTGTGGTGACCTTAATGTTACTCTAGTCCCACATATTAATAAACATTCTTCACAGTTCTCAGTAGTCTCATATCATGTTTTAAATCTGTTTTAATCTGTCTCTATCTCTTGGTCGGACCATGCAGCTAATGTTATAAATATCAGTTTGAATATTCCTAATTCCCAAACCAAAACGCAGTACTGCGTGCCTCTGGAAATGTTTCAGGCCTAAACGTAAACGCTTCAAAGTCAACAGCCTTGAATATTTCCCTCTTTGGTGAATTAAAGAGCACAACAATGTCATCATTTCATTATCATTGGAAACATTTCAAGATCAAGTTATTGGGAGTCTTTATTACTGCTGACTATTCTGATATGTTTCAGGCGAACTATCTAAATATGTTTTTGGAATATAAAGAAAATGTTAGAATCCGGGGATCCTTATCACATATCGTTGCTGGGACAAATGGCTGCAATAAAAATTCCAAAGATTATTTTTTTACAGTACTACCAATGCCAGTACCTATATATTACCTTTGTCTTATGCAAAGCAAAATGTTATCATTCATTTGGGAGGGTAAAGAACCTCCTATTGCTAGCCAAATTCGATATAGATGAAAGTTAGCAGGGGGTCCACTATTGTCTTCTTAAATTGCTTCTTAAATTGCACAGCTGAAACAGTAGCATTCTAAATCTGACAATCCGGTATGGGTAAGCCTAGTGGTGGTTGAATGTGCTCCGGTCTCAGAGTATGGAACTCTGTAAAATACTCTGCGCTGCATTTGCTAATGACTAAATTGACTAATGACCCTATGTACTACCCAGGATACATTTTTTCGCAATCTTTTGATCACTGGACTAGGGCTGGGATTACCCATCTTACTCATTTATTAAATAATCAGGGTATTGTCCATTTCTCAGTGTTAGTAGTAGTAGAAAAAAATGCCTAATACAGAATTATTTAACTACTTACAGTTAAAACGATTTGCAGAATCCCAAATTAAAGGAAAAGATTCTCTTAATAATCTCTCAATGTTTGAACATCTGTGTTTGACCCCAGGTTACTGACCCAAATGCCTTAGAGAATGCCAAACTGAGGGTTCCTTTGTTCATATTTGGTGGGAGAGTCCCAAGGTGAGAGCTCTGTGCTCCAAATCATACCAAATAATATATTCAATTTTTGATTTTCTATTTGCAAAATGCCATAGGAAGCATTTCTAAACCTTAAACCAGAGGGGTTGACTAACGTGCAAATCTATTTGATGAAACACATCTACACAGCTACAAAGCAGACCATAGACAAGGGGTGAAGATCTCCTGGTCTGGCATTTACGGATGTTAAAATGGATTATGTCATATTATGGTTAATGAAAAATAATCTTAATCCTAACTGATTCTAGGCCTTGATTTCATAAGATTTGCAACCGGTGGAACTCTCTCTATGGTACTCTTTCTACCCATACTTAATTGTAGTTATTGTGTAAAGCCTATTAATCATATCTTTTTAGTTTTCTCCTCTGTTAATTTAATGGGGAATTTGATATGTTGTTTTTGAGTGTAGAGAATCCCAGCAAACAATCTCCCCTACTCTCTCCCACCTTTCCTTTCCTTCTCTCCTACCTTCCCTTTATCCCTTCTTTAGCTTTTTGATTTGTCATATTTGTATGTTCGAGTTTATGTAGAATTTCTATATTTATCTTATGTTCTTATAGTTTTCATTGTAATGTCCTAAGCATTGCTTTTTTGTTTGCTTTTGCCTATATATAGATATTGTTTTTTTTTTTGTGTAGATAAGTTTGGACAGAGAAAAAGATTACTCATTAGGTTTGAATATTTTGGTGCTTTCATTACGAGAGACATTTTAATATAGAGTATTATTTGAAAAGTGTAGATTTTATTTTTCTCTTTTTTAGCAATTCTACAAATTATGATGGTTATACAACTGTGATACTTACACAACTGTACTGTATATGTTTACACATAACAATAAAAACTATTGAAACAGAAAAAATAAAATACATTTGAGAGTTTGTGGTCATTCTAAGGGTCTATTTAAAGGGGAGCTGTGATGTATATTTCACCTGGGCACTCTGATGGGTCTTAATGAAGATTTCTCTATTATTATTTGATCTCTCAATGATACTTATTCCTCCTTTTGCGACCTTTTATATTTTTGATTAGCACTTCCATTAAAGAGATAAAAGTCTACTCTCCTTGTTTGAGTCCAACGATCAGAAACTCACCTGGTGGCTGAAACCCAGCTTGCACAGCCTCGGCCTTGAACATGGGGTCGGGGTTCTCACAGGATAACTACCACACCCTCTCCATTCAATAGAGGGGGTGGACCGAAGCCTGACACGCCCCCTCTATTATAGTTAATGATCCAAAGAAGAAAAATCAGCAGTCCAGATATGATCCACCATCATATATTGTAAAAAAAAAACAAACAAGTATTTGTGAACATTTTGGGGACATGCCCCCTTCATCAGAACATAGCAACCAGAAGGTGTATAGAGAATGCAATGAATGATAAGCAATGAAAAACTGCCACTGCACCAGTTTTGGTGCCTGATGTCAAAAATGTTCTCATTGTCATAAAATTTAAATAAACCAGAATAATTGGTGATCCTTGCCCCATGGCACCTCCCTAGGCCAAAGGCCTTTAACCCACCCCATTCCGGGTGATTCTGGGCCCTAAATCTGCTCCAGATCCCACTGGGTGAACTGCCACATTCCTTCAGCACTGCGGCTTGGTTTCTTTTACAATATATGACGGTGGATCACATCTGGAGTGCTGTTACTTCTTTTCTGGATAGCGTTTGTGACGCTTATGCAAATCAGTGCACCCAAACCCTGTGCCGCAGTTATAAATTCCATTGTAGTGAATGGAGAAAAATTCCAAGGGTTTTGTTCCACTTTATGAGCAGCCTGTGATGGCAGCTAGAGAACCTCATGCTGTTGCAGAACGGACAAGGAACGAACGACTGATCCACAAAAAGGCTTCGAGTGTCAGACTTGTTTCTCCAAAAAGACTCCAGAAACTCTAAGTACCATTTAGATTAAAGGTTAACCCCGCACTCTCTGAAGTTTGTCTGAATTAACATGCAAAGGCCACGATACTTGACTCTGAGGCCGATTCATTAATAGCGGCAGGTAGCGACAGTTGAGCGACTGTAGCAGTATTTTCACAGCGCCCGCTAGTAGTCGCTGTGCTTGGCCGTTGTTCAGTTGTTGATAGCGACTCAGTCGGTGTGCAGTAATGTTGAATACGGGGTTAGGAGTCGCTATTTGACAGGTTCCGCGATGTATGGGAGCAAATGATAGCGACTGGTCAGAGCAACCGGCTCCCACCATATTCATCAAAAAATCAGGCTTAAAAAATTCAAGCGCTGTGAAATGCATGTTTAAACCCCAGAGCGCTGGCGGCGATTTGTTAAAAGTAGTTTTTTAACCCCCAAACCACCATATTTTTGGAAACCAAAAAAAATATATTTTTAAAAGAATTTAGTAATATGAATACAATAATATCAGACCTGTAATATCAATTCTGCACAATTTTTTTTTTTTACCTTAAACAAATTATCTAACATGGCAGCAGTGGTCACAGAATTTTTCACATTGAAAAAAAACAAAAACATTAATAACAATTAATTATGAATATTTAAAGATTGTTTAATTGAAATGCATTGGACAGCGCCAGGTAGCGAGAGGTCATACCTGTCGCTGTTCAAGGTCGGACGCTGGCGCTGTGGGCTGTGGCTGGAATAATGATGAATGAGTCGCTATATGGCGCTATCTCAGTCACTAAGCAGGATTGGCTTGATAAATGTGTGATTGTGGTGGGGAGCCGGCGTTCTCGTGGCGGTGCCGTCATTACCGGTCGCTCACCAGTCCCTACCTGTCGCTATTCCTTCATAAATAAGGGCCTCTGTTTCTGCAGAGTAGTGACTCGGAAACACCTTTTATTCATTATGTTTACTTTATATATTGGACGGAGCAATCAGATTGATCGGCTTGTGTGTGGTGAAATTGCTCTGTTCATCCAACATACTCAGCTGTGTCCAATCAGAGGGACCGATCGCTATTGATCGGATGGAGCAATCATCACACAAAGGACCTGTGCTACAGCTTGCAGTTACTACATTATGTTACGTCAATGGCCAAATGTCTGGTACATTTGATACTGTAACCTTCCTGCCTCTTATCTTTATTGTAGGTGGGTGTCACAAACATAGTGTCAAAATAGTGCACAGGATGAGTGCTGCAATTTGTACAGCTAATAATGCAAATACTCATAAATACATTTTAATCAAAGCTTACGAGAGGGCTGCTTGTGCACATCGAGATTTTTTCTCCTCATTTAACCCAATCGTTCAGTGAAACAAACACAAACAGTGAGTGTACACATGTCCGGGGCATTGGGCTGCCCGGGGAGCAGTTGGGGGGGGGGGGCACTTTAGTTATGTCTGGGCTGGGAACTGAAACCAGAAGGCCTCTATTAACAAGATCGAGCACTCTGAGTGTCCACCGCAATCACATGGGTGTAGGGGCGTTTGAGTGCCAGCAACCAACCGTGGCGGCCAATCACAATGATGTATTTATCCGGGGAAAATAGGAGAAAGGTAAAATTTCCCCTGATTATTGGCATTAGTGTGACATTAATGCTTTAGTGCCAGACCTGTAATGACAATTCTGCATAAAAATCTAAAAAGTCAAAAAAGTTTCTAAAAGTGTTTGTTTGCAGCCAGGAGAGGTCACACAATGATTTGAGCAAGAAAAACAAAAAAAAATTGTCAAACACGCTGTTTAAACACAAGCAAATGAACGGCCATTGAAATGTATGGGAGAGCAACAGTGAGTGAAAGGTAATACCTGGTGCTATGGAAGCTAGAGCGCCGGCGCTATACGCTGAGCTGCCTGTAATAATACCTCGGACGCTACATGGCGCTGTTAGAGTCGCTCACCAGATTCGCTTTCATAAATGTGGTTTTGCATACAGCGCCCAGCGTTCACCAGACGCAGCCTGCCGCTACGAGGCGCTACCTGCCGCTATTCCTTCTTAAATAACCCCCATTGTCACTATTTAGACCTGGTAACAGCTTAACTAAACCTGAGGTGCTGGTCTCACACTCAGCAGACTGGCTCTACAACCTTTAACTAAAGGCCTTGTTTATGATGTATACATTTTAGCATCATTTTGTGGCTTTAGTGCCAGCTTCAGAGTGCCGCCATTTCAGTCTTATCTGGCGCTGTGCTGTGTACTACATTGGCGCTAGCAGTCGCTGCAGCAAATGCTACTAATTAGCTTTGACTATTGCCCTTTGTCATTGGCCAGCCTATGTCAGCCGGGTAATTATCCCATCACCAGTGAGCGCCATTTTGTACTGCCACTTTTCCGGCGCTCCCCAGCATATGTATGAATTTTTTCCTCCTTAAAATCTTCAGGCAAAAAAAAAAAAGCTCAACTTTTCTCCCATGCAGACTGTTCTGGTGAGCTGCTCACCATAGCTGATGGCGGGGGGCCTCGCCACAATGGAGGGAGACAGGAAGAGGCTCATGACGAGCAGAGCGGCGATGTGCATGGTGCTGTGCAACAAGGTACCTGGATCCAGCCTTTCAGGTAAGCGCTGCAGCCCCGGACTAGGAGCGACGGTCTGCATGGGAGAAAAGGCGAGTATAGCTTTTTTTACCTTTTTCTAACTCCTCCTGTATTAAATTTTAGAAACAAGATGGCAGCTCATGCAATTGCAGGCCACCTGCAAACAGGAAGCGCTGCTGGGCTTCCTGTTACTGTGCATTGTGAGTTATGTCAGTTGAATCCAGGCAGCAGCATGGCTGATATGCTGGCAGAGGAAGCTTCAAAATGTCTGCTACCTTTCTTGTCCAACCATTCCAGGATGTTGGTCCAGTTTAAGCAAAAGAAGCCATTAGAATAAATGTTAATAACCCCCCAGAAATACATTTTGGCCCATCTAGGTCCTGTGTTTTAATTATTAACAAGTCCCAATGCAAGTTCTGTACAAAAATGTTTGCAATATTAATTTTAAGCATAAATCACTTCAATTCAGTTCTGCCGATTGTTCTCTATGGGATCGTGACGTACAGCGGCGGGTTCCCTCTGGCGCTGCTACAACCAGAGCATCATTTTCTGAGCTAGTGTTAAATAGGACGCTAGCCGCCATCCGCATTGGTGCTGCCTTTTTTCCTTTCTTAAATTCCACACTGATGCCAAAAAAGTGGCGCTGTGTGACGCTTCTTGAATAAGGCTCGCCAACTAGGAACAGATTGCATGTATTGTCATTACAGGTCTGGCACTAAAGTGTTAATGTATGGAAATAAAAGCATTCCTAGAAGCATCATACTGTACAAGTATACATACTATACTATGCACCAGTCATAAGGATGTTAGGAAACATAAGCCATCGCACTGCTACACAAACAATAAACATACACATATCTTGTGATGTTCAGCAAAGCAACCAAAGAGGTTTTGTTCATCTTGCACCAGCAAACACCAAGGCAATGTTACTAATTAGCAGTGTTACTGGTCTGTGAGGATGAGAGGAGCAGCAGAGACAAAGGGTAACCACCAGGGCAGGAGGTCAGCTCTCCTAACATTTGGTGGCCACTGCTTTAGAATGGTACAAAACAGAGGTGGCCATTATAACATGGAAAATCAGGGTAAGGGGGGGGGGGGGGAATTTAAATGTATGCAAAACCACATTTATGAAAGCAAATCTGGTGATCGACTCTAACAACGCCATGTAGCGTCTGATGTGTTATTACAGGCATCTCAGCATATAGCGCCAGCACTCTAGGCTCAGGAGCGCCATGTAGTACCTTTTGCTCAGTAGCGCTCCCCCATACATTTCAATGGGCTTTCATTTGTTTGTGGTTAAATAGCGTGTTTGGCAATTAACATTATTTTTTGCTCCAATCATTGTGTGACCTCTCCTGGCTGCAAACAAACACTTTTAGAAACTTTTTTGACTTTTTTTATATTTTTATAAGAATTGTCATTACAGGTCTGGCACTAAAGTGTTATTGTCGGGGAGGCCGATTCATTAATAGCGGCAGGTAGCGACAGATGAGCGCCAATAGCGTTATTTTCACAGCGCACGCTAGTATTCGCTGTGCTTGGCCGTTGTTCGGCTGTTGACAGCGACTCAGTCGGTGTGCGGTAATGTTGAATACGGGGTTAGGAGTCGCTGTTTGACAGGTTCCGCGCTGTATGGGAGCGCATGACAGCGAATGGCCATAGCGAACGGCTCCCAGCATATTCATTAACAAATCACGCTCAAAAAATTCTCGCGCTGTGAAATGCTTGTTTAAAACCCAGAGCGCTGGCGGCGATGGGTTCAAAGTAGTTTTTTAACCCCCAAACAACCATATTTTTGGAAAAAAAAAAAACATGTTTTTGCAAACATTTTGTAATATGAATACATTAATATCAGACCTGTAATATCAATTCTGCACAAATTATTTTTTTTTTGTTTACCTTAAAAAACAAATCTAACATTGCAGAAGTGGTCACAGAATTTTTGACATTTAAAAAAAAAACAAAAAAAACATTAATAACAATTAATTATGAATATTTAAAGATTGTTTCATTGAAATGCATTGGAGAGCGCCAGGTAGCGAGAGGTCATACCTGTCGCTGTTCAAGGTCGCTCGCTGGCGCTGTGGGCTGAGGCTGGAATAATGATGAATGAGTGGCTATCTGGCGCTATCTCAGTCGCTAAGCAGGATCGGCTTGATAAATGTGTGATTGCGGAGGGGAGCCGGCGTTCTCGTGGCGGTGAGCATCATTACCGTTCGCTCACCATTCGCTACCTGGCGCTATCCCTTAAATCCCTTAAATAAGGGCCTTAGTGTTAAAGCAATGGGGGTTATTTAAGAAGGGATAGCGGCAGGTAGTGCTTCGTAGCGGCAGGCTGCGTCTGGTGAACGCCGGGTGCTGTACGCAAAACCACATTTATGAAAGTGAATCTGGTGAGCGACTCTAACAGCGCCATGTAGCGTCACATGTATTATTACAGGCGGCTCAGCGTATAGCGCCGGCGCTCTAGTTTCCAGAGCGCCAGGTATTACCTTTCGCTCAGTGTCGCTCTCCCATACATTATAATGGCCGTTCATTTGCTTCTGTTTAAACAGCGTGTTTGGCAATTTTTTTTTTTGCTCAAATCATTGCGTGACCTCTCCAGGCTGCAAACAAACACTTTTAGAAATGTTTTTGACTTTTTATATTTTTATGCAGAATATTTTTATGCAGAATTGTCATTACAGGTCTGGCACTAAAGTGTTATTGTCACAGTGTTAAAACAATGTCATTCCATGTGTTTTCGCTTTGTTACAGGTTGATATATGTTCAAAAACAGACTTTAATCACACAGCGTCTTGCACTCTATGCTACAGCGCCGACGCTGTGCGTGTGTCCTTTTTTGATAAGTATGGTGTGGAGCGCTGAGAGTCTGTCGCACTGTGCTGGCGCTACCTCTCGCTCCCTGCAGCGCTGTACTGGTGTTAGAGCGCCCAACACACATCACATTCATCAATGCCGGCCATGTTACAGTTACAGTGCCACGATACTCACTTACAGCATCTACTAGCAGTCGCTCTAAGCGCCGCTATACAGGCGCTTTTCTGCCGATACCTGCCGTTAGTAGTGAATCAGCCCCCACGTCATTCAACGTGTTTTCGCCTTGTTACTGGTGTATATGTGTTAAAAAAAAAAGACCTTAATCACACAGCGCCTGCCGCTTTATGCTACAGCGACTAGATTTAGAGCGGTCGCTCTAAGCGCCATTATACAGATGCTCATCTGCCAATACCTGGCATTAGTAATGAATCAGCCTCTTAGGCCCTTATTTAAGAAAGGATAGCGTCAGGTAGCGCCTGGTTAATGTGAGGTAGCGACAGATAGCGACTGGTCAACAAATAATTCTGTGACCTCTTCTGACATTGAAAAGGCAGTTTTTTCAAATTTTTTTGATTTTTTAAAAATTTCTTCAGAATTGACATTACAGGTCTGCCATTAAAGTGTTCATGTTACAATATTGTTACAATGTAATTCCATATGTTTTCGCTTTGTTACTAGTTGATAGATGCTGGAAAACAGACTTTAAACACACCGCCTCCTGCGCTGTGGGCTGCAAACAAGCATTTTTCAGCGCCAGAGATTTGTGAGGCAGTTTTTTTGCTGAATATGGTGTGAGTCGGTCGCTATGAGCAGTCGCTAACATGCGCTCCCATACAGCGCTGTACTGGTCAAATAGTGACTCCTCACAATGTATTCAACATTACTGATCAGCGACCTGAAGTAGCGACCCACAGCTGAGCACAGTGACTACTAGCGGGCGCTCTGAAAATGCCTGCTACAGACGCTCATCTGTCGCTACCTGGCGTTAGTAATGAATCAGTCTGTTAGTTGCTTCCATTATTATCTCACTTGGACTACTAAATACTACTTAGCACTTCCATAAAGACACATCTGCACAGACCCCCCACTTACCGCACAGCAGCTGCCATCCTGAGCTGCTCATGGTGTTATGGGACAAAATCAAGCACTGGAACAAAAATGTTAAAAAGGGAAGTTTCAGTACTGATAGGGGGAAACAAACCACATGCTGATAACACAGCACATCCTGCCCACAACATAGAAGAAAGATTGAGAAAAAAATCCTCCTCTGTCCTAAATCTAAATCTTATTTTGGTAAGGACACATGAATATTGCCTGTTTACCATGAGTTTACAGCAGGGGCGCAGCAGAGCAAACATGGAGGCTGATTCACCACTAACGCCAGGTATTGCCAGCTGAGCGTCTGTATAGCTGTGCTTAGAGCGACCGCTAGTAGACGCTGTAAGTGGGTATCAGGCGCTGTAACAGAGCGTCTCAGTCGCTCTAGTAACCTGCCCGGCATTAATGATTATGATGTGTGTTGGGCGCTATAACAAGAGTATAGCGCTGAAGCCAGCGACAGCCAGCGACACACACAGCGTTGGCACTCGGGGAGGCCGATTCATTAATAGCGCCAGGTAGCGACAGATGAGCGACAGTAGCGTTATTTTCACAGCGCACGCTAGTATTCGCTGTGCTTGGCCGTTGTTCGGCTGTTGACAGCGACCCCGTCGGTGTGTGGTAATGTTGAATACGGGGTTAGGAGTCGCTGTTTGACAGGTTCCGCGCTGTATGGGAGCGCATGACAGCGAATGGCCATAGCGAACGGCTCCCAGCATATTCATTAACAAATCACGCTCCAAAAATTCTTGCGCTGTGAAATGCTTGTTTAAACCCCAGAGCGCTGGCAGCGATGGGTTAAAAGTAGTTTTTTAACCCCCAAACAACCATATATTTTGAAAAAAAAAAAAAAATGTTTTTCAAAACATTTTGTAATATGAATACATTAATATCAGACCTGTAATATCAATTCTGCACAATTTTTTTTTTTTTTTTTACCTTAGAAAAAATATATAACATTGTAGAAGTGGTCACAGAATTTTTGACATTTAAAAAAAAACAAAAAAAAAAAAACAATAGCAATTAATTATGAATATTTAAAGATTGTTCCATTGAAATGCATTGGAGAGCGGCAGGTAGTGAGAGGTCATACCTGTCGCTGTTCAAGGTCGCTCGCTGGCGCTGTGGGCTGAGGCTGGAATAATGATGAATGATTCGCTATCTGGCGCTCTGTCAGTCGCTAAGCAGGATCGGCTTGATAAATGTGTGATTGCGGAGGGGAGCCGGCGTTCTCGTGGCGGTGAGCGTCATTACCGTTCGCTCACCATTCGCTACCTGGCGCTATCCCTTGTTAAATAAGGGCCTAAATCTGGTCGCTATAGCATAGAGTGCCAGACCTGTAATGACAATTCTGTATAAAAAACAAAAAATCTAAAAAGTTTTCAAAAATGACTCTTTCTAGGCCAGGAGAGGTCACACAATTATTTGAAAGAAAAAAAAAAACCCTGTTTAAACAGAAGAAAATGAACGTCCATTGAAATGTATGGGAGAGCGACAGGTAGCTCTGGAAGCTAGAGCGCCGGCGCTATACGCTGAGCCACCTCTAATGATGAATCATGCGCTACATGGCGTTAAAGTCGCTCACCAGATTCGCTTTCATAAATGTGGTTTTGCGTACAGCGCACGGCGTTCACCAGATGCTTCCTGCCGCTATGAGGCGCTACCTGGCGCTATCCCTTGATGAATAACCCCCGTAGTTTGACGAATGACATAAGGGCTGATTCAGCACCATGATACATTTTTTTCTCATTCTTTTTGTGATAAAAATATTTTTATAGTGATTTTTTTTTCCTTAGTGCAATCCAGGACCAATAAAATAAATCATTATAATATATATATTTCTTTCTAACAAGAAAAAGAAAAAAGAATTCCTATGGTGCCGAATCAGCCCTACAATCATGGCAGATGGCTCTTATTGGATGAGAGCCCGCGCATGTGCTGTTGGAACCACGAAGAGGTGAGTGAGAATCAGCATTCTGGGGATGCCCCGGAGCAACAGAACAAAACCCGGGAAAATACAAATTCCAAGGCTTTATTTCATTTACCACAGTACCACAGTGTCCACGCCTGACCACTATATGTATGGAGCATTACCTGCACTGTGTTGTGGGGCCACATACTTACTGCCCCCTTCCGGTCCACACAGCCTGATTCATTATTAACGCCAGGTCGCCAGTTGAGCATCTGTAGACTGGATTTCAGAGCGACCGCTAGTAGTCGCTGTACTTGGCCATGGATCCATGATGAATATCATGTGTGAGTCGCAGTACTACACTGTATGGGACCGAATAGGAGCGCCAGCTCAGAGCAACTAACTCACACCACATTCATCAAAAAATCTGCCTCAAACATTGCTGGTGCTCAAAATGTAGTTGTAGCCCATAGCGCCAGAGGCTGTGTGATTAAACATTGAACATGTGGAACAAAGCGAAAACATATGGAATTACATTGTTATTACATTGTAACATGAACACTTTAATACCAGACCTGTAAGGACAATTCTGCATAAAAATATTATAAATCAAAAAAGTTTAAAAAAATGTCATTTTCTTGCCCAGGATACACGTCAGAAGGTTTGAAAAATTTTTTAAGGGAAAGAAAAAAATTGGAATCAAGAAAGGGATTTAAGGATCGTCCATAGAAATGTATGGGAGAGAGACAGGTAAGATGTGGCGCTCTGCAAGGCTGAACGCCGGCGCTGTACACTGAGCCTGGGATAATGATGAATTGGACGCTACACGGCGTTGTTCCAGTGGCTCACCAGATTCGGCTTCATAAATGTGGAATTGCGTGCCGTCTCCGGCGTTCACCTGCCGCTGTACAGGCAGTACCTGGCGCTATCCCTTCATGAATAATGCCCATAGTCTTCTCTAGAATGCTGGGTGCTGTTATCTTGTCCCTTATGATGCTCCTCCATGATTCCAAACCACTGTGGCCACCTTCTCCATGAAGCAGGGCTGTTGCTTCCATCCTCTCCTAGATGCCAGGCTGCCCCCCCCCCCCACTCAGTGCCCGGCCACCGGCTCTCTCCACATTGTCCTTAAAGCAGAACAAAACCCAGAAATTTTCTTTTTCCCAGGTTTTGTTCCAGACTGGGATGCCTCGATGTGTGAAACCCCCCAGTTCGTCCAATAAAATTCACCTCTCCTCTCCAACAGCGCATGTGCAGGCTCTTGTCTGATCAGAGCCTTTTCCCATGCGTCATCAAAGTGCTCTGATTTCCTTCAATGCAGCGCATGCTCTGCAGCATCCCACACATCCCTAGCCCCATGCTCCCGCTCCAGCATATCTGAATGGCAGGGGATGCCATTGTTAAAAGAGCTTTGAGTGGATGAGAGGCCACGCATGCACCATTGAAATGGGCATAGATGAGTTATTTCCAGCGCCGTGGGGGTCACACACAGTGGGCATGCCCCACGGGAAACCCAGTGACCGGCCCCGGAATCTTTCCGATTCCAAGCCAGCCACTGGTCGGTTTTGTTCCATTTTAAACCACTGGCCTTGTGTAGGGACATTGCAGGAGCTTTAAGTCCCCTTCTTCACAATTGACTAAATATAGACCTCCGCTGCACCAATAATGCCAAATAAACGGGCAGGCTAATTCATTACTAGCGCCAGGTAATAGCAGATGAGCATCTGTATTGCGCCGCTAAGGCCGCTATTACAGAGCACCTCAGTCGCTGTAGTAACATTGCTGGCAATGATGAATTTGATGTGTGAGTCGCTATTACACCAGTACAGAGCTATATGGGAGCCAACGGTAGTGAGCGGTCAGTGTGAGCAACTCAAACCATATTCATCAAAAAAACAGCCTCACACAGTGCTGGCGCTCAAAATTGTGTCGCTGTAGCCCAGAGCGCCAGAAGCTGTGTGATTATAGTCATCCACTAGTAACAAATCGAAAAAATATGGAATTACATTGTTATGACATTGTGACATTAACACTTTAATAACAGACCTGTAATAACAATTCTGCATAAAAAAATAAAAAATCAAGACTTTTCAAAAATGTATTTAAATAGGCCAGGAGAGGTCACACAACGATTTAATACAAAACAAAATAAATTATTAAAAGAAAACCCTGTTTGAAGAGAAGAAAAGTAACGTCCATTGAAATGCATGGGAGAGCGGCAGGTAGCGACAGGTAATACCTGGCGTTCTGAAAGCCAGAGCGCCGCCGGGATCCGCTGAGCCGTCTGTGATGATGAATCGGTCGCTACGTGAGGCGCTCACCAGAATCGCCTTCATAAATGTGGTATTGCGTACAGAGCCCGGCGTTCACCAGACGCTGCCTGCCGCTACGAAGCGCTACCTGTCGCTATCCCTTGATGAATAAAGCCCAAAGTGTACAGTATTCTGGTCGGATAAGTCAGTATAGAATAGGCACCAAGACATCAAAAAAAGGAGGCAATCCTGGCCATTAAAAATCACTAGGCACCGTCACATCTAGGCGCTGTGTTGTGGGTAGAGATGAGCGAACTTCTTGAAAGTTCGATTCGGGCGATTCGCCGAATTTCCCCAAGAAATTCGGGTTCGCCCGAATCGAACTTTCACGAATCGCTCATCTGGAAAAAAAAAAGGCCGGCATGGTCGGAGCGTGGAGGCCGGCGCCGCTCTCAGCTGTCATCAGAGGACGCGTCATCAGAGGGCGCCTGAGAGCGGTGCCGGCCTCCACACGCCGACCATGCTGGCATATTTTTTTTTTTTTATTTCAGGGAAAATTCGATCGGCACGAACCAAAAAAAATTCGGGTTCGTGCCGTATCGAGTTTTCCCTGAAATTCGGGGCGAATTCCAGTTCGTCCGAACCGGTTCGCTCATCCCTAGTTGTGGGAAACGATATAAGCAGATTTTAATCCACAATAAAGTTTGCAAATAACAGCACCCTATGGGCTATGCTAAAGATTTCACACATTTATTCTGCATACCCCACAGAGTTCTGCTGTTTCCAAACTTAAAAACAAATACCCTTACCTCATCGGAAATTGATGTACCTAACCTGTTTTTGTACTTTTTTGTGTCTAAATTTTAAAAAGCTCACTGGGATGCAGGTTGCAATGCACAGTGAAAGCCACACTGGCTTCATCAGATATTTAGCATGTCTATGGACTCACTGCCACCTCCCGGCCCAGTGATGGTTGAGATGGTCTAGCTGAGATGATCCCTGTTTGTTATGCTTCACTACAAAAAGGGAAGAACGATTTCCTCATTATTGAGAGGAAAATAACCTTCTGCAGGAAGGAGCACTTCAGACTTCATTGTTCTTAAGAATGAAATGATGTAAGTGACAACTATAAATAGGCTGAGTTGATCCAGAAAGAGATCTGCAGCCAGCTTGACCACTTCCACATACAAAGTTTGCCTAGTCACTTTGGTTCAATTAGGGTGGTTGGACATTCTTAAAGTGGACCAACAACCATGGCTGATCAGCTCCTTCCCCGCGGGGCATCCGAAATCGGGATGTCCCGCGGGGTGAAACCCCCCCAGGACGCCCAGAAACCTTACCTTCTCCACGTTCCAACGGCGCATGCGCAGGCCGCGGCCGCCTCTCTCGCTTCCCTCTAGCAGGGCGCGCTCCCTGAATGGCCGGCGCGGGCGCGCTCCCTGTTAGAGGGAAGCACGAGAGGCGGCCTCCAGTGCGCTCAGAGCCGTTGTGGTTGTCCGTCGCTTGTCCGTACATACCACAGCGGCTCTGAGCACTCTGATTGGACGAGCGCTTGCGTAGGAGTGGGGTGAGGTGAGTTTTTTTGGGCGTTCTGGGGGGTTTCACACAGCGGGGCACCCCGATTTCAGATGCCCCGCGGGGAGGGAGCTGATCGGCCCGGGAATCTTATAGATTCGGGGTGCCCCGCAGAAGTGGACCAAAACCTAGGATAGTGAAAATCCTGGGTGTTGGTCCACTTTAAAGCTTTATCTTATTCATTAGTAGAGGATGTGGGCAACTGCTGTGTAATTGTTCTCGACAGATCCACTGACACCAAAATAAGAGGCCGATTCATTAATAGCGCCAGGTAGCGACAGATTAGCGCCAGTAGCGTGATTTTCACAGTGCCAGCTAGTATTCGCTGTGCTTGGCCGGGGTTTGCTTGTTGACAGCGACTCAGTCGGTGTGCGGTAATGTTGAATACGGGGTTAGGGGTCGCTGTTTCACAGGTTCCGCGTTGTATGGGTGCGCCTGACAGCGAATGGCCAGAGCGAACGGCTTGCTGTAGATTCATTAACAAATCACGCTCAAAAATTTCTCGCGCTGTGAATTCCTTGTTTAAACCCCAGAGCGCTGGCGGCGATGTGTGTAAAGTAGTTTTTAACCCCCAAACAACCATTTTTTTTTTAATGTAAAAATTATACAAGTTTTTCTAAACATTTTGTAATATGAATACATGAATATCAGACCTGTAATATCAATTCTGCACAATTTTTTTTTTTTTTTTTTTTTTTTTTACTTTAAAAAAAATCCTAACATTGCCGAAGTGGTCACAGAATTTTTGACATTAAAAAAAAAACATTAATAGCAATTAATTATGAATATTTAAAGATTGCTCCATTGAAATGCATTGGACAACGCAAGGGAGCGCCAGGTCATACCTGGCGCTGTGATGGGATTAGCAGCGGCGCTGTTCGTTGCAGTCGGCTACATGATGAATCTTGTGCTAGCTGACGCTCTCGCCGGCGCTAGCCTCATTTAGCGTGATAAATGCGTCATTGTGACCGCCGCCGGGCGTACTTGATTCGGTAGCCGCCGTTAGCTGGCGGTACCTGGCGCTCGTCAGACACTACCTGGCGCTAGCCCTTGATAAATAAGGCCGTAAGTATTGATCTCAGCTCCAACACATTTATCAGCAGCCTGTCCTTCTGGAGGATTCCATGCCCCTGTTTCCCTATTTCAGCTTCAGCCACATAGACTGACATTAGTCATTAACACCTTACACTTCTCCTGCTTAGGTGTCCATATCAAAAGATCATCCAGATATAATGTAAAATGGACCTTCACAGAAATGGACTGCCATGATCACTGCAATGCAGAACCCCTCCAAGCAGCCTACAGCAAGAAGGGTAATACAAAACATGATGTGTAAGGACAAGCCTGTACCCCCCAAATAAACATAGGGCTTTATTCATCAAGGGATAGCGACAGGTAGCGACAGGCAGTGTCAGGTGAACTATTCAAATTAGAGAAAAAATACCGCGCTAGAATTACTTAAGTTATTTACAATCAAGGTCTAGAACAAATTCCAAAGGAGAACTGCTGAACGTGCTGTGACCCAAATATCCCAATAGATCCAGACTTGAATATACAGTAGTATAGCACAGAGCAAGATTGTATTGGGTTATTTAGACGCCCTTACACCATAAAAAAAAAGTGTCCACAGACTGAATTCAATGTTGTCCCGAAATTGCATGCATTAGCACAGGGTGATGACTAGAGTCGCTTCACTTCAAGCAACAAAACGTGTGCCCTTCACCTTCTGTAGTGCGCCCTTACCAAAAACCAGGTATAATTAACGTCAATTTACACCCAATCGGGTCTCACATCTGTGGAGCTCATCAAGCTCCTGCAAATCGGTGTGAATATACAGAGCAGATGCCTTGGGCTCAGCTTAGATGTAGATCCATCATATGAATAAAATCAAAAAAGAGGAGAAAAGAAACAAAAATAGGATCTAGCGTAATACCGTTTAATAAAAGTATTTTATAAAAAGGTGCCAAATGCACTCACAATGAAAAAATGTACATGAGCAATTGATACCAAGAGCGGCTCTCACCCTTTCTGTCACCTCAGCCGATGGTGGATGGAAGGGAGAGGATTCTGCTATTCTCATAGATATATCCAGGTCCTGGTGAGATGTGTGGTCGCCGCCGCCGCCGCCGCCAACGCGTTTCGTTGCCGTGGCAACTTCCTCAAGACTGGGCAGTCTTGAGGAAGTTGCCACAGCAATGAAACGCGTTGACGGCAGAATCCTCTCCCTTCCATCCACCATCGGCCGAGGTGACAGAAAGGTTGGGTGAGAGCCGCTCTTGGTATCACGTTTTGTTGCTTGAAGTGAAGCGACTCTAGTCATCACCCTGTGCTAATGCATGCAATTTCGGGACAACATTGAATTCAGTCTGTGGACACTTTTTTTTTTATGGTGTAAGGGCGTCTAAATAGCCCAATACAATCTTGCTCTGTGCTATACTACTGTACATTCAGTGTCAGGTGAACGTCGGTCGCGGCACGCAATACCACATTTATGAAGGCGATTCTGGTGAGCGCCTCTTACAGCGATCCGTAGCGACCGATTCATCATCACAGACGGCTCAGCAGATCCCGGCGGTACTCTGGCTTTCAGAGAGCCTGGTATTACCTGTCGCTACCTGTTGCTCTCCCATACATTTCCATTCCCTCTCTTTAAATAGGGTTTGAAAAGTTTTTTGTTTTTTAACATTTTTATGTAGAATTGTCATTACAGGTCTGGCATTAAAGTGTTAATGTCACAATGTAATAACAATGTCATTCCATGTGTTTTTGCTTTGTTACTAGTGGATATGTGTTCAAAAACAGACTTTAATCACACAGCTTCTGGCGCTCTGGGCTACAGCAACCCAATTTTGAGCGCTGGCGCTGTGTGAGGCTGTTTTTTTGATGAATATGGTTTGAGTCGCTCACACTGACCCATAGCTACCGTTCGCTCCCATATAGCTCTGTACTGGTGTTATAGTGACACATCAAATTCATCAATGCCGGCAATGTTACTACAGCGACCGAGGCGCTCTGTAATAGCGACTCACGGGCGATCAGAGCAACCACTAGCGGTCACTCTCAACCTTTAACCAAAATAAAATTATCCTATGCGGTTCCAGCAAACAAAAAGGGTTGACTAACATAGGGCCCAACTAAACAAAATCTATGTACATAGAATAAAACATATAAAAGAATACATTTATTACATAAAAGGACATGTATCATTTGCCACTTGGTCTGGGGAGGGGCGGAATATATTTACATCACAGACACTTATCTGCCTCTCAGATGATACATTCTCCTACTACAGGGTGAACATGGTAAATTGAGCTACATAAACATTGCTAGAGCGTATCACAAACTACTGGACAGCTGTGTTTACTTTGCAGCAGGAGAATTCCTTTCCCTTTCAACTGGTGAGGTTCCAGATGATTGGAGAATGGCCAATGTCGTACCAATCCATAAGAAGGGGAAGTAGAGAAGGAGCCAGTAATTACAGGCCAGTTAGTTTAACATCTATAGTGGTCAAATTAATGGAAACACTCTTAAAAAAACAGATAATTTCCCATCTAAAAATGAATGACCTATTGGACCCAAAACAGCACGGCTTTACTGAGGGCAGATCATGTCAGACCAATCTTATTGATTTCTTTGACAATGTCACTAAAGTGTTAGATGAAGGTGGTGCTGTGGATATCGCCTATCTGGATTTTAGCAAAGCCTTTGACACTGTACCACATAAGGAGCTCATAGATAAGTTATTGAAGGTAAGACTCAATCCCTGGATAGTTCAGTGGATTTCCAGTTGGCTGAGGGATCGGTATCAGAGCGTTGTTGTAAATGGCGTGCAATCTGAACAAAGGTGAGTTACAAGTGGTGTGCCGCAAGGCTCTGTCCTGGGCCCCATTCTTTTTAATATATTTGTAAGTGACATAGGAGAAGGCTTGGTAGGAAAAGTTTGTCTGTTTGCTGATGATACAAAGGTTAGTAATAGGGTGGATATTCCTGGAGGTGTCTGCAACATGGAAAATGATGTAGCTTTACAGGATAGATGGTCAAAACTGTGGAAACTAGAGTTTAATGTCTCTAAATGTAAAATCCTGCACTTGGGTAGAAGGAATCCCTGCTCTGAGTACCGTATGGGCAGCACTGTGTTAGCCAGGACCTCGGAGGAGAGAGATTTAGGGGTACTGATTACTGATAGCTGCAAGATGAGTGGACAGTGTAGCCAGGCAGTGGGAAAAGCAAGCAGGATGCTCGGCTGCATAGCTCGAGGCATCACCAGTAGGAAGAGGGAGGTTGTGATGCCGTTGTATAGAGCCCTGGTAAGGCCACAGCTAGAATACTGTGTGCAGTTCTGGAGACCTTACCTGCAAAAAGACATTATTCAAATAGAACGGGTCCAAAGGCGGGCAACGAAAATGGTGGAAGGACTTAAACTTAAAACTTATGAGGAGAAACTTAAAGAAATTAATTTGTACAGTCTGGAGGAAAGAAGGGAGAGGGGGGACATGATTGAGACCTTTAAATATGTGAAAGGATTGAATAAGGTTCAGGAGGGAAGTGTTTTTAAGAAGAAGCTTAATGATAGAACAAGGGGGCACAACCTGAAGCTAGTCGGGGGGAAGATCAGGAGCAATGTTAGAAAAAATATTATTTTACAGAAAGAGTAGTAGATGCCTGGAACAAACTTCCAGCAGAGGTAGTTGATAAATCGTCAGTCACTGAATTTAAACATGCCTGGGATAAGCACACATCTATCCTAAGATAAAGAGAACATACAGTATATACATAAGGGCAGACTAGATGGACCATATGGTCTCCTTCTGCCGTCAACCTTCTATGTTTCTATGAATGTAACAGATTTATCAGCTGAGAGGCAGAGAAGTGTCTGTAATGAAAATATATTCAGGATGCCAGATGACCTGGCAAATGATAGTTGTCCTAAAATTATTTAAAGACCATACATTACAGTGAGCAATCTGTGGTATGAAAATCTATAGATATTCAAGTATATCACACCCTTAAATGGCAAAAAAAAGAGAGAAAGATCAAAGTAAACAAAAGTAATATCACAGTGTTAGGTCTGGGTTTGGCTCCCATCAAAATCCAATCCCATGCATATCAAGGTCCCCTGACCACTTCCTCAAGGTAGCATAAAACTAAAAACTAAAATTAGTCCGAAAATCAAAACTCGATGTGTAGAGTTGCAAGAAATTCCCCTTGCTCTATGGAAGCCACAGTGTTAGCAGGGGAACATCTTGAAAGTGTTGTGTTTGGACATATCTGTCTGCACCTTCACTCTTGGAGCACACAACATTTTTTAATACAACATAAGGCTCTTCTGAAGATGGAACTGGATCACCAACCACATGAACAGCTCCTTGCAGGACCACACCAGTTTTGGATGTTGCTCTGAACTTGATCTTGCAATTTAAACGCTTGTTCTAGTGAAATAGAAAAAACTTCCAAAAACGTGTCTCTATTAGCAGGGGAAGCTCCAGACGCACTATGGGCTCTTGGCACACTGGGTGAGGGGGCAAAACATGGTCAAAGCAGTAACTTCAATACTTCAATACTTTATTGAACCGCCAAGTAAGTACAGTGTACAGACAAGGAATGCTTTTTTGGCAAGGAGATACTCCATGAGAGCTATAACAATTACATGAATAACAAAGTATAAAAAGGAATAATGATACAGTACAGGTAACTATAGTGACTAACAATTGTCAGTGATGCAGAACAGGATGTCATTAAGTGCCACTCATACTCTGGGATTATTCAACGCCAAGACTGCAAGAGGAAAAAAACTGTTTCTGTGTCTGGAAGTTTTGGTTGCATGAGCCATGAATCTGCGGCCAGATGGTAGTAGCCTGAAGAAGGGCTGACCCGGGTGCGTCACGTCGCCAAAGATCTTCTTTGCCCTTGAGGAGATTCTACTCATGTGTTGATCATCCAAAGAAGGTAGGGGGGATCCAATTAACCTCTCTGCAATCTTGGTTATTCTTTTCAGCCTTTGCTTGTCTTTTGTTGAGGCCCTGCCGTACCACACTGTACATGAGCTGGTCAGGATTGATCCAATGGCACCGTTGTAGAATGCCTTCAAGATCTTTTTGGACAACCCGAATTTTATCAACTGTCTGAGGAAGAATAACCTCTGTTGGGCCTTCTTTAAGATAGCAGACGCTTGCTTGCTCCACTTCAGGTCCTGTGTGATATGAGTACCAAGAAATTTGGCACTGGTTACAATCTTGACAGCCTCCTCACCAATCAAAATGGGATGGTGTGATTGGTGGGATCGCCTAAAGTCAATTATAAGTTCAACTGTTTTATGTGTATTCAGTATAAGATTGTTAGCTTTGCTCCAACAGTCAAGAGCTTCTACTTGGGCCCTATAGCTAGACTCATTATTGTCACTGATGAGGCCTACTAAGGTGGTGTCGTCGGCGTATTTAATGATCTTGACCGAAGGATCTGAGGAGATGAAGTCATTGGTGTAAAGTGAGAAGAGTAGCGGAGACAGGACGCACCCCTGTGGTGCACCCATGTTTGTGATCCTGGATGTGGAAATGAAGGGTCCCAGTTTGACCCTTTGGGACCTGCCTGTCAGAAAACTAAAAATCCAGCCTGATAAGTTTAGTGGGATGCCCAAGGATAGCAACTTCTCATGGAGAATTTGTGGATCAATGGTGTTGAATGCAGATGAGAAGTCCACGAATAGCAGCCTAGCATAAGACTTAGGACGATCAACGTGATCCAATGTGTACTTGATCGCCAGATTGACCGCATCCTCTGCTGATCTGTTCACTCTGTATGCGAACTGTAGTGGATCCCAAGAAGAACCTGTGGCCTCCTTGAGGAATGACATGACTAGTTGTTCGAATATCTTCATGACCACAGGGGTTAGAGCAATTGGTCTGAAGTCATTCAAGTCCGAAGCGGATGAAGATTTTGGTACCGGGATAATAAGTGAGCTCTTCAGGCAGCTGGGGACTGTACCAACAGTTAGGGGGCTAAGTGACCACCATTTTGACCCAAGCATCGGTGACCTTAGTCCTCCAAACTGGCACAAACAGAAGTCAGTAGTATTATGCACAGATCACTGCCACTAACCTGAAAGAACCCTGCAGACCCTAAAAATGTTATAACCTACTCTGTATGATCCAGATTAGACCTACACACACCTCTGTCCCTATTTATTTTAAATACTCAAGGAATTTTACAGAGGCCACGGAATATCGCCACAAGGTCGGCCCCACAGCGCAAAGAATAGAAACTGTGTACATGCAACTTTTGACCAGTTTCCAAGGTAAACCTCCCTCCCAGACAGGGGTGACTATGTCCTGGACACAGGGTATTCCATCTACCACAAGGATTGGTTGGAACCTTGTCTGGTTTCTGTCATACGTTGTCAGTTATTTATATATACATTTGGTTTTTTTTCCAGCTTCCCATTTATTGTATTGCTAGTTAGGTGGTGTGTGTTTTATAGATCTTTTAGATAATTCTATATTTTAGTTATTCATTGAAAAATGAGTTTCAGTAAAAAGATTATTTTTTTTATACAAAATATTTTCACAAAAATACAATTTTTTTTACATTTAAGTTTTCCCTTTATATAAGAATACAGGTGAAATTGATTCATCTATTAAATAATTTGATATTATGTAACAGGTCACCAGAGTAATACACAGTCAGTTGGGCAAGCACCTCAGGCTGCAGCTGTTGCTGAGTAAGTGGTAGGCAGAGCCTGGACTGGGCTGCTCGATGGTTGCCACCTGAAACCAGGGACCTCCAAGTGATGGAAGGCTGAGGGGTCAACCCTGAAAGTAGCAGGTATCAGAAGCTGGCATGGTTAGATGTGGAGTCTTTGGCAACAGGACAGGGTCAGAAGCAGGACTTGGAACTGGTCTGGAACATTGCGTGACCGCTCACCAGGTAAGTTTCGTGCCGTGACATAATATTGATGAGATAGTTAATTCTGTGTGAGGTGGAGGTTGTACTTTAATAAATTTTCAAAATTTTGTAAGCTATCTCCATTGTAGTAAGTGTAGGGGGAGTGGCCGTGGTCCTGTGACTGATGGCGGCCGGCACAGGAACCGCAGGCTGAAATACAGCAATCAGGTGAGCTGCTGATCTCTGGTCTAGCATCAATGAGCTGCAAGGGACAGAAGGCAAGTACCCTTTTATTTTTTTGCCTGGGTGTTCAGTCACTTTAAGTTTCCTTGGCCTTCCTATCAAGCACTTAAGTGTGTGTTATGAATATTGGGCAATGGCATTAGTCAAAAAAGAAGCACCGGCTGTTTTGGGGCCACTGGGCTGGGGATAGAAGGTGACGATATAAACTTCCTTTATGGGAATAGGATCACTTTAAAGGGCAGAACGATGCAGGGGGCCAACAACCCTGTGGGTAATATCTTGACTATAGTTCCTATTTTTGGATCTTATTTGTCTAATCCTCTAGGCTAACTTTTTAGTCTGTAAGTCTTATTTTTATTTTCTGGCTGTAATCATGAAGATTTGTGGTCAATAATGGGTGTGCTTTGGCATAAAGGCCTATTATGATTAAAGAGCATCTATAGTGGTATGAACTTATAATAACTTATATAATTTATAACTGTGCCTACAGTGCTCAGCCTTCACCACCCAATAGAAATCTGTAAAGAATTTGTTGAGGTTGTAAAGAAAGTTTACTGACAGTTTCTGTAAACAATAAAAATAGACCTGCATTGTTTCTCTTCCTGCCGCAGTGCATTGTGGATTATGTCTGATGAATCCAGACAGCAGCATGGCTGGGATGCTGGGAAAGGAAGCTCCAAAATGGAGTAAATTGGTGAAGCTGTGTTGTAGCTTTGAGTGGAATTTTGGAAAGGGAATTTTGGGGAGTATTCTTATTCTAACTGTACAAGGCTGTTGGTCGAGTTGCAGTTAAATTGGCATCACGTCCCCAACCTTAGACAAGTATCTATGTCTGAACACAGACTAAGGGGGTTATTTAAGAAACACTAACGCCAGGTAGTGCCACGTAGCGTCTGGTGAACGCTGGGTGCTGTATGTGAAAACCATATTTAAGAAAGTCAATCTGGTGAGCGCCTCACATGTATCACTAGCTGAGGCTCAGTGTATAGCGCCGGCGCTCTAGGTTCAGCAACGTCATGTAGTACCGGTCGCTCAGTAGCGCTCTGCCATACATTTCAATGATGTTTCATTTGGTTGTCTTTAAATAGCGTGTTGCTAAAGTAAACTTTAACATTTTTGGCTAAAATCATTGTGTGTCCTCTCCTGCCCAGCAAACACTTATTGTTTTTGTCAGAATTGTATGTGCAGGTCTAACATTGCAGTGTCATTGTCACAGTGTTAAAACAATGTCATTTCATGTGTTTTCGCTTTGTTACTGGTGTATGCGTTTAAAAACAGACTATTACTACATAGCTTCTGGCGCTCAACACAAGAGCGCCCAGTTTTAGGGCGCCGGTTGTATGTATTTTTTTTTCTTGAATACAGGCTTCAGCGTCGAGTGCTGGATGCACTTAACTGGTGCTACCTATCGCTCGCTGCAACATTGTCCTGTTAGATGTAGCGTAGTTTTGGGCGCTTTGACCTTGGGACACCACCTAGTGTTCTCAATTGGCTCTGCAGTGAATCAGGGAGAGCGATTCTCAGCTCCTTCCTTCCATAATCAGATACTAATGACGACCATGAAGGGCATTTCTATGCCTGTTCCTGAATATCAGCTGCAGTTTAGATATAGAAGAAAATGTTATTTAGTTAGAAAGTAATGAGAAGAGAAAGTGGAATCTACATTCATTTCAATTTCTGCATCTAAATAGAGGAGAAATATGTGCAGCTGTGGTTAGCACGGAGTTGCGTTAAGCAACTATACACATGAACAAAAAATAAATGGAAAACACCACAAATACAGAAACACACAACTTATTGTAAAACTTTATTGGAAAAAACAAGAGCACAAAAATAGAATTCTCTAAACAAAAGCTGGCCACCAGTATTGATACAAACAAGAGCAATTCGACCTCCAATTGTTGCCTTTCCATCACACCTTGGAAGATCATTACAACCCCCCCCCCCCCAAAAAAAAAAAGAAAATGAAAAATAATATTCTGTTACTTATCAATTACTGTACTGGTAGTACAAAATGAAAGCAATTCTTCCAATATTTCTGTGGTGCTGGCCCACCTGACATACCATAGTCACAGTCATTGAAATAGAGGGTCTGTTGGCTTGGGAGGGTTTATTATAAAGTGAGCAGATGCCCGTCGACCATTAGGGTCATTACCAGAGGTATATCCACCCCTTATCCTGGTTGCCTCTAAAACCACGCCTTCAGTTCTGCACAAACTTAGAGGAACTTTTCGACTCCAGGCTCATCCAAGTTCCACTCCTTGGGGTTCCTGAAAGCACCGCTGTGCAAGACCCCCAGAAACCCCATTTTACTCACCTTTTCGCAAAGCTCACCTCTAGCAGTGCACGCCCCCTCATCCAGCCTTTCCGAATGGGGGGAGCGAGCACGCGACTGCTAGGAGGCGAGCGAGGGACGTGGCTGGCGATGCACTTGGCTCCCTTCGGCGCTGCTTGGCTGCTTATCCGAAGGTACCTCAGCCGCACCAAAGGTAAGCATGTGAAAGCGAGCATGCTGAGTGGTTGGGGGGGGTACAGCCGATTAGCGTGCTCGTTCTCGCCCGAGTCTATGTTGTGGGAGAGACAGGAAGGTGAGTGACCTAGGGGCATACACAAAAAAATCCCAATTCGCGATTCCCCCAATAAGAGGAACAACACCACGAAAAGTGAAAATCAGGTGTGTTGTTCCTCCTTAAAAGGAGACTTCTAGTCAAAAGTGACTTTTTGTTTCTATAATCAATCAATCACCAATGAGGCATCCAGAATTGGAATGTTTCCACAATCAAAATCAAGCATGGATCGCTTTATTATGGGGGGACAGAAAAATAGTTTGCACTCCAGTGAGGCAAGTATAATACAGGGTGTGTCACTGACCTCCAAGAGACAAAGCTCTGCTAGGAAAAGGTGAGCATCTCTCTAATGCAGGGTGCATGGACAGTGTTGAGTCGGCCGGTTAGGTTAAGTCTTACTGTGAGTCAAGAATCTCCATAGCAAGGGAGAGTGTACAGTAATGTTTGTGGCATTCTGCTTCCGCTAGGGGTTTAATACCATAGATGATCTCTGCATCTGTAATGCATTTGTTTCAGCTGCTCTCTGTTGGCTGCGCATACTAAGCGTAACGGCCAGAGCTGCCCACACTTTACATAGAGAGGCCTTTATAATGCAAACAGCCTCCCGGGATAATATTACACTGGAAACAGATGATGGTCAGCATAGCATAGCTGCTAAACAAAGGATCAAAGACTGCTAGTGGGAAGCAGATATTACTTGTGGGTTACAGTCCTACTTTAAAAAAGGACCTTCACCCTGACAAAGAGCATATCTTATAGGTTTCCCACACCCTGTACATACAGTTAGCCCACATTAAAAATCATCCAACCTGCATCTACTGCATGTTATGAGCCGTCAAACATCCAAGATGGCAGCTCATGGAGCATCAGGCAGCCTGCAAACATGAAGTGTGTTCTGACTGTCGCTCTGTATTCTGGAATTGCTGTCCTTTCCCTGACCCCAACTCTACTCTGTCTGTGCAAAGCACAGCTATAACCCAGCCCCCTGCACTTTATCCTGCTCGCCTCTCAGTATGTGATGACTAAAAACTGGAAATATAATAATTTTAGATGCTGGGGAATAGGGTTTGGCCTTTTCATTAAATGATGCTGAAGGTCCGGTTTAATGGCTACCTGGTTCTATAGTCTATATAGGCTGCCTCTAAACATTGGAACAATTAAGCCCAACTCCAGGCCATGTTTTTTAGTTTTGTATACAGTGTTGGAATTAATTCAATATGTGTTCTGGTCTTTGAAAAACAGAACTGACAGCTGATAAAAAAAAATAATAAACATGGTCAATATCAGGACAGGAAAGTGGACACAACCCAATATATGGAGTTCTGTATCCAGTGACCATAAAAAAAAAAGCAAGGCTCAATTTTTACAATTTGGAGTAACCACAATAAAACTTGTATGTTTGTTTAAACCTTTCTGAGCTTTATTCAAATCTGAAAAAACTCTATTGCTGGGGGTTGGCTTTATAAAATGACAAGACTTCACTACTATAATAATTCTTATAAAATATTTACTCAGTCCTAGAAAATATTTTTTTTGGTGCTCCCTGGGGAGGCCGGAGGTATGCAGCTAAGGTTAGCCACAGCTCCCCCACAAAGTTATATGGGGAGCCGGGGGGGGGGGGCAGAAAGCACAAAGCCCAGGATGAAACTGCTATTACAACACAGGGCATCCAAGAACAAATTTTACCCCCCTTTTAGTTTTTCCATCACCACACTCTAAATGTGGTCACCCTTTCAAATGCTATTCTTTTTTTTTTAACCTGCCTTTTCTGGAAACTTTAGTTATGCTTGTGAGCGAGGTGAATTATTAGCCAGAATCAGTAACACAAGTGGCTTTGTCAGACATATGTTATAACTCTCAGGCCATAGTCTAGTTCCAGAAAAACAGGACCGCAACACACCAGGGCTCTGCTGACAGCAGATCAAACCTTAAAGACTGGTTACCAGAGGTTTCAGTGGAAATAAGTGTGCTCCAGTCACATGGGGAAGTTCTTGGTCTACTAGGTTATCAGTTAGCAGAGAAATCAGGAAGTTACTCACAAAGTTCCCCATTTTCTAAAAGTTGGTAAATTAGGTTTTTCACAACACCTATTTTCAGTGATTGTTGCTTCACTGTAGAAACAATTGCAATATATGAGATTGGACAAACATTTATCTTTGGACTAGACATCATACTAGAGTTTACCAAAAGTGAGAAGAATTCGGTCCACACAACCTCCTCGCTGGGCATTCTAATAAGGGATTTCTCTCTACGTAAAGCAGTCCCACAACCAGTCTCTACAGAATGGATGTGGGCTGCATCGTGAGAAGTCCCCCTGCCAATCTGGAGTTCCCCCCGACAATCCTTAACTGAACTGCACTCTCCCCATCGTAATGCGGCCTGCAATTGGCCACCGGCAGCCATGTGCGCCAGGGTGCTCTCTTTTCCCCAGTAACTGGTCCAGGCCTGCCTGATGACCAATCGCTGGGCCACATTTAGCTGGGGAATCTAGGTTCAGGTAAGGATTGCAAGGGTCTATATGCAGGGAGGCTCCCCTCCTGAGACTGTCACAAAGCGGCCCTTCATGCATTATGTAGAAAACGGGCTTGGGACCGCTTTAACAGATACCTGGAAGCCCAGAAACGCACTGAATTACTCAAATGGTCCACATCGGAGTTCCTGTGCCCCACGTGATCAGTTAGAATGTCACCAACTGATGTTTTTGGTATACCAGTAAGAAGAATCCTGGGTGACCAGTCTTTTAGGAGAAGCACTACAAAGCCACATAAGGGGTCCCCCCCAACCAACACTCCTGAGAATGTCATCCAGAAGCTTCACTCAAATGTCTTTTTGCAAAACAGAATGTCTATTTTCAGAAAACAGAATGTCTATTTTCTCAATGTTTACCTATTTATTTACATATTTTTAAAAGGACAGGTATCATTTGCCAGGTCTTCATGCATCATGCTGAAGATATTTTCATCACAGACAGAGCAGATTAAACACAGCTGCAGGAAAATGCAACATTGTGATGCCCTAATAAAAAATAGTTACAGTGTATCACAAAGTAATGGCCAGTCTGCCAAGTTTACTCTGCAGCAGGAGAATGTAACACATTTATCAGCCGAGAGGCAGAGAACGGTCGTTGATGAGGTATGATTATATGAATATTTAAATAATATTTGAATAAAAAAAGATATAAAATAAAAGTAAATTTAGCCCGCTGCCAAAAGAGCTGGCAAATGATACTTGTCCTTTAAATTGAGAGTGGTTAGGTGGACCTCGTTTGTTTGGACATGTCTGCTTTAACAGAAACAGCAGCATAGAGGTTAACAGGCCAAAGAATGTTTGTTTGCTGCATTTCTCATTTGAGCTCTGCTGGAAATCTAGCACCATCATCCCTCACCATATTTTGCTCTAACCATAATCCCTCAAAGCATGTGTTAGCTTTAGTTTGAGACCTCTGACATTAAGTGTTCTTATAACAGTCCTGCTGTTGGCATTTTCCATTTACTGAACTGCACTAGATGAGGGCTTGTTTCACTCGTAAAGCAAATTTATAAATTATTAGTATTAACCCAGACCTCAGGCCTTTTAATTGAGAAATAAAAAAAATGAATATTCCCTCAGAGATCGCTCTGTGCCCAGCAGGGCAGCTTCATGTGACATCAGCAGAAGGGTGGTCAGTCACTCATACTGATATTTGTTCTTTGGTCGGACAGAAATATCCTGCAGCCTCACCATTGCTAACGAAATTTCCCACACACAAAGCGGAGGTGCTGGGTGTAATGTCCCTTTTGCCTCATGGACCCAGCCGCCATTAAGGTCATAGCTCATCACGAGCTGCATTGTCAAAGGTAGACCCGAGAGAGGGGGTGTTCAAGGCTTCGCTGCGCAGCTTTCCTTGCTGCTGAGTCTTGCGGGATTTGGCTCTATCCCAGTCAGTGGATTGCGTCACGTTGTCCCACACTACAGATGTCTCTGTGTCACTAATGTAGCCTTCATCTCCTGTGTAGTGTGTGGGGTAAATGAGCAAAGGCTCCACAGAGAAGGCACGCAGGTCCCGCGGAGAAAAATGTGAGGCGTAATCAGAGCTGCAGCGGAAGAAAAAAAAATAGAAAACTGAAATTAAAAGTCAGCACTTTCCAGCAACAGCTACACCATGTTATCAGTGCCTGAAACTACAACATTCTGACGTCTACATATCAACCCAGACCAAACACAGTTTTTCTTCTCTAATGGGTGTTGGTTCTGCTGATAGCACATAAAAACAAGCTCAGGGGGGCATCTAGACTGCGGCCGCCCCCCCCCCCCCCAACATAGCCCCCCCCAGAACGCCCCATTTGCTTATATATGCTTATGCTTCACAGCGAGCCAATGCCGGAAAATAAGTCCCACGGGGTGGTTTTGTGAGCCATAGTCATATCCTTGGTGCCAGCCACCGCAACGCCCTGCCCAGATGCACGCTGGAGGCCAAACGGGCCTTTTCTGGAACAGGCTTGAGGTGAAGGTAAGCATATCGGGCGTTCTGGATGGGCTTTGTTTTTATGTGCTTTCACATAAAAAAAACACAACAGGTCTTGGTCCGGTTTAAAATGACTTGGTCACCAGGAGGTCTCAAGATGGCAGTTCATAATCTGGACATTTATTCAAATTACTGGATTGTGGAGTAACATTTGAACAAAATAGCAGCAGAAATATTAACAGAGTATTAGAAGGTTTATTTATCTGCTGTTATTCAGAGGGATAGAATTTGAGGTGCTTTGAAGCGGAACAAAACTCTGGATTTTTCCCTTGTCCTATGGTGCTTGTGCAAGCTTCTCATCCAATCAGAGCTGTTTACCATGCATATTAATGCTCAGCAAAGATTCTGCGCTCAGCCATCGGGAGCAAAAGTGGCTGCATCCTCAGATGCGAGCGCTTCAGTCCCCAGCCTCGCTCAATGACTGTGCACAGGAGCACGTCTGAGCCCAGAGATGTTGGGAATGCAGCCCGAAAAGGGGCATTTTGCAGCACTCCCGCAGGGTTTCATACAGCAGGGCCCCCCAAGTTGGGTTTTGTTCCACTTTAAGTTCAATTGTGATGCTGTAGCACTAGCAAACTATTTTATATAATGTAATAAAATATGTCTCTAACTGGATTCAGAAGCAATGGGGGGTTTGTTTTGCTTTAAAAGTCTTGTCTGAGCAAAAATACAATTCTGCGATTACTCACCTGTAGAATTCCTGAAGGATTCAGTTGCAACCAGGTAGTACTTAACGGCTCTGACCACATCCAAGGAATGAAGGGCCCTTTATCCTTAGAGTTAGACGGATCCAGACACAGAGAAGGTAAAATAACTTCCTCATTAAGATGAAAGAGAGACACGACCTTAGGTAAAAAATTAGGTTTAAAGCGAAAAACCACCTTATCCTTATGCCGCTCAACGTAAGGGGGCTTCATACAAAGTGCAGCCGGTTCTGACACCTGGCGTACCGAGGTGATGGCTACCAAAAAGACCACCTTTAGAGTCAGGATAGACAAGGCAGCATCGCTCAAAGGGGGGATCCTGGAGAGCAGAAAGCACCAAATTCAAATCCCACACCGGTAATACAGGCTTACGCGGTGGACGTACATGGGTAACTCCTTGGAAAAAAGAACAAAGCAGTCTATGATTGGCAAAGGATCTTTGGAAAAAGACGGCCAAGGCAGAAACCTGGCCCTTGAGGGTGCCCAGCTCTAGACCCAAGGCTAAGCCATGTTGTAAAAATTCCAAAATCCTAAAAAAAAAAAAAAAAATGTGCGACAAGGGAAACTCTTGGTTTCACACCAAGCAATGTAGGCAAGCCAAACTATGTAGTAAATCATGGAAGAAAACTTCTTCCGAGCCCGAATCATGGTCTGAACAACCTTAGCAGACAACCCCTTCTCCGTAGGATTGAGTTTTCAATAGCCAGCGTCTGTAAATTGGGGTGCCGCAGCGACCCCTGTGTGAGAAGCCCTGGGAGCTTGTGATTGTGTCTGGACGTAAACAGGTCCACATTCGGTAGACCCCAGCGGAGACACAGAGCGTGAAAGCTCTTGTTGCTGAGAGACCATTCCCCCAGACGAGAGGCCCCCCTGCTCAGGGCATCTGCCTCCTGGTTCTCTACCCCGGGAATGTAAACCGCCGAGATGCAGGGAACATTCTCCTCTGCCCAAGTCAGGATCTGGGTCACCTCCTGGAGGGCTCACTTGCTCTGAGTCCCGCCCTGGTGATTGACGTAGGCAACCGCCGTCTGATTGTCCGAGCGGATCTGGATCGCACGACCCCTGAGATGGGGAGTCAAGTGAAGACGCACCAACCGGATCGCGCTCAGCTCCAGGAGATTGATGGGCAAGTGGGCCTCCTGCGGCCCCCACTGGCCCTGCAATTTCAGCATTTGCCAAAAACCTCCCCAGCCGGTCAGACTGGCGTCCATGGTGACAATCTCCCAACGGGGATGCAGAAAGGACTTGCGCACTGACAGATTTCTGGGGTCCAACCACCACAAGAGGGACTGTCTGGCCAGGGGGGACAGTGAAAATTCCTGTTCCAGGGACTCCAGCGTCCGGTCCCAACCGGTCAACAGATTCGCAGGTTATGTACTTTATTTTTGTTCTTTTCTGCTACACTGCCTATACGGGGAATGCCACACTGCCTATATGGGGAATGAGAGAGGAGTAATGCCATACTGCCTATGGGGAATGAGATGGGAGAAATGCTACACTACCAATGGGGAATGGGAGGGGGTGCCACACTGACTATAATGGGGAATGGGAGGGGAGAATTCCACACTGCCTGTAGTTGGGGGGATTCTGAAACCTGGCCTATTTGGTTCTAGGGGGGGAGGTGGTGTTTTAGCACAATATTTGGTTCAGAATATATTTTTTCTTATTTTCCTCCTCCAAATCGTAGGTGTGTCTTATATGGCGAAATTTATGGTATATGGAAATCCAGAGGGACTGTAGGCCACATATAAAATGAGTGGAGATGTGACATAAAAGGAAATGAATCGATGTGGAAATTTCTACAAATTTTATACTGATCATGTAAATATTTGAGAATTTGAATTCTGTGTATTCTCAGCAACTCATGTGTAGAGAGAGTAAAGGCTGTTAGCGGTCTCTTCTGCGTTGCCGTAATGGTGTCGCCTGGCGCCTCCTTACAAAGAGTTTAGTATAGAGCCCTGTGTGATTGCACAGGCTGAACACCTCCACGCTGGTCATGATTACTTACAACAGTTTGAGGTCTTAAGTTAAAAATAATATCCAATTGGCTAAGAAACAACTGCTTATAGGCAGATTCAGGCAGCACCAAAAAAAATATAAGGTATGCAAATAGGGGGAAAATAATCATTGACTGGATGCAAATATAGGCAATAACGGCTAGGAAGCGAGTAGTGATGAGAAAAGCATTTCACATAAGCTGCACTCACATTGGATGCTTGTCATACATGACCGGCAGGAATTCATCCACAGGAAGCATCTTGCTCAGGGGATCGGCATTTAGCAGCTTTCTTGCTCCCTGAAGAGAAATGAGGTAAGCCAGTGTCCAATAGGAGTAATCTGCAATCACCAAGTTCCGGATCCCAGGCACAGACTCTTCAGGCTCCTCTACCTGCATCCTCTTCCGGCCTAGATAACTGCAAGTGAGCAATGAAAAAGTCAGAAAGCTGAAATTCTAAAGAGCATCTTAAGCTGCAGCTAGGAATATCTACATAAATCGTACACAAATGCAAACAAAAAGAAAATTCTGTGAGTACTCACCTGTAGAATTGCTTTTACTTTGCATGGCACGGCCTGCTTCAAGAAGTCCTTACATATGGGATATTCCCGCCACAAGGTGGCGCAGTGTACTGCAGAAGAGTTGTGGCTCCTCCCGGCCCCATATAAAAACAGGAATCACCATAGACCTCTCCAGTGTTGACAAGCAGTTATACAAGAAGCCGGGAGGTAATAAAAAGGTAAAAAAGGTAACAAACCCCAACTAACTTGGAACAATCACCATAAAGAGGCAACCAAGAATAACGATAACAAGGGTGGGGGTGAAGCAGGCCGTGCCATGCAAAGTAAAAGCAATTCTACAGGTGAGTACTCACAGAATTGTCTTTTTCCTATTGCATGGCACGGCTTGCTTCAAGAAGTCCTTACATATGGGACGTCCAACAGCAGTGTCCGTAAAGTAGGGTGGGATCCCCAAAAAGTAGCAGCAGGCAGTTCAAACCACCACCGCCTGAAGAACTTTGCGACCAAAGGCAGCCTCGGCCGAGGCCTTAACTCCGGTGACACAGGGAGTGAAATACCTCGTTGCTGAGGGACCATTCCCCCAGCCGAGACGTCCCCCTGTTCAGGAAGTCTGCCTCCTGGTTCTCCACCCCCGGAATGTAGACCGCCGAGATGCAAGGGACATTCTCTTCCGCCCAAGACAGTATCAGGGACACTTCCTTGAGGGCTCTCTTGCTCCGAGTCCCCCCCTGATGATTGATGTAGGCAACCGCCGTCTGGTTGTCCGAGCGGATCTGAACAGCCCCACCCCGAAGGTGTGTGGTCAGCTGAGAAAGAACCAACCTGATTGCCCTCAGTTCCAGGACATTGATGGGAGCATGGGCCTCCTGGGGGCCCCACCGACCCTGGAACTTCAGAGACTTCCAAAAGCCCCCCCAACCGGTCAGACTGGCATCTGTGGTTACAGTCTCCCAGCACGGAGGCAGAAAGGTCCTGCCCACTAGAAGGTTCCTTGAGTCCAGCCACCACGAGAGGGACTGTCTGGCCAGGGGGGACAGAGCAAACTCCTGATCCAGGGACACAGGGTCCCGATCCCAAACTGACAAGAGGTGCAACTGAAGAGGTCTCATGTGAAACTGAGCAAAAGGGACCGCCTCGAAGCAGGACATCATCAGGCCCACTAACTGTATCCCTTGCCGGATGGAGGGACAAGGACACAAGAGCAGAGCCCGTGCCTGCTTCTGAAGGCCCTCCACTTTCTGCTGAGGCAGGAACACCTTGATCTGATAGGTATCCAGAGTCATGCCCAGAAAGGACCTGACCAAAGACGGAGTTAGTGAAGAGTGAAAGTTGATCACCCAGCTGAAGGACTCCAGAGTGGAGATCACAACCTGGGTGTCCTGTTCAGCCTGATGAAGAGACTGGGCCGCAATCAGAATGTCGTCCAGGTAAGGTAGGATGCGAATGCCCTGATTCCGCAGCAGAGCCATCACGCCCGCCAGCACCTTGGTGAAAACCCGAGGCGCCAAGATGATACTGAAAGGTAAAGCCACAAACTGGTAATGCTGATCCTCTAGAGCGAACCTCAGAAATTTCTGATGACCCGGAAAAATTGGGACATGAAGATAGGCATCCTTGATGTCCACTGAGGGCGAAGGGTACTGACAGCCGAGCGTAGCATCTCCATGCGAAAGTGCTTTAACCTGACAAACTTGTTGAGACCCTTCAAGTCCAGGATGGGCCTCAAGGACCCGTCTTTTTTGGGGACCGTGAAAAGATTGGAGTAGAACCCCTGACCCCGTTCCTGGGAAGGCACCAGGCAAATTACTCCAGACTCCAACAGACGTTGAACCGCAAGGCGCAAACCCTGAGCTGACAGAGGGCTTTGAGGCATCCGGGATCTGAGGAATCTTGGGGGTCTTGTAACCGGAGGACACCACCTCCTGAATCCACCGGTCTAAGATGCGGAGTCTCCAGAGGTGAGCAAAAATACAATTCTGTGAAATACTCACCTGTAGAATTGGTATTATACGTAAACAGTACGTTCTGCTCCATATATAATACTTACACTTGGGTTATCCTCCGCCAGAGGGCGCTGTGCACTGCAGACATGCAAAAACAGGCTCCTCCTGGCCCTTCATATACCCAGGGACCTCCCACAAATTCCCAGCATTGAAAAGCAGTGAACCAGAAGCCGGGAGAAGTCAACCACCAAAAACAACTGGTAATGATAACCACAATCACCATACAGGGGATCCAGAATAATGCAAAACCAGGGTGGGGTGGAGCAGGACGTACTGTATACGTATAATACCAATTCTACAGGTGAGTATTTCACAGAATTGTATTATTCTAAGTATACAGTACGTCCTGCTCCATATATAATACTTACACTTGGGACATCCAATAGCAGTGTCCATAGAATAGGGTGGGATCCCCAACAAAGAAAGCAAAAGCAGACAGATGAAAGCACTGTCACCTGCAAACCTCGCTACCAAGAGCGACATGAGCAAGGGCTCTAATGTCAATATCAAAACAACCTTTGAAAAGGTACGAACAAAAAACAAGTAGTGTGCAAGCAAACCTGTTCAACAAAACCTGGTGCTGAAAGGCCCAAGGACACCAAGGCACCAGTGGAATCAGAATAGAATGAGAAGAACTCTTCCCCTTAAGGAATAGGCCTGAGTAACAGTCTAACAAGATCAAAGCTTATAGTAGTAGCCCAGGAAGAGGTAAAGCCTTCTCCAGGACCAGAAGGGACGTCTATCCGAGTAAAAGCTAGGCCCAAGGCCGCTTAACCCCTGGAGGCAGACGAGATCAGGCACATCCAGATGTAGGTGCCCCCAACCCCAAGGAGCATCAGTCCCCTTAAGGGACAAGAGACAAACCAGGAAAAAAAATCCAACACCTAATGAGGGAAAATAGATTCCCTTGCCCCAGCGTTACAAGGAATAAGGCCCAGAAGAAAGACAATGTCTTAACACCTGAGCCTAAGACACCACCTTAGGCAGAATATCCGGCGTAAGGCGGAACACCGCCTCATCTCGGTGTATATACATCAAAGAACGAGGGCTAGCTAGACAGAGCCGCCCGCTCAGGCACACGGCCGGCTGAAGTAACAGCCCCAGAAGGACAACCTTAGGGAAGGAACAGTCAGACAGCATCCAGAATAGAGCCAAAGGGGAACAACCCTCAAGGCAAACAGGATAGAAATCAAATCCCAACAGGGACCCTAGAACTACGTGGGGGATGCCGCTGAGCAATCCCTGAGAGAATGGTCAACCCAGGCAAAGAACTGAGTAAAGACTTCTGCAGAAGACGGACAGGGCAGAGCCTGAACCACCAGGGCACCGAGTAGGAGAGCCGACTCCAACCCATGCCGTAATAACTATATCACCCCGGGAACAGAGCGCGCCCACAGGGGAGAGACCAAAACTCACACCAATCAATAGGGGTAAACAATACCCCACAGGAGACGGAACAAGGGGAGGAAGAAGCCAACTCCTAGGCTACCAGCAGTCACAGACACCCAGCAGATACGCTCATCTCCATCAAGGTGGATGAATCAACCATCAGACCATCCAGACCAGAGTCTGTAGATTGGGGCGGAATAGAAAAGGGGGGCCTGAATGAGCAGGTCAGCACTCCTGACAGGACGTACAGGTCCGCTGTCCACAAAACCACATCTGCAAACCACACTCCACTAGGCCACCCAAGGGCCGCCAGTATCACTGGTTCCCCCTTCCAGAGCAAACTTGCACAGAACCCTGTCAAGCAGGGTGAATGAAGATAAGACACACAGAACAGAATGTCTAGTACTAAGCCTCATGACCAAGGTCAGAACAATCTGAGACAGGGAAACAAGGGCCTAGAACCCATGATAACGATGGGCCCAGAAAGATCCACACTAGACGGATCACATAGACACACAATAATTAGCACATCCTGCCGCAGAAGGACATCCACAGGAGTGAATATCGCAGATATGCAGGAGACGCCGTCCTTCACCCAGATCAGGCTCAGAGTACCCTCCAGGGGGATCATCCTGCTTCCTAGTCCACACAGATAATTGATACAGGCCACTGTCGTCAGACAGACCAAGGAGCCCCCAATAGCCAGGTCCCGCAAGGGAGAAGTCCAGTGAGATAGAGCCAACCTGAAGGCCTACCGCTTCAAAAATAGACAGGTGAATGGACCCTTAAAGGTCCCACCTCCCCCAGAACCACAGGGGAATTTAGAAGAAAAAAGTCCCCCCTCCGTCGACCTGATAGATTCGGTATCAAACTACAGGAAGACGCAAGGAAGGGGGCGCCCCCTGACTGGTACCTCTAGTACAACAGTCTCAGGGGAAACCACTGTGCCAAGGTGGAAGGGTACACAGACCCAGCTCCAGGGAAGCTGGAACCCAGTCCAGCATTTACAATATGAGTTGCAGAATAGCCCAAGGGCACTGAGCATAAGGGACAACCTTTGAATAGCCACCAACAGGCCCACCAGCTGCAATCCAGCCTGGTGAAAGAGACGGGAACAGCAACGAGGGACCGAGCCCATGTAACCAGATTGTCCACTTTATAGTCAAGGAAGCAGGTTCCCGCCTGAACCGAATCAAAGTTCAACCCTAGGAATGGAGATACCAAATAAGGGGACAATGAGGAATTGAGGTGATTGAGCACCCATCCAAAGACTCCCAAAGGGCACCACCAGCCGAGTAACAAACTCGGCCTGACGTAGAGATTGGGAAGCAAAGAGGGACGACCAGGCAGTTCCTCGCGCGGACGCCCCCTTGGTCTCAGTATAGATATCACCCCTGTCATCGCCTAGGCGATCACTCTGGGAGCAGAAAGGAGGCCAGACAACAAGGCCACAATCAGCAGTGTTGGAGCGCCAACACGCACCTGTAAGGTTCTTGGTGCCCGGAAGGCACCATGGCAATGAAATAAGCGTCTTAGGTCCCCACAGACGGCAAGAGTTCCCTGGCCACAGGGCACTGGCGGCCAACTCAGAGGAACCATGCAGAAAAATCCGCCTGTGAATGTAAATTGCCTCACCTATGGAAGGCCATAATGGGCAGAGTGTCTCCTCCTTTTGGAGGAATGTGGAAAGGTTGTGTAGAGGCCCCTGCCTCTGTTTAAGGACAACCAGCAGGTGACCCCAGACCTCGCAGGCCGCGCGAGGCCTGCGCCAACACCAGAAGAGAGGCAGGGACCAGAAGCATCCTGAATATCTCGGGAAGGGGCCGCCCAGCAGACACTGTCCTGCATCCAGAGGAACTATCTCCTGACTCCATCAGAATGAGGCTTGACGCCTCCTGATAGGGGCAAGGTGCTGCGGCCATCCCCTCGCCCAAGCGGGCGAGGGCGCCCCATCATGCTTGGGGGGGTTTTGGTAAAAGGTTTGGACTTAGACCTGCCGGAGGGACCAGGGCGTTGTCTGCCACTTCTGGGGCAGGGATCTATACCAAAAAGCTGGAAGGACACCTCTGGTTTGGGTTTGACACTAACATAGGGGGGTGGAGGGGTGCCCCTGCCCCGAGAAGGCCAAGACCGCCTTCTGTAAAGGGGTGTTTTGCCCTTTTTCCCAAACAGGTCCAAACGGGCCCCGAATAGGCGTCGCCCTCTAAAGGGAAGCCCAGTAAGAATCATTTTTGTAGCATCGTCAACACCCCACTGTCGCAGCCAGACCAGTCGGCGTATAGCTACCGCAAGGGCAGAAGTTCTTGCGCACATGCTGATGGTGTCATCCAGCTCCAACAGGATAAATCTTACAAACACATCACAACTGGAGAGTGCATTAAACACCTCCCAGGGAAGATCCTCAGGTTGATGATCAATCAACTTTCTGATGAGGGTCCTAGCGGCCACTGCAGCGATGGCCGCGGCACAGACCGGGCGCAGAGTCGTCCCTGCACAAGAAAAGGCGTGGGAAGCCAGCCTATCAAAGCGCCGGTCCTCAGCATCCCGAAGTGTACGATAAGTAGGGGCCGCAATAAAGGGGGGGTTAAGAACCCCAATGATCGGTGCATCCACCACAGGAGGTGATGACCAGCAGTTAACCACATCAGGGGGAAAAGGGTATTTCCAATCCCAGTCCCCTGGAACCCCTGGCAGTTTACTAGGGCATTGCCATTCTTTGAGCACAAGAGCCTGGAAGTGATCCTGCTCCAGAAATTCCAAACGTGGTGGCGCTGTATGGAAACTCTCCCTTCTAGGCCTGGAAGCCTCACCAGGGATAGAGATAGACAAGACCTCAAAGATCTTTATCAGTAATTCGTCGGTGTCACACAGGCCCCAAGAACCGGGGCCCAGATCATCATGACTCCTCAGCCCCTCGTCAGATGAGCCCTGCTCAGCAGTGAACTCTTCAGATTCAGAAGGAATGGGCGAAACCAGAGGCGTCATGGATCGCTTCTTACCAGGGCCCAAGCACTCTGCCAACCTCGAAATCACCTGATTGGCTGTAGGCCGTCTGCGCGGCACGCCTTGCTGTTCATTCCCGCTCGAGTGCGACTCATCAGGAGTGAGATTTAAGCACAGGGAGAGAGGTGTATTGAAACGAGGCGCAGCCACTGGCAACCCTGACTGCAGGGCCAGTACTTGTTCAGCACAGGGTCTGCATCAGCATGGGGCAGTCCACACGCTGTACACAGCTGGTCTTGTCCCGGAGGGACCCCGGTCACATAATTCTGAGATGCCTCCATATGGTGATTATTAATGTACTATATACCAGTAGGGATTTACGCAATAGGCAACTCTGGATGTCCCAAAGACCCGCTAGGAATGTGGGAGAATTTGTAAGCCCGCTACAATATATGTTAGGCCGGGAGAAGCCACCGACATCTGAAAGACAGAAGGGGAATAACGGGTGTCAGGGCCATGCGCAACAGCAAGAGTGCTAATGATGAAAACGCCCGCGAGGGCCCTCACCGACCTGGGAGGAGAAGGACCGCCAACACGTGCGTGCGCTAATATCAACAAAATGGCGCCAACCGAACCTCGGATGGCGGGTCTAAACTGGGCGCGACAAGGAGCGCGCCACGCCAGGTCCCCGCCTCCCCCAAAGAGCGCGAAGCTCTAAAGCAGCCGTTAAAGGCTCGACAAGCCAAGCATAGAATATGCCAGTAAAGGCATCTGCTAGTGGATACTCGTGAAGTCTAAATACGCCGCCACCATTCTGACCCCCGTAGGCGTGCACAAAATTCGTTTCCTGCCCAAGATGCAGGATAATAAGGCAGGACGTGCTGTACACTATTGCATATTACATTGAGAAAGAGAAGGGCAGCGCGGCTCTGACACCTAGTTGCCAGTCAGGGGCAAAAGCACGGCCATAAGCGTGACAATACCGTACACTGAGACCGCCAACGGACACACACACACCCCCCCCCCTTCTTTTCCCCCGAATGCGGGGGGAAACGAGGGAGGACGGCGACCCTTTACACAGGGTCCACCTCTACACGGGGCATGGGACAATAATGCGGGAGGGACATCCACTATGAGGCTCACCATCAGCATAAATCGCCTACCCTTTGGTGGGGGACTGCGGTGGAGCATGGCTCCGTTAAGCACGCATGGTGCTGCCTACCTTCACCCGACCAGCGCAGCCCAGGCTGGAAGGCACATCACAAGGAGGACGGGTGGGAATAGTCCAACAGGGCCGCAGGCTGTAATAGCCCCGCTCACCTGAGAGAGCGTGATACTTCATGTCTTCACAGTCAGCACTGCAGGGAAATCTGGGGATTTGTGGGAGGTCCCTGGGTATATGAAGGGCTGGGAGGAGCCTGTTTTTGCATGTCTGCAGTGCACAGCGCCCTCCGGCGGAGGATAACCCAAGTGTAAGTATTATATATGGAGCAGGACGTACTGTATACTTAGAACAACACTCGCCACCAACACCCGCCACCCCCCTCCCCCCCCGAACACACGCCGGGGAGAGGGGGGGGGGGGGAGGAGAGCGAGCAGGCAGCGGCGGGAGCCAGGCCAGGAATGGGGGGGGGGGGACCCCAGACCAGAGAAAAAGGGCACACAGTCCCCGAAACACTTACCCCCTCAGAAGCTAGGACAGGAACGCCGCATCCCTCAGTAGGCTCACCATAAAGCCTATGGCCGGCTACCTTTTGTGTTACAGGGTCTGCGGCTCGGAGCAGCGCTCCTTGAGCACCTGACCCTAGTGCTCCTCTACCTTCACCCGCTCCGTCAGCCGAGGCTGAGAGGCACAGAGGGTCTGGTAACGGGTAGAAATAGACATGCAGTGCCGCAGGCTTGGTTGCCCCGCTCACCTGCACAATATAAGAGCCATCTTCTATCTTCACAGTGTCACTGCAGAGGAAACACTGGAGAGGTCTATGGTGATTCCTGTTTTTATATGGGGCCGGGAGGAGCCACAACTATTCTGCAGTACACTGCGCCACCTTGTAGCGGAATATCCCATATGTAAGGACTTCTTGAAGCAGGCCATGCCATGCAAAAGGAAAAATTGCCTGGGATACAGGGTTAACAGTGGTTAACCCCCTATTGGAGGATGTAATAAGCGATATTAGATTCACCACCCCAGAGCCCCTGTGATTTGGAGTGGGCTCAGGGCATAGGGGAGGTATTCTTTTACTTTTCTATAAACTGAAGAGAGAGGTGTATATTATTAGTGCACATAGATAGGCAGACTTCTCTCCAGCAACAAGGGTGCTTTGATGTGATCTGCTGTTTCAAGCAGAGTGACATGTTTCAGTGTTCCTATCTTTACATATTGGTATATAAATATATATTACACACACAAGTAGTAAGGAATGCCAGTTTTAAAAAATCAGTGTGTTGGGTTAGGTTACACACACTGTAATGGAGCCGGGGACTGGTACCTAGAGGAGCAGTAACCAAAGCAAGTATTATTAATTTTCATTTTTTTCAGCCCAGTTGTCCTTTAAAAGGTTAATATATTATTTTATCATACCATACAAACACATTAATAAATACTTTTAGCAGAGGATAGCTTCAATTATACCTTTATATAGGGATTTTAATACAAGTGTTACTAGTTTCTAGTATGTGTTTTGGCCTTATCATTCACATGTCAGTGGCCGAGCCATTCTTGCCAGTTGGGCCTAATGGAAGATCATGAGTATGTAATGTAAACAGTTGTAAATTCTAGAAATATATGGTTTACTACTCTTATAGTGGTTAAACTTTCAGTAGATGCACCGAATAGCATTAAATTAGACCAGAATAATTCATGCCCTTGCAATACAGTTCCAACCTTTCCCTTTTTACCCAAAAAGCACTCACATGAGGTCCCAATCCAGCTCTGCCGTCTGTATATCATGAAGCAGGTTTTCCAGGCGCCTCTTAAAGAAGATTTCAAACCTTAGGTCATCTTCAAACACAGCAGACACAGCAAGTGAGCGATCGGATATCTGCAAGAGATAAATACCATTCTCAGTCTGTGGTCAGCATTGAAATGGAGCAGCCAATGGTCTATAGGGCTTGGAAGTTTTGAGGCGCCTGGGATAGTGAAAATCCGGGGTTTTGTTCCTCTTTAAAATTAAAGCTTTAGATACTAATATAATATGCATTTGCCTCTCATGGCAAAAAACACATGTGCATTACAATAAGTAAGAAAGAGTGGAAAACAATGTAATAGTTTACCAGCTTGGCATTGGGATCCTGTTCCTTTACCAAGCAACATAATTCCATAAGCAACAAAACCATAAAACTTAACATTTAATATTTTCAATAAAAAAACACACATGTCCTGTGTGAGGGGTAGTCCTGTCTCGCCCCCTTCAAAAGGTGATGCGTTTCGGGGGAAAAAATACCCTTACCAAGCAACATACGCCCCACTTCAGCTTCCAGATGCAAAAAGGATTCTGAGTGGTTTAGGCAGCAGCAGCAAATCGGGTAACTGACAGTCGTTCACAGTGCTTTCTGGTGGTTGCTGCATCAAAGCGAGGCTCCTGATGAGCCACTTTGCTCCAAAACAATGTGGGGGTGTTTATTACTTGCTGGTGTCCGATCCATGCATACATTCTCATAAAGCCCTAGTTATCTTACTTCGCTCCTCCAGTAAAACCCGCAATTGGCTGTCAGCGGTAATGTGGTATTGAGTCCTCCTTCAGGTTTTGCCCACCACAAAAAACTCAAGATTATGTTGACAACCAATCGTGGAACTAGGTTTTGCCAGGGAAGCAAAAAATTAAAGAAAAAAAAACACACACACACACACACACCGGGCTCGTGGGGGGGACACAGGGGGACAACAAAAATCAGAATCCATTTCTTCTTTCTTACACTGCGATGCACACCTATTTTGCTAGGGTGGTTAAAAATAGAGTTTGCTAAAATGTCAGATTCTTTCCATGCCATGACTAGCAAAGCACACTCCACAAATGGTAATGATGTAGTTCCAAAAACTCACCTCCTTCCAGATGTTGTAGTGGCTGAGAAAGCATCCCATCTCTCCCCGTGTAAGAGGACGCCCATGATACGGATCTTTATAATCAGGGAGCATCTTTATACCCATAGCAGTCACCTGAGACTCATTAATTGCCCTAGATAAACAAACACAAATATCAATTGCTATTAAAGTAATTAACAAATCAAAAGTAAAAAAAAAAAAAAAAACAGTAGCATTTTTCAGTTTCATTGAGCGGCTCCAGCGGTGTCCTTCCTCTCCAGTCTGTCTCCTCTGTGATAAAAATCACTTCCTCATTCTTGTTTCCTTCCCTACCCCGCTGATGTGGTCCATCAATCAACCTTGGGGGACTAAGAACGGAAACACCCCCACTCCCTGCCCAGATGTCCCGAGTGGCTGTATCTCTCTGCAGCTATGAAACCCCGCCCTCCTCCCTGATCTCCTGCAGCATCTCTCAACCCCCTATTTGATCACACTATGAGCTGGCAGTAGTAACTAGATGCACAACAATACACATTTTTTTTTGCTCATCAACATCACTATTTCCTCACCTATTGTTTCTCCTCAATGCTTCTCTGCATCTCCAATAATCTAATACTTTTACTAATAACTTAGGAATCACAGGGTCTTTTTGAAAATGGATTGAAGTTTGGGACAAACAATGCATAGTCCAAGACAATGGGACAACAATCGGGCTTGTCTTTACTATAACTAAGTATACTAATAAAACTACTAAAAGAGATTTTCTGTACAACAGCCTGTTTTTTTTTTTTTTTTTTGGGGGGGGGGGGGGTTCTGGGTGGACTTATACTTGCAGCCTAAATCCCATGCATCCCTTCTGCTGAATTTAAAAGTTGGCAATGACAAGGTTGGCATTGTGTGGGTTTGAAGAGGGCCAAATTTCACTTTCTCATTTGTAGCTCTTCTCAGGCAGGGCAACCCGAATTGGAATGCCCTACTGTGTGTATGCCCACAGTTCACCCTATTCACTCATCTTCCTGGCGTTCCCACAGTGGGGGCTCAGCTGAAACCAAGCGGCTCAGCAAAGCCAATCGGCGCACTTGATTTCACTTGGCTCCCTTTGGCTCTGCTACCAGCCAAATAGCCTGAACTGCTTCTAGCTGTGACATGCTCGGCCCTGCAATTCAGCAAGGCCTGGTGATCGGGGGATGAGACGAGGGCTCCAGGAGCAGGTGAGTGAAACTGGCGATTGGTGAGGTGTCACACTACGGGGCATCCCAATTCGAGTGGAACTCTGATAGTCCCGGAGTCATCCTCTTTAAAGGCAGCAGGAGTTCAGTTTTGCATATTGATTTTTAAGTGCAACCTGTAAAGCACTGGCTGATGTACCAGAAAACATATTATATATATATTTTGAGCCCTTTCCAACTTTTCCCATTGTGCTAGTAAGAAAATGAAATTTAGATTTCCATTAAAATCTCAGCTAGTGCTATCTAGTGGTTGAAGTAGACCAAAACTGGGCATTTTAACAATACCAGGTTTTGAGTCTTGTCCCTGGGGCATCTTAATTAGGTATAATACACTTTGTGAACTGCCCCCCCATAAGCCTTGGTGTGACCGGGCTGGCTAAAAGGGGTGCGCCCAGCTGCCACTATCTGGCACCTGTCAGAGGGCCACATGACAAGGCTCCGAGGGCCACATTCGGCCCCGAGCTTTGAGTTTGACATGTGTGATCTACATGGTTGGAATGAATGATGTGGGTCTGGCATGACAGGGGAAAAAAAAAAGAAAAAAAAAAAAAAAAAAAGGTAAATGTTACTGATGTAGACTGGGAAACATAACAACTGGGAGAAGAGGAAAAGAAACAGCGGACAAGCACCGACATGAAAGCCCTGTCACAACAGACAGAACCCAATCTTGCTAAGCCTGTCTGCTTTCTTTAGCTTTCTTTTACCATTAATGAATGATTTAATGGCATTTCAAGGAGTCTTCCTTTAGGTATTCCGTTTTCCCAGCAAGCATCTTGAGGTTTGGGCATTTGTTAAAGCATGTGATATAACATTATATATGGAGTTTGGGAAGGCGCCAGCTTATTTTCTCCGCATACTTACTATGTAAAACGAAATATGAGCCCTAAGAAGTCATTTCCCCAGGGGAGACTGAGCAGATGGAGGTCTGGAAGAAAGCAGACTTGGAAACACTTGACAGCTGGGCTAAAGCAGAGGATGAACGCTCAGCTGCAGCCGCCTCTGCCTGGGAAGTTATAAAGCCGTGAATACGAATTCCATAGTGAGGACAGACTTTCCTGGCCAACATCCAGGAACAAGTTCTACCAATGGATTGCTGCTGAGAAGCCACTAAGGCACAGAGGAGGAACGAGAAACCTCAACTGCTCTTTTCCCAGGAAGGACCCAAGACTCCATTCACTACTCCCCTGTATGTAGGAGTCTGGAGCCCACAATTGGTGGTAACATGAATTAGCAGAACTATTTGGCGTAGTAAGCAGAGCCCCAAATATCCTTACATTTTACACCAAATCTAAATCTTCAGACATGTCTTTCAGGCAAAATTTAGACAGATTTCTTCATTTTCCAAATACCAAACCTGTTGCTACTCTCCAAAAAGGGATAATTAAGAGGAGACCTCAAAGTGAAATTAAAGGGACATTCCAGGCAAATGGTTAAAAAGTAGTCTGCTTTCTGTTTGCCCCATGCCGGCTGCCAGGTGCTGCATCTTTCATTCACCAGTACTATGCAATCCCTGAAAAATCCTACAGAACTTACACCCTTCTCCTGTATCATATTTCAGACATCATATTAAAACATACATGTATGAGTCATCGTCTGCTACTGAGGAGGCCCTGCAGAAGGGAGAGAGTTCACCGAGAGTTATGGAGTATTGAGTTATTAGGTTTTGTTCCCTGTACAGGGGCACCCTGAATTGGCATGCCCCACTATGTGAAACCCCGCAAATTGCTGAGCAAATCTGACCTATCCCTGGACATACGGCTCTCTTTCAATCAGCCATTTGCTGTGCATATTGCAAAAGTTAAAAAAATAAATCAGTAGCTTATCCTAAATTGAATCCGCCGGCGCTCTCCTTCCTGCTATGTCTGTGTCTTAGTGAGGAAATCACTCACTCATTCAGCTTTCAGTCTCCTCCAATCAACCTTCAGTGGACCTTAGCTGTCTCTCTCTGCTATGAAACCTCTGCCCACCTCCCTGGTCACACTATGTGCTGGCAGTAATATTTGCTGGAAGTAATAACTAGAGGTACACCAATGCACTTATTTTTTTACTATGATATAGGTAAAGCACACAGTGTGCTTACATCACATCACTGTTACCACACCCATTGTTTCACCTCATTTTTTTCTCTGCATCTCCAATGCTCTAATACTTTTACAAATAACTTCGGAACTACAGTGTTTTTGAAAATGGATTGAAGTTTGGGACAGTGCAACGTGTAGCCCGAGACAATGAGGTAACAATCGGGCTTGCCTTTAGTATATGTTTAATGCTCGCCAGAAGGCTCTGTTTTTGGTGTGAGGGGCTGCATCCCCAGCATGTCTAGGGGAGGGAGTGCACAGAGCCCAAGGATGCTGGTGATGCAGCCCCCAATATTTACATCGGCGACACAGCCAGGAGGAAGATGCGTTTGGTGGCCTTTCCTACTAGTATCCTACTGAAGCTGACATTTAGGCCTGTTGAACCCCCCGCTATCTGATTTGGGAAGCTCCCCAGTTAAAAAATCAATAGAAACCCAGTTACAAAGCGAGGGTATCGGAGCCCGCTGGCAGCTGCATCCCTGCTACCCTCTAACAGGGAGCGTGCCTGCACCCGCCATTCACAAATGCCTGACGCATGCACACGCTCTGCGAAAAGGGATAACGATATGCGCACTCACCGTTAGACCAGGAAAGTAGGGGAGTTTGAGCGACCTGGGAGGTTTCACACAGCGGGACATCCCTTATCGATTCCCGGCATTGGGGCATGGGTTTTGGTCCACTTTAAGAGGCTATTATTGGGCCTGCTTAGCACAGGGAGCCTGGGCTGTATTACTACTGTAAGTGGTGGCGCAAATATTCACAGGGGCTTCAACAGTTCCCATTGTGGAGACCACTATTGTACAGTATATTGCCAAGCCTTGGTGAACTACTAATATTCCTCGTGAAAATAATAAGCCATCAAGAATCATCTGTCTGAACATAAACGGCAAATTCATTTAACAAAATATTCATGTTTTATTAAGACGTGGATCCCATGAATGTTCCATCATCCACAAGGCATCCCATCACTTCCATATGATCCATTTCCTGACGGCAAAAATCCCCATAAACGGATTTAGAACAGCTCCAACCATAGTTCTCCATAGAATGCAAATATGTTAAGCAGAGATCTTTACTTGGCTGGGCTCCTTAATTATGTATTTATATATTATAATTATGCACTATACAAGAGGAGCAGTTACTTATAGCATGCGCTAAGCTGAACTGTAAAGTTCAGGGTTCATACTGAACAAAGGTGTCCAGATCCCTGATCAAGGACTTCTGGAAGTTTGTGATTGGAGTTCAGATTCCGAACAGCGCCACTGGCTTCTCCCACTCGCTGGAGCTGCACCGTCAGCCAGAACTGCGATTTCAGAAGAGCTCCAGGGAGGGAAGCTGTATGCGATGTCAACTGCCCCGCCGCTACTGCAGTTTCCTCCAATGACAGCTGAGGCGGGGAACAGAGTATCTATGTCACTGGAGGGCATGGGGAGGTTTCCCAGTTATTATGCAGCAGCACAGCTCCAAGGGCCAAGTCCACATGCTTCAGAAGAGAAATAATGAAAGGAAACTGTAAACAATTTCTTCTGCAATTTATGAACAGAAAACCATCTAGAACAGGGCCGAACGTAGGACAGGCAAATAATTGGCTTTGCCTACATTATGACTTTAAGCCATCAGTTGGTAACTCTGACCTATACATAGCGCAAAATAAAATAAATAAAAAAAAAAGGGATTCTCCTCTAGGTGCTACCGGTGCAAACTAAAGTATCTGGATTTATCCTGAAAAGGGAAGACTGTTGAAAGACGCAGAGCCAGGAATGAAAGCTGGCCAAGTGTCTGCAGGTACAGATAAGCAATTTTGTTTTATTGTGGTGATAAAAAGTGCATCAGCCTAACTAGACCAGACTGGGACTCCCTAAAATTACCAAATCTGGTGAAAAACATGGCATACCCCACTTTCTGGACCAAACTATTCATTCCAGAGGCAAACTGGGTGCTACATGTACATGACCCCTAACTTCCTTGATGACCAAATACATAGATCAGTTACAACAAATATGTTATATGTTATTTACTAAGGTTTAAATGACTGTGGAAATTTAAAGTGGACCAATCACCCGTAGTCTGGAACCTAAATATTCCAGGACCAGCCGCTAGCCTACCACCAGTGTATCCTACACTGGATACCCGCTGTGTGTAACCCCCTGGGGTAATCTTACCTTCCCAGTGTGGTCTTCACCGGCGGCCACATCCCCAGTGTTGGGAGTGTGCACTTCACAGGGGAACCAGGAAGTGGCCACCAGTGCGCCGCTCAAATCTGCAGCTTTATGCAGCATATTAGTATGCGCCGCATAAAGCGCTAATTGGATGAGCGCCTGCACCGTGGGAACAGGAAAAGGTGAGCGAAACCCCCCCCCCAAATCCTACAGGCTGCAGTGGTCTTGTTTTGTGTTGATCCCATCAACTGGCAGCATGACAGACGGCCAGGAAGAGCACTGTTGGGCAACAGCACTGAAGCTGGACTGCTGCATCCCACATAACTCAGTAACGCAATAAATGTGCTTGGAAGGGGACATTTGTTTGGATGTGGCATATGGAATCCATGGGTCTCTATCTACAGCACATCCCAGCAGCTTTTAAAAGGACAATTAATCCGGTCCTGGAATCTGGACATGTTAAATCTTCAGCTTCTTGAAACACAGCCATAATCTATCAGGCCTGAAGTGGACAGACATAATCCAGACGGGTCCGTATTCCTCTAGGCATGGCTAAACAGGATTTGTTGTAGCGTCTTCCAACTCTGCTGAGACATCCAAGGCAAGAAATCTGTGCTGAGCAACCAAGAAGAGGTCTCGCCTTAATGCCCATTAGCAGGGCCGGATTGTGGTGTGGTGGGGGCCCCTGGGCACAAAATCTGGTGGAGGCCCCAGATACAGTATTTTTTTTCTTTAAAATAATAGTCCAGCCAAGTAACTGATTGGTGATTGTCTGGCACCCGCCTACTTACTGGAATGTCAGATCGAGTCCCTCGTGGGGGGTGTGTAGTCGCCCAGATGGTCCAGCAGAAAAAGTTCCCTGCATTGAGCTGCCAGCGGCTGTGCTTGGTGGCTTATGTGCAGTGAGCAGGCGCCGATTGACAGCTCTGCGCCCACCCATAACTGTAGTACGGCGGCTTTGCTGCTCTAAACACTCTGTCCTACCCTGTGGTGGCTTTGGCTGGGGTTTGCAAAAACAAAAAAAGGCTTGCCCAGGCGCGTCCCCACTGCTGCCGATAGCTTTGTTGCTGGCCCCGCGGCCCGTCAGACCAAAGACTGAAATCTTCCTGGACCAGACCATAACCCAAAGGTTGGTGGAGGCCCCGGGATGCAAGCCCCTTGTGCCCCCTCATAATCCTGCCCATTAGAACCCACATTGTTGCCAGGAAACTGGATGGGAGCATAATGCATTTAGCAAGTGAAATTCTGCCATGTGGAGCTATACCTGTCTTTTTCTCTTAAAGCGGTCCTTCACTCTGAATATAAGTCTATCTTATATGTTTCCCACACCCTGTACATACAGGTTGCCCACATTAAAAATCATCCTACCTGCATCTACTGCATGTTAGGAGCCTTTAAACATCCAAGATGGCGGCTCATGGAACATCAGGCAGCCTGCAAACAGGAAGCGCGTCCTGACTACTGACTGCTCTGCATTCTGGGATTGCTGACCTTTTTCTGACCCCAGCTCTGCTCTGTCTGAGCAAAGCACAGCTATAACCCGCCCCCCTGTACTTTATCCCACTCTCCTCTCCTCAGTAAGTGTGATGCTTCTGAGTCAAGATGGCGGCGCCCGTATCCTAAAGTCTTGAACAGAGTTGCAGCCCAGTGGGGGAAAGAATAAGTAAGTGACTAAAAACTTAAAATATATTAACTTTAGATGCTGGGGAATCATTTATTCTAAGTATGTCACACACCCCGCTTCAAGATAATCATTACATGTGGGGGGGGGGGGTAGTATGGTCTGAAGAGGGCGATTTGCAGAGATGATTAGAGGAAAGAAAGCCCCTCCCAGTCCATAAATACCTGGGACCTCCCAGTTTTCCATCTCTGCAGACGGCGAGCAAGTCAGAAGATGATGTCTCCTCCTTGCACAGGGGGATTTCAGGTAGCCGGGTTTATTCCCGGCCCGCTTTTCTCTCTATTTCCACCCGGTTATGTTTTTTATAAGTCCCAATACACATGCCTCCCAGTCTAGGCTGTATCCCGGGTGAGGGTAGAATGGCACTTTTAGTGCTCTGGAGCCATGCTCCACCGTGAGACCCTGTACCAGAGGGTAGGCGGTTATCCGGGTTGGTGACCCCGGTTTGGGATGCCCTGTCCCTTGGCCCCCCTTTCCTGATGCCCTTCTCCTGTGGTGGTGGGGATAAAATGTCGGGGGCCACCTTTTTTACCTCAGAGTTAGAATTTATTTACTGTGCATTGTTTCACTGCTACTGGCACCAGAGCTGAGGAGAACTTTTCTCCTCAGAAGTTGTAGTTGGGGGGTGGGGCCGGCTGTTGGCGCTGGCTTGTCCCCCTGGCTTTACTGTTTTTTGTTGCGGTGACTACCGCAATTGCCACAGCGCGGTTATTTGCGCTGGCGGTTCCATTAATCTTGTGAGGGGAGATCTCCCCTCACGCGCTGGCCACAGTGGGCGGGGCTGGGCGATTGCGCGTCGCCGCGGCCCGCACCCATTACATCCCTGGGGTCTTTGTGGTTACCGGCGCCGCGGCTGCTGTTCTTGCCATGGCGCCGGTATATGTGTGCGCTATAGTGTTTTTCTGAGGTAATTTACCTCACACATTTTGCCATTAGGGGCGCAGACCCACTGCGGAGCCCGCTTTCCGCTCTGTAAGGGGGCGGAGCTACGCATATCGCGCGCTCAGCGCTGGCCACGCCCACAGGCTCCTCTCTGCCTCTGTGAGCTGCGTGTGTGGTGGACGCCATTTACCTCACGCAGGAAGGCACAGTGAGTGGCCCTATGGGCCCTCTATATATATATATATATATATATATATATATATATATATTTACTTATATGTAACCCTTTATATCCGGCAGTCTTTCAGGTAGAACGCCTTAGGTTTTAAGGGGTCTTGGGTCCCTGGGTTAAATTCCATGTTAAAATCCTCCCACTTGGGACAATTATAAGGGCATCCCGGGTTGCTTACTAGCGTAATTCCCTCGGTCATTGCGACTACATATAAGTTCACCGTATGGAGGCATCCCCAGATACCGGGCTCCCCTCGGGGCAATCCCGGAAGTCCATGGGCTGTGGGGTATCCCTAACAGGGGATGACGTATTTCTATGTATACTATGTGCACAGCAGACTATTACACGGCAGTCAGAACCCCAGACGTCTGGGTCAGCACCGCCGGCGTCATCCCCTTCCCACCCCGTCTTGGCCCGTGTCCCGTGTGACGTTGTCACGGGTGGGCAGTCGCAATCTGATGTGTGTGCTAGATTGACTAATATTGAAAAATGTATTTCTTCTGCGGTTGCCAAGAAGGCTCCAGCTAAGAGAAAGCATTTGTCACCGGTCCCACCGACATTTGAATATGACGATGAGGATCGCCTGGATTGGTCAGATTACTCCCCTCTGGAGAAGGGGAGCTATTTGACGAATCGGATTATTCGGACGACCAGCTATTCGTTGGTGCGGACTCTGAGAAGGGGTCAGGGAGTTCTTTGGATACTCCTAACGTCCTTGCTCAGATGTTTGAGGTTCTGGCTATTTCTCCTCCAGAGGTTGCTCCTCATCAACAAGGGGAGTTTTATGAGGAATCCAAGCCGCGCTTGGAATTCCCTAATCAAAGGCATTTTGATAAGATTATTTCTAAGGAATGGGAGAGGCCGGCTCAGCTCCCAGGCATTCTTCAGAGTTGGGATAAAAGATATCCTTTCCCTTCGGACACGGTTAAGCGCTGGACGTCCCCCCCTGAGGTGGATGCACCAATTCTGGGGTTATCCAATTCAGCCGTTTTTGAATAACCCCGATTGCTCTTCTCTTAAAGATGGAGGGGATAAACGAATTGGCCAGATGGCTTGTCATGGTTTCGCCAGTATTGGGGCAGCCATACGGCCCTTTTTGCGCTTCATCTCTGCTGGTGGTGGCTACCAGGTCGGTGGTCAGAGACTTGTTGTCATCTTCCGGTTTGCACCCGGACAGTGACGAATTTCTGGGACTTAAACGTTGTGAGTTATACTTGTCTTTCATGTTAGCCGCCTTGGAGAGCTTCTGCTCTGATGGTGACTATAAGGCGTTCAGTTTGGTTGCGCCAGTGGGCGGCCGACTTTGGGCCAAAAAAGTCGCTGACGTCTCTCCCATTCGTGGGGCTATGGGTTTTTGGAGAAAAATTGGATTCAGTAGCTAAGGGGGGTAAGTTACCTCAACGCAAGAAGCAACAACGTCCCTTTCGCGGGGCGGCTTCTTTCAATCATTCCTTTCGCGGATCCAGAGCAGGAAGAGGTTTCGCCTTCCCTTCCACTAGAGGAGATTCCTGGAATAGGGGCAGAGGATGTGCCCGCTCAGGATACAACTGGGGTTCATAACCCAAAACCTGCGAACAAGCCTGCTCAGCAATGAGGGGGCGCCCTCACCCGTGCGGGTGGGGGGACAGCTGCGACACTTCTCTCTGATCTGGATTCGGGAGGTTTCGGACAAACGGATCCGGGAAGTCGTGTCTTCCGGCTACAAGTTGGAGTTCGAGTCCCGTCCTCCTCCGCTTTTCTTCAGGTCTAGGGTGCCCCCGGACGCACCTGGCGCACAGGGGCTTCGGGAGGCGCTTTTCAAGTCTTCTGGAGATATAGGTCATCTCGCCAGTGCCCCTATCAGATCAGGGTCGGGGATTTTACTCAAATCTGTTCACGGTCCCCAAAAAGGATGGCTCTATCCGGCCCATCCTGGATCTGAAGATCCTCAACAGGTTTATCAGGCTGTGAAAATTTCGCATGGAATCGCGTCGTTCAGCTATCCGCGCTCTCCGTCAGGGGGACTTCATGACGTCCATAGACGTCAAGGACGCTTTCCTCCATGTTCCGATTTTTTCCCGCGCACCAGAGATTCCTCAGGTTTGTGGTGGAAGATCGGCACTTTCAGTTTGTAGCTCTTCCTTTTGGTCTCACCACAGCTCCAAGGGTTTTTCACCAAGGTGCTCGCTGGGGTGATGGCTCTTCTTAGAGCGCAGGGAATTCGCATAGTGCCATATCTGGACGATCTCCTCATCATGGCATCATCATTCAGCCAAGCGGAATTGGACACCAGGACGGTAATATCCACTCTGGAGAGGTTCTGCTGGGTGATCAACTATCCCAAGTCCTCCTTTTACCCGTCCAGGATAGTATCCTTTCTGGGAATGTCTCTGGATACAGATCAGGCCAGAGTGTTCCTTCTTCAATCCAAGGTTCTTTTGATTCAGGAATTGATTCGGTCGCTCATGTCCATTCCTTGTCCGACCATTCCACTAGGAATGAGACTGGTGGGGTTGATGGTGGCCTCCTTCGAGGCAGTCCCCTTTGCCCAGTTTCACACAAGGACGCTACAACTCCATCTATTGTCTGTCTGGGACAGATCTCCTCTGTCGCTGGATCAATTCTTTCTGATGTCTCGCCGACCACTCAGGTGGTGGCTGAACTCAACCAATCTGTTGAAGGGCAGGTCTTTTCAGACTCCTCGTTGGGAGGTGGTCACCACGGATGCCAGCCTCTCAGGATGGGGGGGCTTCTGGAATGATTTTCAGGGGTTGTGGGGACCCCTGGAAGCCCACGAGCCTATCAACATTCTGGAATTGAGAGCCATCAGAATGGTTCTTTTTCGTCTGACTCATCTCCTGCAGGGCTTGCCGGTCCAGGTTCGGTCGGACAATCGGACGGCGGTTGCCTACATCAATCACCAGGGAGGGACTCGCAGCAGGAGTGCCCTCAGGGAAGTGTCATTGATTCTGGACTGGGCGGAGAGCCACGTCCTGTGCATCTCGGCAGTTCACATGCCGGAAGTAGAGAACTCTGAGGCGGACTCTCTGAATAGGTGGTCAGCCCGCAAGGGGGAGTGGCCTCTCAGTCCCAAGGTGTTTCGTTCAATTTGTCTCAGGTGGGGTTCACCGATGGTGGACCTCTTTGCCTCCCGTCACAATCACAAACTTCTGGCATCTGTGTCTCTGGCGAAGGATCCGCTAGCCTTCGCGACGGACGCCGTGTCCCTGAACTGGAGGGATCTGGGGTTTCTGTATCTGTTCCCTCCGTTTCCCATGGTAGCCAGAGTAGTGCGCAAGCTGGCTCTGGAAGGAGCGTCAGCAATTCTGGCGGCTCCAAGGTGGCCAAGACAGGTTTGGTTCGCAGACGTGGTAAGGTTAGCAGAAGATCAGTTCGTTCTGCCCCTGCTGCCGGATCTGCACACACAGGGTCATCTACGTTGCCCCAATTTACCAACGCTGGCTTTGACGGCGTGGCTGCGGAAACCTCCATCTTGAAGGAGGAAGGTCTTTAGGAAGAGGTTTTTTTCTTCCGTTTACTATAGGACTTGGAGGTCTTATATTGATTGGTGTGAGACTAGGGCTTTCCCTTGCAGGGAATTCTCTATTTCTAGAATCCTGGAGTTCCTGCAACATGGTTTGGATCTAGGGCTCCAACTTAATACTCTGAAGGGGCAGGTGTCTGCCCTGGCGGTGTTTTTCCAAAGATCTTTTGCGCTTCATCCGCTGATTAAGACCTTTTTCCAGGGGGTTACGCATGTGCGGCCTCCTAGGAAGGCTCTGATTCCGGTTTGGGATTTGAATTTGGTTCTTTCTGCTCTTCAGGGTCCTCCCTTTGAGCCCTTGCATGATATTGCCTTGTCTTCCCTTACTCAGAAGGTGGCCTTTTTGGTAGCTATCACTTCTGTTCGGCGTGTTTCTAAGTTGGCGGCTCTGTCCATTCAGGTCCCGTATTTTGAAAGACATCAGGACAAGGTGGTTTTCCGTTTTAACCCGGATTTCCTTCCTAAGGTGGTTTCTGCCTTTTCACTTAAACCAAGACATTGTTTTGCCCTCTCTGTGTCCTAATCCCAGTAACGAAAAGGAGAGGGTCCTGCATTCCCTGGATGTGGTTTGAGTTGTGAAGTACTATTTGGTGGTAACGTCTGCCTTTCGTAAGACTGATGCCTTCTTTGTGGTACCCTCTGGGCCCAAGAAAGGTTTTGGCGCCCGCTAAGTCTTCCATCAGTAAGTGGATTCGTCAGGCCATTATCGGGGCCTTTTCTGCTAAGGGGAGAAATCCTCCCCTTCGTGTTACTGCTCATTCTACTCGTGCGCTTGGGGCTTCCTGGGCTTTTCAGCACCAGGCCTCTGTTGAGCAAGTTTGCAAGGCCGCTACCTGGTCTTCTGTTCACACTTTTTCAAAGTTTTTACAAGGGTGATGTTTGGGCCTCAGCGGATGCTGTTTGTGGCCGCAAAGTTCTGCAGGCTGCAGTAGTTTAAGTTGTGCTTTATGCCTTGTTTTGGATCCCCGCCCTTTATGGACACTGCTTTTGAATGTCCCACATGTAATGATTATCTTGAAGCGGGGTGTGTGACATACTTAGAATAATACCATTTTGTGAATACTCACCTTGTAAAATGGGTATTATAAGTATGTCACACACCCCGCTTCAACCCGCCCTTTTGTATTCTGGATCCATCGTTTTGTGAACCTTGCGTTGTTATGACTAATATTTGGCTCTTCCTGGTCCCTTGCCTTACTGCTTTCTTTATACTGGGTAATGAGTGGGAGGTCCCAGGTATTTATGGACTGGGAGGGGCTTTCTTTCCTCTAATCATCTCTGCAAATCGCCCTCTTCAGACCATACTACCCCCCCCACATGTAATGATTATCTTGAAGCGGGGTGTGTGACATACTTATAATACCCATTTTACAAGGTGAGTATTCACAAAATGGTATTTTTAAAGGGTTTGGGCTTTTCAAAAATTCATGGTGACATCTATTAGTAAATACCTACACATGTGTACACGTATGCACATATATGGTATTAATATGCTGCCAAGTAGATTGTAGAGATTAAAAAACATTAGGATCTGCATGTTTTAGATATAGATTTTTAAGGACCCAACAATTTTAGATCCTATAGTGCCTGTCGTTCTTGTATTGCCCTGATTTGTATTCTGCATTCTATAGGCCCTCAGGGCTGTCATCAGTCCCTTTTCTGAAGTGGTTTTATGTATTTGTATTTATGTATATCTTTTTTTATTTTGTATATACATTATTGATTTGGTTGTAGTACATTGTCGCTGTTCACAGCCCTGTTCTTTGCACCTGACCTGGAGACCAGAAGAGATAATGCCACCCTATAGGGGACATGAGGAAGTAGATGGAAAGAGGGGAGTTTTGTTTGACTGGTAAAGAGTCCAAGGGACCACTTTGACAGTTCACACGCTGTGCTGGCTAGCATACCACCTGCCAGCAGCATTGGGTAGCATGCTGTATGATTTCATCTGAAACTTTCTGGTATCCGGGATGGGACGAACCAGACCAAATTGGCAAGCTCCAGGTCAAATTTAGCTTTGGCCTGGATCCAGAAGCCAAATTTCCCAGCATGGAGCTTTCTAAGAGGATACCCTATGAAGTTTCCTCTTTTCTATCACCAACAGTCAAAGAGGGCCCCCTACCCTCCTCTTGCATTTTAGCATATTTTGGTATAGATTTGTATTACTAAACCTTGTAATGAATGAAAAGGGAACAGCCCCTGAGTAAGGAAACAATGGACCAGACAACATCTCCCATCCTCATCCCGGAGCTGAAAACAAACCACAGCAAGACAAAATAGGCTGAAGCAGTGCGCGCTTCAACTCATTGCATTTACATTTTTTTAGGAGTTTTAGTTATATCTTGTTAATAACAGTTCTCTGCATTTGTAGCCCCAGTTTTTACTAATCTTGCTTGGCAGTAAAAAAAGAATTGTATTTTAACCCAGCAACTTACTTGCCATCCACAGCATCTGAAAGCTTAAAGTCAATCTGAAGCTCATACAGAACCCTCTTCATGCGATCTCTCCTATCTTGCCGCCTCTTGAGATTAATCAGGAAAATCTGTGAAGGACAGAAAAGGATGACAAGATGTAGACCAACGCTCATCTAAATTCAGTGGCTGAAATGTACAGGCCTAAAGTATTCCTCCATCGATGGAAGTCCGTGCTAGACTATTCATGCCTGCACAGAAAAATATAATACTGCTTTTTCCTTTTACTGCAGAAACTCATATTTCTTTAAAATGGACCTATAGTCCTTTTACCTGTTGGAAGCTGAGCCACGTTCTGTAGATAAGACTGTTGTGGCTTCAGCACTGCAGGGGATCTAGGGGAATTATTATCCAAATCAACCCATATATTCCTGTATAATAGGAAGTGTTCCCCATAGGAAAGAATAAGTATCCATATTAAGCCCAAGGGAATGTATGCAATCTATACCTTAAAGAGGAGAGCCACCTGGATTTTTCGCTGGCACTTTCCCAGAGCATCTCACCTTTCCAGTGAACCCACAGTCCATGCATGGGCTAGAAGCTAATCAGCGCACTCTATTTAGCTTCTCAAGTCCAGAGCAGCGAACAAGCTGAAAATGCGGCCCTGGACACACCGGCCATTCAGTAACTCCTGCCGCCGGAATGTGCCCTCAACATGGATGTGGCCAACGCTCGTGCCATTGGCTTGCCAGCTATGTAAAGATGCACAGGGAATGCTTGGACTTCCTATAGTGGGGCATTCCAAATTGGGACCCTGCAGGCAGAGGCAATTGGCTGGACCTAGTGTCTTTTAAACTCCAGGGTTGGCCAAATGGACCAGTGTTCTTCTTGAACCTGAATAGGCAGTCACGCACCATTTTCTGAAGGTGGTTGGAGTGTACTGAAATAAGAAACACACTGGTCCGCCTAGTGTATGACCCAATACATAGTATGTAAAGATTGAATACAGACTTTATTACATCTTCTAAAATTGATGGACTAAAGAAGATCTCCTTCCAGGGGTCTAGCAGCCATAGCTGGTTATGTTGTTACATGCAAGCAAGGCATCCAGACCACTTTTGAACTCCTTTAGTATATTCCCTAATACTTTTTCCTCTAGGAGAGGGTTCCGTAGTGTTAAAGAGAAGGATCCCCTCGCCATATCAAATGAAGTTATGCAATATGGAGAACAGTCCTGTCCATATTTACCTCATCCATTGCCATTTTATCTGGTACTTTTGGAGGGACAGACAAGAACATTGATGGTTCAACAGGAGGCCCCTTCACTGTGGAAAGCCAAATAAAGACAACTGTCAGTATTAAATGAATCAACCTTCTATCACAGCACAAAAGGTGCAATCAGTTAGAAAATGTCTAATTGGTAATAAAACAACTTCAAGCCAATAAGTCCAGACACATCTCCTAACATCCCACTAGAAACTCACCCATAACCTCCAGTTTGGTGTGTACAAAGTTATCTGCTTCATCGATCAGAGTGCTGTGAGACCGCAGAGGAACGGGGAGGTGGCCATAAACCTCTTTATTACAGATGAACATTTGAACATCTAGAGATAAATAAAAAAAACACATAGATCTGATAAACTATACAAGCTTATAAACTACAATCAAATCAGGGTCTTACAATAGATACTTAAGATCTCCAACTTGCAATGGATGGTTCATATTTACAGCAAAAAATGGGCCAATCGTAAAAATTATAATAAATATACTGGATGGTGGGAGGAAAGTTCACTTATACACCCCGGAATCAAGAGATATCCAGTCAGGCTTGTTTCTTTTGGAAGGAAGAGGAAATTGTGTGTGGGGGGGGGGGGGGCACAGGATGGATTTTATACCTACCAGGAGGAGAAAAAAAAACACAAGCTTGGTGGGAGTTTTTTCAGTTTGGGTGTACAAGTATAAGGGCGCCTCCTCTTATTAGCCAACGTGTTTATTTGGATTTTTCTTATTTACTATCAGAGCATTCCTGGACTGGACTGCACTGCTGAATAGAGCTGTTGCCCCTTTTCTACATGCAAAGTTCCAGCTCTCTCTATTTATTCTAGATTTTCCCCAGATCAGGAAGCCCAAATCCACCCCCCCCCCCTCGTATCACACGGTGCGAGACATACAACCTTAATGTATATATGTGTATGTGGGGGTTGCTGTCTGTATGAGGAGCAAGGGGCTGAAATAAACAGGAAAAGAGACAGCAGGCGCCCCTCCCTTCACAGACTGAAATGTAGCATTTTTCATTCTGTGAACTTCATGAGCTAAGCAGAGAAACAAAAAGCATAGCCTATTAATATTAATAAGCTAAACTGTTCTGGGAAGAGTTTTGCTATTGTATTGTAGCAGAAATCAGCTAATTGGGAGGTAGGACATGTACACCTTCATGTTACACTTATGCTCGAGAGGGCCTTTCTAGGGGAAATATCTGCAGCTTTTACCTCTTGGCATGCAATGTACAGTAAAATGAAACACCATTTGGCTTAGAAATAGATTTAATGCGGTTAGCAAAAGACGCTGTTGGGGCCCAGGTAACTGATGGCAACCAATGCACGGACCTGTGCACATGCACCCTGCAAATCCAACTGACTACTGGCTGTCTTGCATTGCCGATTTACTGCCGGGTGAGTAGTAAAGCTCAATCTAAGGCAAAAAGCAGGGCATCACAAATCAGGATTGCCCAAGTGGGAATGCATTAGCAGACCTAATTCTAATTTCTAGCAAAATTTACCCTGAAAGGTTTTTTTTAATTTTTCTTGTGATTTAAAGTGGAGCAAAAACCTAGGATCTTGGCTATTCCTGGTTTTGGTCTTTTTCTCTGGGGCATGTTAATTTGGGATGCCTCACTATGTAAAGCCCTGGTGATCGTCAAACATTTCTGACGTCCCACGCTGGATGCGCAGACTCTCTTCCAATTAGCGATGTATGGCATACAGCATTGTTTGGAAACAGGGATCTGGCATAGAGAAAGGGGAGAAGCCGCATCCCAGGTCATTCTGCGGTGTACTCCTTCCCCCTGCCTATCTGTCTAGCTGGGTGCTGGAGCGCACCACAGCAATGAGAGGATGAGGATGTGGCTGCAGCCCGTGCATGTACCGTGGGATCACTGGTGAAGTACAGTGGCCATCTCCATGGGTTTCACACAGTGGAGCATTCAAATTTAGGATGCCCCAGGGGCAGGTATTTTTTTATAATTCTCATTAAGTATACATTCATATTGGAACAGGTCAGCTGATGCCCAGTTTAACCTGCCATCTTCCCAAGTCCTGCCTTGGACTTGAATATCACTGGAAATCAATGACCAGACTTACCAGCTTGTCGGCAGGAGAAAGCAAACACTATGATATCATCATACGCCCAGGTGTAGTCAGGATGAGGTGGATAGAAGTCCAAGTGTTTGCTGGCCTCTTTCCGCAGATCAATTAGAAAGGTAGAATGGACCATGGGGACAGCAAAGCAGCCACGACGCTCTCTTCTTCTGATAGGCATGTAGGCTGGGGTCCGCCTATAATAACCCTGGGGTAAGGTACAGCATAGCAAAAATATTAGCAAAACTAAGCCAGCAAAAAACATCTTCTGAATAGAAGATGGACCATATTTATGCTTTATTTTAAGGAAGGGAGAACCCCAGGAGTTCATATGCTGGTTAGCAATACCTAAAGCTTTCATCCTGGGCAGGCAAAAATATCTCGTCACTGTAAACTCAAGGTTTATTTAAGATATACATAAAAGTGTGACTAAGAGGGTTATTCATCAAGGGATAGCACCAGGTAGTGCCTCATAGTGACAGGCAGAGTCTGGTGAATGCTGGGCGCTGTACACAAAACCACATTTATGAAAGCGAATCTGGTGAGCGAATAACAGCACCATGTAGCATCCGATTCATCATTACAGATGGCTCAGCTTATAGTTTCGGCGCTCTAGCTTCCGGAGCACCAGGTATTACCTGTCGCTCTCCCATACTTTTCAATGCATGTTCCTTTTCTTCTGTTTAAACAGGGTTTTTTTATTTTTTTTATTTTCAATTAAATAATTGTGCCCTGGCCTAGAAAAAGTCATTTGTTGAAAACTTTTTTGATTTTTTTGTTTTTTTATGCAGAATTGTATTTACAGGTCTGGCACTAAAGTGTTAATATCAACACAAAGTAATTCCATGCGTTTTCATTTTTCTTTGTGTCTTTCGTTTTTTTTGTTACTGGTGGATATGAGTTCAAAAACACACTTTAATCACACAGCGTCTGCCGCTCTATGCTATAGCGACCAGATTGAGAGCGCCGACGCTGTGTGTCGCTGAGAGTTGCTTACAGCATCTACTAGCGGGGTCGCTCTAAGCGCCGCTATACAGACGCTCATCTGCCAATAACTGTCGCTAGTAATGACTAAGCCTCCACGATTTATTGAATCAGGGCCTTTATGTAAGATGTGGACATAGGTCAGTTGTCAACAGATGTGCACCCATCTTGACTTTTTAAGAGGCTGGGAGGCTACTGACTGCCCAGATTTGCTTTGGTCCAAAGGAAATTAAGAAAAAAAAAAAAAAAAAAAGTTTTAACCCTTTAAGTGCCAGCCTACCTGGAGTTTTTGTCACACTCTGTTGCCAGACCATTTTGCACTATTTTGCGCTCCCCATGTTCAAATGTGATTTTTGAAGGGATTTCCAGGGATTTCCCAGGAAAATGATATATTGTTTTTTTCAGCAGAGTCTGGGCTTTAACATGAAATGTCTTGTTTGTCATTTGTTAGGTGTATTCTTAATATTTTTGGGTGAAATATGTGCAAAAAAAAAAAAAAAAAACAAAAATTTTTACATATTGTTGTTTTTTTTGGAATAAAAAATGTAAGTTTGTCAATAAAATCTTATTGCGTGTGAAATCCCAATTTCTCCCGGTTACAGCGGTACCACATATGTATTGGTAGACACCCTTTCCTGCCCAGGAGACTCCCCCAAACTGAAACAGCGCTTTAGGAGATTTTCAGATAAAATACAACTATGCTATGCAATATGCGCACCTTGCGGTTTTTCCAGAAAAACAACCCTTTACATTTGAAATACCCCCAACAAACTATATATTCTCTGGAAGTACACACCTCAGGCTTTCTAGGCGTACCAAGCTTGTGGATGTGGCCATAGTTTTCTGGAAGTAATCCCTCAACGTAATCTTTGGTTGCAAAGAGTTTCCCTAAAAAAAGGATAAAAAAGCAGAATCAAAGCCACATTTTCCTAAAAAAACTATATACAAACAAGAAAAAACAAGTTTAATCTGAAAACGCAACATCCCCCGAACAGAACAACACCCAACATGCATAGGTTCTGTCAAGGGAAGAGTTGCCAAACACCCCAAAGTAAAGCATGCGCATAACGGTAATTTTACTTGAAAATTTCAGCTCTGCAGACAAAGTGCGCACCTTGCGATTTTTCAACCAAAACAACCCTTTACATTTGGAATATCCCCCATAAACCATATATTCCCTGAAAGTACACACGTTAAGCTTTTTAAGGGTACCCAGCTTGTTGTAGTGGGCTCATCTTTCTGGAATTAATTCCTCAAAGAATTCTTTGGTTGCGCAGGGTTTCCCTAAAAAATTTATAAAAAAGCTGAATAAAAAACACCTTTTCCTAAAATATAAATATGCAAACCAGAAAAAACAAGCTAAGTCTGAAAGCGCAAGGTCCCCCGAACAGAACAATACCCAACATGCATAGGTACTATTAACCCTTTTAATTGCCAGCCTACTTGAGATTTTGTCACCCTCTGTTGACAGGCCATTTTCCCCATTTTGCGTCATGTTTTGCGACATGTTTTGCGCCATTTTTGCTGTAACTTTCAGAAAAATTATATATATATTTTTTGCAGCAGAGTTTAGACTTTAACATGAAATGTCTTGTTTGTAATTTTTTTTTTTTTTTTACAATATTATTAAGTGAAAAAAAAAATAAATAAAAAATTTTTTTTAGAAAATTGACTCCTTTATTTTAAATAAAAAATGTATTTTATTAAGGAAAATCATATTGCATGTGAAAGCCCCATTTCTACCGATTAGAACGGTACCACATATTTATCGGTAGCCCCCCGTTCCTGCCCAGGAGACCCCCCTAACTGAAACAAGTATTTTATAACATTCACAAAAAAAATACAAATACCATCCACACTACAAAGGGTTAAATCGGGAAAAAAATGACATAGGGTCCCCCCTCCCAGGGGAGGGAGACCCCATTTTTTTTTTGATTTTTAAGGGTTAAAAACCCTTAAAAATCAAAAAAAAAATTGACGTGGGGTCCCCCTTACCCACAGTAACCAGCCCGGGACCAGCTATGGGGGCTTGTAGGCACAGAGTGGGGGGGCCAGCTTTTGCGGCCCCCCCACCCTGCAGCCTACGAGCCCACATAGCCCATGTGGGCCCGGGCTCTTCTGCCCCCCCCTGGCCTTTGGGGAGGCAGGTAATGGGGGTGCCGGGGGTTAATGGCAAGCCACCCGCTAGCGCAGGTGGCTTGCCATCCCCCCAGCCTTGTGAACTGGTATAGGGGTCATGGACCCCTTACCAGTTCACAAGGGGTTAAAAGTAAATAATGACACACACACATAAAGAAAAAAATATTTTATTAATTTTTTTTTTTTTTTACACTGTACTCACCTCCCATCCATCCTGGAGCCCTCTGTCCCTCGGCGATCACTGGCTTCTGCTCACTTGCTAGAAGCCTTTTATAGCTGCTGGATGACAGATTACAAAGGGTTAATCAAAAAAAAAAATGACATAGGGTCCCCCCTCCCAGGGGGTCCCCCTGACGTGGGGTCCCCCTTACCCACAGTAACCAGCCCGGGACCAGCTATGGGGGCTTGTAGGCACAGAGTGGGGGGGCCAGCTTATGTGGCCCCCCCACCCTGCAGCCTACGAGCCCACATAGCCCATGTGGGCCCGGGCTCTTCTGCCCCCCCCTGGCCTTTGGGGAGGCAGGTAATGGGGGTGCCAGGGGTTAATGGCAAGCCACCCGCTAGCGCAGGTGGCTTGCCATCTCCCCAGCCTTGTGAACTGGTATAGGGGTCATGGACCCCTTACCAGTTCACAAGGGGTTAATAGTAAAAAAAATGACACTGACACACAGAAAAAAAAATCTTTATTTTTCTTTTTTACACCATACTCACCTCCGATCCGACGTCCCTCGCCGCTGTCACTTCACTGACAGATGCCGGTGGTGATCGGCGCAGGGCGGGTGACAGGCGAGGGGGCTCCGATCGGAGCCTCCTCACCTGACACCCGCTCTGCTCCGATCACCACCGGCATCTGACAGATGCCGGAGCTCGGAGGGGGTATAGGAGGAGCGGGATGACGTCATCCCGCTCCTCCCACAATGGGCGGGGCTAAGCGGCGGCGGCCATCGCCGCCATTACAAGAGGTGAGGACCCGGAAGAGGGTCCTCACCTGAAGACTGCGCAGCCCAGGGGGGGGATCGGACCCCCCCCTGGTGAAGAGGAGACCCGGACAGAAGGCTCGGGCGCGGAGGTGAGTAAATGACAGTTTTTTTTTTTTTTTTTTACAGCGGCGATCGGCGATCAGCGCTGGAAACGGGGGGGGGGGGGGGCGGCTGGTTTCGGGCCCCCCCCTGAAGACGGAGGACGACGGGGGGGCGATCGGATGCCCCCCCAAGGAAGAGGGGACCCCAGGCTTCACAGGGATACCGGAGGTAAGTGATTTTTTTTTTCTATTTTTTAACTGTTTGGGGGAAATGCCAGGCACGTAGTTTCTACGTGCTTGGCACTTAACGGTAGGAGAAGCAACCACGTAGAAACTACGTGCTTGGCATTTAAAGGGTTAAATGCAGTAATCAAAATAAATCCAAATAGAGGATACCACTTTCTACAATGTTCTGCTCACCTGACTGGTCATTCCACACCAGAAGTTAGAGTATGCTGCCCTGGACTCCATCATGGGAGCCACTACAGTCTTGTTCTCAGCAATTAGCAGACGTAGGGTGTCCGGGTTAGTCAGAAGGTTATCAGCGTCTATATACTGAAAAACAAAGAAAATCCATAACAAAATCAAGGATCATAGTAGATCAGATTTATTGGCAGCAGCCTAAACAGGACCTTCACCGTGAATAAGACCCTTATACGTTTCCCCCTCCCTGTACATACAGATTGCCCACATTAAAAAACATCCTACCTGCACCAGTACATTTTCTGAGCCTTTAAACATCCAAGACGGTGGCCCATGGAGTCTCAGGGTGCCTGCAAACAGGAAGTGTCTTCTGACTGTGCCGCTTTGTATTTTGGGATTTCTGTCTTTTTCCTGACCCCAGCTCTGTCTGTGCAAAGCACAGCTATAACCCCAGACCCCACCTGCACTTTCCACCCTCTCCACTACTTAGTATGTGAGGCTTCCTCGAGTCCTGAACAGAGTTGCAGTCCAGCTGTGTAAAGCATAATAAGTAAGCAGCTAAAAACAAAACAATATATTAATTTCAGATGCTGGCGAATAGTTTAAGGGTTTGGGCTTTTCATTAAAGGATGCTTAAGGTCCGGTTTATTCATGCTCACTAATACTTATAGTGATACTGCAGGCAAAGGTAATTGTTACACCATTGCTTTGGGCTCCATATTTTTTTAAATTGAAACAGAAATGGCAGAGATAACAGCATTCTCTTTTTCAGCCCGTCCCCCAATCAGCTCAGCAATGCGATTGCTTGTTCATCCCTTCTCCTGCCCCTCCATCTGCCTCCTCCACCAGATTCGTCACATTGCTGTCCGCACAGAGAGACGATTATTATGCAGCATCATAGATCCAAAAGCCACGCCCACTTTTTTTTTCAGAAGAGAGGTATCTCGGCCATTTCTTCTTTAATTTAAAAACGAAAAACAGTTTAGGACAGTGCCAAATGTAGCCCAACACAATGGTGCAACAATTACCTTTGCCTGCAGTGGCACTTTAAATTAAAATGGCAATAAAATAACTATATACATAATAATATTAACATTTTATACACAAAAGTAAAAAAAGCCACACCACTATCTAACAAGATTATTAGATGATAATTATTTTTATTTGTAAGTTGGACTTTGGATATGAATTGCAACATAAAAAGTACAGCCAAATTAACCACCTGCAATTGCACATTTTTACATCATTGAGATACATCATTGTTCACATGTGTTAAAGATATATATATATATATTTTTTTTAAGTTTGGAAACACAGGACACTGGGCTAAATAGAAAAATTGGTGATTTACTGGACTGAAATTAAGCCCGCTCCAGGACATTAACATTTTGTCTTTCAAAGCATACTTGAGCAGCTAAGGCTTTATGCCTGGGGTTATTGTTTAACGACTGCCCTAATAATGGTCTTGTCCGAAGGCCTCATTGTAAATGTAAGTATATGTGCTTGTGCCAGTTTTTATATGTTCTTCATAACCTCTCAGACCCACAATGTTCAGTTAAGCAGGTTTGTGGCCAGTTCCTTCAATATTGGTTGATGACAAGATACATGAAATATTCTCCAGAAGGAGGCCACAGGAATAACCCTAAAGCACTGGTGATACGGTCATGTTGGATGAAACAGCATCAATGTTGCACAAAGCAATAGTGAACAAGATAGCAGGGATTCCAGCGCAAACAGTGGGTCTAAAAAAATGACTACAGGCGAGGTTGATACAGTACAAGCAAATGACATACATGAGTGGCAAACTGGTAAAAAAATTCAAAAAATGTATTTGTCGTAAAAAAATACTTGCTGTGAATATGGGGTAATGTTTCGGCCCTGCACAAGAGGACATGGGCAGACTGGAGGTGGCAGAAACTTTTTTATTTAATGAAATGGGAGGTTACTTGTACAATGAAAGATTGAGGCAATTGAACACTTAGTCTGGGCAAGACGTAGGACACTTTCCCTGATGTAGTGACAGAGCCATCCGTCACGAAACGTGTGGGAGGCGGGGTGCTGCATTCTCATTACTTTGCACTGGTAATGTACGAATATCACTAATTGTTTTTGTATGGCTGGCACCCATCCGGGTTCTACTTTGCTTAAAATGGAAAATTTAAAAGGGATAGCGCCAATTAAAAAGACTAGCACAAGCACTTTAGTTGGGGTAGTAGGAATTTATGGATTGGAGTGCACCTAGCACCGTTTGTAAATAGGTGTAGGATATTGTATAATTATTGGAGGGGGGGGGGGGGGTAATATGGCCTTTTCTTGATTGGGTTTGGATAAGTTGTAATAGTGCACGATATGTAGTGTCGGCATAAGTGTTTTTAATGATGTTTTAATTGTGTCTTGTCTGTTTTGCCCAATATAAATAAAAGATTTATATGGTTTTTGTAAATAAACATAGAAACATAGAAGGGTGACGGCAGAAGGAGACCATATGGTCCATCTAGTCTGCCCTTATGTATATACTGTATGTTCTCTTTATCTTAGGATAGATGTGTGCTTATCCCAGGCATGTTTAAATTCAGTGACTGTTGATTTTTCAACTATGGTGGTGCGGATATTTGCTTATGGTGTGGTTGTGGGGAATCTTAGGGTTATTCCCGCTTAGTTTTGCTACTGAGGCAATTGAACATATTAATTTTAAAAAAGAGCCTTTGTGTGGATCCAATTACTAACTATAAATATATAAAAGGCCAATACAAAGAACAAAAATAAAAAACATATTCCTAGGATACTTCAAAGGACAAGGGGCATCATTTACATATGCATATCTTTTCAGGGTGGGAAAAGAGGGACACACTTTAAAGCCACACCCCCTCACCAAGCCCAGGCCACACCCCATACCACATTTCCTGCCCATTGGCAATGTGATCAGAAGAGAGGAACGGGAGGGAGAGAGGAATGGATAGGAGCAATAGATGTGATGAGTAGGGGGGCAAGGGAGGGATGGATGTATGGCTAGAGCTAGGAGGCGTGAATGGTTGGGAGAACTGTGGGGAGAGGGAGGGAGCAAGGGATGGGTTGAGCTAGGAGGAGAGGGGAAGGATGGATGGGTAGAGCTCCAAGGAGCAGATAGATGGGCAGGACTGAGATGAGAAGGATGGATTGGACGAGCTGGGAGGAGAGATGAATGGATGGGAGGCTGGGGCAAGGAGGACCATTACAGTGTTCCAAGACTATTACAGTGTTTTTAGTTTGCCCATACTGTTCTGCAAGTTATTTATTCTGTATACATCGAAGATTCTCCAACTTTGTATAGGTGAATCAATCGGCATTAAATCAGCATTAAATTGATGCAGATCTGCATGTTAAACCTCAAAGAGGGACAAATAAAGGAACAAGGAGCAGGGGGGGCATGCACTCAAAAGAGGGACAAGTCCCTCCAAATGAGGTATGAGAGGTATGCAGATGGAACAAGTGTTGTCAAACTTTGGCATGCCCCATTCAGTGAGGTAAGTGCAAAACTGGCAATAGGAGGAACTGGATAAGAGAAACACAAATAATGTTTAAAGTGGAACAAAACTCACCCTGGAGTCTAAAAGAGGCTTACTGCCTCCCCCGGGAAATCCTGAGCTGTGTAAAACCCTCCAAAGCCCATGGCGCATGCGCTGCCGGCATCACTCACCTCCCATTGTCCCGCCGCTACTAAAGATGCCACGCGCTGCAGATGTGTGCAGCTGGGGATTCCATTCAGCTTCTCTATCCGCACATTAATATGTGTGGTGGGAGGAGCTGATTGGACGAGCAGCACCTGCGCTGTGGGCTTGTGGAGAGGCGAGTTTGCCTGGAGTTCTGGGGGGTTCACACAGTGGGGCACCCCAAACCGCCGTACCCCGGGGGGGGGGGCAAATCCCAGACCAAAACCCGGGATAGTGAAAATCCCAGGTTTTGGTGCACTTTAACTTGGTCCTAAGATTTAGGAGATTAAGGTGTCCCATAAGCTGCATCTCCCTCTCATCTACAGCCTGTGCTTTCTCATTTCTTAATGTGTGGTAATCCTCCCCTCTTCCCATTTGTGAAGATAATGTATTATGGTTAATTATTCAGATTTATGGATTTCCACTTTATACTGTTGATTGTTTAAATTTCCTGATTTCACTTTTTTGATAATAATCTTTGATGAAAATTGCACTTTGGGGTTAGGGTTAGTGTTTTTAGGTTCTTTGTGCCGGCACAAACAATATAGATATTTTAGAGGGTTTTCTAATACTTTTGATATTTGGGGCATAGAGGACTATATATAGGTATATACCTTTGTCTATGGTTCTACATTGGAATCTCTTGGATATCCACTGGATGTGGCGATAATGGGGAGTTTAGTTAGTGTATTATGCTTTAACAAAAATGTAATTCTTAGTTTGACTTAGTGAATGGTGCTCCTCATTGTGAGGAAGGTGTGATCAAGACTCAAGTCCACTCATTGTTGCTTCTTGGTCCTAAGATTTGTGGGGTGTCCTGGGCCCCATTCTTTTTAATATATTTGTAAGTGACATAGGAGAAGGCTTGGTAGGAAAAGTTTGTCTGTTTGCTGATGATACAAAGGTTAGTAATAGGGTGGATATTCCTGGAGGTGTCTGCAACATGGAAAATGATTTAGCTTTACTGGACAGATGGTCAAAACTGTGGAAACTAGAGTTTAATGTCTCTAAATGTAAAATCATGCACTTGGGTAGAAGGAATCCCTGCTCTGAGTACCGTATGGGCAGCACTGTGTTATCCAGGACCTTGGAGGAGAGAGATTTAGGGATACTGATTACTGATAGCTGCAAGATGAGTGGACAGTGTAGCCAGGCAGTGGGAAAAGCAAGCAGGATGCTCGGCTGCATAGCTCGAGGCATCACCAGTAGGAAGAGGGAGGTTGTGATGCTGCTGTATAGAGCCCTGGTGAGGCCACAGCTAGAATACTGTGTGCAGTTCTGGAGACCTTACCTGCAAAAAGACATTATTCAAATAGAACGTGTCCAAAGGCAGGCAACGAAAATGGTGGAAGGACTTAAACTTAAAACTTATCAGGAGAGACTTAAAGAACTTAATTTGTACAGTCTGGAGGAAAGAAGGGAGAGGGGGGGCATGATTGAGACCTTTAAATATGTGAAAGGATTGAATAAGGTTCAGGAGGGAAGTGTTTTTAAGAAGAAGCTTAATGATAGAACAAGGGGGCACAACCTGAAGCTAGTCGGGGGGGAAGATCAGGAGCAATGTTAGAAAATATTATTTTACAGAAAGAGTAGTAGATGCTTGGAACAAACTTCCAGCAGGAGGTAGTTGAAAAATCAACAGTCACTGAATTTAAACATGCCTGGGATAAGCACACATCTATCCTAAGATAAAGAGTACATACAGTATACACATAAGGGCAGACTAGATGGACCGTATGGTCTCCTTCTGCCGTCAACCTTCTATGTTTCTATTTATTGCAGACAAATACATAGGAAAGGAATTTTTCACTTATTAGGCATAATTGGCTATTGTCTGGGAAGTTATTGTTTGCCCCTCATGGACCAACATAATGAGTGGTTCGCATGGGTTGAACAATATGAATGTGTATTTATTTCAACCTGAAATACTACGCAAGTACTTGGCGAGTTCTTGCTGCATTCCGAGGTTTACAGGCGCCACATTCCTTCAAGTGCTATAGCATGAATCCTTACCTTCCAGGCATTTAAAATGTTACAGAGAATTTTAAGTCTCATAAAAAAATCAGTCTTCTATAAATCACAATGAAAAAAAGGAAATGCTTATGTCCATCTAACGTAAGTCCTCCCTTCTATTTGCACTGCACGGGTCTAGCATAGAAAGCAGTCCTGGGATTAGTAAAGTACATGGCCTGCCAAACACGCTGCAATATTTTTACAGTCTCCCTTATCTATACAAGAAGATCAAAAGAAACATTAGAAAAGATTTTAAAAAAATGTATGCGTGTCTACAAAGCGCACATCACAATAACAGATGTCTCCGCAGCCACAAGCATATAATAAAACTACTGGCTCCGAAATATAAATGGCAAGACATCCATTATTACATAGCTATTACAATACCTTGAGGTTAGGCTACAAATTAACAAAAAAAAAAAATTCCAGAAGGTTTGTTACATACCATGATGTAATCCACCCACATTTCTCGCGCGGAGGTCAGAGCCGCCTGACGTAACTTCATAACATATTCATACCGGGATTGGGACCAGTGCTTTGGCCCTTCCTCATCCTGATACCATCTAAGATAAAGAATTGTAAAACATAAAGAGATATAAACATATGAGATATGGGGAAGCAACAGAAGGGTTAATGCACTATTTGGAAAAAGCTGAGTAAATATCTCCTAAGACAAAAAAATTAGTTAAAAAAGGATACATGCGCTGTGTGCATGGCAGAAACCGGAACTTTATGTTATAACAGAACAACCACATTACAAAACATAGTGTACAATGACCTTAAAGAGGACGAACAGTCAAAAATTACTTAAACCAGAACACCACAACAAATGCATCCCTCCCCAGGGCTATTTAGATTGCTGCACATCATTTATTTACCCTTTTCCAACACCTGCTGTAGCAAACTTAGAACCAAAATAGTGGTTTGTGAATTTGCAGGCCACCAGCAAACAGGAAGTGCTGCTGGGCTTCCTGTTGCTGTGTATTGTCAGTTGAATCCAGGCAGCAGCATGGCTGAGATGCTGGGAGAGGAAGCTCCAAAATGGCCGCTACCTTTCTTTTCCAACTGTGCCAGGCTGTTGATCTGGTGTCTAAAAGACTCCAGGGCCATTCAAGTTCCACCTCCTGGGGCATCCCGAAATGGTATGCCCCGCTGTGTGAACCACCCAGATTGCCAGTTTCACTTGCAGCCCTCTGTGTCTTTGCATCGTGGTCGCATCCCCCCTCTCTTCCCCTGCATCTCTGAATGGCAGGCGTAGGCACGCCACAGCTAGAAGCTGAGCAGGGGATGCTGCTGGTGGCGCACTCCATGTTCATGATTGATAGAAATATGCAGAGCCTTTATGAGGTCTCAGACGCCCAGAAAGAGCAGACCGAGTGTACAATCTCCTCTAATAATTACACAGCCGTCACTTCCTACCTGTTGACAAGCATTTCAGGCTATTCGTCCTCATCGGCACAAGTCATGAAGTGATGGCTGTATAGACTTGGCAGCACCTTTACCTTGTTTCATTTGAATAGGGTCTTTTGGCCCAATTTCATCATGGGTCTTACTCCAAGTAGGTTGCCCCTTCTGTTGTGTGGTCCCAAGTCTTAATCCACATATAGTCATCACTTCCAGCCTTGTGCTGATGCAGGTCATTAGCCCATATCCATGAGTAGCAGTGCTGGCTGGTTAAATATTAGAAGGTATACTCAAGCATTGTACACCAGGCTCACTCTCTCTGGGCAGATGCAGTATCACAAAGAGATCATTTGCATGGTTCCACCTTCTGCTAAGCGTTGAGGGTAAATACTGTAATTTATGCAATTTGCTCCCCGTGTGAAACCCACCAGATCGCCCACTTTCACTTATCTTTCCCCGCTCCCACGGCGCATGAGCAGGGCACTTGTCCAATGAGCACATTATGCAGCACATACTAATGCGTGGCATAAAGCCGCCGATTTGAACTGCCATATCCCCGGCTCCCCTGTGGAGTGCGTGCTCCCAGCCTAACTGAATGGCTGTACGTGGGGACCACACAGCTGCAGAGAAGCCTGGGATGCGGCTGCTGGCGAAGACAGTGTCGCCGGGATCAGGCAAGATTACCCACGCCTCGGTTTCAAACAGATGCCCCTGGGGCAGGATAGCAGCCAGTCCTGAAAGATTTTAGAACTCTCACTGTGGCCACCACTATTAGGCAGGTAAGATTAGTTTTGCTTTTTTATTTTTACCCCCTAATTCACTTTAGCAAAACACTGGGGGGGTCATGACCTGTACTTTAAGCCTAACATGGGTTCCCCCTCTGGAATAATCCTTGCATGGACTCCAGCAATGGTAGCCCCCATATTCCTCTTCTGACAGGTTCTAATCAGGCTCTATAGACATCATCCCATGACTGTATGCAGACAGGAAACGCTACTCAAGTCAAGTTTGCGAACATGTCAGACACTCGTTTTCCCCCCAGGGGCTAATGTGAAACTGCATACCATTTACTTACTGCAAAGACAAAATCATAAAGTACTCCTAAGAAGAAGCACTTAGGGAATATCCATGTGTGAGAAGATTTTGAAGCATTAGATTGCATTAGGGGCCACCAGCCACAAGGTTGGCAATGGGCTGATGATTCAGACGTATCTAAAAAAGTATACTGCTAGGAGGAAAAAAAGACTACAAAACAAGCTATCCAAGATGTGTATGTTACTATGCTTGAAGGTTTGCAAGAAGTTTGAGCTGCCCTACTATCTAGACCCAAGATATACGTCATCAATAGAATGGAGCATGCACTTTTGTGTCTACTCCACTCAGGCCCGGATTAACGTCGGGGCGGACGGAGCTGCCGCTCCAGGCCCCTACGTTAAAACAGGCCCAGCAGCCTGCAAATGCGGCCTGCATAGGCCGCCCGGCGCCCGCTGTACAAAGGAAAAGGGCCGGCCGCCATGCGGGCACTGTAACAAGTGTCCTTACCTAGGCCCCCAGTTCCGGCCGGCGTAGACGTAGCCTCACGGTGACCTGCGTGCCCCATGTGATGTCGGGGCACGTAGCAGGCTCCTCCCCCCCAGCAGTCTGCCACTTGACGCAGGTCCCGCGGCAGTAGGAGCTTGAGGCTCACCAGACACCCCACAAAGGTACCCGTCAAAATCTACAGCACCAGGCCCGGGATGCTCTTAATCCGGCCCTGACTCCACTGCTGTCATTCCCAGCAGCCACCACTTCAGTGTCCCCACTGCAAACTATGTGTCTTTCCACCTACAACAATTAAAGTATTGTAGGCAAGCTTTTAAGAATATGTAGTTCCCTTTATCAAATGTAACATGTCTAATGAGAACGTGGTACTACTAAAAAGGTCACTTACTCTGTCATTTACAATTTATCATCCTATTCAAGTAATCTTAGACCTTATCATAAATGATTTAGCCTTGTATCCAATCTGAAGTACCAAAACAGGAGACACATAAGGATTAAATCAACAAAGTCCTTAGGATTACAGGAGCACTGAAAAAAAAATGGAAGCCAATGCGCCCTTGACTACTGTCACAGTGGATAACAGGCAAGGTTTTATGTATGCCCCCAAATACCAGGAGAATGTAAAAAAACAACAGGTTTTAAAAATGAAGTAATAGAGGCTGTTGTACCTTGGATGCTCCAGTGGCCTCCACTCTACATGATGGTACTGGTCCTGCACATTGATGAGCCATTCCCGCAGTATACTGCTTGTGTTGTCCAAGTTGTGATCTGTGGCCACCCTGTGAACATTCAAAAAAAATCATTAAAACAACATTTTTATTTGGGAAAAAATTCCAGTGTACATACCAGGCCATATTTTATTTGGGTCAGCCCTTTCTGTTTCACAGCAATACCTGTAGCTCTGCTGCAAGCTAAACACAGGAAAAAAAAGGACTGAGCAGAAAAAAAAGAATGTAGCACAGGCTTCCAAATGTGACGACCTGGTTGGGAAATGATTTCCATATTTACAGGTGCCTTGGCAAAGAGGGATTTCTATTTGTGTGGGTGGAAGCCTGGTACAGGCTAGGTTAATAAACTATAGTATAGCAGGGCTGCTTTAAGTAGTGGGAGGTCATTAATTTAAAGGGGGCCAAGCCAGCCCTTGAGTCTATGAGACTGCAGGGCTGACTGATTCCCTCTCCATGGGGCATCTCCAGGCTGTGTGAATCCCCCCTCCCCACCCCGGCTCACCTTCAACTCTTGCCTTTCAGACGAGCCCACATGGCATGACTCGCATCTTCTTTCAGCTGTGCGCAGCCACGCCCAACGTACTCTAACTAAACTGCACACAGCTCAAGGAGGTGGCGCATGCCGCTGATGGATGAAAATCACAGATTTTGGTCCACTTTAATATGCTTAAAAGGATAACTGGCAACTCTGAGCCAGGAAGTATCATGGTCCACAGGGACTCTAAATCCACTGACCTCCAACTGCACTACAAAGAGTACCAAAGCTGATCCCCGCACTTCACAGGCAATAAAGATAAACTTGTTAAAACTTAACATCTAATCCTGTCCATTAAAATGACCATTGGTGCAGCACATGTCACAGGAAGGAGGAGGGAGAGAGGAGAGTCTGCAATGCGTTTCGGGAAACCCCTTCATCATGATCAGCTTAATAAAGGGATTTCCCGAAACGCGTTGCCAACTCTCCTCTCTCCCTCCTCCTTCCTGTGACATGTGCTGCACCAATGGACGGGACGTTTATCTTTATCACCTGTGAAGCGCTGGGATCAGCTTTGATTTTCATTTGTGTGTTCAACTGATAGGCAATCATCTTCCTCCAGCAGCTCCACACTGTGGATTGACTCTCTTCCCAAAATGGTGAGAGACTCTGACTTCCTTTGTTTCGTGTGAAGCACAACAAAGAGTAACACATCCCTAAAACATTCCTGGACCTCCTGATGAATAAATAGGTATAAGAGGTTCAAGTCCCTCTGTGGGCTTTGAGGGTGGTGGCCCTGACATCTGCTGCAAGCCTGTTTCAGCTTTGGTGCCAACAGTTAGCTTCCTGGCTGGCCTTGGCGCACGTCCCTGCTGTGAGTCATGATGGCGCAGACTCCCTTGTTACAGGGGGAATTCACATGAACATCCACTGCCAATGTGCCATTATTGGGGAACCACACATGCATGCCTGGAGAGCGCTCTCAGCTTCAGGCGGGCTGTTATATGGGGGACCTCAGGCGTGAGATGTTGTGAATATGGTAATGTGATTTTTTCCTGACTTTATATTGTCATTAGCATACTGTGTGGCCAGTGTCTTGTGGTCTGCTTTGGGCAGACACTTTCATGTAGTGCTTTCATTATATTCTTGTAAAATATTCTTTTTATATTGACTGTTCATTGTATTTAGCACCTTGTATAGATTAAGTGCTTGAAGGGGCACTGGCCTTTAAATATCAGCTAATTATTTATATTGGTATTTCCATCATCAGGAAGATAATTTATTGTGAGACATGTATATAAATGTAAAGCCTATATAGGGGCATCCCCCTTTTTCTGTGTTCATTGTGTATATGTTTTTTAGCATGTTACTTGTTGTGTTTATGTGTGCATTATCCCTCATAGGAGTCTTTTTTACCATCAATAAAATTAGATTTTTACCATAGCATACTGTGGTTTTGTTACATTTTTGTGGGTAGAGTGCAGATCATCTGAGGACCTGTGTGGGGTTTCCAGAAAGCCCCCCTCTCATTAGAATCGCTCTCAGCTTCAGAGCGGTTACAGCTGCAACCTGACCGTCAGGCAGGGCAGGCATACTCGCTCCCCCTCCGGGGCATCCAGATTCAGGATGCCCCGCTCTGTAAAACCCCCCGAGGTCACCCAGAAACTCATCTTATTTCCCGGGCCAACGGCGCATGCGCTAACAGCGGCCGCATCCACACTATCCCTTTAGAAGGGCAGCGGCCGCATCCCAGATCGGGGTGCCTCAGGGGCAAGGATCAAAACCCAGAATAGTCATAATCTTGTGTTTTAGTTCACTTTAAACCCCACCTGTACTCTCCCTTTAAAGCGGGCCAACCACGTCCTATACAAGGTTAAAAAAAAAAACATGTATCAACTCCCCTTTAGTGTCCTGGTAATAAATTGGATAATAATACTCACAAACAATTTTGGCTTCTAAGGAAAAATTGGGGGAAAATCAAATCTGGTATCTAATATCTTAACTTCCTTCTAGCATCATTTTCAATAGACTCCCAACAGGAGATTTCGAAGAGGGGGGATCAGACAGCTAGTTTAGAATAATAGTATCCTGTCAGAAAAAAATGGCATACAATGGCATACTGGAAGAAAATGAAAATCACAACAGGAAAACCAAGCAGCATCAAGGGCAGAAAACATCCAAACAGTAATGTACCTGGGGGGTGGGGGAGCAAAATAGAGCGGGTTGTTTTGGGGGGTTTTAGTCTGCTTTTAGGATTTAATCCCCGATTTCCCTCTCCTCTAGTCTGTACATATTACATTTCTCAGACCTTACACTATTTTTAGCCGGAGCTTGGGCTTGCGCTTTACCAATGCTTTTGTGAGCGGTCATTTTATTTATTTAACTCTTTAAGGTACTACTGGTATGAAAACCTGGCGACATGGTGGTTAAATGGCAACTACAGAGCATCTGAGCTTTAATTAAGTCATGGACAACAATTGTCAAGTTAAACTTAAAATAACCCCTAACTTGCCAGTTAGAGAAAAAAAAAAAACAAAAAAAACAAAAAGATCCTAGACCAGATCAGTCCCCGGCACAACAGCAGTGCTTGGCCTCTGCAGGGGCACGTGGTGCATGGCAATGCAAGGCAAGTATTTTTTATTATAATATTATAGCTGGGGGTGTCTAAACAGATCAACAGTCACTTTAGGTTGACTTTAATTGTTCCTTTTCTGCATGTCAGATTGCTTTAATATGTATAAATGCCAGAGAGATCACTTCTTTCACTAAGGGACAGGGTCAGATAGTAGTGTACCAAAAAACCAAACGCATGCAAACTTCCTCTACCTCCAACAAGCCTCTCATGAGACTCACTTGTCCTTTCCTGACCACAGGAATAATGACCTCTTTCAGTTTTCCCGAAAGTTTATCTTACATTGGTAGGACTTTGCCCTAAAAAATAAACCCGACCTCAGGAAGACACTACACTCATTCTAACCCTCAGTGGCCTCAACACTGCAGCTACTGGCAACCGCTAGACAACCAAAATCAGGATGGCCAACACTGAAAAACCTTCTAGAGTGTGACATTAGACTCATTCTCCCCCCCCCCCCCTTCCATATTTTCAAGCTGTGGCCCTGCGGGTCCACTCACCACTGGTTGCCAGCAAGACAACATAGGAACATTTAGCGTGGGGGAATTAAATCGCCAATTTTCAGGCATTTCCAGAACAAAACCTAAAGATTCACAGGACACTGGAGAAGAAACATTAGGAAGTGGAGTTTGAGGCAAAGGTCCTTGTGAGGCCAGTGCTTACCCCTTGCTTGGCTGCTAATCATGTGATTGCCAATAACAAACTAGGTTTTTCGGGTGGGGCTTGGACATCACTGTGCTCAATGAACCCATATGGTTGTAAGCTGTAAGTAAGGAAACATTGTCTGACTTGACCCTAGTTTCTCCTTAAAAGGACATTCCAGGCAAAGGGTTAACTAAGTGAGGTTACTTTTTATCTTATGTTTCTGTCAGGGGCTGTGTGCCTAGTCAATCATTGCTTGAAACAATATCTTCCTCTCAACTCCTGTCTGTGCTGTTCAGGGGAAGCTGAGCAACATTCATTTAAAAGCCTGAAGACAAAGGTATTTCAATAAAGGACTCAAGAGCAGTAGCAGTTTGGAGATTCTCAGCTACAAAAAAAGAAAACGACCGACAAAACACCAGATAACAAGTAAGCATGCCTAGTTAACACTTTGTCTGGACAGTCCCTTTTACACATTTCCACATGCCCCACTGTGGCATTTAAAGGACTAGAACATCTCATTTTGTCATCACTGTCTCTGGGGCCCAAATGTCCTATCGCCTCCAACTTTCTGGTTTCTGGTCCAACTTTATGGGAAGAGAGCCAGGGCTAACACCCCCCCCCCCCCCCCCCACACACACACACACACACACACACACACACACACACGTGTCAGCACAGTGAATGGAGCAAAGAAACTCAACTGGCTGCAAAAAGAAGACATGTTAGGCACAGCCTCTGTTCCTGAGAAGGGTGTATGCAGGGGGAATAGGCTGGATGTTCAAGGCAGGAAAGACAGGTACATTTTACAACACCAGGCCTGGACAAATACATGCTGACTGTCTTCAGATTCCCTCTAATACCCCCCCCCCCCCCCCCTTATCACTTGTCAACCAAAATGTTATCTAGATTTAGGGTAAAAACAAATGCAGCATTCTGTTCAAGTTTATATTTCCTGACAGCACAGAGAATGCAGCTATATAGCTCTTCCTCCATTTAACCAACAGGAAATGGAGGAGAGTCACATGGGACAGGCCTCAGCTGAGCTCCTTGGCTACCTTATTATTGCCATTGCCCTGTCCTTTTAAACAAACCAATATCAGTAAACGAAATAAATAAATACATCCACAGATGGGACTTAAGGGATAAACTTCCCAGAAAAGGGACCCAAAGTATTGGTCCCATGAGCTGATGGCGGACTTCTCATCCTGTTCATGGTATATATTAATAATAATGCAAGTTCATTGTTTTGTAAGTGCAATATCATTCCCATGAAATATCGATTAAGCTATCAGACGGGGTTGCAATAGGTTGTCTTTGTTTTGTGTCTTTTTCCATGGCTGACCACAGAGATTTGGAGTACATCTAAGTATCTTATCAGCAGCAGTTTGCTTCTGCGTATTGGTCACAGCCTGATTTCTTCTAGCAATTTGATTCTTATTAAGTCACTTGGGCATTACTGCTCTAGGTAAGCATATATTTGATTAGTGAAGGACTGATTGACACATTTTTTGGAGTGCATGCACAGTGGGACTCTTTTGAAAAAAAACACCTTTTCTTGGGTCATAGAAGACCAAATTGTGCCCTACTTTATTATGAATATGTTTTCTGATTGTATAACTGTTTGAATAAGCCAGTTGTACGCATTGAGCATTTTATGAAAAAATCTTTGGACTGTAAAACTAGTATTAAGACTGAACTAGCGCAGTGTTTTTTTTTATCTTTTTTCTTCTGTTTATGGTATAGCCCAAGTAATAAGTCAATGCATTGGAACATGTGAAGATATGAGCAAGTCCAGAAACATTGCGTTATTACAAATAGGAAGTGGAGCTTTAGAGAAGAAAAACACATACGGGAACTGAAGTTATTTCAAAAACTGAGCATACACATGGCAAATGACCTCTCTGAGCTGAGTGAAGCCGCCATTGCTTATTTTTATAGCTCCATCCTATGCAGGTGAGCCTGCTGGACCACAGGTAATTTAACAGTAGAACCTCATCTATTAGAAATACAATATTGGTGCAAAATAGATAAGCTCTAGTATGGCAGCTATCAGTCATGGAGCTTTTCAGGACCATGGAGACCTGTGATGTCTGCAAGCAAAAAGGAAAGTAACAGAGTTTGATACACCTTAGGCTACGCTTACCCCCTAAGGGCCACTGTAACGGGAAACCTTGTTCTACCAGGCCTGATGAAATTATTCATAAAATAGAGAGCAGGGGGTACCATCAGTCGTAAGAGGCGCGGGGGGGGGGGGGGGGGATGGGCAGCACCCCAACACTGCTGGAACAGACAAGCCTACTCCAGCTACAATGCTTCTCTGGTATCTACTCATGGCGGAGCCATGAACCTGCAATTTCTCAACAAATAACATTATAATGAAGGAAATGGACACAGCTGCAGTGACCAGATCCCAAACCTAAAAAATCCCCTTTAGACTTACCGGTAATGGCTTTTTCAAGAATTCTTCAGCATGACCGTTATTAGCTGTGTGGTCATGCTGAAGGATGATTTGGAAAAAGTAAATTCACAGAGTTGCCCATTAATCTGGAAAGCCCCACCAGCTCCTGTCAGCTAGGTTTCCATTCCAATCACACTTGTGTGATAGCATCCCAACACCCCCATCTGTACACACAACATTCCACGGCTGAGTGACGGGTCACCAAAGAGCCATCTATAGCCAAACATTACTTTTACTGACTGGTTCCTAAGTGAAGCCCCCTCACTGCACCAAGTCCAAATGCCCTCAGCGGACCATTATAAAGCGCACCAACATACTGCCTAAGCTGACCATAAACATCTAGCAGCCCATCCCCTATAGGAAACTAAGCACCACATACTATACTAGCACCTACTCGCATAAGGAGACCCAGGGTGGCATCCCATACTGACATCCTATATGAGAAACCTAGCACCAAATCCCATAGAACTGATCAAACACACCAAAGGACCAAAAGGTCCAATAAGTGCGCTTGTATCAGCTGACGTTCCTTCGTCCAAGGCAAATGGCTCCGAGCACGCTGACAGGAGCATCCCCCACTACCCTCTAACGGGGAGTGTGCCCACACCGGCCATTCACAAATGCCTGGCATGGGCACGCATCATGCTAGAGGCATAGCAGGGATGCAGCCGCGGTTCGCGCTTGTGCCATTGGATCGGAAAAGTAGGTAAGTGTATGGGCAACCTGAGGGGTTTCACACAGAGGGGCATCCCCATTTTGGATGCCCCGAGGGGAGGGAATATGATCGGCCCGGGAATCTTATAGATGCCCGGCCCATCGCCTGTGGGTTTTGGCCCACTTTAAGTGACAGAAGAAGAAAAGCTGAAGGGAGCTTCTGCCTTTCAGACATGGGAACACACCTGGAATAGAGGTATAGTGGCAATGCACCATGGGATTCCAGGCTACATGAGTATGACCAGCAATCTTGGGACTTACAAATTATCGGGATGCCCCCATAAATGAAAGAATCGGCCTCCCCGCTGTTCCTCTTTTAAGTGGACCAACACCCTGCTGATCGGCCCGGGAATCGATCCCTCCCCACGGGCATCCAAAATCGGGATGCCCCACTGTGTGAAACCCCCCAGGACACCCGCTAACTTTACCTTACTCCCGGTCCAACAGCGAATGCGCGGGCCGCAGCCGCATTTCGCGCTTCTCTCTAGCAGGGCGCGTGCCCGCGCTGGCCATTCACAAATGGCACACGCTCCCTGTTAGAGGGAAGTGCAAGATGCGGCCACCAGCGTGCTCGGAGCCGATGTGGTTTGACGCCGCTTTGACGCGCATACCACAACGGCTGATTGGACGAGCAGCCGCGCATGTGGCGTAGGAGTGGGATGAGGTGCGTTTTATGCGAAAATCTGGGGGGTTTCACATAGCGGGGCACCCCGGGGAAGTGGACCAAAACCCAGGATAGTGAAAATCCTGGGTGTTGGTCCACTTTAAGTGCAAAGGAATCCCATATTTGGATGCCCCAGGGGAACCCCCCGGAACCTCAAGTCATTTTAACTTTAGGTCCGCTTTAACAGCCCTCAATCCCCCCCTCCCCCGGCTCTCACCATAGGGCGATGCGGTCCTTGGGGTAGCGCAGCCGCTGCACGGCGCCCAGCACCTCGGGGAGGGAGGCGGCGGCGTTGCGGGCCAGCAGAGCAATGAGCACGGTGGGCGGCCGCAGCGGGGACTCAGGGTTGTAGCGCTCCTCCGGGAAATAAGCGGCACCGAGGCCGGCGGCCAGCACCGCGCACATCAGCCACAGCCGCCACCGAACCCCCATCATCAGCCCGGACACTCAGACACACTTTCTGCCCTCCGACTACAAATCCCCAGCCGGGGCCAAGTTTGAAGAAGAGGAGGGGCCGGAACCACTGGACATCTCTGATTGGTGGCCGCAAAGCCACGCCCATTAAAAAGGCCGAGATTTCCTCCGCCGACTCCCGTATTTAAAGGGGAGGTGGACTGTCATTTGGGAGAACTCTTAAAGGGATGGGCGCACTGCCAACTCAAAGCCGTAATGGTGGGAGTACGTGCGCAACATGAAAGAGCCCATTCACCTGCCTGTCCTCATCTGCCGGACACCTAAAGGGGCGCCCCACCCCCAGATACCAACGTGTATGGAATATTCTAGGAAGGAATCTGGAATCAACGGCGTGTGGGGGAGAATGAATAACAGAATGACACACACCACACCAGATATATAAGAAGCAATTTAACAGTTGAATATTATGAAAATAATTGAACACAATAGTTGGTGTATAATAAATGTAGCCACTAGATTAAGGCAATAAATGACTGTAAAAGAATCTAGTATAATTTCTAATTTTGAAGAATATGGCGGGGGGGGGGGGGGGGGGGTATCTCAAACAAAGGATAAACTTGTGTCTAGGTTACTTATATGGCTATTTGGATAACTTTAAAACACACTGTATGCTCTGTGTAATTCAAACAATCTATTAAAGTGGACCAACACCCAGGATTTTGACTATCCTGGGTATTGGTCCACTTCCCTGGGGCACCCCGATCGGGGGTGCCCCGCTGTGTGAAACCCCCCAGAAAGCCCCCAAAACTCACCTCTCCCCGCTCCCACATGGCGGTCCAATCGGCGCCGACGGACAAGCTGATTGACAGCAACGTACAAGCAGCTTGCCCGTCGGCGCCTCCCGCGCGTCACTCTTGACGTGTGTGCGCACACGTCTAGAGGAGCGCGAGTGAGGCGGTGGCGGCGGCGGAAGCAGCGGCTGGAGAGGTAAGGTTTTTCGGAGGTTTTGGGGGGTTTACACCCCGCGGGATCATCCCGATCTCGGATGTCCCGCGGTGTGTGAGGTGATCGGCCCGGGAATCTTATAGATTCCCGGGCCGATCACCTCAGGGTGTTGGTCCACTTTAACTCTATACCAGCTGTTCTCAACCTGTGGGTCGGGGCCCCCGGCGGGGGTCGAACAACCAAAACACAGGGGTCGCCTAAAGCCATCGGAAAATACATATTTCCAATGGCTTTAGCCGCGGAGAAGTTGCGCTACCATCTGCAGCAGCGCTATTCAGCTGGAACGCACACCGTTATGGATGCGCGTTCCAAACTGAATGCCTGTGCGCATGCGCAAACGTGATTGCATCATCCGTCCGGGGCCTAAGGGGCGGGGGAAGCGGGGGGAACGCTCCACAGTCGATAGCAGCGCATTACGTGTGTCCGGCGCTTGCTGACGTCATCAGTGGGCGGACGCAGCAAGCGCCCGAGTACAGAAGTCAAGAGAGCCTGCGAGACAGCCTGCTGGTGTAGAAAAGGTTAATAATGTAAAAACAGTACACACACCATACACACAATACTGTGTAAGTGTAAGGTGCTTTGTGTGTAATCATTACACAGTACACAAAGCAGCTTACACTTACACAAAGCACCAGACATTTACACAGTGTGAACTACATCGGTCTTAAACCATAAGAGACCACTATAAGATGGAGTTCACACTGTTCCCCAATGTATAATTATCTCCCACTATTTTCCCATATTCTGAATGAAGAAACTGCTGAAATCAGCGCTTTCCGGCATTGAATTCGCCTCCTATTGATTTCATTCAGCAAGAAGCAACCACAACCATCTCACTGAATTTGGCAGCATACTGTACTGTTGCAAAAAATTGCACTGTGTTTACTGTTATATTACTGTTATATTTCAACCCATGCTATGCCATGGTGAAATGTTATTTATTGGAATTAGTAATAAATATTTCTCAACATGTAATTAAATATTGTTTTTGTGATTGATCACTATGTTTAAAATGTTTGATTTGTAGCAATGAGAATACATAATGCATATCAGGTATTTACATTCCCAATCATAACTGTAGCAAAATTACAGTTTTGAAGTAGCCACCAAAATTATTTTTTGGTTTGGGGTCACCACAACATGAGGAACTGTATTGCGGGGTCACGGCATTAGAAAGGTTGAGAAGCTCTGCTCTATATAATAAACTTCAGGTGGATGATGCTCCAAATGTGTAACTATGCTGTAAATAGTGGGAACTGAGAAAAGTTCACTTATCCTTAGGCCAAACATTCTTGGAGGAAAAAAGGTCCTGTTATTGCTAAAATGGTGCTGTTGCTTTAAATATTTTCCAGATATTTCTTTCTTCAAGTGGTCATGGCCTCAAAAACTCTTCTAAATAAAATTGCCAAAGACGTCCTCCAACCGCGCTGAGTCTCTTTGTTTGTGCTCCGCGGGAGGCTTTACACAGTGAATAACACACAAAAAATAAGCCTTTACACCACTCACACAGTTCAGCAGTGAGGTAAATAGGGAAAGTGTTAGTTTCAAACAAAAACTTCACTGTGGCCCTATAATTTATTGGGCTCAGAAACACATACAGACACAGAAGTGCTCCCTTTGACCCACCCCACATCTCTGCTCCCTCAGAGCTGTGCTGTGCCTTTTATAGCCTGCAGGAATGATGTCACCAGCCTCTTTCTCAAGGCTGGCCCCGCCCACCCACACCCACCCACACAGAAGAGATTTCCAGAAGCCTCCTAGCAGAGGTTTGTTATAGGTCGGTCACATAGAAGTATTTAAACCGGACCTTCACCATGATTTATTGAAAACCCCAAACCCTTAAAAAGCTATTCCCAGCATCTAAAATTAATATATTTTACTTTTTTAGTCACTTATTATTCTTTCTCCCTTTGGGCTGAACTCTGTTCAAGACTCTAGGATACGGGCGCTGCCATCTTGACTGAGAAGCATCACACATACTAAGGAGAGGAGAGTGGAATAAAGTGCAGGGGGCGGGGTTATAGCTGTGCTATGCACAAACAGAGCAGAGCTGGGGTCAGGAAAAGGTCAGCAATCCCAGAATGCAGAGCTGCACAGTCAGAAGACACTTCCTATTTGCAGGCAGCCTGATGCTTTATGAGCCGCCATCTTGGATGTTTGAAGGCTCATAAGATGCAGTAGATGCAGGTAGTATGATTTTTAATGTGAGCAATCTATATGTACAGGGTGTGGGAAATATATAAGATAGGCTCTTATTCAGGGTAAAGGTCCGCTTTAAAGTGGACCAACACCCAGGATTTTCACTATCCTGGGTGTTGATCCAATTCCGCGGGGCACCCGCTGTGTGAAACATTCACAGATGGCGCCCTGCTAGAGGGACACGTGAGAGGTGGCGGCGGCCCGCGCATGCGCAGTTGGAACGGGGATAAGGTAAGGTTTGTGGGCGTCTGCGGGGTTTCACACAGCGGGACATCCCGATTTCTGATGCCCCGCGGGAAGGGAGCTGATCGGCCTGGGAATCTTATAGATTCCCGGGCCGATCAGCGGTGGGTGTTGGTCCACTTTAAGGAGATGGCGCTGGACGAGTTAGAATAATCTTTGGGGACAAATATTCCAATTTATTAATTGAAGTAGAATCCAGTGAATGAGACCCGTTTCTTGGCGTCTGTGTACAAGCAGCCAGATTTGGGATACTGGATGTAAGAATTCCTATAGGAATCCCAGAATTAGTCAGAAATACTCACCCAGTCTGCCATCCGATGCTGTTCTTGCACCCGATATGACTTCTGGCGGCCAATAGGGTTCTTAGAGGCTACCTAATATGGTACAAAGCAGGATGGATGCCTGGCAGGAGATTTCCCTGCTTTGGGGCAGCTGCTATTTCCACCCCCCTATTTCATTTTACCATAGTTCCTCTTTAAAGGGAAAGTCCACTGTGGATGGCATTTTTTAAAGTGTATACTTGTGCCAAAATGATCTCCTCAAGGTTCTGAGCTTATATTGGCAAATGTGTGTTTTATGGAGGAAGTTTTCACTATCTGCAACTGTACAGCAAGAAGAGAGAAGTGAGCTCTGTACACACAGAACATTGCTGCTGGCCATGTGTGAATTCTTCTCTTTATTTTTGTTATAATTCCCCCCTCCCATCCTGCCTCAGTGCCAGCGGAGGGGGTTACTTTTAGGCTGATCTTCCACTTTAACCAGATACTTTTTTCTTTGCTGTTCTCTACATTTAATCACTTGGACCAATCACCAGTATTTTTACTATCCTGCTGATTGGTCCTTGCCCCGGGGGCATCACAATTTGCACTGCCCCACTGGTTGAAACCCCTCAGAGCCCCTCCCATCATTCCCACGCCACATGCGCTGGCTTTCATCTAATCAGCGTTTTTTGTCGTGCATACTAATGACTGAGCGTCAGCACAGGGTACGATGGCAGTCACATCCCCGGTTTCTCAGCACAGGGTACGATGGCAGTCACATCCCCGGTTTCTCAGCACAGGATATGATGGCAGTCACATCCCCGGTTTCTCAGCACAGGGTATGATGGCAGTCACATCCCCGGTTTCTCAGCACAGGGTATGATGGCAGTCACATCCTCGGTTTCTCAGCACAGGGTACGATGGCAGTCACATCCCCGGTTTCTCAGCACAGGGTACGATGGCAGTCACATCCCCGGTTTCTCAGCACAGGGTACAATGGCAGTCACATCCCCGGTTTCTCAGCACAGGGTACGATGGCAGTCACATTCCTGGTTTCTCAGCACAGGGTACGATGGCAGTCACATCCCCGGTTTCTCAGCACAGGGTACGGTGGCAGTCACATTCCTGGTTTCTCAGCACAGGGTACGATGGCAGTCACATCCCCGGTTTCTCAGCACAGGGTACGGTGGCAGTCACGTCCCCGGTTTCTCAGCACAGGGTACGGTGGCAGTCACGTCCCCGGTTTCTCGGCACAGGGTACGATGGCAGTCACATCCCCGGTTTCTCGGCACAGGGTACGATGGCAGTCACATCCCCGGTTTCTCAGCACAGGATATGATGGCAGTCACATCCTCGGTTTCTCAGCACAGGATATGATGGCAGTCACATCCTCGGTTTCTCAGCACAGGATATGATGGCAGTCACATCCCCGGTTTCTCAGCACAGGGTACGATGGCAGTCACATCCCCGGTTTCTCAGCACAGGGTATGATGGCAGTCACATCCTCGGTTTCTCAGCACAGGGTACGATGGCAGTCACATCCCCGGTTTCTCAGCACAGGGTACGATGGCAGTCACATCCCCGGTTTCTCAGCACAGGGTATGATGGCAGTCACATCCCCGGTTTCTCAGCACAGGGTACGGTGGCAGTCACATTCCCGGTTTCTCAGCACAGGGTACGATGGCAGTCACATCCCCGGTTTCTCAGCACAGGGTATGATGGCAGTCACATCCTCGGTTTCTCAGCACAGGGTACGATGGCAGTCACATCCCCGGTTTCTCAGCACAGGGTACGGTGGCAGTCACGTCCCCGGTTTCTCGGCACAGGGTACGATGGCAGTCACATCCCCGGTTTCTCGGCACAGGGTACGATGGCAGTCACATCCCCGGTTTCTCAGCACAGGATATGATGGCAGTCACATCCTCGGTTTCTCAGCACAGGATATGATGGCAGTCACATCCTCGGTTTCTCAGCACAGGATATGATGGCAGTCACATCCCCGGTTTCTCAGCACAGGGTACGATGGCAGTCACATCCCCGGTTTCTCAGCACAGGGTACGATGGCAGTCACATCCTCGGTTTCTCAGCACAGGGTACGATGGCAGTCACATCCTCGGTTTCTCAGCACAGGGTACGGTGGCAGTCACATCCTCGGTTTCTCAGCACAGGGTACGATGGCAGTCACATCCCCGGTTTCTCAGCACAGGGTACGGTGGCAGTCACATCCCCGGTTTCTCAGCACAGGGTACGGTGGCAGTCACATCCCCGGTTTCTCAGCACAGGGTACGATGGCAGTCACATCCTCGGTTTCTCAGCACAGGGTACGATGGCAGTCACATCCTCGGTTTCTCAGCACAGGGTACGATGGCAGTCACATCCTCGGTTTCTCAGCACAGGGTACGATGGCAGTCACATCCTCGGTTTCTCAGCACAGGATACGATGGCAGTCACATCCTCGGTTTCTCAGCACAGGGTACGATGGCAGTCACATCCTCGGTTTCTCAGCACAGGATACGATGGCAGTCACATCCTCGGTTTCTCAGCACAGGGTACGATGGCAGTCACATCCTCGGTTTCTCAGCACAGGATACGATGGCAGTCACATCCTCGGTTTCTCAGCACAGGGTACGGTGGCAGTCACATCCCCGGTTTCTCAGCACAGGGTACGGTGGCAGTCACATCCTCGGTTTCTCAGCACAGAGTACGATGGCAGTCACATCCCCGGTTTCTCAGCACAGGGTACGATGGCAGTCACGTCCCCGGTTTCTCGGCACAGGGTACGATGGCAGTCACATCCCCGGTTTCTCGGCACAGGGTACGATGGCAGTCACATCCCCGGTTTCTCGGCACAGGGTACGATGGCAGTCACGTCCCCGGTTTCTCGGCACAGGGTACGATGGCAGTCACATCCCCGGTTTCTCGGCACAGGGTACGATGGCAGTCACATCCCCGGTTTCTCAGCACAGGGTACGATGGCAGTCACATCCCCGGTTTCTCAGCACAGGGTACGATGGCAGTCACATCCCCGGTTTCTCGGCACAGGGTACGATGGCAGTCACATCCCCGGTTTCTCGGCACAGGGTACGATGGCAGTCACATCCCCGGTTTCTCGGCACAGGGTACGATGGCAGTCACATCCCCGGTTTCTCGGCACAGGGTACGATGGCAGTCACATCCCCGGTTTCTCGGCACAGGGTATGATGGCAGTCACATCCCCGGTTTCTCAGCACAGGGTACGGTGGCAGTCACATCCCCGGTTTCTCAGCACAGGGAACGATGGCAGTCACATCCCCGGTTTCTCAGCACAGGGTACATTGTCAATGCAATGACTGATCACCTGCCTTCTCACAGAGGGACCGCAAAAATCAGTGTTCCAGGACAATTCGGTAGGCAAAAATATAAATTTCTAGTTCTACACCCTAACAAGGGAATAACATCAGGGGCTTTGGCAAAATGAATTTCACAAGTTCAGTGGGCTTTGGTCTACTTTAAAGTGGACCAAAAGCCATAAAAATAAAAAAAACCCAGGGGACTTACTCACCTTCCAGGCAAGATCCAGAGCCAACTACTGCTGCTCCTGCCGCCTAAGGGTTCATAAAGTGCGGTAAATTGCGATACATGAACCAGTATAAAGTTGCGGATCACTGGCCGGTGACGTTAAACCGGACCTTCAGCATGATTTAACGTGATTTAACATGATTTTGATGAAAAGCCCAAACCCTTAAAAAAAAATATTCCCCATCATCTAAAATTAATATATTAATAATAAAGTTTTTAGTCACTTACTTACTATTCTTTCCCCCACCAGGCTGCAACTCTGTTCAGGACTTTAGGATATGGGTGCCGCCATCTTGACTCAGGAGTACAGGGGGAATAAATACAGGGGAGCGGGTTTAGCTGAGCTTTGCAGAGACAGGACAGAGCTGGAGTCAGGGAAAAGACAGCAATCCCAGAATGCAAAGCAACACAGTCAGAAGACACTTCCTGTTTGCAGGCTGCCTGATGCTCCATGAGCCGCCATCTTGGATGTTTAAAGGCTCATAACATGCAGTAGATGCACGTAGGATGATTTTTAATGTGAGCATGTGTACAGGGTGTGGGGAACATATAAGATATGCTCTTATTTAGGGTGAAGGTCCACTTTAAGTCGTGCAAGGAGATTGAAGCTGAAGCTATCTTACCTCGCCGCCGCACGCAGGGAAAAAAGGTGACCACTCTGTAAGAGCCCGTTGCCCAGGTGTGAGGTGAAAGGCCACACCCAGGATTGTAGGATAAATACTCCCAGGTGTAGCCAGATGGCAGCACGGGAGGGAGAGGTCCGGCAGCCGGTGGTCTGGTAAGGTGAGTAGGTCATTAAAACGTCACTTCAGCCCAACTTTAGCGATTTTTAAATACCCCCCGATCTGCCACCCCCCCCCCCAGTGCTAAAGCACTGCAGGGGGGAAATAGTAAAGACACTTACCTGCACCCCGAATCCAGTAGCAAAGTCGGGCAGTGCTGCAGATTCCAACCCGATGCTCTCTGACATCTTTCTAAAATTCAGGACGGCCGCTGGGTGCAGGCCCTCTCCGTGCGCTAATGCCTGCCCATTCAAGTGAATGAACAGACGGAAGTGTACAGGCAAACATAATAAGCAGCACACACTCGCCAACAGTCCAGCCCGGCTGAATTGCATGATGATGGGAGTTGGACTCTTACCTGCATCTGTGATCTCTTCCCCTGCCATCTCCGCTGGCCCACAGAGCCCAGCATTCTTCTCTTCACATTAGTCCCAATGACTGACCATGCACGCTCCATTCAGCCCTGGCATGCCCCCTCCATTTAAATGAGTGAAGCGGGTGTGGCCAAGCATAGTGATTGATGCCAGGAAGAAGTGAGAAGGCAGCAAAGTGACCACGAACCGTGGTCCAGCGCGGTCTGGAACGCCGGTGAAGGCGAGCCCCCCTTAAGATTTTTGTTTTTATTCCATCTCCCAGATGCATTCTGATTTGGGATTCACCATTTTTTTTTAATCCCCTGGTATTGGCGATATACACACATAACTGGCGAACCTGTGGAGCATGTGCAAACTGCATTCTCAGCATCGTGTGGCTCGGATGCTATTCTGATGGCACCAGAATGCATGCGTCACTCAAGGGGGAGACTAGAAATGCGGCCGTCCCCTCTCTCTGTGTCGGGCTCTGTGTGTAAACAGAGCTGTATGCCGAGCATTACAGTTATGAGGTCAGGCACCAGACTCAGCAGTGATAGCATGCACCGGATGAAAGGAGAGTATAGTGGGTTTTTTTTGCGTTTTGTGCATTATATGGTGGATTGGATGACAGCCCACGCATGCACGGTGGGATCGCCACAAAGATGAAGGCCAATAGGGGGGTTTTCAAACATCAGGGCAACCCAAATAGTGATGTGCCAGGTACGGCAGGGCATGGTTTCAGGGCATCCCAAATTAGGATTGCCTCATAAAGAGGGAATCAGACGGCTTTGGCCAACCAGGCTTTCGGCCAGTTTAAAGGGTTCTTAAAACCTAATAAAAGAAAAAATACAATTCTGTGAAATACTCACCTGTAGAATTGGTATTATACGCATACAGTACGTCCTGCTCCAATATAATACTTACACGTGGGTAATCCTCCGCCAGAGGGCGCTGTTGACTGCAGACATGCAAAAACAGGCTCCTCCCGGCCCCTCATATACCCAGGGACCTCCCACAAATCCCCAGTATTGAAAAGCAGTGAGAAAAGAAGCCGAGAGAAACCAACCACCAACTGGTAACAATAGTAATGATAACAATCACCATACAGGGGATCCAGAAAATGTAAAACCAGGGTGGGGTGGAGCAGGACGTGCTGTATGCGTATAATACCAATTCTACAGGTGAGTATTTCACAGAATATTCTAAGCATACAGTACGTCCTGCTCCAATATAATACTTACACGTGGGATATCCAATAGCTTTGTCCATAAAATAGGGTGGGATCCCCAACAAAAAAGACACAGCAGACAGTAAAGGCGCTGTCACCTGCAAAACTTTGCTACCAAGTACGACATGAGCAAAGGCTCTAACGTCAATCCCATAACAAAACCTTTGAAAAGGTATGAACAGAAACAAGCAGCGGTCTAGCAACTTATTCAAGAAAAAACCTGGTGCCGAAGGGCCAAAGGTACGCAAACACCAATATAACGGAATAAAAAGAGAGAGGGAGATTCTTCCCCCTTAAAGGAATAGGCCAGTGTAACGGCCCAACCAGCCCACAGGCAACAGAAGCCTCGGTAAAACGTAGAACTCTCCCCAACGGGGAAATGAAAACTGGTCTCCCGCCAGACAGGCGGGATACTGACCCCTTCACTAACAAGGATCAGCAAGAAGCCGAAACCTTTACTCAGGACCAGGAAGGCAAACCATCCAAGTAAGAACAGTCCAAAGGGCGCATAGGCCCTGGAAGCAAACGAGATCAGGCGCATACATATGGAGGCGCCCGCAGACCCCAAAGGGCATCAGTCCCCCTAAGGGACAATAAACAACCAGAAAAGGTTCAACACCTGTTGAGGGAATGTAGACCCCAAACTTCAGCATTACAAAGAATAAGGCCCATAGGCAGACTAAAGGGACTCAAATAAAAGATCATAAAACACCACCTTGGACAAAAGGGTCCGACATGGTGTGTGTATATATATATATATATATAATGAATGAGGGCTAAGTAATCAGAGCCACCTTCTCAGGCACCCATCTGACTGAAGCAACAGCCCCCGGAGGGGCGACTTGAACTACAAAACAGCTCAGACAGCATCCAGAATAAGTCTCAAGGGAACAATCCGCAGGGCAACAGAATGACAAAGCAGCAGGGACCCTAGAACTACTTGGGAGATGCCCCTTAGCAATCCCCAAGAGAACTCCTAACAAGGAAGACAGAACCAGACTTCTACAGGAAGGCAGACAGGACAGAACCTGAACCTTCAGAGTACCTAGATGGGGAGCCAACCCCAACCTATGCTGTAACAACTCTAGAACCCTGGGAACCGAGAACGTCCAACAGGGGAGAGACCAAGACTCATGCCAATCAATATGGGTACACCATAACCCACAATAGACGGAGGAAGAGGAAGCCAAGGAAGCTTGCTCCTAGCCCCCCATATACCAAGTCACCCAGAAGATAAGCCCGTCTCCAAGGGGTGAATGAATCAGCTGTCAAGCCCCAGACTAGAGTCTGTAGATTGGGACGACATAAGAAGGAGCCTGACAAGGGCAGAGCCGTACTCCTGAGAGCGTACAGGTCCGCTGACCTCAGCAGAGGCATCTGCGAACCACAGTTCACTAGGCCACCCAGGGGCCATCAATCTCATGGGTCTCTTTATCAGCGCGACCGTGCGCAGAACCCCACATAGCAGGGTGAATGAAGAGAAGACCTATAAAATAGAAAGTCTATACATAAATTTACTAAGCCCCCATGACCAGAGTCAGAATATTCTGGGACAGTAAAAACAAAGGCAGAGCCCCTGTGATATAAGCGAGACCCAACAGAGCCACCCTAGTTGGCTCTCAGAGGGACACCAGGATAGCACAACCTGCCACTGAAAGACATCCATTGGAGCGAATACCACTGAGGAGCAGGGGACGTAGATCCCCACCCAGATCAGGATCAGGAACCTTCCAGGAAAATCATCCTGCTTCAAGCTCCAGACCAATAATAAAACAGGCCATTGTCTTCCAACAGGCCAAGAGTCCCCAAATAGACAGGTCCTAAAGAGGAGAAGTCCAGCAGTATAGAGTCAACTGAAGACTCATTGTTTTAACAAAGCCAATAGGTAAGATGGACCCTCTAAGGGACCCTACCTAGGGGGGTTTTGGAAGAAATTCACAGGAAGATGCAAGCAAAGAAGGGGGTGCCCCCTGACAGGGTCCTTGAATATAACCAGCTCAAGAGGAACCACCGTACCAAGGGAGAATGAGCACAGACCTAGCTCCAGGGGTGCTGGAACCCCATGTAGGATCAATAACCTACTGTGCCGAAGAGCCCAAGGGCTCGGTATGTAAGGGAAATCATCTGATACGGCACCAACGGGCCCACCAGCTGCAATCCTGCCTGGTGAAGTAAGGTGTCAGCAAAGAGGGACAGAGCCCCTGTGACCAGGAGTCCACTTATTGCCAAGGAAGAAGGCTCAAGCCTGAACCGAATCCAAGGAATGGAGATAGCGAATAATGGACCCTGAGGGATTGAGGTGACTGAGCACCCATCCAAATAACTCCCAAAGGACACCGCCGGCCGACTAACCCACTCGGCCGGACGTAGAGATTGGGGAGTAAGGAAAGACGACCCGGTAGGTCCTAATGCGGATGCCCCCCCAGGCATGTCCGAGACATCACCCCCATCCGCGCCAGGGCGAGTAGCCTGGGAGCGGAAGAGAGGCCAAAAACAAGGCCCCAATCCGCAGGGTTGGTCCTGCAACACTGACTAGTAACGGTCTTGGTGTCCAGAAGACAGAGGGGGAACTAAAAGGATCTAGAACGCCACAGGAGGCCAGAAGCCCCCCTTGCACAGGGTGCCTGTGTCCCAAGACAAAGATATCATACCTGTGAGTGTAGAATTGCCAGGCCTACCATAGGCCAGCATGGCCCAGACTGCCTCATCATTTTGAGGGAAAGAGAAAGGTTAACATAGAGGCCATCGCCCCATTCTGTTAAGGGCAACCTGCAAGTAAGCCCAGACCCTGCAGGCCGAGTACGGCCTGCAACAACTCCTGAGGGGAAAACAGGGGCTAGAAGCACCATGACAACCTCTGAGAGGGACCGCCCAGCAAATTCTATCCTGTGTCCAGGGGAACTACCTCCTGGAACCACCAGAAGGAGAAGATACGCTCCCAGATAGGAGCCAGGTGCTGTGGCAGTCCCCTCGCCCAGAAGGGCGAGGGCGTCCCTTCATGCTTGGGAGGTCTTGGCAGATTTGGACTTAGCCCTGCCAGAGGGCCCAGGGTGTTGCCTGCCCACCCCGTGGTGGAAATCCACTCCGAAAAGTTGGAAGCACACCTCAGGTTCGTGTTTGCCACTAACGTAGGGAGGGGGAGGGGTGTCCCTGCCCCGAGGAAGCCGACACAGACTTCTGCGTAGGGGTGCCTTACCCTTTTTTCCAAAAAGGTCCAAACGGGCCCCAAATAGACGCCGTCCTCTGAAAGGAAGGCCAGTGAGAGCCTTTTTCGTATCATCGTCAGCACCCCACTGTCGCAGCCAGACCACGCGGCGAATAGCTACCACAAGGGCAGAGGTTCTAGCACACATCTTAATGGTGTCATCCAGCGCTGAGAGGATAAACCTTACAAACACATCACAGTCTGAGAGCGCATTAAATACCTCCCAGGGGAGGTCCTCAGGTCGGTGATCAAGTAGTTTTCTAATGAGAGTCCTGGAGGCCACCGCAGTGATGGCCGTGGCACAGACCGGGCGCAGAGCCGTCCCTGCACATGAAAAGGCGTGGGAAGCCAGTCTGTCAATGTGCCGGTCCTCAGCATCCTGAAGGGTACGGTAATTAGCAGTCATGAATGGGGGGTTAGTAACCCTATAATCGGTGCATCCACCACAGGAGGTGCTGACCAAAAGTTAACCACATCAGGAGAGAAAGGGTACTTCCCATCCCAGACCCCTGGGACCCCTTTAAGTTTACAAGGCGATTCTCATTCTTGGGATATAAGATTCTGGAAATGCTCCTGTTCCAGGAATTCCAAGCGCGGCGGCGCTGTGTGGAAACTCTCTTTCTTAGGCTTGGGAGCCTCTCCAGGAGGGGAGATTGACAAAACATCAAAGATCTTAATAAGTAGTTCATCTGTGTCACACAGGCCCAGAATCATCACGGCTCCAGGGCATCTCATCCGAGGAGCCCGAATCGGAGAATAGCTCACCTTCATCAGAAGGATCAAGGTCCTGCATAGCAGCAGATTCATCAGTATCATTAGGAACCGGAGAACCAGGAGGCGTCAGGGACCGCTTCTTTCCAGGGCCCAAGCGCTCCGCCAAACTAGACAGCACCTGCTCAGCCGTAGGCAGCCTGCGCGGCACGACTTGCTGGTCATCCCCGCTCGAGTGAGACTCATCAGGAGTGAGATTTAGGTCCGGGGAGACAGGTGTATTGAAGGGAAGTGCAGCCACTGGCAAACCTGATTGCAGGGTCAGTGCCTGTTCAGCACACGGTCCGCAGACCCGTGCTCTGTCAGCATCAGCATGGGGCTGACCACACACTGTACACAGCCGGTCTTGTCCCCGAGGGACCCCGGGTACATAATTCTAAGATGCCTCCATATGGTGATTATCTGAGCAGTATGCCCGCAGGGATTTACGCAATAGGCAACCCTGGATGCCCCAAGACCCGCTAGGAATGTGGGAGAATTTGTTATGTGGACCCGCTATAATAAATGTCAGGCCGGGAGAAGCCACCGAAATCCTGGCGTCTGAAAGACATAATGGGATAAGAGGGGGGTGTCAGTGCCAAGCGCAGCCGAATAAAAAATCATAGGAACAAAAACCGCCCGGGAGGGCACTTACATGACTAAGGGAGGAGGCGGATTGCAACCACACGCGAAGACCGTCAAAATGGCGCCAAGCGAACCTCGAGGGGCGGGCCTGATCTGGCTGTGACGCGGGGCGCGTCATGCCGAATCCCCGCCTCCCCCAAAGAGCGCGAAGCTCTAACCAGCGCAACGCCAATGACAGTAGTGGATAGGACACACATACAGAGTGTATTTAAGGAGATTGCTCTCAACATTAGAGAATGATGCTGCCGCCCGGGCTGCACACTCATGTAATGAAAGGACACACACGCGTGCAACCAGAAGGTTTATGTGGAGCAAGGAGCGCGGCACTGACACACAAGTTTAAATAAAAGATCAACGGGCGTAAACGTTTTAACATTACGCTGGGACCGCCACACACATTCCCCCCCCCCCCCCCCCCTTTCTTTCCCCCGAGTTACGGGAGGAAGCGAGGGAGAAGCAGACCTGCACCCAGGGTTCATCGCTATGAGGGGCACGGGCAACAATGCGGGAGGGGCATCTAATGGATGCATCTAATGAATCTTTATCGAAGAGGATGGGTGGAAATAGTCCTGCAGGGCCGCAGGCTGTAATAGCCCCGCTCACCTGCGAGAGAGTTGATACTTCATGTCTTCGCAGTCAGCACTGCAGAGAAATCTGGGGATTTGTGGGAGGTCCCTGGGTATATGAAGGGCCGAGAGGAGCCTGTTTTTGCATGTCTGCAGTGAACAGCGCCCTCTGGCGGAGGATTACCCACGTGTAAGGATTATATTGGAGCAGGGCGTGCTGTATGCTTAGAATACAGACAAACTGGTCCCCCCGTGCCCCTACAGCAGATCCAAGCCAGTACGCAGTTCAGATACCTCTGTTTCTGAGAACAGGGCTCCTGGTGTCCTCCCATGGTGTTTCCGCCCCTCACTTCTGCAGGGCACAGTAACTGGCGGGTTGTATAGTTCACCCAGCATATCTGTCCCTGGAGAGGATATTTAGGGGTGTTCAAGGCAATTGTTTGATACATTTAGGCTACTTTTTCACCAAGGCAATTTTGGGGATGATTGCGATTTGTTTGTAACCTATTGGCGCTTTATCATCAGTGTGCGGCTGCAGGCCAGTCACAATTACCCCACAGACGTCCAACATGCTGCATTTTGAATGCGATCACAAGTGCCTTCGCTTGCATATCACCTGGAAATCGTGATTGCATTTGCAATTGCAGTTTTCAGAGGAAGTCACTAGTGCAAACGCCACACAATGATGTGAAATTTGCCAGTTTTTTTTTTTTTTTTTTTTAAGAAATACCCAATTAGTGTCCATGTCCAATTCCAGACTCTTCTATTAGATAATATGTTATCTTTTCTGCTGATTATGCCAGTTCCTCATCATTTATATCAGTGAATGGAGTTGGATGTGCACAGAAATTTTCGATGGGGGCCCAGGGAATTCGGCCACATGCTGGGAATCGTTCTCAGAAAATGGGAGGTTTCGGAGCACTGGGCCAACCAGAAGCCATTGTAGGGTGGAAAAGGCGAGTACCCCTTTCTTCACCCTCTTTTTTTGACCGTTTTTGTATTGATTCTTCAGCTACTCTCTTCTATGTTTTACCTAGCCACTTCTGCTAATGTGGTCTGACACAAATCCATAGAACTACTACAGGAGCAGAGAGGGCATGTAAAAAGGATGGATGTAGCGGGAGAGCTTAAAGAGGAAGATTGGAGGCCCTGGAGTCTAAAAAATTCCAGGGCCGTATGAGTCCTACTTCCTGGGGCATCAGACATTGGGTTGCTCCGCTGTGTGAAACCCCCAAACTGCCCGTTTCTCTCACATGTTCCTGGAGCCCGTGCCGCGGCCACATCCCTGCTCCCCTCTAGATGTAATGTGTACCCATGTCAGGCATTTCTGAATGGCCTCGGCTAGCACTCTCATAGCTAGAGGTGAGCGGGGATGTGGCAGGCTGGCTCCTTAGCCACTGTGTCTCAGCCCCCGGCCCACACACACACAGACAGACAGACTTAATGAGCAACCATTGGTGCATCTTCCAGCAATAACCCATAAACCGCTATTTCTATACATGTTAACACATAGTGATTACTACACCGGTTGGAGGAATTAGCATTTTATTGTCAGTGCAGCCATGTGACATTATTTGAATGTGCAAATCATTTGGAAGTTGTAGCTCCTCAGACAGTGAAGAGCAGATCCTAGCAGAGGCAGATGTGAGAGGGGGACAGATTGTTAAGGGTACAGCTGGCAGAGTCAAGTATATGGATGCTGAGGATGCAGGGCAGTTCTCTAGGCTTCATGTTCTGCTTATGAGGTGGTCTTCAGATCTGGCTGAGGAAAGTCTTGGCAATGGTCTTGTGGAATCGTATCAGGCTATCTAGTTCTGCTTCCTTGGCCCTCATTTGTGATGCTGGTTCCAGTTCTCTCCGTGGCTTTGGTGGCTATATCTAGATGTCCGTGGCTCATTTATAGTCTTTGGTACGGGAAATTACTGCACCCATATCCATCATTATTCCGAGTACAGTCACTGCTTGTGTAGACCTATGCCTGTGTTATCCTTGGCTTAACTTTGACCCGTAGCTCTGCTCTGTCCGGCTCTCTGCTTCTGCCTGTGGCCCTGGAAGCACCAGGGATGACGTGTGGGGAGATCCGGACTGTGGTTCTGAACCTGCTCCGGATTGTGGAGCTTTAAGTGCAGTCCTACAGGACAGAATGCTTCTCCACGGGGCAAGTTAAATCCCGAGCAGCAGGCTCGTCTAGGAACCAGAGAAGCTTACCTTTTACTGGGGCCACTCGTGCAGCTGGCAAAGGATCAGGGTCCTCTGACTGAAGGATGCGCTGAGAGACACAAATAAATGCAAGTTATAATGGAGGCTAACTCCAGAAATAAAACAACATTAATATTTGACAATAAGAAGATAATGATTTTCCGTAAAAACTACAACCGTGCTATAACTTCAGCATATATGTTGAATTGAATGCAAATGCATTTGTGATGTTACAAGTGATAACAAGGCTTCTTGGCACAGGGAACTTTGTGGTGCAGCCACAAAAGCATGTGAGAACAACATACAAAAAGAGGATCCCATGTTTTTAGTTTTAAACCACTGTAATCTAATTGCATGTTCTGGGTGCATTATGAAGAATTAGTGTCACACTGTGTCTACTTGCATGCTATCAACAATAGTTAGTCATAGGGTGCAAGGTGCCTACTGATGTCCTCATCTCCCAACTTCTTGCTCTCTAGCAAATCCATCCATCGCCCGATAACCAAGCAGTGCAACCTCTGCATCTGGCCCTGCCAGCTTACTAGCCACTATACCCTTCAATAATAGGACTGTTGCTCTTCCAAAGATGCCTGGGGAGGGGGGCCAACCAGGCTGGAGGTATTGGCAAGTTACAGAATGCCGACAGGCTAGTTCCCAGATCCCTACTCTTGGTAGGGAGTCCATTGCCCCAGCTATGACTGCTTAATCAGCCAATTAGGGCTGCTGCACATGGTTGGGGCAATGGGCGTTTATACAAGTTGGATGCAGGGCAGATGTATGGTGGGCAGTGACACCGGGCTACAGTTCACTGGGCTTGCTCTTCACAAGCGTCTTTTGCTGGCAGCCAAACAGCTTATATACACCAGAGGTGTGACTTCACAATTCATGGAGAGGAATCTAAAAGTTCAGATGCTGACGGATGAGGACAAATTGAAAGAACCCTGGCAAAGGTGGGAGCCAGCCAGCGCTTGGCCTGGAAGAAAATACAATTCTGTGATTACTCACCTGTAGAATTGTTTTTACTATGCACAGCACGGCCTGTTTCATTTCATCCTTACTTCTGGGTATTCCGCCACAAGGTGGCCCAGTTGACTACAGAAGACTTGTGGCTCCTCCCGGCCCTATAAAAAGCCAGGAATCACCCATAGACCCCCAGTGTTGAAAAGCACTTATGCAAGAAGACGGGATATTAACCAAGATAAAATACACAGCCCGTAAAAACTAAAAATGTAAACAAATCACCATACAGAGGCAACCAAAGATAACAATAACAAGGGAGGGATGAAACAGGCCGTGCTGTGCATAGTAAAAACAATTCTACAGGTGAGTAATCACAGAATTGTATTTTTCCTAGTGCGCAGCACGGCCTGTTTCATTTCATCCTTACTTCTGGGACATCCAATAGCAGTGTCCATAAGGATAGGGTGGGATCCCAAAAGAGTAAACGGCAGGCAGTACAAACCACTACCGCCTGAAGTACCTTGCGGCCAAAAGCAGTATCCGCTGAGGCCTTAACATCAACCTTGTAGAACTTGGAAAAAGTATGAACAGATGACCAAGTAGCGCCTTACAAACTTGTTCAACAGAAGCCTGGTGCTGAAAAGCTCAAGAGGCACCAATAGCTCTAGTAGAATGAGCAGTAACCCGGAAGGGAGGTTCCTTCCCTTTAGCAGAATACGCTTGCACCACTGCCTGACGGATCTACTTGCTGATAGTGGATTTTGCTGGAGGCAAACCCTTCCTAGGTCCAGCCGAAAGAACAAAAAGAGCATCAGATTTCCTAAACGACTAAGTGGCAACCAAGTAAAATTTGATCGCCCTGACCACATCCAGAGAGTGAAGGGTCAGTTCCTTAGAATTAGATTAGAGGGATTAGGACACAAAGAAGGCAAGATAATGTCCTGATTGAGATGAAAGGCAGACACAACCTGGGGCAAGAAATCCGGCTTAAGACGGAACACTACCTTATCCTGATGACGCTCAAAATAAGAAGGTTTCATGGAAAGTGCCGCTAGCTCAGAAACTCGACGCACAGAAGTAATAGCCACCAAAAAGGCTACCTTAAGAGTCAGAATGGACAAAGCAGCCTTGCACATAGGCCCGAATGGAGGACCCTGCAAAGCAGACAACACCAAATTTAAGTCCCAAACCGGTAGCTTATGCAGTGGACGCACATGAGTAACTCCCTGGAAGAAGGTCTTAACAAGCCTGTGTTTGGCAAATAATCTTTGGAAAAAAATTGCCAGAGCCAAAACCTGTCCTTTAACCCTTTCGCTGCCAGCCTACCTGCAGCATTTGCCACTCCCTGTTGCCAGACTGAGTTTGACTGTTTTGCGCTACACATGTTCAACTGTCATTTTCGAAGGGATTTCCAGGGATTTCCCAGGAAAATTATATATTGTTTTTTTCAACAGAGTCTGGGCTTTAACATGAAATGTCTTGTTTGTGTTTTTTAGGTGTATTCTCAACATTTTTGGGTGAAATGTGTGAAAAAAAATAAAAAAAATATATTTTTTTACAATTTGTAGAGTTTTTTTGTAATAAAAAATGTAAGTTTGTCAATAAAATCTTATTGCGTGAGAAACCCCAATTTCTCCCGCTTACAGCGATACCACATATGTATAGGTAGACACCCTTTCCTGCCCAGAAGCCTTTTATAGCTGCTGGATGACAAATGGTTAATTAAAAAAAAAAATGACATAGGGTCCCCCTTCCCGGGGAGGGGGACCCCATTTTTTTTTGGATTTTTAAGGGTTAAAAACCCTTAAAAATCCAAAAAAAAAAAATGACGTGGGGTCCCCCTTACCCAAAGTAACCAGCCCGGGACCAGCTATGGGGGCTTGTAGGCACAGAGTGGGGGGGCCAGCTTTGGTGGCCCCCCCACCCTGCAGCCTACGAGCCCACATAGCCTATGTGGGCCCGGGCTCTTCTGCCCCCCCCTGGCCTTTGGGGAGGCAGGTAATGGGGGTGCGGGGGTTAATGGCAATGCCACCCCCCCAGCCATGTGAACTGGTATAAGGGGTCTCATGGACCCCTTACCAGCTCACAAAGGGTTAACTGTAAAAAAAAAAAACACCACACAATAAAAAAAAGTATTTTATTAAAAAAAAATAATTTTTTTTTACTGTACTTACCTTCGATTGCAAGCTCTTGTCCCTCGCCGCTCAGCTGACAGATGCCTGTGATCGGCATCCAGAGAAGGAGAAGGCAGGAGATCAGAGGATCTCCTGTCACCTCCTTCCAGGGCACCGATCACCGGCATCTGAGAAGCTGAGAAAGCTGAAGCCGGTGATCGGGACCGGGATGACGTCATAAGCCCCGCCCCCAAGGGGGCGGGGCTTAGAGGCAAGATGGCGGTCGCCATCTTGAAGAAGAGAGGAGAGAGCCTCCCAGGCTCCCTCCTGAAGATCGGTAAGTCCTGGGGGGGGATCGGAGGCCCCCCAGGTGAAGAGGAGGGACAGCGGGAGCCAGCGCACATGGAGGTAAGTGAATGTCATTTTTATTTTTTTTTTTTTTTTACAGTTAGCAGCTGCTGCTGCAGAAGCGGGGGGGGGGGCGGCCTATTCCGGGGGCTCTCCTGGAGCCATCCGACCCCCCACGGGGGATCGGATGGCACCAAATTAAAGGGGAGACCCGGCCGGATCCAACAAGGGGTCAGGTGAGTATTTTTTATTTTTATTTTTTAAACTAGAAGCGATCAAAGTCAAGCACGTAACACCTACGGGCTTGGCACTTAAGGCCCAGCCAAGCCAGCACGTAGGTGTTACGTGCTTGGCAACAAAAGGGTTAAGAGTACTAAGTTGAAGGCCCGAGTCCAGACCATGTTGTAAAAACTCCAGAATCCTGGGAATGAAAAAATCCCGACAAGATAGAGACTTGGACTCACACCAAGCAATGTAAGCATACCAGACCCTGTAGTAGATAAAAGACGAGGATTTCTTCCGAGCCTGAATCAAGGTATCAACAACGGAGGCCGGTAAACCCTTGCCCATCAAGATGGAGGTTTCAGCAGCCAAGCCGTTAAAGCCAGCGTTTGTAAATTGAGATGGGTTGTTTCTGCGTGAGAAGCTCTGGATCGTAGGGCAGGACGAATCGATCTACTGCCATTTGTACAACGTCCGCGAACCATACCCTCCTTGGCCAGCGGGGGGCCACCAGAATGGTCGGTACCCCCTCCTGAGCTATCTTGCGCAGCACCTGACCCAGCAGAGGGAATGGAGGAAAGACATAGAGAAGTCGAAACTCTGTCCAGGGAATTGCTAGCGCGTCCGTGGCGAAGGCCAGAGGGTCCTGTGACAGGGAGACAAATCTTGGAAGCTTGTGATTGTGACGAGATGCAAACAGGTCCACATCCGGCTGACCCCAGCGGTGACATAGGGCGAGAAAAACCTTGTTGCTGAGCGACCATTCTCCCAGGCGAGATGTCCCCCTGCTCATGGAGTCCGCCTCCTGGTTCTCCACCACGGGGGGATGTAAACCGCTGAAATGCAAGGAACAGTCTCCTCCGCCCAAGACAATATCAGGGACACTTCCTTGGGGGGGGTCGCTTGCTCCGAGTCCCTCCCTGGTGATTGATGTAGGCAACCGCCGTCTAATTGTCCGAGCGGACCTGCACAGCACGACCCCGAAGGTGGGGGTCAACTGGGAGAGAACCAACCTGATCGCCCGCAGCTCTAGGATGTTGATTGGCGTGTGGGCCTCCTGGGGACCCCACTGACCCTGGAACTTCAGAGACTGCCAAACTCCCCCGAGCCAGTCAGACTGGCATCCATGAAGACAATTTCCCAGAGCTGAGGCAGAAAGGACCTGCCCACTAGAAGATTCCTCGAGTCCAGCCACCAGGAGAGGGACTGCCTGACCGGAGGGGACAGAACAAACTCCTGATCCAGGGACTCCTGATTCCGATCCCAAACCGACAAGAGATGTAACTGAAGAGGTCTCATGCGGAACTGAGCAAAAGGGACTGCCTCGAAGCAGGACACCACCAACTGCATCCCCTGCCGAATGGAGGAGTGAGGACACGACAGCAGAGCCGGTGCCTGCGTCTGATTGCCCTCCACCTTCTGCTGAGGGAGAAATAACTTGACCTGAGAAGTATCAGCGTCATGCCCAGGAAGGACCTCGCCAAAGACGGAGATAGTGAAGACTTGGGATAGTTGATCACCCAGCCGAAGGACTCGAGCGTGGACGTCACCACCTGAGTATCCTTCTCGGCCTGATGAAGAGATTGAGCAGCAATCAATAGGACGTCCAGGTAAGGGAGAATGCAAATGCCCTGGCTTCTCAGTAGAGCCATGACACCCGCCAGCACCTTGGTGAAGACCCGAGGGGCCGAGGTGATACCGAACGGTAAGGCCACAAACTGGTAGTGTTGATCCCCCAGAGCGAACCTCAGGAGCCTCTGGTGACCTGGGAAAATCGGCATGTGAAGGTAGGCATCTTTGATGTCCACCGTGGTCATGAAGTCGCCCGGCCGAAGGGTACTGATGGCCGAACGTAACGCCTTCATGCGAAAGTGCTGACAGACTTGTTGAGGCCCTTCAAATCCAGGATGGGCCTAAGAGAACCGTCCTTCTTGGGTACCGTGAATAGATTGGAGTAGTACCCCCGACCCTGTTCCTGACGAGGTACCTGACAAATGACTCCTGACGCCAGAAGACGTTGAATGGCCAGATGGAGTCCCTGAGCCGACACAGGGTTTTGAGATATCCGAGATCTGAGGAATCTTGGGGGGCGGCCAGGCTGCAAACTCTATCTTGTAACCGGAGGACACCACCTCCTGAATCCACTCGTCTGAGACGCGAAGCCTCCAGATGTGAGCAAAGAGCCGAAGCCGTCCCCCCAACCAGTCGGGTGAGGGAGCCTCCTCATGCCGGAGGGGCCTTGGGAGGGGGTTTAGGTTTTGATCCCCAGGAGAGACCGGGACGACCGCGGGATCTGCCTCGGCCCCAGGAGTCTCTGCGATTACCCGAGAACTGGGGACCACGACCCCCCCTTGAGGTACGAAAGGAAGAGGAGGACCCCCGAAAGGTCAGAGTCTGCTTCCTACGCTGAGGGAGCCTACCATCCTTGGCCAGAACATCCAGACGCTCACCAAAAAGACGGAGACCCGTGAAGGGAAGCCCGGTGAGGGACTTCTTAGCTGCAGTGTCAGCTGCCCACTGGCGCAACCAAACAGACCGACGCATAGCCGCCAAGAGGTCCGTGGCCCTACCGCCCAGCCGGACGGCATCATCCATGGCAGCCAGCACAAAGGCTACAAAGTCAGAGCAAAGCAAGATGTCCCTATAATACTCATTTCTCTTACCAGACATGGCGGCCTCAGCAAGGCACCGGAGCTTCCTCCTAATGGCAATGGCTGTAATGGCTGCAGCGCAGACCGGACGCAAGCCTGCCCCCACAAAGGTGAAAGCATGACAAGCCAGCTGGTCCATACGCCGGTCCGCGCTATAACGCAGTGTAGTAGTGTCAGGGGACGGCATGACCGAAGTGTTAGACAGTCCCAGAACCGGAGCGTCCACCTCAGGAGGGCACGACCAGCGCTTAACCAAATCAGCCGAAAAGGGATACCTTCTGTCCAATCCCTTGGGCACCGAGGGTAATATGTTAGGACGTTCCCACTCTTTAAGCACCATATTGGAGAAATGGCCCTGTTCCAGGAACTCCAAGCGTTGCTTGCCAGGGCGGAAAAGCTCGCCCTGCTTCTTCTTCGCCGCCTTAGGAGGGGCGATGTGCAACATCTCGAAAATCGCCAACTGGAGCCTATCGGTGTCATCCGGGAGCCAGGTATCAGAGGAGGACCCCAGGTCACTGTAGTAACCGTCCTGACAACCCCCAGAGGAGTCCAAATCACCGAAAAGCTCCCCCTCCTCCGGGGAGCCACGGCCGCCAAACACATCAAGGCCCTCATCCTCCTCTGCAAATAGGGACAGCGCGGCGTCAAGGTGCCGCTTCTTGCTAGAGGCCTTGCCCGCTGCCGGTCGGGCCAACTGCTGTTCAGTGCTGGCCATGCGCAGCGCCAGATCTGATTGGGACTCCCTGCTAGCATCCCCCTTACTGGGGGCTAGATGCAGGCAAGGGGGAGTAGGGGATGCCATAGGGAGCGTAGAACTGTGAAGAGAAGCACTCAGCCCAGCCTGGTCCGCAATAATACTTTGGGCGCACGGCACACAAACCGCGCCACCATCACTCAGAAGGGATTCCCCGCACATGACACACAGCCGAGACTGCCCCGAAGGGCCCCCAAGCTCGCTATCCCCAGAAGCCTCCATATGGTGATTATCAGACAGGGCACAGTCAGCCCACCAGGAATAAAGGCTAAAAGAGCCCACCAGGGATGACCCCAAGGGATGCCCCACAGAGCCGGAACAGGCGGGGGGGGAGGGGTATTGGACCAGGAGAAACCACAATGCTGATCCTGTCTAGAAGACATAAGCAATACAATCATGAGCATCCCGCAGCACATGCGCCAAAACAAACCCCCGTCGGATCAACTCACGGACCAGCTGAGCCGCACCGCAGCACACACAGGAGCCAGGACCCCGCAAGAAAAGACCAGTGACGAAGAAGAGAGGGACCAGGAAGCAGAGGAAGCCCCAGTAGCAGCAGAGCGTGGCCTTCCAAAATGGCGCCGACGATCCTCGAGGGGCGGGCCGCAGGGGAATGACGCGAAAAACATCATCCCGCGGCGCCCCCCCCCCCAAAAAGGCGCGAGACGCCGGCACCCATACCTACAATGGCGTCAAAGTCAGCATGCCCAGAAATGAATCCCGCCGCGGAGCGCAAAACGCTCGCAGTGGCAGAATAAAAAACCACCGCACCAAGCGGCAGAAAACCCGCCCGTGCCAGACCCCACAACCACAAGACCCCCCCCCCCCCTCGACGCGGCAGGACCGCGGAATAGAGGAGCGGGAGATGAGGGGAGGAAGAGGGAGGGGGGGAGAAGCACAGCGCGTGTGAACAACAGGCCAGCAGGGGGAATGGGAGAGGGGGAAGAGGAGGACGGAGCCCTCCTTAAGGAAAGTTCCCCCACAACACAGACCCCAATAAAGACTCACCCCCAGAAATGCACAACACAGTCAGCAGTGGTTCCTCCGTACCCTTAGGCTCACCATAGGCCTATGGACCGGCTACCCTTCAGTAATAGGGTCTGCGGTCTGGAGCAAAGCTCACAGAGCACCTCGACCCAGGCACTCCCCTACAGTCACCCGATCCGCCAGCCAAGGCTGGGAGGCAAAAGGGCAAAGCGGGTGGGAACAGGCTTGCAGGGCCGCAGGCTTGATTGCCCCGCTCACCTGCGAATAACCGTAGAGAGCCATCTTCAGGTCTTCGCAGTCATGACTGCAGAGAAACACTGGGTGTCTATGGGCGATTCCTGGCTTTTTATAGGGCCGGGAGAAGCCACAAGTCTTCTGCAGTCAACTGCGCCACCTTGTAACAGAATACCCAGAAGTAAGGATGAAATGAAACAGGCCGTGCTGTGCACTAGGAAAAAGGCTGGAGGTGCGTACAGTTGCTGTAGATGTAGTCAAATTCTTTTTGTAAAGGGCAGGGTTTGGGAGAGGGGAGATGTAATAAAATCCTTTTTGTAAGGGGAGGGGCCTTGGGAGTGACGAGTAATGAATAATGTTGTTGTTAAAAAGTGGCTTAATTGACCCTAATTATAGTGGAAGTCCAGTCCCCAGATTTCCCCGCCCTGCCACCCTTCCCTGGGAGGTCACTGTGTGACTGGTCTAATTTAAAAAGAAACTTCATCCAAAAAACTCCAGGACCCTCCAAGTTCCACTCCATATGGCATCGCAAAATGGTATGTCCCACTGTGTAAAATGCCCCTGGATTCCTTTGCCATGGCCACACACCCCCTGGCCTTTCTGAATGGGCGGTGTGGACACGCCACAGCTACAAGCTGAGCCGGGGATACAGACAGTGGCGTACTCAGCGCCAATCGGCTGCTGAGCCATCCAGGCCACTTAGCTGTAAGCATAGCCGAAGGGAGCCGAGTGGAATAGAGCATGCAGCTCAGCTAATCAGAACGCCCGGTTTCGGCCAGGCCTGCCCTGTGGGAATGCCAGTAATGTGAGTAGAATGGGCGAACTGGGGGATACACACAGCGGAGCATCCCAATTCGGGATACCCCATCTGAGAAACAGAACACATGGGAAAGTTAAAATTCCTGTGAGTTGTTCCTCTTTAACAAGAGACTTCAATCCAAAGCACATTACTAATTGATAAACCAGGAAGGCCTCGGAGAAAGGAGCATATGAAAAGAAACCTTGTAGTTTCCAAAACTTACCACAACCTTCACTTCAAAGCAAATACCTAAATGAAGCGTTCAGTAAGAACAGGGTTTTCCAGAATGTTGCCTCTCAGTTTGGGCACAATATCCCTGTTATCCCTGACCCCTAAAGACCAGCCATTCGTTAATTAGAACGGTAAAAATGTATCCAAATCCACCCATTACAGAGTTGTATTTCAAATGGTGGCAAGATGCTAATATAAGACTTCTCAAGCTCTGCTCGTTCCTCTCAGAATGTTCTGTTCTCCCTCTGCACACCCCCCAGAAGGATGCTTGGCAGATGAAATAAGGGGCAGCACCTTCATCACAGTGGCACAGGGGAGGGTTGGCAGCACTTTCCAGCTTACAAGCAGTTGAAACACCATTATTTCTCTCTCCTGCCACTATCCCTGTGCCTGCCGACATCTGCTCACTTTACTCACATTTGGAACAGCTACAGCAGGGGTACTCTACCACTTCTTGCAAAGGTCCATATACATGCATCTGGTGAGAGGTGAAGGTCCAGGTGGGGAGCTGTCGCGCGGTGGGGGTGCACAGGGGGTGGGAAAACTAAAAAATACTCGGCTGGATGGGGCAGAGCTGAGGGGACAGGAATGGATGGGGTAACAGAGAAACAAAGTTTGTGCACCTTGCAATGCCTCTAAGCAATACACTGCCAATCAAGTAAAGGGGGCAGCTCTGAGCACGGCAAAACAGAAGCAACTGAGTGCAGGGCTGTCAGGGCAGGGGTCCAGAAATCTGGTGCCAAGGTCCGCATTCGGACCCCGGTCCAGCAGTTAAGTACCGCTGAGCTACAGGGTAACACTGTGTGCAGGTTCATTTATCCTCAACCTAAAAAAAAATCTGTTGAATATAACCCTTTATATTGATCCTAAAACTGAATCTTTAGTGGTACCCTTAAATTAAAAAAAACTTCACTCCTAAAAGCAATCTTGTACCCAGTGAAGAAATACCAATCACAACTATTTTCATCAGAAGCATAGACAAACACCATGCCTTTTTTTAATTCAACAGTAATACTTAAATCAATGCTACCCCAGAAGACTTAAAGTGATTCAGCAGCTAAACAAAAAAGCAAAAGGGTACTTACTTTTTGTTCCCCCACAGCTAATCGGCGTTAGTCCAGCAATCAGTGAGCTCAGATCCTGATCGCTAAATCCGAGGTTGTGACGCTTCCTGAGCTGTGTCCGGGCCAAAACATGTGGTCAAGATTGATAGCATGTCAGGGTCACACCAGGCATCAGTCACAGGAGCACTGCCACACGCTCTCCATTTGTTGCAATAGAGGAGGTGTACTGAGGTCTGACACACCCCCTCCATTCTAGTGAATAAAGAAGGCGTGTCTGTGACCGATATATACGGAAATGCCGGTGAATGAAGTTCAGGCCTAGTGTGATGTGTGACAAAAAGGTAAGTACCATTTAGATGTTTTGTTTGGCCTCTGGCTGATATGCTATTTCATGGAATACATTGCAGATATTGTGTTTCACACAGTCTGGCATCCCCAGCATGGCACCCCACGTAATCAGGAGCATGCAAAACGCTCATCAGATCCTCAAGGCAATGTTCTGGGCTTTTGCTCAGATGATGCTAACTTTAGCGACTGTATGATTTAAACCCGTTATGTTTTAATCGCAATAAGCACATGTATATAGTCCTCAGCCTTAAAGCAGAACGAAACACAGAAATTTGACTTTCCCAGGTTTTGTTCCGTGCCCCCCGAGGAATTCCGAATTGGGATACCCCACTGTGCGAACCCCCCTCCAGTACGACCACTGAAACTCACTGTTCCTCGCTTCAACGGTGCATGTGCAGGCTCACGTCCAATCAGAGCCCTTTGCTTTGACTATGTCATTCGGCAAAGGGCTTCTATTAAAATCAATGGGGAGAGCGCGCTGCTGCATCTCCCGTATCCAAGGTGGCACACACGCTCCTGCCTACCCCAATGGCTGGGGTGTGCATGCCGCTGGGGATGCAGCAGGTAAAGGTGAGTTTTTATGGGCGCTCTGGGGAGGGGTTCACCCAGTGGGGCATTGTGATCTTTTAGCTTCCAGGCTGGCCCCTGGTGGGTTTTGATTTTCAAAACCTAAACTTATAAATGATGGTGTACTCAATGTAAAAACAAATAAGAAAATCTTTAAAAAGATTCCTTCAATACCAAGGTAAGAGGTTGCCTCCTATGTGTGTAACCATTGTTGGCATTGGCATGGGAACTTGTTTTTGGCCAAGTATCAAATCCAATGCTTCTAGTCTAGTTCTAATTTATCTGGGCCTATTCCTAGTATAGACTGACCTTGTATTACTTCCACCTTTTAGAGTAGTCTATACAGTGACCCTGTTTTTAAGCAAGGCCTTAGGCCTGTTGTGTTGTTTCATTTCATTTCCTAAGTTTGTGGAACCCACCTGCTATTAGAGCATATTGTGTTGTTCAGCTGGGTTGCAGTAGAGTCCTACTCAATTTGGGCGGGCTCCAGTATTGCCATCCCACCCTTTTTATAAGCTGTAAAACTCCTGGTGCCCAAAAATTATATAATTAAATGTTATAATGATCCATTTACATTATCCTCATCCCAGCCTGATCTAGAATTCTCACATCACAATGTAAATTAGGCATTCCTAGGGTAACAGGTTATATACTTACCAAAGCACTTTATTCAACAGATATATAAAAGGCGCAATGGTAATTCATTCATCATTCAACAAAGGGCCTAGATTTCTCATTATGCATTGAAATATGTACTTTACAACATGAAGACTAAGAAAGCCTTACTTTTAGAATGGGTGCTTTGCCCTCTCCTGTAGCAACAAACACCACGGTTTTAGCTGCATTAATGACAGGTAGAGTTAGAGTGACTCTCTGAGGAGGAGGCTTGGGAGAGTCGCTGATTGGAGCCACAATCTGATCGGTTACCTGCAGCAAAAGAGAGCAAACTATTAAGGAAGATTTGTTTATTTCTCGAATGACAAAAAGAAGTTGAAAAACAGAGAAAGACTTGTGAATTAATCAATAACCTATCACGCTATATTTCACAGTGCTTCCTGGAGCAAAACTCGATCCAGAGATTTCAATTATATGACTTACGCAGCCCACTTCACAATCTTGACAACCTCTTGAAAGCACTTGCCTCTGTTCTCAGTACATACTACTTGTAACACAAAATTAGCATATAAGTATGTAACACGATATCTTGAATTTATATCTGCATACATAAAGTGTGTAGTAAGTGATAAGAAAGATCCACTCTCAAGAGCTTCAAAAATGTGTGCGGGGAAGTCCAAGATTCTGCTCTGCAAATCTCGTGACCAACAGGAAGCAGAAACCACTCTAGCAGAGTGTGCTCACAGGGATTTTGGGGCCTGTCCCCCGAAACCTTCGTAAGCTGAATGGCTTCTGTAATCCACCTTGCGATGTAGGCTTTGGAGGCTTGCAATCCTCTATTTTTACCCTGCGTACGAAAACAACAAATGGTCGGATCTCCTCTACTCTAAGGTGCGATCCAAGTAGGTCAACAGAATGATGTTGGCATCCAACATCTGCATTCTCTGCTGATCCTTAATGGCCTCTGGTCCGAGACCTGGCAGGTAGACCTCCTGGGACCTGTGAAATTCCGAAGCAATCTTCGTCAGGTAAAGGTAAACCTGACCGTCTAATGGTGAGAAGATCTGAAAAAATCCTAAGAAATGGTTCCTTGATGGACAGGGCTTGCGTATCACACTAATCCTTCTGTCCGAAGTAATGGCTAATATAAAAGCCACTTTGAGAGTCAGAAACTTAATTGCTGCCTCTTTCAGGGGCTTGAAAGGTGGCCGTGTAAGAAAGTTCAGGATGATGGAAAGGTTCGAGAGAGGAAAGGCCTTAGGATTCACTGGTCCTCCTCTAGACAGAGAAACAAAAAATCTGTCTTAAGCCTAGGTTTACCAAGAATTCAGGGAATCCGAGCTTCAGATATCCTGTTGAGGAATTCTAGGCTTCTTGGACTCTGAAAGAGGCGGGGGGAGGGTATTTTCTCTTAGCTGGCAATTTCTTCCCCACCTCAAAAGAATGTGTTAGAACCCTCTTGAGTTCTGACCCAAACAAAAGCTTGACCTTAAATGGTATGCTACACAGATGAGATTTAGACAACTGGTCCCCTTGGCAGGTCTTGAGCCAGAGAGCTCTATGTGCACAAATAATTAAGGCTATTATCTTAGCGTTGGCTCTAAACACCTCTTAAGCAGCATCGGAAATAAAATTCACTGCTTTGGAAATAAAGTGCAGGGCGTTAAATACCTCCTCCCTTGGGGCGTCATTGGTTATCCCACTCCTAACCTTGCCTAGCCAGAATTTCAAAACTCTACTCAAGCAATATGTAACAAGCAGGGGTCTAAACTGGAAAGAATCAGTATCCCATCCCTGTTTGAGCAGAATGTCTGACCTTTGGTCTAGAGGATCTCTTATCTAGAGGAAGGGAACCCATGTCGTCAAAGTTGAGATCCAATATCTGAGATACCTGAGCCAAAAGGAGCATCAAACTTAAGACACTTAGCCCAAACCCCAATCTCTGACTCCTCAAAAGAAAATCTTCTCTTGAGAAACTTAGAAGGAAGAACCGGTACTTCAGATTCTTCCATTTCTGAGCAATGATGTCCTTTAGCAACTGGTGGATAGGTAACAGGTAACCCTTCTTTCCAACAAACCCTGGTAGATGGACTCCTGAATGGAGTGGGGCTCACCGTCCAATTCAATCTTAAGGGAAGATTAAATGCCCCTAATCAGGCCAGGTGTATCCTCAAAGGAACGATTAAACCTATTAGGGTGGGGAGGAGGCCTTGGGGCTGATGCCTCTAGTCCTCTTCCTGTGCCTGATGAATGAACAGAATCGTCTGAAGAGGCACATACCTCCTGTTTGTCATCTGAAGAAATCAGCCTCCCCTGGCTGCCCCTTAGTCTCAGGAGTAAGAAATAAATGGGGTTCTGGCTGTGGAGGAGGATCCAGCCTCTGAGCTAGCGCCTGTCTCCTGGGTCATGCGTTTTTTATAAAAATCGAATGTATCGGATTTCTGGAGTCGAAAGTCTTAATGCAACTCTTCATCATGTATTGAGAGTTGGCCCCGGCTACCTCCTTCAAGCAAGTCTTAGAAGCTTGGAAAAGTCTTCAGGCAGAGTGGCCTGACAGTTTAGCTTTCTTGGGCTCTTTCTGCTCCCTGGGCTCCTTGGGCCCCTTAGTCTCTCTGGAAAATCCTGATAAAAGTTTAGCCAAACTGGCCCCAAAGCCCAGGATCTGACTATCCTGGGTTTTGGTCCTTGCCCCCAGGGCACCCCGATTGGAGATGCCCCACTGTGTGTAACCTTCCAGGTCTCCCCAACTAACTCGCCATAACCCAGTCCTGCGGCACATGCACACCATCTTTTTCAATCAGCGTGCTCAACTGCGCTGACGTGAGCTCATCTAAAGGAGCACAGTCCAGCTGAGCGAGCCATTGGTCGCATCCCCGCTACCCTCTAACAGGGAGCGTGCCCTGCTTAAAGGGATAGCGGGGATGCGGCACTGCTCGTGCATGCGCTGTTGGACAGGAGGAGACAGTATACCAGGTAACCTGGGGGGGGGGGGGGGTTCACACAGCGGGGCATCCCGATTCTGGGTGCCATGGAGGAGGGAATCAAGTGACCCTGGAATCTTATAGACTCCAGGGCTAATGGCTGTGGGTTTTGGTCCATTTAAAAGCGTACCAAACCCCGGCATTTTCACCCTCCAGGGACAGGTGTCAAAATTTCTTCTGAAAGCCCAGAGACCGTGTTGAGATCCACAAAACATGACCTGTGCTGCCCCTTCAGGAGTCAGTTTGACACCCCTGCTCCTAGGTTTTGGTTCGCTTTACAGCAGGATGCCACTCTGTCTGAAACCCCTGGGTGCACCACAAATATCTATGCTCCAACAGCACATGTGCAAGCTCTCCTACATTTAGAACTGTTATCTGTGCATGTCAATGCCCGCCACAAATGAACATGTGCCCTAGGTGTGGTGTCTGCATCAGGTGCTGGGGATGCCACCAAAGACCCACAAACTCACTGTGGGAGCGAAGGACAAGGTAAAGTTTGCGCCAGGGGTTTCACGGCCCCTGGGGAGGGCTTTTACCCAGCCCTGAAATCATTCAGACTAGGGCCGGTGTATAGGAGTTTGTCCAATATAAATAGCCCCTCTGATAAACGTTTGGACCACAGCTCATAATAACCTAACTGTACCTGCTTTTTCTAGCTTGCCCCAACATCTCCATCTTCATTATTGACATTTACTGGCATTGTTGTGAGTTCATTACTGCTAAATACTTAAATATACAGTAAATTCCACTTGTACAGAATAGTGCTCTGCAAAGCATGCACATTCCATAATGTACAGGGCAGCGTTCTAGCTCTGCACAGCACTAGGAGATACAGAGATGTGAGGTTCCGTTTGTATAGCCCTGCAACTGTCAAAGAGTGTGTCAACTGACATAGGCAAAACTCAGCTGCTGCCCTATATGTCTTTGCCTGTACACTTCAAAGGGCCTCAGGATTATTATTTATTTATATAGTGCCATCTTCCTCCCTAGCACTTTACATGATAGTAACTGCAGACATGGTAAAACATATAATACATGGACAATTGCAGACCGAATGCAACTATTACATTACAAAGCAGACACTACAAGAGTACAACACAATAGGAGGGAGAGCCATGCCCTCTCGAGTTTAAAGTGGACCAAAACCCAGGATTTTGACTATCCTGGGTTTTGGTCCATTGCCCCAGGGCACCCCTGATCTTCCCGGTCCTACGGCACATGCACAGCCGCTCATCCAATCAACGTGCTCGGACAAATGGCTGGCGCGGGCACGCGCCCTGCTAGTGGGATAGTGCCCATCAGCACACTCGGAGCCGCTGGCCTTAGACTCCATCTTAGATGGCGTGACGTCAGCCAATCAGCGTGGCTTTTGGTCCACTTTAAGGTCTAAAGGAAATGGTACGCAGGGAATGAGTCTGTATTGTCCTTTCCAACATGTGGGCCTCTTCACTTACTTGTAACAAGGAATGCCCTGGAAACAGGGATGCTGTATGACCATCTGGCCCCAATCCTAATATCAGCATATCAAAGGATGGAAGGTCGTTACCAGGGAAGATCTGGAAATAAGAAACAGAAGTTGTGAAAAAATAGCATAAGGAATGCAAGCTAAACATGTGGCATGGGGATTCTCGTTTTAATGCTGCGGAGACACTTTCCACAGATGACTGTCAACATATGTCACTGCAGATATGAGCATCGACTGAATGAGAAGATGAAAACACTGCAGCATATGAAACATGGATGTGTTTGTTGCTCGTACAAGAACAGTTACCAATCCTTTAAGTGGGTAGAAACCCCTCATAGGAATCACAGGCTGCAAAATGTAATTCACATTGATTCTAACTTATTAAGCCTAAATCTAAAAATGCCTAGAGTTGGCCTTGCTAGTAAAAAGACACTCGTTGAATCAACTAGGAAGACAATGAAAGTCAATGGTACTATTTTAAGCCTCAGAAAAGTAGACCTTCATTGTCTTTTTAGCTGGTGATTTAGCAACAGTGAAATGCTCACGCCTAAAATGATTTTTTTTTACTACCAAGATTGTTTTTACAATTTGCCTTTACTGTGCCTTCAAATAATTATGTATGGAAAATGCTTAACACAAATGGACACAGCAGTAACACTGCATCTATAATACATGGGATATTTATCTATATATTGTTTGTGTAAATTTGAATATCGGGTCCCCACACACCCAATAATATTGCACCAGGACAGGTGGTATAAAAATAGGGCACTACCTCCTCATTAAATGGTAAAAAATGATTTTATTATATTCTAAACATGGATTCTAAAAAGCAACACTAAACAATACAGTTTAAAACACATATAAGCCACAATACTACAAAACACACACAAGGGGGCGCCAGGGTACCATATAAAGTTTCATAATAGCATAGTTCCAAAAAGTATATATACAAACAAAATTAGAAAAATATTGAGCTATTTGCTCAAGTAAATTTATGTGCAAAAGTATATTTTGTGCAAAGATAGTGCAAAAAGTGCTAGCAGTATTAAAAGTGCCTGTGCAAATTAGTTTCATACAGATTTATCTATCCAATACACCATAGTATATATTAAAGCCAACCCAAAATGTATGAAAGAGACATGGAACAATAGGTATAAAGTAAATGTACCAACTGGACCTACCCCTATAAAAATCTGCCTGTTTGTGTTTGTGTGTATAACAATATGTATTAGTGGCAGGCTACACAACATTTAGATTCAATTGTAAAGTTTGGTTCTCACCTCTCGCAGTTTCTTGGCATATTCTGCAGCTGCATCTTCGACAGACAGCGAAGGGTCAATGGTAATGAACTGAGACTCTGACAACAATCCAAGAGGAACGAGATGACGCTGGGATAAGAAGAAGGAAGGAGTGTAATTATATCCTTTCGTTTAAGGAAAGGAAAAGAAGCCACTAACTGTTCATATTCTGGCACATAGTGGCCATGTTCTGGTTTTTCCATCCTTCATTAAAAAGAAAAGCTGGTACCAGTCTAACCACACCTGAGGTTGTGGATGCTTGTGTTCTAGGAGAAATCATGTACCACTATGAAACTTGCATTGACACAGATGATATAGGAAAATTCTTTACTCTCCCTTATAGAGGACCTGATTTTTTTATTTTTATTTTTTACTTTTGTGCCCTTGGACTGAATACAATACCTGTGACTCTTGTGTACAGTTTGCCATTTGTGCTTAATTGGTTTATTATGTGTGCATTTGAATGTTACCACCCAGAGCAGGGTAGTGCTGATAGTCAACAGATACAAGACAATTCATTATGTGATGTATATGTCATGATTAAAGCGGACCTTCACTCTGAATAAGAGCCTATCTTATATGTTTCCCCCACCCTGTACATACAGATTGCCCACATTAAAAATCATCCTACCTGCATCTACTGCATGTTATGAGCCTTTAAACATCCAAGATCTTATGGAAGCCGCCATCTTATCAGGCAGCCTGGAAACAGGAAGTGCCTCCTGACTGTGCTGCTCTGCATTCTGGGACTGCTGACCTTTACCTGACCCCAGCTCTGCTCTGTCTGAGCAAAGCACAGCTATAACCTGCCCCCCTGTACCTTATCCCACTCTCCTCAGTAAGTGTGATGCTTATGAGTCAAGATGGCGGCGCCCGAGTCCTGAACAGAGTTGCAGTCCAGTGGGGGAAAGAATAATATGTTTTTGACTAAAAACTTAAAATATATTAATTTTAGATGCTGGGGAACCGTTTTTTAAGAGTTTGGGCTTTTCATTAAATCACGCTGAAGGTCCGGTTTAATGGCCGGTGTCGGCCTGAAACGCATAGACGCTTTTCAAGTGTTTTCTTCTCTGGAATACTGGCCTTTTGGATACAAATTTTTTCATTGGATTACTTGGCTGGCGACTTTTTCTTTTTACCGGGAGTATCATTGGATTGGAGCGCTCTCAGCCGTTGCCGAGGGTCCGTGAGTTTATCTGGGATGACTGTGGATTTAAGGTAGAGCTGACCTTTCATATGCTGTAAACATCTTGCTCTGATACTTACCAATTCTATTCTCCCTCCTAGGACTGCAGTTCGGACCCCACCATGATGGACGAGCTGACTACTTCATCTGCAACTGGCAACTCTCTAAGTCTCGCAGCGCCAGCCAGAAAGTAATAATAAATAATGCATTCCACAATGACCACAATGCTCAACGGGAAGCACATCTACAGGGCCCCAAACGATGCAGGATTTAGAGTTCGAGGGAGAGATCCTCCGGCATTCTGAATGTTGCTTTATGTTTGCAGCTCCGCTCTGCCCCGGCCAACTTCTACATTCCCACAGTGTCTCTGGGGGAACACAGGAGCCCGTGTAGGGTACGGGAAGATCAGGTAATGAAAATTCCCTCTTCACACGGGCAGAAGAGCCAGGTGGCTGAAGCAAGCAAATCTAAAACCTTCCTGGCGTAATGTTGTCTCCAGGGCTGTTTCTAGGAGAGGGTGAGCAAGGTGATCATCCTGGGCACCAAGGCCTTTGGGGGCGCCTTTATCCTGGCCATCTTGTTTTCTGCATGGGTCAGGGCCACTGTTAATTGTGAAGGCCATAAGATAGGTCCCTCATCCCCCATATTGGGCTCAGGCATGGGGAGGGGACACTGCTGCTATGGTAGAGGCACAGCATAAAACATAACTGCAGCAGCAGCACCAGGGCTGGCTCCAGGTTTTTGTGGGCCCTTGGGTGACAGTGTCTAAGCGGGCCCCCTTTGTCACGTCACTTTAATGCTCTGTTCACAGAGTGAACCGCATACCTTGTTACCTGATTCGCTCCCACATCCAGCTTAAACATCTGGGTAGCGGATCTAAAGGATTCAAGGGCTGCTGGTTTCTCCCCCGGGACCCGAAACCAGGATGGCCAGCTGTATGAAACCCCCCAGAGATTCACTCCTCTTCCCTGTTCCAATGGCACATGTGCGGGCTTCCATCCTATTCGGGATGCCCTGCTGTGTGAAACCCCCCAGAACAATGCTATTCACTCACCTCTTCCCTGTTCCAATGGCACATGTGTGGGCTCTCATCCAATGAGAGCCGTCTGCTGTGACTTTGTCATTGGGCAGGTGGCTCTCACTGGATAAGAGCCCATGTATGTGCCATTGGAACGAGGAAGAGGTGGGTAAAAACCCACGTTATGGGGGGCTTCACACAAGGGAAAGTCAGCAGCCAGCCCTGGAATCTCTTAGGGCCAGACCGTATGGGTTTTGTTACACTTTCACACATCCCTTTTCTGGATGCCCCGGGGAGAGGGAAGAAGTCTGGTTTTGGTCTACTTTAATCATCTTATCTATCTTAGAAGACATTCAGCTTTTGGTGGATAAGCTGAATGTTTTCTAAGGTGGGTAAACAGTACGGTTGCACTTGCAATTTGCAATATTACAGATACAGAATATGGCACATAATATAAAAATTAAAGTTACCCTCTCTGTGGTAAATCTGCAGACACTGACAGCCAGCGCACCTCTTCAATCCCTCTCCGACAGGCTGTCAGTGTTCCCTCTGCAATCATCACTGACACTGACAGCATGGGGCAGAGACAGCCCCGACCCCAATCAAACCAGCCAGAATCGGGGAGGAGGAAGCCTGGGCGGGAGTGGGATATACCCAATCAAACCAGCCAGCCAGCATTGGGGCAGGAGGTGGATATACCCTGCCCCCAATCAAACCAGCTAGCCAGCATTGGGGCAGGAGGTGGATATACCCTGCCCCCAATCAAACCAGCCAGCCAGCATTGGGGCAGGAGGTGGATATACCCTGCCCCCAATCAAACCAGCCAGCCAGCATTGGGGCAGGAGGGGGATATAACCTGCCCCCAATCAAACCAGCCAGCCAGCATTGGGGCAGGAGGGGGATATACCCTGCCCCCAATCAAACCAGCTAGCCAGCATTGGGGCAGGAGGTGGATATACCCTGCCCCCAATCAAACCAGCCAGCATTGGGGGCAGGAGGGGGATATACCCTGCCCCCAATCAAACCAGCCAGAATAGGGCAGGAGGAAGCGTGGGCGGGAGTGGGATATACCCAATCAAACCAGCCAGCCAGCATTGGGGCAGGAGGTGGATATACCCTGCCCCCAATCAAACCAGCCAGCCAGCATTGGGGCAGGAGGTGGATATACCCTGCCCCCAATCAAACCAGCCAGCATTGGGGGCAGGAGGGGGATATACCCTGCCCCCAATCAAACCAGCTAGCCAGCATTGGGGCAGGAGGTGGATATACCCTGCCCCCAATCAAACCAGCCAGCATTGGGGGCAGGAGGGGGATATACCCTGCCCCCAATCAAACCAGCCAGCATTGGGGCAGGAGGGGGATATACCCTGCCCCCAATCAAACCAGCCAGAATCGGGCAGGAGGAACCCTGGGCGGGAGGGAGATATACCCAATCAAACCAGCTATCCAGCATTGGGGCAGGAGGGGGATATACCCTGCCCCCAATCAAACCAGCTAGCCAGCATTGGGGCAGGAGGTGGATATACCCTGCCCCCAATCAAACCAGCCATCAAAACTGGCCTTTTGGATACAAATGTTTTGATTGGATTACTTGGCTGGCGACTTTTTCTTTTTACCAGGAGGATCATTGGAGTGGAGCGCTCTCAGCCGTTGCCGAGGATCCGTGAGTTTATCTGGGATGACTGTGGATTTAGGGTAGAGCTGACCTTTCATATGCTGTAAACATCTTGCTCTGATACTTACCAATTCTATGCTCCCTCCTAGGACTGCAGTTCGGACCCCACCATGATGGACGAGCTGACTACTTCATATACAACTGGCAACTCTCTAAGTCTCGCAGCGCCAGCCAGAAAGTAATAATAAATAATGCATTCCACAATGACCACAATGCTCAACGGGAAGCACATCTACAGGGCCCCAAACGATGCAGGATTTAGAGTTCGAGGGAGAGATCCTCCGGCATTCTGAATGTTGCTTTATGTTTGCAGCTCCGCTCTGCCCCGGCCAATTTCTACATTCCCACAGTGTCTCTGGGGGAACACAGGAGCCCGTGTAGGGTACGGGAAGATCAGGTAATGAAAATTCCCTCTTCACACGGGCAGAAGAGCCAGGTGGCTGAAGCAAGCAAATCTAAAACCTTCCTGGCGTAATGTTGTCTCCAGGGATGTTTCTAGGAGAGGGTGAGCAAGGTGATCATCCTGGGCACCAAGGCCTTTGGGGGCGCCTTTATCCTGGCCATCTTGTTTTCTGCATGGGTCAGGGCCACTGTTAATTGTGAAGGCCATAAGATAGGTCCCTCATCCCCCATATTGGGCTCAGGCATGGGGAGGGGACACTGCTGCTATGGTAGAGGCACAGCATAAAACATACCTGCAGCAGCAGCACCAGGGCTGGCTCCAGGTTTTGGTGGGCCCTTGGGTGACAGTGTCTAAGCGGGCCCCCTTTGTCACGTCACTTTAATGCTCTGTTCACACCTTGTTACCTGATTCGCTCCCACATCCAGCTTAAACATCTGAGTAGCGGATCTAAAGGATTCAAGGGCTGCTGGTTTCTCCCCCGGGACCCGAAACCAGGATGGCCAGCTGTATGAAACCCCCCAGAGATTCACTCACCTCTTCCCTGTTCCAATGGCACATGTGTGGGCTCTCATCCAATGAGAGCCTTCTGCTGTGACTTTGTCATTGGGCAGGTGGCTCTCACTGGACAAGAGCCCATGTATGTGCCATTGGAACGAGGAAGAGGTGGGTAAAAACCCACGTTATGGGGGGCTTCACACAAGGGAAAGTCAGCAGCCAGCCCTGGAATCTCTTAGGGCCAGACCGTATGGGTTTTGTTACACTTTCACACGTCCCTTTTCTGGATGCCCCGGGGAGAGGGAAGAAGTCTGGTTTTGGTCTACTTTAATCATCTTATCTATCTTAGAAGACATTCAGCTTTTGGTGGATAAGCTGAATGTTTTCTAAGGTGGGTAAACAGTACGGTTGCACTTGCAATTTGCAATATTACAGATACAGAATATGGCACATAATATAAAAATTTAAGTTACCCTCTCTGTGGTAACTCTGCAGACACTGACAGCCAGCGCACCTCTTCAATCCCTCTCCGACAGGCTGTCAGTGTTCCCTCTGCAATCATCACTGACAGCATGGGGCAGAGACAGCCCCGACCCCAATCAAACCAGCCAGAATCGGGCAGGAGGAAACGTGGGCGGGAGTGGGATATACCCTGCCCCCAATCAAAGGAGGTGGATATAACCTGCCCCCAATCAAACCAGCTATCCAGCATTGGGGCAGGAGGGGGATATATCCTGCCCCCAATCAAACCAGCCAGCCAGCATTGGGACAGGAGGTGGATATACCCTGCCCCCAATCAAACCAGCCAGCCAGCATTGGGGCAGGAGAAAGTCCGGGCGGGAGGGGGATATAGCCCCGGCCCCAATCAAACCAGCCAGCCAGCATTGGGGCAGGAGGTGGATATACCCTGCCCCCAATCAAACCAGCTAGCCAGCATTGGGGCAGGAGGGGGATATACCCTGCCCCCAATCAAACCAGCTAGCCAGCATTGGGGCAGGAGGGGGATATACCCTGCCCCCAATCAAACCAGCTAGCCAGCATTGGGGCAGAAGAAAGACCGGGCGGGAGGGGGATATAGCCCCGGCCCCAATCAAACCAGCCAGCCAGCATTGGGGCGGGAGGGGAAGATAGCCCTGCCCACCAGTCAAACCAGCCAGTCAGCGTCCGTGGCAGGCCTGCACCGATGTACAGCACAGACAGCCTTCTTTATAGGCTGTGCTGCCTCAGTAGCCCCCCCCTCCCTCCCCCACCGCCAGGTCCCTCGGCAGATGCCCGACCTTGTCGGGTTCTAGCGCTAGCCCTGAGCAGCATTATGTGATGGGTGGGGGGGCAGAATTTTTTTCTTCCCATATTTTGGGCTATTTTGCCTAGAAACTCCACGGGTTGGGTCCTGGTCCACAGAAACACTAAACTAACTTAAAGCGGACCTTCACCCTAAATAAGAGCCTTTTTTGTTTTTGTATGTTTCCCTCAACCTGTACATACAGATTGCCCACATTAAAAAATCATCCTACCTGCATCTACTGCATTTTCTGAGACTTTAAACATCCAAGATGGCGGCTCATGGACGTGCAGTCTGCCTGCAAACAGGAAGTGTCCTCTCACTGTGCCGCTCTGCATTCTGGGATTGCTGACCTCTTCCTGACCCCAGCTCTGCTCTGTTTGTGCAAAGCACAGCTATAACCCCGCTCTCCTGCACTTTTGACTCCTCTCAACTCCTCAGTATGTGATGCTACTGAGCCAAGATGGCGGCGCCCGTATTCTAGAGTGCTGAACAGAGTTGCAGGTCAGTGAGGGAAAGAATAAAAAGTGACTAAAAACATTAAATATATTAATTTTATATGCTAGGGAATAGTTTTTTAAGGGTTTGGGCTTTTCATTAAATGGCGCTGGAGGTCCGCTTTACCTCATCCCCTCCTGCTATCACTGCGCTCCATTAGAGATACTCCCCTTTTCCTAGCACAGCTTCTTTTGAAGGTGGATTGGAAACAGCAGCACACACATGTGGCAGCTGTATCTCCTTCAATAAAAGTTGTGCATTACTGCACAGTATCTGGCCTCCATGATTTTGCTATTACTTTGGTAACAGGAACGAAGGCAATAAAAAAACAGGCTTTAACTTAAAATCAAACATAAAAATGGCGGCTTGTAAGAAAGGCTGCAGGTTTTATTTAACCAACCACACCCTAAAAATAATGTGTAACAAACAGCAGGAGCGCTCATTTACACAACTGTTAGCACATAAGCCACAAGCAAACAGTAAAGCACTTCCTGTGTATTGCGCCACCGTACACAATGATCTGCCCCTTGACTCACTGAAGTTCCATATTACTGTACTAAGCTGTAGAAAGGCTACACAAGGCAGCGACTGCCAGCAACAAATAGAGGTAATCAAGGGATAATCTCTGACACATACTGATCATGAGATTTTACGCATGTAGCTTCCTGATCTGGTCAAGTTAAAAAAAAATAAATCACTTAAAGTGGACCAACACCCAGGATTTTGACTATCCTGGGTTTTGGTCCACTTCGGGGGGGGCATCCTGATTGGGGGTGCCCCGCTGTGTGAAACCCCCCAGAAAGCCCCAAAAACAAGCGGGTGACAGCGACGGACAAGACAGCGCGTCCGCCGCCGCATCCCGCACGTCCCTCTTACAGGGCGCGCACCCGTGCTGGCCATTCACAAGCGGCCGGCGCTGGCGCGCGCACACGTTTAGAGGGGCGCGCGGGAGGCGGCAGTTAAGGTAAGGTTTTTTGGGGGTTCTGGGGGGGTTTCACCCCGCGGGACATCCCGATCTCGGATGTCCAGCGGTGAGGGAGGTGATCGGCCCGGGAATCTTATAGATTCCCGGGCCGATCACCCCTGGGTGTTGGTCCACTTTAAGCTGATAGCAAATAGGCTCAATACCTCATATGGCCTGCTGGCCTTCCCCTGGGGCATCCCAATTCGGGATGCAATCGCTATGCGAAACCCCACACCTAGGTTCCAGGAAAAGTCTTCTTTTCCAGCAGCTCCCTCAGCGAAGTAAACAATGGGGGGTGGGGTGGGGTGGAGTGGCTGCATCCCCAGCATCTCTGCGCTGACGCATGCTCCCGCATCCAGCCATTCGGATTGGCTGGGAACAGGAGCACGCCCGTGTCTTGGAATGCAGCCGCTTTTGCTCTGATGTGCTGAACATTAATGTATGTATGTAATGTAATGGCAAATGGCTCTGATTGGACAAGAGCCAGTACATGCGCATAGGACCGGGAAAGGTGAGTCTTTACTGTGCAATGTGGGGGGGGGGTGCACACAGCAGGGCATGGAACAAAATCACAGGTTTTGTTCCGCTTTAAAGTAGATCAAGACACATGCGAGTTCCGGTGTTGGCACAGCCGGAGTATGACAGGCTGAGGGAGGCTCATCCAGGATGCTGGAGACCCCCCAGCACATAATCCCTGAAACTGCTCATCATTCTTACCTTAGCCACAATCCTCGCCAGGAATACAGAGTTGCGATTGGCCACTCAAGGGGGGAATGGACACATCCATTGTTCTGGCCACTGGAAAGCCCCTTCCACGTGAGTGCCAGTGAACAATTGCAGAGCTATATTCCCAGCGAGGATGGTTAAGAATATCAGGCGTTTTAGGGTATTACGTGCGGGGTGGGGGCTCCAGCATTCTAATTGCAGCGGTGCCAACCCCTGCGCCCGCAAGGCGGCTGGTCTGCTTTAACTGCCCCTGCCTTCAGTTACAAATCAGTAGATGTGTGTCAGGGGCCAGTCAGAACAAAAGTCCCGACCTGGCTGATGCTTCATGTTGTGACCTCTTGGCTCACGTGTTTTTTTTTACAATTTGCCAGCTTGGCACTTGCCCCTACTATCTAATAATTGCCAGTGCTGAGAGTGGACTGGGATACCTCTGAAGGGGACCGGGGGGGTTTTAAATAGTCTTGTGTAGCATTGTATTTAGTCAATTATAGGGGTGTAAATTGGCAAGAATCTGGCAATACGATGTATCACGATATACGCATGACCATACAATATATCCTGATTTTGTCTCAGACGATATATTGCGATTATTTTAATGAATATAGCTTTGGAAAACCTAATCTACACATCAATACAACATTCACACATAAATAACAACAACACAGGATGACTCTCGCGGGATCTCGTTGTTTCTCTGCTGCGGGTGGGACAGAATAACAGGCTCTTGTGCTTGCTGCCAACTAGTGGTCAGGAGTAAATATTACTTATAAATAGTTTATAAAAAATCGATTCAAACATATTTTGAATCAATACTAGTATTGTCTAATGAAATATCGCAATATTTGACAGATTCGATTTTTTTCTGACACTCCTAGTCATATATGCACTGGTTTATGACTATTTAATAATAAAACCTTTTTACTATGGTTTCTTGCATAGTACCACAGTTTTTCCTCTCCTTTCAACTGTTATCCATGAACAGTGTGCAAGGAAGCAGGTTCCCTGTATATGCTGGCCCAAACACTGCAAACCTGGGCTCTAACAGATTGTCTCATTTTTTTTCTTAATCTAATAAAATCAGCATAAAATGTCTAAATTGCAAGAGAAGGCATATATATATATATATATATATATTATATATTCATTCCTACCAGGTTTTTTTTTCTTACTGAAAGGAAAAAGTGGGTGACAGGTTTGTGAATGTACAATTTTTTACAGGGGAGAACTACTCAACTCTTAACTTCCTGTGCAGCTCCTGCTTGAATAATAGCTTATTAATACCGCAATCTTTCTTATCTGTGTAGATTAGTTTGCCCATCGTGTACTGCGTTGGGTATACATAGTTACAGTACAATTTATTAAACCGGACCTTCAGCGTGATTTAAAGTGGACCAACACCCACGGGTGATCGGCCCGGGAATCTATAAGATTCCCGGGCCGATCACCCCCCACCCCGCGGGACATCCGAGATCGGGCTGTCCCGCGGGGTGTAACCCCCCCAAAACCCCCGAAAAACCTTACCTGATCTTCGGCGGCGGCCGGCCGCCGCCGCCTCCCTCGCGCCCCTGTAGCCGTGCGCGCGCCCGCGCCGGCCGTCTGCGAATGGCCAACGCGGGCCCGCGCGCGTCAAAAGGGACGCGCGGGAGGCGGCGGCGGCAGCCGCTTAGACGTTCCTGGACCTGGCTTGTACGTCGGCGCTGGGAGCGGGGAGAGGTGAGTTTTTCGGGGGGTTAGGGGGGGTTTCACACAGCGGGGCACCCCGATCGGGGGTGCCCCACCGAAGTGGACCAAGACCCAGGATAGTCAAAATCCTGGGTGTTGGTCCACTTTAATGAAAAGCCCAAACTCTTAAAAAACGGTTCCCCAGCATCTAAAATTAATATATTTTATGTTTTTAGTCACTAACTTATTATTCTTTCCCCCACTGGGCTGCAACTCTGTTCAGGAATTTAGGATACGGGCGCCGCCATCTTGACTCAGAAGCATCACACTTACTGAGGAGAGGAGAGTGGGATAAGGTACAGGGGGCGGGTTATAGCTGTGCTTTGCTCAGACAGAGCAGAGCTGGGGTCAGGTAACGGTCAGCAGTCCCAGAATGCAGAGCAGCACAGTCAGGAGGCACTTCTGTTTGCAGGCTGCCTGATAAGATGGCGGCTTCCATAAGTTTAAAGGCTCATAACATGCAGTAGATGCAGGTAGGATGATATTTAATGTGGACAATCTGTATGTACGGGGTGTGGGAAACATATAAGATAAACTCTTATTCAGAGTGAAGGTCCACTTTAAGGATGGCTCTGAAAACAGGCACCTTTAGCACTTGTCACCTTTGTTTTTTCTTTCTTCCAGTAAAGCTTGGATGGAATTTTATCACACATAGGGGTCGACTCAGAGCCAGGTGATACAGTAATTCTCACTTTTAGGAGAGCAAATTGCCATTGATTGCCATTATATTGTCTACCTTTTGGCAGACTCAGAGCCAGGTGAAAAAGTCAATGGCATTTTTCTCTCACAAAAAAGTCAACCCTATAATGCACAAGTACCCCCCCCCCTTTGCTATTCAGCATGTTTAGATGGAATCATTTTCAATATAGGACTATTTTCATCACAGAAATCCTTTAAGGACATATACAGAGTCCGATCCAGAAAAGAACATACCAGGTACTCTCCATAGGTGCTCTCCGGATCAGTGAATGGAACCAGCCTCTCATCACACATGGCCACTTTCCATCCCTCGGTATTCAGCCCTGCTGTTTTGGGCAATTCCTGGCTAAGCAGCTGCACCAGGCTTCCCCCAGATAATCCCAGGCAGAAGTTACTTTTACTCCGGGATTCATGGACCATAAGCTGTGACAGAGAGAGCACAAGCTCGGATGGTGAGGGGAACACACGGATCTGGCAGTTGGAGGACATCACAGATCTGCAAGTAAACAACAACTGATTAATGACTTATTAATTACACATAAAGGGATACATTGACAGAACAATGCTGCATTGTGTGTCTGATGGTAATCAGGTCTTTGAATTAATGGTGGGAAGAGAGGTAAGTATGCAATGATGTTTTTTTCTAAGAAAAGTCAGACCCAGCCTATTGATTCCATTAGGATGAAACTGACCCAGTATCTAATAAGACGTTAGGCTGCCCCTCCGAGAGCCTCCAAATGCAGGATAACCTGCAACCTAATACAAACATGTGAAACTTGAGAAAGGGCTGTCATACTTATAACTTCTGGTTTCAGACAATGAAGGTACAACAAAGCCCATCCCACACTTGCCTCTCTCTGTGTGAAACCCTCCGGATAGCAAGACCGGACTCTAATCCAAACAGTGCTGTATACCATGCATATTAATGCACAGAATACTGCTTTTTTTCTGGAGACAAAAGTCTGGCATATTGGGCAAGGAACCCCTGCATCCTCAGTAGCCATGAGGTCCGAGGCACACTCCTGCCCCCAGCCTTTGCCAAAAGCGTGGCACTGGAGTATACCTAGGTAGCCAGATGCTGAAGCACGCACATGCACTGTGGGATAACCGGAAAGGTAAGATTTGCGCCAAATTCAAATAGCAGGACATCTCAAATCAGGAGGCCCCGGGGATGAGCAATCGGCTAACCCCAGAATCTTTGAGACTGTGGGGACAGCCAAGCAGCTGATTGTTCTACTTTAATGTTTCCAAGATTCGCCTCCTTATGGTTCATAAATGTTCATGCTTGCACCACCCCACACAGCATTCAGAAGCTAGTTTATTATGTGTTGTATATTATTATAATAAACTTTGCCTTCAATAGGAACTTAAAGCAGACCAAAATCATGTAAAATCCCTTCACTGGGGCATGACGACTTGGAATGCCCCACAGTATGAAACCTCCAGGATCTCCTGTAATATCACTCCAGATAGTGCATCCATGGCTCAGTCCTCTGCCGACATCCTCGGAATCTTATCACAAACATGCCAGACATGCATATGCATACGATAAACACCGATTGGAGAAAAGCCTGCAAATGGACCAGGGAAGCGGCAATCGAGGACCAGGTTACCAGGCAAACCGGATGTTTCACACACGGGGGCATTCCAAATCGTGGAGCCCCTATAAAGCAGGCCAAAACCTGGGTAGAAATCCCAGGTTTTTCAGTTTTAAAGTGATACTGCAAGCTAAGCTAATTGTTACACCATTGTGTCAGGCTATATTTATATGTCCTAAACTGTTTCCATTTTTTAACTGAAGCAGAAATGGCCGAGATATCGCAGTTTACAGGTTCAGCCAATGACATTCTCTTTTTTCTTCCCGTCTCCAAATCAGCTCAGCAGAGTGGAAACGGATTGCTGGAAGAAGAGGGCCATATTAAGTTGAAACAATATTTTCCTGCCTCTGATTTTGAAGCCTGACCTGGAAAAACCAATACAACACATTGGACCTTAAAAAAAAACAGCGAGGCATTTAGCTTGTAAAAAAAAAAAAACAAAAAGAGTTGGGTTGGGAATTAGAAACTATAAATCATAAATGTGAAGCAAAGTAAGTGAACAAAGAAACACACAGTTCCTATGATCTTTGTGACAGCGAGTCATTAAAAAAATAAATAAACATATGCTTCTGGCAAGCGTTGGCTGCAGGTAGCAGAGATGCTCACAAGGATGCGGTTTCCCTGGTAACCAAAAACCTTCCTGACACCTCACATTGCATGGCATCCTCTGGGGAGGGAGGAGAATAAACAGCTATTAATTAGACACCTGTTATGTCTGCAGGCTGCCTCCTGACATACCCGGGAAACCTTACACAGGGTCACTTACGTATTATTAATAATAAAAATGAGAAGAAAAGCCACATCAATTAGCAGGTTACACCATTGTTAAAATGAGTTTAAAAAGAAAAATAAACAATGAGAGGATTTACACGAAGGCATTCCAAAAACTGGGTTTTTTTTTACCTTTTTAATAAGAGCTTTTATTTAATTCCTCAAGCGGCCCCATAGCCTTTACATTGCACAATTAAAGACATATTGCAGGCAAAGGCACTGTCCTAAACAGTTTTCCATGTAGCTGTACCATGTAGCTACAGATACTATGTAGACCAAAAACTATAACTGGATAAGCACAGCCCAATATGGTGGTGATTAATCAAGGAAAAGGGGGGTGCCTGAAGTATCTGGTGCTTGTAAAGCTCAATCAAACACAAAACAAGAAAGGGGTCACTCTGGTATATATGCACCAAATACCATACACACTCACCCCAAGTAAATAGTACCAATGAATTCTAAAAATTATCTCTAGTTTATTAAATTTAACAATAGATCAACAAGGACCAAATGGACATCACATGGTTAAAAAACGTACACAAAACAGATAAAAAAGGAAGAGGGTGGGGGGAACTCTAGGCAGGCAATTATAAATGTTCAATAATCTAATTTGACCTATACACAATCATATATCAAGAGTATAGGGATATATATCTGTGTGGTATTAGACAGCCAGTCAGTGGGAGATCAGAGAATACACCAAAACACCGTATATAGCGTGAAGAAGTAAGAAGCCTATGTGTGCTGTGACTAAAAAGAAGATACATGCAGTGTAAGAAAAAAAGTGCCCAGAAGGTACTGTGCAAAGAGTCTGTGTTATAGTGTATGGGCTAGATATACAAATAAAGACACTGACTGGCTCCAGTGAATAAACCAATGCAATTCAATAATAAACAGTCAAGTATTATAAAACAATGAGTACATCACCGTTATAAGCCGAAGCCTGACGATCCCCCCACCGATCTACACAACCGCCGACGCGCTGCGTGGATACGCCACTTCACCTGGACGGGACAGCTTCTTACTTCTTCACGCTATACACGGTGTTTTGGTGTATTCTCTGATCTCCCACTAAGTGTCTAATACCACACAGATATATATCCCTATACTCTTGATATATGATTGTGTATAGGTCAAATTAGAATATTGAACATTTATAATTGCCTGCCTAGAGTTCCCCCCACCCTCTTCCTTTTTTATCTGTTTTGTGTACATGTTTTTTAACCATGTGATGTCCATTTGGTCCTTGTTGATCTATTGTTACATTTAATAAACTAGAGATAATTTTTAGAATTCATTGGTTTGTACTATTCACTTGGGGTGAGTGCGGATGGTATTTGGTGCATGTATGGGGCATACCAGAGTGACCCCTTTCTTGTTTTGTGTTTGATGTAGCTACAGATAAGCTGGGTGCGAGAGCGCAAGCACTCAGCAAGAAAGCCGAAGATGTGACCAGCTGGTTGATGAACGCCACCCGTCACTCTTGAAATCAGTCAATTGGTGATCTCAAAAGTGACAGAGGGTGTGGCTTTCATGGTTATAAAAAAAAACAACCTTTTTTGGGGGTTTTTGGACCAAGCCAAAGCCGAGATGGTAGCATCACCCGACGTGGATGGCTGGGGGCATGGAGGCCCAGAAAGGGTTTTGTTCAGCTGCAAAGATTGGCATCAAATACTGTTAAAAGGAAACTAAAACCCAGTCAACCAGTGCTTACCACTCCCTCATTTTCCTGTATGGGAGCTAATCACATGATTGCCAGGTGGGCTTGCACATCAAACCTGAATGGTGTAAACCAGGGGAACCAATATATGCTGGGCAGGGTGCACACAATGGATGGAGGGATGCCTGAGAAGGCCTGCACATGCGGCAGGGGCCTGAACCCTGTAGAGTATACTGGCAATCCCAGGGGTTTCACACAGCAGGACATTCCAAAATCAGGATGTCCCAGGGGAGGGCTTTCACTCAGCCCAGGAGTATTTTTGGCTCTAGGGCTGTGTGTTTTGGTAGACTCTCAATGTCTGTCTCAATGGCACAGGCTTCCCTAAGGCTGCATTCACACTAGGGTGAGCTGTAGTGATTGGGACGATTAGCGCTTAGTATAGCGTTTTACTGGCGATCGTGATTCCTTAAAGTGGACTGAAACCGAGCCTTGATCTGCCCTGGAATCTATAAGATTCCCAGGCCGATCCGCTCCCTCCCCCGGGGCATTCTGAATGCCCCGCTGTGCTCCAAAAGTCAGGATGCCCCGCTGTGTGAAAGGACACCCGCTACACTTACCTTACTTCCCGGTCCAACGACGCATGCCTGGGCCGCGGCTGCATCCCCGCTATCCCTCTAGCAGTGGGTGTGTGCTATTTGTGAATGGACGGCGCGGGCACACTCCCTGTTAGAGGGAAGCGTATGATGCGCCCGCCAGCGTACTCGGAGCTGCTATGCTAAGACGACGCTCAGACGTGCATAGCTCAGCGGCTCCGAGCACGCTGATTGGACAAGCGGCCGAGCATGCGCCGTAGGACCTCAGTGAGGTGAGTTGATGTGGGAGATCTGGGGGGTTTCACATAGCGGGGCACTCCGATCAGGGTAGGACCAAAACCCAGGATAGTCAAAATCCTAGGTTTTGGTCCACTTTAATCAACCAACTTTATTCAATTCTTGTTTTATTTTTGTGTGGCACAAACAAATGACACAGAAAATAGAGCATCTGATTTGTTTCTGACTGCATCAAAATCACTAAAGCAATAGTGATTCTTTCTATTGGATCGCTATCGCCCAGCAACAGCGGGAAAACGCTGCATGTTCAATTTCCAAACTGACCTGCAAATGCCCAGCAATCGCAATTGCCTATGTGAAAGTCACCATAGGACAACATCCGCTGGCTTTTGCACAAATCAGGATGCCCCACTGTGTGAAAGCCCCCAGGGTGGTGGCAACAATTCACCTTTACAGGCCATACAATCTATTTATACCCCGGAGTGTAACTATAACCCGAGGGCATCCACTAAGGTTAGAGGAAAGGTGCTTTTTTCACCGAGAACAAGAAGGACTGGATGGTCAGCACTCCTAAAATATAACTTTTAATGGCTTCCTCATAAAAAATACTTGTACAAAAACAGCAGTCAAATTGATAAAATCAAATCCCAACAGCAATGTCTAACGCGTTTCGGACAGCGTGCGGTCCTTAATCATTTGCGGTCCTTTCACCGACATAGAAGGGGATTCTTCTTTGTAAGAGCAGCGACACTATGGAACTCGCTGCCAGAGGAGGTAGTAATGATGGATACAGTAAAAACGTTCAAAAGTGGCCTGGATGCCTTCCTGGCATGTAATAACATTTCCAGCTATGGCTATTAGACCACTGGAAGGAGATAAACAGGCTGAACTGGATGGACTAAAGCCTTTATTCAGCCTTACATACTATGGGCTCGATTCACAAAGTGTTGAAAAAAACTCTTATGGTAGTAAAAAATTCAATTCACGAGAAAAAAAGCCTGAAAATGTCACTGTTAGTGAATCACCAGATACGAAGACACTGAAAGCCAATAGAACTTTTTACTACAGGTAACAATGGGTAAAAAGCTCAATACTTTTTACAGGAGTAAAAAAGTGCCATTGACTTTTCTTGTCTTCCTAACTAGTGATTCACAAACAGTGAAATTCTCAGGCTTTTTTCTCATGAACTGAATTTTTTACTACCATGAGAGTTTTTTCAACTCTTAATCAATGCCTATGTTACATACTATGTAGAAAGAGGGACATTTGTTACATTAGGCCACGCCCCCCACTGAGGGATGGATAGGAGATACATTGTAACAATTACAGCAATAGAAACACTTTAAATAGATGAATGAATCATTTATTGCTGCAGATATGCATGGTACACCCCAAAGAGGGACAAAGGAGAACAACAAGGGACAGGGGGACATGGACTCACAAGAGGGACATGGACTCACAAGAGGGACAGTCCCTCCAAATCAGGGACACTTGGGAGGTATGTAATTATTGTCTATTCAGCTTTATATAGCTGTGCCTAGGCTGCATGGATGGGTGAGGCATCAGAGGGTCGGGCTGATCTATTAGAACTCCCTATAATAAATAATAAACCCTGTAATAAAAAAATAACGGGCTCCTTCCACATGAAGCTACACGATATGGAGTTTGCAATCAGAGAAGCACAGGTTCACAATGACAGGGGCGGCAGGACAAAGAACTGTCCGGTCACTGAGAGGTTAAGGCGCACACCTGGCCAATGGCCGGGCTCCGGTTAGCCCTAGACGCCACAGTGTGGTCGCCAGTAATCAATGAATGAGCCCACACCCAGCACAATGAATGGCCGCCACCCAGCCGTATCCCGGCACCCCGCCCCCCTACACCCGCTATGTACGACATCACAGAAGCAGCAGCATTCATACCATACCGGGCACAGCGCGCCGCCGACTGACACCAATAAAGGCAGAAGAACGAACCGCCAGGTGAGTGGGCGGAAGTGACGTCACCCGCCCTACCTGTACGGCTTCACTAAGGGCGGAAGAGAGGATGCGAGGGCCACCCGGCTAAACGAATTCGCGTGCACTTCATGCGAGAAAGATCAACAGGGAAGGCAGGAAATAACGTAAATGAAGGGCGGAAGTTACTCAAGACGCAGTTTTATACTGTACTGGCAAGTTTTGAATATGTAAGATAGAAAGTGTATACAACCTGTGATATGAGCGCCTCCCTGTGGAGAATAGAAAGACTGCAGGGATTCGCGTCACCCTTCCTGTGGCCAACACTAAGGGGTTGATTCAGAGCCTGGTGAGAAAACTCACTTCTTTTTTAGTAGAGAAAACAGCCATTCACTTTCATTGTCTACCGGGTTTAAATCGTCACCTAGCTTTGAATCAGCCCCAAAGTAGACAATGAAAGTGAATGGCGGTTTTCTCTGTAAAGTAGTGCGTTTTCTCACCAGGTTCTGAATGGACTCCTAAGAGCATTCAGTGAATGAACTGAGAGCAGTACAATATATTCCAGGCTCATACACAGGCAGGGCTGCCATCATGATTCCTCCCATATTCCACTCCAGGGCGTCACCCAATCAGATATCAATGAGTTTCATTGTTGTTGGACTGGACTGCGAAGTTGTGAAGGGAGCTGCTGGTTCCTTTCGGCTCCCGTGGCACTTTGCTTCTTCTCCGGTGTCAGACATAGTTTTTACGGACACTAACGTATCAGCGCTGCTGTCACAATTTCACAGGCCAGTCCAACTGCAGAAATGAAGTTCATTTGGTGATGCCCAGAAGACGAGAGAAAACAATTCTGCATGTGTAAATCACAGAACTGAATTTTCTTTCTACATCCAAAATGACTGCACCAAATCCACCCCTAACCCTACGTGCCAAATGTCAAAGATATTAATGCAGACAACATCAGTGGTGGAGCTCCATTGGGTTTCATGGCAGCCTGGCCCTGGTTGGATCAGTAAGCCCTGGTAAGCAGCGGCTCTGGCAAGTCTGGTTACTAGCTGCTTGGCTGTTGTTGGCAGCAGTGGGGCCTGGTTGCTGGCATCTTGGCCCTGGTCAGTATCAGAAGGCCATAGATCCTGGTGGCTTGGCCGTAGATGGCATCAGAGGACACTGGCCAGCAACAGTGGGGCCTGCTTGCTGTTAACATGGCCCTGGTTGTTTGCGGATTGGTCCAGGTGGGTGGCAATAGGGCCTGGTTGATGGTGGCTTGGGCCTGGTTGATGGTGTCAGCAGTCCTTGGTAGATGTTGGGTTGTACCTGGTCATCAACATTGAAACCTGGCTGTTGGCGGCTTCAACCTGGTTGGTTGTGGGTCCTGGTTGGTGGCTGCTTGGCCCTGGTCATCAGCTGGTGGTCCTGGTAGCAAGCAGGTTAGCCCTGGTCAACGATGGGGCCTGGTTGCTTGCTGCTTGTTTTTCTAATGGAAGGATGTTTAATTGCAATGAGACACTGTTAGTTGGCTGTTGGGCCAGCTGGCCCTGGGGCCCCATTAGGTAGCTGTGGGACCAGACTGCTTTGGTTTGGGGTGGGAGTGCTATCACTGAGCAATCATTCTGTGACCAGAACCACCAATACAGGCAAATAGTCAAAAACATACCTTCGACCTTTTCAAGGTGGGAAAGAGGGACAAAACACTTTGAATAGGCAAATAAATCATTTATTGATGCAGATCTGCATGTTAAACCTCGAAGAGGGACATCTGAGAACAACAAGGGACAGGGGGACAGGAACTCAGAAAAGGAACACGTCACAAGAAACATGTTGAGAAGAAAAGAAGCAAATCAATGGTCAAAGATTTGAGAAGAATCAAATGTGAAGCAATTTTCCTTGCTGTCATATTCTAGGACTGCAACCCCCCTGGAGTGTCTAGAAGTACAAGGTGTTCAATGCTCAAAGGCATGGACAAGGTAAGGAAGCCTAAAACCTCAGACTGGGCCAAAAAATATCTGAAGACAGATTCTCTAAAAGGTTTTATGAACTTATAAGAAGAGAATGACTCTTGGTGGGACAGATGGATGGGCCAAAGAAGTGCACCTATAGGTAGGAATATATGTAGTCACATATCCCCAGCCCAATGCCCCAAAACAGCCTTTGCCCAATATCATAACAACATGAACTGGATGCAGTCAGTCATATTGCTCCCTGGCTGAGCAGCCCCGTCCCCAGTGATGATGCAATCAGTTAGACTACACACAGCTCAGCAATGGGGGCACATCAACCTAACTGCTATTATGTGACAGTTTGGTTGTAACTGAATTAATTAGCATATGGCAGGCCATTCACCATAATACTACTTCCTGTAGTTTTTTGCTGGTGTTGTTATGAATATTGGGCAAAGTCTGAGGTAAAAATAAGAAATACAGGCTGTTTTGGGGCACTGAGCTGGGAATGGAAGGTGATGACATAAACTTCCTCTCTGAGTATAGGTGCACCTTAAAATGGACCAACACCCAGGATTTTCACTATCCTGGGTGTTGGTCCACTTCCGCGGGGCATCCCTATGGGGGGGTGCCCCGCTGTGTGAAACCCCCTAGAAAGCCTCAAAAACTCACCTGACCCCGCTCCCACGTGACTCGCTCCACCAATCACTGCCGACGGGACAAGCGAGGTCCGTCGACGGACAAGGTGAGAGCGCCCGGCGCCGCCTCTCGCACGTCCCTCTTACAGGGAGTGGGGGGGGGGCGGCCGGCGCGGGTGCACGCCCTGCTAGAGGGATGCGCGAGCGGCGGCCCGCGCATGCGCCGTTGGAACGAGGAACAGGTAGGATTTGCGGGCGTCCTGGGGGGTTTCACACAGGGGGGCACCCTCGATTGGGGTGCCCCGCAGGCAGGGAGCTGATCGGCCTGGGAACAATTGCCTGGGGGAAAACACTGGAATCTTAGTTACCCCCTGCAAAATCTATAGCTGCCATGCCAGCACTGCATACTGCTGTGGCCCCAGTCCCATGCCATAGGGCCCCCTTTTCGGTAGCCATAGGCCAGACTGCTATGGGACCCCCTTTTATAGTAGCCATAGGCCAGACTGCTATGGGACCCCCTTTTATAGTAGCCAGGGCCAGGCTTCTATGGGGCCCCCTTTTATAGTAGCCAGGACCAGGCTTCTATGGGGCCCCCAGTTCATAGAAACATAGAAGGGTGACGGCAGAAGGAGGCCATACGGTCCATCTAGTCTGCCCTTATGTGTATACTGTATGTTCTCTTTATTTTAGGATAGATGTGTGCTTATCCCAGGCATGTTTAAATCCTCTGCTGGAATTTTTTTCCAAGCATCTGCTACTCTGCAAAATAATATTTTCTAACATTGCTCCTGATCTTCTCCCCGAGCTATGCAGCCGAGCATCCTGCTTGCTTTTCCCACTGCCTGTCTACATTGTCCACTCATCTTGCAGCTATCAGTAATCAGTATCCCTAAATCTCTCAATAACCACAGTCCAGACTACTATGGGGCCCCCTGTGCAGCAGCAATGGGGCCAGGCTGCTAAGGGGCCCCCTGTGCAACAGATACAGGGGACCCATGGCAGCCTGGCATGTGGCAACTGTGCAAAATTCTGATTTGGTATGGCCCACTGTCTGAAAATCCCCCAGTTGCCCGATATGCTTACTTCACCAATGAGCCCACAGCGCATGCACGGTGGGATAACTTGCATCCTCTTCTGGCTAGACTCAGTAACGCCTGGCATAACTGAATGGCTGCGAGTGATGCCGCCAGGCATGTGGCATGAGCTCAAGGAAAGGTAAAAAAAGGGCTATCCGGAGGCTTTCACACAGTGGGGCACCCCAAACTTTGGTGCCCCAGGGGGGTGGACCAAAACTCGGTATAGTGAAATTCTGGGTTTTGGTCTACTTTAAAATCTTGTAGGCAATCTACTTTTTTTTGGATTTAACAAGAAAAAAATATATTGTATTTATAGATTTTATGTAGGATCAAAATGGGGGGGGGTTATTGTGGCTGTATAGGGCCCTAAAATTACTAGTGGCGGCCCTGTCAACAATCCAAATAGTAAGCGCAAGAACCAAAGGTAAAATTTGATGGTTATAGACTTTGACATAAGCAGATTACTTTCCCAGAATCCTCTGTGGCAGATCTTCTCTAATTATAGGCCCACCTCCCAAATCCTGTACAGCTTTGCAGATGTCACTAACGGAAGCCTAACAGGCAGCTTCTCTCGTTCCGATAGAGCAGTGGTGCCTGAATGGCCCTACAAGGTAAGTGATTTGCTAAAGCATATGTTTACCTTGGGAAGAATGATACATCCTTTCTAATCTATGAATTTCTAAAACACTGAGCAGGTAGGGGGCATTGGTCTTTACTAGACATATAAACGGGACCACGTCATGTGTCATATAGTAACTTTTCCTGTACTTGTAATTTACTTGGATACAGTTAGACCACTACTAGGAGGGTTTCCTTTCTCTGGTTGCATCAAATCTTTTTGGGGTGGACTGGAGTGCTACGCTCCCTTCCCTCCTTCCCCCTCACTGTCTATGCTGACAGCTTAGGAGCGAGAGTGCTCATTGCAGGGAGGGGGCAAGGTTCAGTTATCGGACCACGAAATTTGATTGGTGGACCACATGGGCAGGAAGTGGCTGGAGCCACAGATGAGGATATCGCCCTCCTGGACCTGCCACTTTCTTTCTGGACCACTTCTCCACTTGGCTTCTCCACTTCCTGTCTTCTGACATCCAGGCTATAATCATGGGGGACTTCAACATACCCGTTGACACCAACAACCCTGCAACCACCAAACTATTATCCCTAACCACCTCCTTTGGCCTTAAACAATGGTCTACCAGCCCCACCCACAAAGATGGACATACGCTTGACCTACTCTTTACTCACCTCTGCTCTGTATCCAGTCTTGCCTCATCCCCACTTCCCCTCTCTGATCACAACCTACTAACACTAACACTCTCTTCCCTTAACACTACCCCCCCCTGCACACAAACCTGCAATTCTTTGCAGGAACCTCAGAAACCTAGACCTTCAATCTCTCTCCGATGCTTTACATCCCCTTCACACCCTGCCCTCATTTACCAATGTAGACACTGCCGCTTCATACTACACTAACTGCTGCCCTTGACTCTGTTGCTCCCCTCATCTACAGCCGCCCTCAGGCCAAAAAAAGACAACCATGGCTTAACACTAACACTGCAACATTGAAACGACACTCTCGAGTTGCTGAACGGCATTGGAGGAAATCCAAAACCAAGGAGGACTTCCTGTTATACAAGAAAGCCCTTCGGGAACTCAGGACTGCCCTTTCATCTGCCAAACAGGAATATTTCACATCACTCATATCGGCACAGGCCCGGAATCCAAAACAGCAATTTAACACTTTCAACTCCCTTCTCCGCCCACCGCCACCTCCTCCATCCTCAAACCTAACGGCTGAGCAATTTGCCACATACTTCAAAGACAAAATCGACACGATTCGAAGTGGCTTCACCCCTCAGAACACCTCTCTCCTACCAACATCCCCCCTGCCCCACTCATTAACTAATTTCACACTGTTAACTGCTCAAGGTCTCTCCTCCCTGGTCTCAAAGGCTCACCTGACCACCTGCTCCCTTGATCCCATTCCATCCCACCTTATCCCTCAACTGTCTCCATCTGTCATTCCAGCCCTAACATCTTTATTCAACCTCTCCCTCTCCACTGGTACCTTTCCTTCCGCCTATAAGCATGCTGTTATAACTCCACTCATCAAAAAACCCTCTCTGGACCCCTCTGCCCTCCCCAGTTACCGCCCAATCTCTCTGCTCCCTTTCTCATCCAAGCTTCTTGAACAGCATGTCCATACAGAACTTACAAACTATCTGTCTACAAACTCCCTCCTAGATCCCCTCCAATCTGGTTTCCGCTCGTGTCACTCTACCGAAACGGCCCTCACCAAAGTCACCAATGATCTACTAACAGCCAAATCCAAAGGCCACTACTCTGCTCTCATTCTTCTCGACTTATCATCTGCTTTTGACACTGTCGAACATGCTCTGCTTCTCCATATTCTTTCTTCTCTTGGAATCCAAGATCTCGCACTCTCTTGGCTCTCCTCCTATCTCTCTCACCGCACATTTAGTGTATCCTACTCAAACACCATCTCCTCTCCCCGGCCTCTATCTGTTGGGGTTCCACAAGGCTCAGTCCTAGGACCCCGACTTTTTTCAATATACACTTCTGGTCTAGGACAACTAATAACCTCTCTGGGCTTCCAATATCACTTTTATGCAGACGACACTCAGATCTACCTCTCTGGCCCGAATCTCTCTTCTCTCCTCTCTCGCCTTCCTGACTGTCTAACAGCCGTCTCTTCCTTCATGACATCTCGCTCTCTTAAACTGAACATGGACAAAACTGAACTGGTAATTTTCCCACCATCTCACTCCCCTCCCCTCTCTAACACCACAATCTCTGTAAATAATCTAACAATAACTGCAACTCCTCAAGCTCGATGCCTGGGTGTCATTCTGGACTCCTCTCTCTCGTTCCCACCTCACATTCACTCCCTGGCCACCTCCTGTCTTCTCCTGGCCCCGCCCCTTCCTCACATTTACTCCCTGGCCACCTCCTGTCTTCTCCTGGCCCCGCCCCTTCCTCACATTCACTCCCTGGCCACCTCCTGTCATCTCCAACTCAAAAACATCTCCCGCATCCATCCCTTCCTCTCACCTGTCACCACTAAAATGCTTGTGCATGCCCTGGTCATATCCCGACTGGACTACTGCAACACCCTCCTCTGTGGTTTGCCAACAAACAGACTGGCTCCCCTCCAATCTATTCTTAACTCTGCTGCTCGCCTCATCCATCTCTCCTGTCGCTTCTCCAGCGCTGCCCCCCTCTGTCAATCCCTCCACTGGTTACCTGTCTCCCATAGAGTTCAGTTCAAACTTCTAACACTAACCTACAAAGCTCTCTCTAACCAGGCCCCTTCCTACATTTCATCTCTGATCCAGCATTACCAACCCAAACGCAACCTCCGCTCTGCCTGATATTCTCCTGTCCTCTTCCTTGGTTACTTCCTCGCACTCCCGCCTTCAAGACTTCTCCCGTGCCTCCCCACTGGAATGCCCTTCCCCGCTCGATCCACCACTCTCTATCACTCCAAGCCTTTAAAAGTGCCCTCAAAACTCACTTCTTCAGACAAGCATATGACCTGGCGTAAGCAACTCCTATAACCTTCAATGGCACATGCAGCCATACTCAAGCTCTACCACTTGTGACCCCGCCCCCTTTGTCTCTACCCCCATCCTTTAGACTGTAAGCTCGCAAGGGCAGGGCACTCCTCCCTATTGTCTCCTGTGCTCACAACACTTGGTTTTAACCTGTGGCATCTAATTTTGTATTGTTCTCTGTACTATATGTTTTACCCTGTCTGTATTCATACCTTGTAAAGCGCTACAGAAGTTGATGGCGCTATATAAATAAACAATAATAATAATAATGAGGAAGTCTATTTCCCCATACACAGCGCCGACCTCAGAGGAGGGACAGCTCTTGAACAACGTTTGGTAAGGTAAGCTACTGCTAATTTTATTTACACTTGCCTTTATCATCCCTTTAAGGAGGGTGTAGATTTCTTTTGTGTATACCTCCTCTCACAATCCCCAACCCTGGAGTTAGCTATACTCATCTTAAAGAGAATCTCCAGGCTTTCTTAAACCAGACCTTCAGCGTGATTTAATGAAAAGCCCAAACTCTTAAAAACAGTTCCCCAGCATCTAAAATTAATATATTTTACGTTTTTAGTCTCTAACTTATTATTCTTCCCCCCACTGGGCTGCAACTCTGTTCAGGAATTTAGGATACGGGCGCCGCCATCTTGACTCAGAAGCATCACACTTACTGAGGAGAGTGGGATAAGGTACAGGGGGGCGGGTTATAGCTGTGCTTTGCTCAGACAGAGCAGAGCTGGGGTCAGGTAAAGGTCAGCAGTCCCAGAATGCAGAGCAGCACAGTCAGAAGGCACTTCCTGTTTGCAGGCTGCCTGATAAGATGGCAGCTTCCATAAGCCGCCATCTTGGATGTTTAAAGGCTCATAACATGCAGTAGATGCAGGTAGCATGATTTTTAATGTGGACAATCTGTATGTACAGGGTGTGGGAAAAATATAAGATAGACTCTTAGAGGCCGATTCAGTAATAGCGCCAGGTAGCGACAGATGAGCGCCAGTAGCGTGATTTTCACAGCGCCCGCTAGTATTCGCTGTGCTTGGCCGTTGTTCGGTTGTTGACAGCGACTCAGTCGGTGTGCGGTAATGTTGAATACGGGGTTAGGAGTCGCTGTTTGACAGGTTCCGCGCTGTATGGGAGCGCCTGACAGCGAATGGCTCCCAGCATATTCATTAACAAATCACGCTCAAAAAATTCTCGCACTGTGAAATGCTTGTTTAAACCCCAGAGCGCTGGCGGCGATGGGTTAAAAGTAGTTTTTAACCCCCAAACAACCATATTTTTTGATTTAAAAATTAAACAAGTTTTTCTAAACATTTTGTAATATGAATATATTAATATCAGATCTGTAATATCAATTCTGCACACATTTTTTTTTTTTTTTTACCTTAAAAAAAATATCTAACATTGCCGAAGTGGTCACAAATTTTGACATTTAAAAAAAAAAAAAAACATTAATATCAATTAAAGATTGCTCCATTGAAATGCATTGGAGAGCGCCAGGTAGTGAGAGGTCATACCTGGCGCTGTGATGGGATTAGCAGCGGCGCTGTTCGTTGCAGTCCGCTACATGATGAATCCCGCGCTAGCTGACGCTCTCGCCGGTGCTAGCCTCATTTAGCGTGATAAATGCGTGATTGTGTCCGCCGCCTGGCGTTCTGGAGTCGGTAGCCGCCGATAGCTGGCGATACCTGGCGCTAGTGAGACACTACCTGGCGCTATCCCTTGATAAATAAGGCCCTTATTCAGAGTGAAGGTCCGCTTTAATGACCCCCTCCCAAAGTCTACCCCCCAACCAAGTGGACCAATGTGGCTGACTAAGAGGTCATAGAAGAGCCTGGTGCCCCTTCTGCCATGGAGCAGGGAGCGGAATGGGACCCCTGCATCAAGGTGAGTAGTTTTGTTATAAACTCTCTTGGGGAATAGACTTGTGGAGGAGGCCGCTAGAAATTCCTGGAGGTCTTCTTTAACCAGGCCAAGTCTCAGTGAACCAAGGAAGTAGTAGTCAGTAGTGCAGTGTGTGCTGCAGCGACCAGATTCTTTGGCACATGAGCTACCTTAAAGGTTCTCTGTAGGCAAAACAAGATGCTAACTTTCTCTAAAATACTGGCTCCAAAATACTTACTCACTGAGGAGTTATAGCCTCACAATCTACGTGGGCCCTGTAGTGTGTCAAGTTTAGAGAAGGGTCCTGAGGTGTGGCTGTGCTCTTGAAGGTCATAGCCAGAGAAAGACCACCAGCAGAGGACACACATAAACTAGAGGAATGGATCTCCTCACTGGGTGGGTGCTGAAGTCTGGGACCTATAGGAATTTGTTGCAAGGGAGTGAAGGTACGTTTTCTCTTTTATTTTTCCTACAGAGGAGCAGGTACTCATACAGCATTTCAGTAAAGGTAAACTTGTTTTTACTCTGTAACATGTCTCTAATAAGGAGGAACCAAGTTAGGGGCAATATGTTTTTGCTATCTGTGTCATGAACAGCCTTTTCAGACATTCTCCATCTTCTTTGTGTGGCCAGACTCCATGAGAAGGAAGAGGGATTGACCTTTTCCTTTTCAACAGTTAAAGCGGACCAACAATCAAAAATGTATTAAATCAAACACAACAAACAGTCCTCATATGCATTCCTCTCCGGGGCAATTAAAATTGCTGCACATAAAAAATAATTTACCTTTTTCTTATGCCTACTGGGATAAATTTTAAAAACAAGATGGCCGCTCATGGGCTTGCAGGCCACCTACAAACAGGAAGTCGTGCTGGGCTTCCTGTTACTGTGCATTTCAGTTATGTCATTTGGGAGACAAAGCTTCAAAATGGCTGCTACCTTGCTTTTGCCAGGCTGTGCCAGGCTGTTGGTCTTGTTTAAGTATAACTGATCTGGACCTGGAGGGATGTATGTATACTGATTGGAGGTCCTCTTACCCTGGCAGCATGCAGGCATACTGCTTTGATGCCCCCTCCGCCCAGGAAGCCTGAGAGCAGACAACTGCTATACACACCTTCTGCATTTCAATGCTTTTTGCACACACTTGACCGCCAGGTTTCCCTGTGTCAGATATTTGACCGGATTTCCTGAAGTCCTTGCAGGCGTGTTTCTGTTTCTAGGTGTGGAAATACATGCGTGCACAGATCTATTTCTATGTACCGACTTCCATGCATGTGTACACATCAGCACAACCACACTTCCAGATGTTCTGAAGAAGGCACAACCATTACATAACCACGTATGACCATTATTATTACTACTATGCATGTGCTATTCCAAGCACACGTAACCACTTATCCCCCTATATAAGGGTGGACTTCCTCAATCTCCTGCATATCTTGGGTGTAGATTCTTCTTCGGTGTCTGGCTCGGCTTCGTCTCCACAACTACGGCTTTATATTATACCTTGGAGTGTCTCTTGGATTGACTCCGACTTAGACTTTGTTTCTGTGCTGGCCGCCTGTTGACCACCTGCTTGGACTTTTACCCTGAACCTCTTCCTGTGACCCCTGACCCTCAGCCTGCCTCAATCCTCCACTGCTGCATCCCTTATGTACCTTTCCTCTTCCTCCTAGGTGGCTTCCAGCTTTTAGGGGAGCCCTTGGGAGGGGCGGGGATGTGGGGTATATGCACAGGGGGGCATCATCAATCTGGGTGTCACCCCTCCTAAACCACCCCCCACCCGAGACTATCACAATGTGGCCCCACACTGTTTATGTAGAAAATGGGTGTGGGACCACTTAAAAATACTTAATTTCCCATGTCTTGCCTAGCTTTTGGGGCAATGAGCAATCCAGTGGCAGAACCTCTCCCAAATACTCCTCTTACCCCTTGCAAAGCACACAGGGACATTAGGGCAGCGCTGACTCTTAGATGGTATGTATGACAAGACTGTTTACTGTTTTCAAAACAGTAGATTTTTTCATTATAGGTACATTAATCAACAGGTAAACCATATTATACATGTAAAGTCTATGTGTTCTGGTGCTGAGGGGTGTGTGAACTTTGCAACATCATCACTATATTTTGAGGATGCTGATTTTATTCAGGTGCTTTCTAATATGTATTTCTAACCTGTTTCTACATAATATTTTAGCTTGCGTGTTATAAAATGGCAGAACTCTTTCTTGGTAAAGTCTTGCTAAAAAACAACCGTGATCAAGATGAGCTGGATACAGACAAAGAGTTGTGGGAGAGGCTGGAGAACCGGGTTGTCCTCCTATATTTTGCCAAGTCAGATTGCTCCAAGTGCAAAGACTTTGCTCCTCTTTTGAAGGACTTTTTCACTAAACTGACTGATGAGTTCTACGTAAACCGATCCTCACAGCTTGTTCTTGTCTATGTTAGCCAAGACCTCAACGAGGAAGAATATGATAGCTTTGTGAAGGACATGCCAAAACGGTGGTTACTGGTTCCCTATGAAGATGAAGAGTTTAGGAGGTAAGAAGAAATGACCCCCTCCCCAATGCAGTATAGTAGATTAGTAGTGCGGATCCAAGCATGCTGGCGGGCGCATCCCCTGTCCTCTGTTAGCTCACAATGCCTCACAAATGCCTGGCGCAGGCACGCGCCCTGCTAAAGGGATAGCGGGGACCGTTGGACTGGGAAAAAAGCTGTTTCCGGGTGAAACGGTGGGTTTCACACAGGGGACATCCTGATTCTGGATGCTCTGCGGGGGAGGAAATATTATGGTTTTTGGTCCACTTTAAGCAGTGTGTAGTGTAGCCCCGGGCATGCTTCATTGGAATAGCAGTTCAGATAAGATATTGGGCAATCCAAGGGGTTTGCACCATGGGGAATCCTAAATTGTGATGCCCCACTAAAGAGGATCAAGGTTAGTGAACAACCTGGGTTTTGATCTGCTTTAAAGTGGACCAACACCCAGGATTTTCACTATCCTGGGTTTTGGTCCACTTCGGTGGGGCGCCCCGCTGTGTGAAACCCCCCAGAACACCCGGAAACACTCACCTCACCATGCTCCTACGCGGGCGCTCATCTAATCAGAGCCGCTGTGGTATGCACGTAAAAGCGGCATCCAACCACAGCGGCTCTGAGCGCTGGAGGCCGCGTCTCGCGCTTCCCTCTAACAGGGAGCACGCCCGCGCCAAGCCATTCACAAACGGCCGGCGCGGGTGCGCGCCCTGCTAGAGGGAAGCGCGAGACGCGGCCCGCGCATGCGCAGTTGGAACGGGGTTAAGGTAAGGTTTCTGGCCTTCCTGGGGGGTTTCACCCCACGGGACATCCCGATTTCGGATGCCCCGCGGGGAGGGATCCCCCCTGGGTGTTGGTACACTTTAAAGACACCCTTAAGTGAAAGTAGCCCCCCCTCGGCTCCCCTCCTGCTGTGGTTAGTTTGGTAAGGTCTGCAATAACCCAGCCATCTGCTGCACTGACTAAGTTGGGCAGAGGTTGGGGAGGGTGCCAGGACTTACAACACCCCTCACACTGCATGTGTAAAATGAAATATTGCTGCCCCCAAAGGGTGAGGGGCACCAGAACATGCTGAAGCCGGCGTAAATGATTAAAAGACAACTGCATGAGCTGCTGAAGGTTGATGGAAATAAAAGACTGCTCCCCTCTGCCTTCTGAGTCCCCTTTGCTATGCCTCTGCTGGGGCCCCCTAACAGGTAAGGGCCCCGCGCAATTGTGTAGGTTGCATGGTAGGTTAGCAGGCCACTACCTCTGTGCTATGCTAATATAGAACAAACTCAATATTGGGTTTTAGTTATCTCCCCGCAGATTCATAAGTGAAGTAATTAGTGATCAGATAGCAACAGCACTGCTTGTGTGGAGATCCACAGAACATGACCTGTTCGTGGCTCTCTAGGAGAGGTTTGGGGGAACACTGGCCTAGTAAATACTTGCCTTTATTTTAACCCCATTGCTGATTTCACTATCTCTTTATGCCTATTGTTTTTAGGGATCTTGAGGCACAATTCTCCGTTTCTGAAGTCCCCGTCCTAGTAGTCCTCAAACCTTCTGGACAGGTGATCTCATTTAATGCAGTGGAAGAAGTTGTACGTCTCGGTCCTCCCTGCTTTAAAAACTGGCAGGAAGTCTCTGAGATCATTGACAGGAGCTTTGTACTGCCAGAATTCTGTGATTCAACTGCCTCCCGAAGTGTCAGCGACCCCATTCGCAGGATAAAGTACAAAATAGAGAACGACAAGATGAAAAAGGACAGGCCTGGCCGTGATGAGGATGAAGATGGTGGAGGGGGAAGCACTGGCTTCTTCTGAACAGTATCATCATTTTCCTTTTCAAAATGTATGAACCTTTGGAATCGTCAGTAAAACTTTGAACACAGCACACACCTTGGAAAAGATTATATTTATATATAACAATGTTTATGAATGATTTAAATATAGAATGACATTAGTTCTGATTAGACAGCTCAGTAATTATGAAATGCCAAAGGAGATGTTATACACATGCGCTTGCAGCCTAAATAATGTTGTTCACGTCTTAGACAACCTTTAGGCTCTATTCACATCTATCTGCTTGGGCTGCATTGGGCAATGCAATCGCAATGCAAGGGAAAATGCTGCTTACTCTGCAATGTATTTATTACATTATAGAGATACATATTCAATTTCTGAATGGTTTAACACATAGAAAGAGAAGGTCTGTTGAGCTTTTCCCGTCTCTGGTGGTTGGGAGGTTTGGTGACGGGGTGGGGTGGATTAAGATGGGCTTTTAATTCTTATTTGAATTCTCATTTTATGGTCATTTGGAAATGTTTGGTAGTAACACACACTATGCTTAAACTGAGGGGCAAATTAGGGACACTAAAATTGTGACAGTTTACCAAATCGCTAGGCTAATTTTTCTTATTGACAACATTGTGTAATGTGTGACCAATGTTGAAACTAAAGTGGCTCAAAACCCACACCGATCGCCCCCAGGGCATCCAAAATCAGGACCCCCCAGGACGTCCCATTCTCTTACTTCCTGGTCCAACGGCACATGAGGCTGCATCCCGCTATTCCTCTAGCTGGGCGAGTGCCAGCGCCAAGCATTTGTAAATGGCTGGCGCGGGCATGCTCCCTGTTAGAGGGAAGCGGAGGATGAGGCCGCCAGGGCGCCTAAAGCCACTGCTCTTAGACACGCAGTGGGACCGGAAAGAGGTGAGCTTGTCTCTGCGTCCTGGGGGGTTTCACGCAGTGGGGAAATCCCAGGATAGTCAAAATCCTGGGTTTTGGTCCACTTTAACATTTGTTAAGCTGTCACAATTTAATTGTCCCTCTGAAAAAATGGTCAGCTTAACTATGCTAAAAATTTGTTAGAGTGACTCCACATGCTATTATGCTACCAGATGTCTGCTATGTGGCCACTAGGTGTCTTGCTTTGTACACATTCTACACAGAGCTCAGAGATCGAATGATTACTTTTAAATAAAAGCACTACAAACATTTATTAGCGTTGGTTATAATTCTCATCACTCCTATCAGTTCATGTGACTACAAAAAATCAGAAACTCAAATTCTTCATATTGTAAATATAATGCAGCATCGGATTATATTGCCTCATCTTCATTGGTTACACCAAGATTTAGGAAACTAATGCGCACCTTTTTAGGTACCACCTGCAGTTCCCTTATACAATTATCTACCCCTGCACCATAATGCTTCCACTTGGGAGAATACCGGTCCAATACAACTGGTCTAATTCAGTGCAGGGCTGCCTTTCTGTTTCTTAGCTAGGTCATTATTGGAGAGAGAAGCTGAGGTTTCTGGGGAACCTGCAGACTCGATATTGCCTTGATGATGTCATTTGCCAGAAGGTTCACCCAAAGAAAATTCTGCTCAAAGAAAAGCGAGTCCGATTTGCTGCAAGGCAATTCGTCCCAAACTGACTGTGACATTTGTTTTGCATCCAAAACTGATTCAGATTTATCAGCAGACTTCATTATTTTAGTGATCAGTAAAACCCAGCTTCATTTAACCGCTACAAATGTCCCCAGTTAGACTTATGTGTTAGAGAGTGTAGTGGTTAAGGCTCTGCACTCCTGTGTTTTACCCCAGACAAATGGCATCATTCAGTATTGGAATTGCTGGATTGTATAATAAACAACAAATGTTTCAGTATCTTCATTTGCTTTTTTCAGTAATGTGACAATTGCCCTGTTTAATTAGTGATTTGATTCTTTATTTATTCTATCCTGGGTTTTAGTCCAAGGCACAAGGGTATCCATATTTATGATACTCCAAGTGTGTAAAAAAAAAACCCTGGTTCGTTTTTTTTACTTATCTAAAATGTGATCCCCCTGCGCATGCAGGGGCTCTCTTCCAATCAGCGCTCTAGGCTGTGTGCCTGAAAGTTGTAAGCAGAGCCTAGTGCACAACGACGAGAGCATCCTGCATTCTTGTACTCCCCTACGGCTGTGCGTACGCATGCCAGCCACTTACATAGGCCTAGGAGAGTGTACGCTTCAGCTGGAGGGATGCCACTATGGCCTGCACATGCCCATTGGAATAGCCAGAAAAAGCAATTCTGTGAGTACTCACCTGTAGAATTGTTTTTGTTCTTGCATGGCACGGCCTGCTTCGGTATTCATAACAGTTGGGTTATTCCGCCACAAGGTGGCGCAGTGGTACTGCAGAAAGCTGTGGCATCTTCCAGCCCCCTATGAAAACGGGATTAACCATAGATTTCCCAGCGTAGACAAGTAGTGAGACAAGAAGCCGGGAGAGAATAAAGATAAAAAAGGTATAAAACCCCAATTAACTTGGAACAATCACAATAAGGAGGCAACCAAGAATAACGATAACAAGGGTGGGTCGAAGCAGGCCGTGCCATACAAAAACAAAAACAATTCTACAGGTGAGTACTCACAGAATTGCTTTTTTCTTTATTGCACGGCACGGCCTGCTTCGGTATTCATAACAGTTGGGACATCCAAAAGCAGTGTCCAAAAGTAGGGTGGGATCCCCAATGAGTAACAGCAGGCAGTTCAATCACTACCGCCTGAAGCACCTTGCGGCCAAAAGCAGCATCCGCTGAGGCCTTAACATCAACCTTGTAAAACTTGGAAAAAGTATGAACAGAAGACCAAGTAGCGGCCTTGCAAACTTGTTCAACAGAAGCTTGGTGCTGAAAAGCCCAAGAAGCACCAATAGCACGAGTGGAATGAGCAGTAATTCTAAAGGGAGGTTCCTTCCTCTCAGAATAGGCTTGAACCACCGCCTGACGGATCCACTTGCTGATAGTGGATTTAGCCGGAGGCAAACCCTTCCTAGGTCCAGAAGTGAGAACAAAAAGAGCATCAGATTTCCTGAAAGTCTCTGTAGCGACCAAATAAAACTTCAGAGCCCTGACCACATCCAGAGAATGCAGTGTCCGCTCCTTGGAATTAGCAGGATTAGGACACAATGAAGGCAAGACAATGTCCTGATTGAGATGAAAGGCAGACACAAACTTAGGCAAGAAATCTGGCTTAAGCCGAAACACCACCTTATCCTGATGCCTCTCAAAATAAGGAGGTTAGATGGAAAGCGCCGCCAGCTCAGAAACTCGCCTTACAGAAGTGATAGCCACCAAAAAGGCTACCTTAAGAGTCAGAATGGGCAAAGCAGCCCCACGGATAGGCACAAAGGGAGGACCCTGCAGAGCAGACAACACCAGATTCAAGTCCCAGACTGGTAGTATAGGCTTAGGAGGTGGATGCACATGAGTAACACCCTGGAAAAAAGTTTTAACCAACCGGTGGTTGGCAAAGGATCTTTGTAAAAAAATTGCCAGAGCTGAAACATGGCCCTTGAGGGTACTTAGTTGAAGGCCAGAATCCAAACCATGTTGCAAAAATTCCAGAATCCTGGGAATGGAAAAAAAAACGACAGGGAAGAGATTTGGACTCACACCAGGCAATGTAAGCATGCCAGACCCTGTAATAGATAAAGGACGAGGACTTCTTCCTAGCCCGAATCATGGTATCAACAACAGAGGCAGGCAACCCCTTCTCTGTCAATATGTAGGTTTCAGCAGCCAAGCCGTTAAAGCCAGCGTTTGTAAATTGGGATGGCGTAGCTGTCCCTGAGTGAGAAGATCTGGATCCCTGGGCAAGACGTACTGGTCTACTGCCAACTGCACGACATCTGTGAACCACACCCTTCTTGGCCAACAGGGGGCCACCAGGATGGCTGACACCCCCTCCTGGGCAATCTTGCGCATGACCCTGCCCAGTAGAGGGAACGGAGGGAACAAATAGGGAAGCCGAAACTCCGTCCAAGGCATTGCCAGTGCATCCATGGTGAAGGCCAGAGGATCCTGTGACAGGGAGACAAACCTGGGAAGTTTGTGATTGTGACGGGATGCAAACAAGTCCACATCTGGCTGACCCCAGCGGTGACACAGGGAGAGAAACACTTGGTAGTTGAGGGACCATTCCCCCAGACGAGACGTCCCCCTGCTCAGGGAGTCCGCCACCTGGTTCTCCACCCCCGGAATGTATACCGCTGAGATGCAGGGGACATTCTGTTCCGCCGAAGACAGTATCAGAGACACTTCCTTGAAGGCTCGCTTGCTCCGAGTCCATCCATGATGGTTGATGTAGGCAACCGCTGTCTGGTTGTCTGGGCAGATTTGAACAGCCCGACCCCGAAGGTGTGTGGTCAGGTGGGACAGAACCAACCTGATCACCCTCAGTTCCAGGACATTGATGGGAACATGGGCCTCCTGGGGGCCCCAACGACCCTGGAACTGTAGGGACTTCCAAAAGCTCCCCTGGTCCTACTGGTCTCCCAGCACGGGGGCAGGAAGGTCCTGCCCACCAGAGGATTCCTTGAGTCCAGCCACTACGAAAGGGACTGCCTGGCCAGAGGAGACAAAGCAAATTCCTGATCCAGGAACACAGGGTCCTGATCCCAAACTGACAAGAGGTGTAACCGAAGAGGTCTCATGTGAAACTGAGCAAAGGGGGGCGCCTCGAAGCAGGACACCATCAGGCCCACCAACTGCATTCCCAGACAGATGGAAGGATGAGGACACAAGAGCAGAGCCAGTGTCTGCTTCTGAAGGCCCTCCACCTTCTGCTGAGGAAGGAACACCTTGACCTGAGAGGTATCCAGTGTCATGCCCAGAAAGGACCTCACCAAGGATGGGGACAGTGAAGACTTGAGAAAATTGATCACCCAGCCGAAGGACTCCAGAGTGGAGATCACCACCTGGGTGTCCTGTTCGGCCTGATGAAAGGACTGAGCCACAATGAGGATGTTGTCCAGGTAGGGAAGGATGCGAATGCCCCGGGTTCGTAGCAGAGCCATCACTCCCACCAGCACCTTGGTGAACACCCGAGGGGCCGAGGTGATACCGAATGGTAAGGCCACAAACTGGTAATGCTGATCCTTCAGCAGGAACCTCAGAAATCTCTGATGACCTGGAAAAATAGGCACATGAAGATAAGCATTCTTGATGTCCACGGTGGTCATGAAGTCGCCCGGGCGAAGGGCACCGACAGCAGAGTGTAGTGTCTCCATGCGAAAATGTTTGAATCTGACAAACTTGTTGAGGCCCTTTAAGTCCAGAATGGGCCTCAGAGAGCCGACCTTTTTGGGGACCGTGAAGAGATTGGAATAGTACCCCTGACCCGGTTCTTGATGGGGCACCGGACAAATGACCCCTAACTCCAGCAGGCATTGAACCGCCGAAAGTCACCCTTGAGCTGACAGGGGGTTTAAAGACATCCGGGATCTGATGAATCTTGGGGGTGGCCAGGCTGCAAACTCTATCTTGAATCCACCGGTCTGAAACGTGGAACCTCCAGAGCCGAAGCCGTCCCCCCACCCGGATGGGTGAGGGCGCCCCCTCATGCCTGGGGGCCTTGGGAGGGGGTTTGGGCTTGGAACCCCAGGAGGGACTGGGACGTCCACAGGATCTGCCACGGCCCCAAGAATCTCTGCGGCTACCTGAGAAGAGGGAGCCACGACCTCCTCTGGAAGAACGAAGAGAGGGGAGGGAGACGGAGGTCCCCCGAAAAGGCCGGGGCTGCCTCCTACGCTGAGGCAGCCTGCCATCCTTGGCCAAAACATCAAGACGCTCACCAAAGAGCCGCAGCCCCGCAAAGGGGAACCCAGTGAGAGCCTTCTTAGCAGCAGCATCAGCTGTCCACTGACGCAACCAAATAGAGCGGTGCATAGCCACCAAAAGTGAAGAAGCCCTACCGCCCAGCCTCACAGCATCATCCATGGCAGTAAGGATAAATACAACAAAATCAGAGCAAAGCAAGAGGGCCCTATAATCCTCCCTCCTCCTACCAGCCATAGCGCCATCACAGAGACGCTTGAGCAGTTTCCTAAGGGCAATAGCAGTAATGGCAGCGGCACAAGTAAAAGCATGGTAGGCCAGCTGATCCATGCACCGGTCCTCGCTGTCGTTCAGAGTGGTAGTGTCAGGGGAAGGCATGACCGAAGTATTAGACAGGCCTAGCACGGGAGCGTCCACCTCAGGGGGACAGGAACAAAGCTTTACTAGATCAGCAGGAAAGGGATACCTCTTATCCAATCCCTTGGGCACAGCGGGCAGCCTGTTAGGACGTTCCCACTCCCTAAGCACCATAGAAGTGAAATGGCCCTGCTAAGGGAACTCCAGAAGCTGTTTACCAGGACGAAAAAGCCTACCCTGCTTTCTCTTAGCCACCTCAGGGGGAGCAATGTGCAAGATTTCAAAAATTTGTGACAGCAGATTATCAGTGTCCTCCGGGTACCATGATTCCTCCCTGGACGCAGACCCAGGGTCACTAATGCAACCCTCCTGCTGCTGGTCCCCAGAGGAGTCAGAGTCCTGGAACAGTTCCCCTTCCTCTAGGGAATAAAGTCCCCCAGTGGCATCAAATTCCCCATACTCCTCATTGGAGCGGGAGGGTGTGGAAGTCAGGTGCCGCTTCTTGCTAGAAGCCTTCCTAGGAATATGCCCGGCAAGCTGCTTCTCAATGTTGGCCACACGAAGTGCCAGATCAGACTGTGACCCCCTGCTAGCATCCCTCTAACTGGGAGCTAATTGCAGCAGTGGGGGGGTAGGTGATGCCGAAGGGGCGCAGAGCTGGGAAGCGATGCAGGCAAACCAATCTGAAGCGCAAGGACACTTTGAGCACACGGCACGCACACTGTGACATCATTGCTGATAGGGGATACCCCGCACATGGAACACAACTGGGATTGCCCCGAAGAAACCCCCGAGCACGCTATCCCCAGAAGCCTCCATATGGTGATTAACACAGGTGCAATAGGCCAGCGCTGGGTAAAGGCTAATACAAAAGCCACCGGGATGTCCTCCCACGGGATGCCCCCAGATCAGCAAAAGGGGGGGATGAGGGGGAGGAAGGAGTAGAGCCGGGAGAAACCACAACCCACTGGTATCCCGCCTGAAAGACATAAGTAAAAAGGACACATGAGCATCCCACAGCACATGCCCCACGAGACCAATAAAAAAACCCTCAAGGGGGACTCACGGACCAAGGACACCACAGGGTCACCAAGGCACCGACCACAGGATGAAGCGACACACCGGAGGAAACAGCGCTGCAGCCCGGAAGGGAGAAATCCAGACGCGCAGCTAATCTAAAATGGCGCCGGCAGAGGTACCTCAAGGGGCGGGCCGCGGGGGGACGACGCAATACGCGTCATCCCCTGGCCCCGCCCCCCCTCCGAAGAGCGCGAAAACGGCGCCCACATAACCCCGCCTGCGCCATGACAAAGCAAAAACGCCACAGGTTATAGCGCCCACAGCCGCGGAGCGCAGTACAAAGCGGCGCAGCGGCCCAAAACACCAAAAAACACACTGTAAACGCCAAAACACCACACCTAACACCACTCGCCGCTGCCACAGGCCCCCCCCCCCCCGAACAAAGTCAGAGAGGGGGAGGGGGGAGAGAGAGAGACAAGAAGGCAGCGGCGAGTATCCAGGCCAGGAGGGGGGGGGGACCCCTGAAGGAAAAGAAACACTCACCCCCTCAGAAGCCAGGACAGGAACTCCGCATACCTAGTAGGCTCACCATAAAGCCTATGGCCGGCTACCCTTTGTGGAACAGGGTCTGCGGCTTGGAGCAGCGCTCCTGGAGCACCTGACCCTAGTGCTCTTCTACCCTCACCCGATATGTCAGCCAAGGCTGGGAGGCAGTGAGGGTCCAGAAACAGGTGGAAATAGACTTGCAGGGCCGCAGGCTTGGTTGCCCCGCTCACCTGCGCAAGAGAGAGAGCGATCTTCCAACTTCGCAGTTTCACTGCAGAGGAAACACTGGGAACTCTATGGTTAATCCCGTTTTTATAGGGGGCCGGGACATGCCACAGCTCTTCTGCAGTACACTGCGCCACCTTGTGGCGGAATAACCCAACTGTTATGAATAACGAAGCAGGCCATGCCATGCAATAAAGAAAATATACGTTTTAAAGCAAACCTGGAGATTTGACACAGCAGGGCATCCCCATTCAGATGCCCCAGGGAGAGGCAATCCCCTTGGCCCTGGACTCTTTTAGAGCCAACAGGGTTTCAGTACTTCTTCACTGTGGGCTCGTAAGGGGGGCAAGGAGGTTTGGTACCTTTCTGGACACTCCCCAGAGTCAGGCTTATCTCCACCCTGTGCTGGGTAGCTGAGAATTTGGCAAGTGATAATTTTGCCAAATGACAAATGACATGTGCCAAATTTTGTGTTGCCATAACCTTTGAACCCCTTATAGGCCAAAATGGCAACAAATTTTCCTAGATGGGATTTGCATCTGACAGTTATGAAAGATGATTTTTACCTGCCTAGTTTCTGTGAAAAGATGAGGGGTGCCTCTTTCAGCCTCTTTCCTGGCTTCATCTCATGTACATGTATACAAATAGTCATGAAAGTATACATATAGTATGAAAAAATAAAGAAAAATAGATACATATATGTATATAAACATATATGTTACAATCTAAATATTGTCCCACATTTGCGTGTCTAAGAGGTGTGTCTGTCACTGGTGCAAGAACACCTTACTTTGTGCTTCTCATCTACGTTTGGTTCATATGACCATGGATGTGGGTGACCTGTAGCAGGCAAAATCTCGGCCAGGTATCAGGATAGATGAGTATCAGGTGGGGTTGTAGCTCTGATAAGTCAGGCAGAGGATTAGGTTGGGGCTCAGGTCAGCTGGGAATTCTGACGTTTGCCTGGTGTGGACAGAGTTGGAGGGAGATGGTGGACCACAGGGAATCCAATCTTCTTGCTTTGACCTCCTCACAATGTAACATTTTGTTGGTTTGAATCAAATAGGAAGGGGCCACTTAAGTAGCAGATGAGGTTGGGTGGTTGGGTATCAGATGAATAAAGGCGGGTGGGAGCAGCTCAATCACTATTATTTATACAAAATTATTATTATTATTCAGGGCCTGGGAACTAATTTACCGCCCAGTTTAACCCTCTCATCAACTAAATATCAAGCACCAAACATGTCTAGCTATGTGGAAAGACAGAGATTTGGTTGCATATATCTGCAGATACATGTGGAAGCCACAAGGCCCCGGCAAGGCACTCTGTGTTTAGTGTGCTCCCTACTCTAAATTCTGAGTCCCCAATAGTCCCCAATATGGGTTTCTCCCTGTGAAGTGTTCTAAAGGGAGGCTGGCGGCTTCCCAGGTGAGTAGCTCTCAGATATTTGTCTGCGTTGCATGTCCCAACTTTGGGGACTCAGAATTAAGAGTAGGGGCCACACTAAACACAGAGTGCCTTGCCGGGTCAGTGTGGCTTCCACATGTATCTGCAGATATAGGCAACCAAATCTCTGTCTTTCCACATAGCTAGACATGTTTGTTGCTTGATATTTAGTTGATGAGAGGGTTAAACTGGGCAGTAAATTAGTTCCCAGGCCCTGAATAATAATAATAATGATAATTTTGTATAAATAACAGTGATTGAGCTGCTCCCACCCCCCTTTATTCATTGGTCGAGTATCAGGCCAGGTATCAGGATAGATAAGTATCAGATGGAGTTGTAGCTCTGATCAGTCAGGCAGAGGACTAGGTTGGGGCTCAGGTCAGCTGGGAATTCTGATGCATGCAAATCCTTGTTCTAATCCCATTATCCTATTCAGAACCATGGACAGAGTTGGAGGGAGATGGTGGACCACGGGGAATCCAATCTTCTTGCTTTGACCTCCTCACAATGTAACATTTTGTTGGTTTGAATCAAATGGGGAGGGACCACTTAAGTAGAAGATGATGTTGGGTGGTCGGGTATCAGGCCAGGTATCAGGATAGATGAGTATCAGATGGGGTTGTAGCTGTGATCAGTCAGGCAGAGGACTAGGTTGGGGCTCAGGTCGGCTGGGAATTCTGATGTTTTCCTGGTGTTTGCCTGTTGCTTTTCTCTTCTTTTTTATAAATCAGAATCTCTGACACACTGACACAAGCGCTGCCGTCTTGGTATAAATGTCAGTATTTGTTTTTGCTGGCAGCCCTCCCACTGCTGAGAAGTGACAGAGAGAGAGGTAGTGCTCAGTATTTCCTGTGTGCACATTGTGTCACAGTCTGTGAGCAAACACTTCCGGCCACACAAGCTCTGATGTAGCTGTGCCCGCTTATATACTCTATATACCAGCCATGAAATGTACTGACGGGGCCCTGTGCATGCAGTGTGTTAAAAAAAACGCAAATCCTTGTCCTAATCCCATTATCCTATTCAGAACCATGGACAGAGTTGGAGGGAGATGGTGGACCACAGGGAATCAAATCTGCTTTGACCTCCTTACAATGTAACATTTTCAGGCTGATTCATTACTAACGCCAGGTACCGGCAGATGAGCATCTGTACAGCGGCGCTAAGAGCGACCGCTAGTGGTCGCTCTGATCGGCCGTGAGTTGCTATTACAGAGCGCCTCAGTCGCTGTAGTAACATGTCCGGCATTGATGAATTTGATGTGTGAGTCGCTACAACACCAGTACAGAGCTATATGGGAGCGAACGGTAGCGATTGGCAGTGTGAGCAACTCAAACCATATTCATAAAAAAAACAGCCTCACACAGCGCTGGCGCTCAAAATTCGCTGTAGCTCAGAGCGCCAGACGCTGTGTGATTAAAGTCCGTTTTGAACACATATCCACTAGTAACAAAGTTAAAACATATGGAATGACATTGTTATTACATTGTGACATTAATACTTTAATACCAGACCTGTAATGACAATTCTGCATAAAAATATAAAAAATCCAAAAAGTTTTCAAAAATGACATTTAATAGACCAGGAGAGGTCACACAATGATTTGATTAAAAAAAATAAAAAATAAAAAGAAAAAGAAAACCCTGTTTAAAGTGAAGAAAAGTAGCGTCCATTGAAATGTATGGGAGAGCGTCAGGGAGCGACAGGTAATACCTGGCGCTCTAGAAGGCAGAGCACCGGCGCTATGCGTTGAGCCTTCTGTGATGATGAATCGGACGCTACATGGCACTGTTAGAGTCGCTCACCAGAATCACTTTGATAAATGTGGTATTGCGTACAGCGCCCGTCGTTCACCGTTCGCTACTTGTCGCTACGAGGCTCTACCTGCCGCTATCCCTTGATGAATGAATAAATGAATAAATAAATGGAATAAATGAATGAATAAACCCCATAGTTTGTTTGAATCAAACGGGGAGGGGCTGATGCAGTGTCACTATTTTAAAGCTTCTATTACTTGATTGTTGATCATTTCTTGATAACTTATGGAGGAAGCCTCAGAGTTCTTTCTAAATATGGCTACTGCTATGTTCACAGGCAGCAAAGGAAACAAGCAGTTAGACAGAATGTGAGCAGAACAAATATGGAAAGGGTTCCTTAATAGAGACAAGCTTAAAAGTGGATGAAAACCCACATGGCCTGCCTCGGGGCATGCGATAGAGGTATACCCTGCTGTGTGAAACCCCTGGTATACTCACCTTTACCAGCTTCAATCGCCGGCCGCCGCATCCCCGACTTCCCTGTAGCTGTGTGCACTCTCTGAATGGCTGGGTGTAGAAGTGGGTGCAGGTCTCCCGGCCCTTTTAGGAAAGCCAATCTGCGATCCCAACAGGTGCTGGGTGGGCATGGTCTTGGCAGTGGAAAACCCTGTTTTCTCTTTAAATCCAGGCCACCCCAGAGCCGGCACCATCACCTGGCTGCTTGGGCAGATGAATGCGCAGAAATGGGTTTTGTGCCAAGGTCCAGGCTTGGGGTAGCCCCCGTCCTGCCACCCTCCACTGGCGCTGAGGCAAGACGTGGGGTTTATATCTTGGGCAGAAAGCACTGAGCAACCTATGTACACAGCTCCGCCCCCCCAACCATTAAACTGGACCTAAGCGCCTGGGGAGAATGGCAGGGCAGGGGGTTACCCCAAGACTGGACCTCCGCTCACATTACCTTAGAACAGTGTAAAATGATTTCAAAGCATCTGATCAAATGTAAATAGCTTATGTATTCTAAGTGAAACCACTTCGCTTCAATTTCAGGGTCTGAGCTGGGAAGGGAGTGTCATGGCACACCTTTATGAGTCATGTGCATGCTTTGCTGTGGTCAGAGACAGCGGTGGGTCCAGTGAGGCTTGCTACACTAAACTACACTAAGAGCACCAAGGGATAGAATGGCCTTTAGACCACTTTTTTGCATGGTCCTGGGAAAATAAAATTGAAGAAGGGCAAACTTTGGAGCTCTGCTACGGCTTCCCCCTGCACTGCAGGAAAACCAAGAGAGACACACGGGACCTTAAAGCGGAATTTTAGTAAAAAACAACCCGCCCCCTCTACACTCTCCTGGTGCTAAGGCAGGAGGGAGGGGAGTTACAAAGACAAAAACCCTTACCACACCTGCAGTCCAGGGCCACTCCCCCATTTGTGTGCGGCGGCACAGAAAGACATGAACGCGACATCCCCAGCTCCGTGTAGCTCTCTATGCGGAAGCCACACTGTAGCCTTTTATATTATAAAAGACGCTCACGGTATCGGGAGTGAGGGTCAGAAGCCATGAGTGATCAGCAGAAGCAGGACAGGGGACTCCGATGACATTTTTTAATTTAATTTTTAAGGGTTTAACCCGCATAGAACCCGCTTAGTGCACATAGTAGTTGTATTTCATTTGGACAACGCGCTCTTTTCAGTTTGAAGGGGTCTTTACACACAATATGGATTTCTAGACAAAAAAATGTGAAAAGAGAGACAAAGTTTAACAAATATAATTTTTTAATTTTTTATTACATTTTCTACTTCAAAATATTAAGAAAACAGAGTAGCGTTGCTTAGGCGAGGGAGTTTTGGACCATCTCCCTGGCCAGATAGGGTTATATGGGGCTCACCATAGTAAGTCCAACCTCGCTTTAATGTAAATTGTACAACAATTGCTATGGGGTGCACTACTTATCGTATATACTCGAGTATAGGTCGACCCGAATATAAGCCGAGGCACCTAATTTTAGCACAAAAACTGGAAAAGTTATTGACTCGAGTATAAGCCTAGGGTGGGAAATGCAGCAGCTACCGGTAAACAGGGGAACATGGACTCAAAAGAGGGACAGTCCCTCCAAATCAGGAAAACTTGGGAGGTATGCAATAACAGTACACAGAGCTGTGGCAGCGCTATCACTAAAGAAGCTTTACCTGCTGCCATTTTAACATAAAAATCCCGCCCTTGCCTGTAGTGGCAGAGGAGCACACAGCCAGCATTGGTGTGCATCCTTCTCCCCTTTCCTGTCTCCCATTCGTTGCGTCCCTGGGCGTTCCAACCTCTTTGCTGAGTGAAGGTTGGGGACAAAAAACGCAGACGCGCAGCCAAGTAGCTTCCAGGGAACGCTGCTCACCACCCGGGTAATGCTAGAAGCAGACTTGCTCTTAGTGGACGACTGCCCCGCCCCCTGCTCGCAGATTGACAGCAGCGATGTCGGCTGCCTTCACTCCTGCACGCCAGCTGTAAGTTTTTTCATCCCTCCCCCCGCACGCCAGGAAGTCTCTTTGCGCCCGCAGGCACCGGGAACTATTAATTCAGAAGACACCAGCACACACCTGATGAGGTGGACACAAGAGGACCACATGCCCCGCACTGCTCCAGCATCTTCACTGCCGACGGTGACCGGGGCTGCGCGGGGGGGCAGGCGTGGGTGCGCGCCCGCGCGCGCGCGCACCTTAGCTCCTCCTACCTTTTCTCCTCCATTTCACTGACTCGAGTATAAGCCGAGGCGGCTTTTTTCAGCCCAAAAAGTGAGCTGAAAAACTCGGCTTATACTCGAGTATATACGGTATTCCATTTAACATGTGCTCATACCTCAGTAAATGCAATCACTAGTTTGGGAGTGGACATGGAAAAAAAACACACCTTCCTCCCTTAGGGAGCACCAAAAAATATTCACAAACCTATATCCTCAAAAATATATCACTTTTATTTACACATGAAATTTCATAAAAACACTTACATACATATACACAAAGCACAAGACATTTAAAAACAGTAATGCTAATCCCCTATCATATCAAAATATCTCAAAACTCCCACTAATGGGATATATACATAGTGTGTGTCTCTGTTCCAATGCTGTGAACTAATCAAATTCTATTAAAATACAAGTCTGTATTGTGCAGGGAGAGGAAATCTCTCAACATATACATACTTAAGTATTTGTGCCGGCACTTAAAGAGGACCTAAACCATACCCCCCTATTATACAAAACCTTATCACATATTATCACCAATGAGAAACAACTCTATTGTGAATACCCCACATGAATGATCCAAAAACCACCCCTTAAACAATGAATATTATACCAATAAATGTACAAAAAAAATGTTATGCTCAAAAAGTGCTTAAAGAGGACCTAAACCATACCCCCCTATTAAACAAAACCTTATCACATATTATCACCAATAAAAAACAACAACTATATTGTGAATACCCCACATGATTGTGCACAAATTGTACAACATACATAAAATACATCCAAATTTTATTGTGACTTATAAAGTTAAAAATTACAATGATCTGATAACAAAGTAGCTAGAAAAGTTTAAAATGTTCCAATTACTCCAAATGTTGTCTGGAGAGACTTGACAGTAGTTTCAAGATCCTGCAGGGCAGACTAGTTTCGCCTTGTTAAGCTTCCTCAGTGTGAAAATCAACTATACATAATGCAAAAAGGTACATTGTCATTTCTCAGAGAAATTGTATGTCTTGGACAAGAAAAACACTTAACAAATTACAAGCAAAACAAGACATTTCAGTCCTGGCCAGGATGGGAGATCTAAACTTGTGGTGCATGGCATGAAGCATGCAATGATACCCACTATTAGCCCCACACTGTTCTCTCACTGTTGCAGATGAAGGATGAACCCCCTGGTACCAGCCCTTCCGTAGACTGGCGAGATCACTGTGGCCCAGAGGCATAAGCATATGCAACTAACCTTTTGGAGTCTCCTACGCATACCAAACATGGTAATAGCATCACAAGCTAACATAAGACAAACGCGTTTTTTATGTTTATGGCCTTTTAAAAATCAGAGACATGCTAAGCTGGTTTCTTTCTCTACCTTGCAGAGCAGGTTAGCTGCAATTAGTGGGATAATTAAACTCCCAGCGCACACCTAATATAGGAATTTAACCCCTAATGGTAATGCATGGGGATAATGTTGGAACACTAAATAAAACAAATATATATATATACACACACACACACACACACACACACACACACACAAAGAAACCTGAGAAAACTGAGCCACTTTAGGAAGATCTGTCATAGTCTGTAATTTTTTCTGGCTTTTGTTACTCAACCACTGTGAGATATTAATCAGGGAGTTGCCTAGTGTCAACCACATTGGTTTGGCTTCCTCACTGTCCACAGTTTAGAGTTCCAATGTATTCAACGTCATGTTCCCAGCCAGGGAACAAGTGACTTTAGGAGTTAGTAGCAGTATTGTAGGGCATGGCTACTGTATAAATGAAACAAGAGTCATGGCAGGTTTCGTAAGAACAGGGAGGGGAGTAGCATCACAATTACATCCAGTGGAAGTGTGAGAATATTGTTAGCTATTGGGTCACAGATACCAAGGAGGCAAGGATGAGACAATGCAGGCTGCAAAATGAAGTTTCTGGAAAAGGAAGGTTTACAATTATTCAAGCTGTCAATCTGACAATGATCGATGTGTCAGGTTTGAAATCCAGATAAAAGACTGAAACAAGAAATTTATAGGCAACTTCAGAAATCCTTTGAGACAATGAAAATCATCTACTTGTGGTGAGTGGTTACCCCTCTTATCAGCCCAGGACATGAACTGTACAGGGGTGGTTGGGGCTATGCCAAGAAGATGCCACATAGGTGAGTGCTACCTGACAGCTCTCAGCCACTCAGTCTGGATTGGTCATAATAGCAACCTGGAAAATTCCCGAGAGCTGGTCCAGTTTTGTTTCCGACTCAGGAAAATAGACCAGAAGCTTCAGGAAATGAGAGACATCTACCAGGGGTCAGGTGAGAACGTTTTTGTTGTATTTAACTTTGCAAAGCACTCCAAAATCCTGCAAACAAGAATGATCTGTACACAGTGGAGGCCCACTGGGATTTTTGGATTCCTAATCTAGCATTGCATCATGTGGAGCTATCTAACAAATAGGCCTGTGATCATCCAGTGGGTATGTCCTGTGAGCTAGCGCTGGCTTAGTATAGGTTCCTTTTAAACCCATAAAGGGTACCAAAGTACATAAGATGTGGGAATGTAAGCGTGTAGGTGTGGGGCTAGATTCTGTATGTGCTAGACCCTGATATAATTCACTATATTTTGTGTGTAGTGAGTTCATTCTACTTTCTCTCTTCCCCTGAGAAAAGGTTGTGTTAGGAACTTACCTGGTGCCCGGTCACGGGCGGGCTCCGTCCTCCAGCAGCCACGCAGGGCGGCCGCCTCGCCGGCGTGTTCCCTCGCTGGGGCTCCGGCTTCTGCCCCCTGTCCGGCGGTGGCCGGGGTCCCCGGCGGCGGCGGCGGCAGCTCTGCCGTGTCGGCCGGCGCATCCTCCCCCTCCTCCTCGGGGGGCGCGCCCGGCAGGCTGACTCGTGCCCTCTGGCGGCGCTGCTCCAAGCGCATTCGCCGGGGGCAAGTTTAAAGGGACCTATCCAGGTCCAGTGGGGGGGGGGTTCCTCTGGGATAATGAACCCAGGGACTGGACAGCCTGGCTGTCAGGGCGGTCCAGTCCCTGGGGGGCTCCTATCTGGAGCAGGTTCCAGTATTGCACCAATCACCAGTTACATCCAACAGACATTCCCCCCTTTCCCATTGGCCAGTTCCCCTTTAAAGATGCCCTGACCCTGGCCATCAGCACCCGTTAAAGCCATTATTAGCTTGAGTGTGCTGTTGGAATTGCATTTAGTGTGTTTTGATCCGTCTCCGTCTTTGACCACTCCTGTCCGCTGCCCACACTGACTATCTGCCTGTCTGACCACATCTCTGCCTTACCCCTTTGATACCGCGTTTTGCCACCCGGCTTTGACCCTTGCTTGTCTCGACCATTCTCCGTCTAACCCCTGGGATACCGTGCCCTGTGACCACCTGGCTTTGACCCTTGCCCGTCTCGACCATTCTTGCCAAAAACCTGCTGGACTCGACGTTTCGGACTCAGCCGCCTGAACTTCCAATTTGGGATACCCCGCTGTTCACCTGTCTTCACCATAAGCCAGTAATCTTTGCGCCAGTAAGTCCTGGGGGCAACCGAGTCTGGAGAGGCATAACCCGTGTCTCCAGCAAGCGGGGGCTTGTCTATAGGCACAAGAGGCGGTGGAGATTGGGGATTGTTGGCTTATGAAAGAAGGGTGTCCGGCGGTCCCTGACAGGTTGGTTTAAATTGACATGTCATGCAATGACAATAATAAGGCAGCAAGGAGCTCAGCTGAATCTGTTCCATGTGCTTCTCCTCCATTTCCTGCAGTGCACTGTAGATGCTGTAGCAGGGCCCCAAAGTTTGCCTGGCCTTTAAATTCTATTCCTCCATGACCATACACAGAACGAGCATGGTAAGCGTGTTCACTGTTGCTCACACTGGGAAAGCTGAGGGACAGGATCAGATGTGCACCCACATTTGGATAGTGATTGTGGGAAAAATAGAAGGAAAAGGATGGGCAAACTTTGGAGACTTGCTAAAGCATCTACAGCACGCTGCATGAAATAATAGAGGTATAGGACAGTCTTCAGGAAAGCTCTTTGATGTCCTATTATTGTCATTGCCTAGACTGTCCCTTTAAAGTGGAACAATGGCCTCCCTGTAGACTTTTAAGGTCGATTTCCTCACCCTTGGCGCATCTCGATTTAGGATGCTCCACTGGTGAAATTCCCATGATCGTCCAGCATATTCACGTAGCCATTGATACCACAGCGCATGTGCAGGCCAAATCCCCACTCGCTTCTGTCTGAGATGTGCACCCACACAAGGCATTTAAAACTGGCTTTTGAGGATATATAAAAGAGCAGCCAGTGGTGCAGGCTTCATTCATCTTTACAAGCCAATCTGACATCAGAATGGGTAAGCAAGGAATGACTGAAATTTGAGCACTGGTTGGATGTATGCACTGTGGTATTGCGGGGAGGTGAGTTTTATGGGCTTTCGAATATGATCCCAAATCAGGATGCCCACTGAAGAGGAACAACACACGGCAGAGGAAAACTCCTGTGTGTTGTTCCTCTTTACCTACCATCTACCACTGGCAGTACTAGAAATAGAAATCCTGCCTATTCCCCTGATTAAATTGAATGTAAAAATTAAAGCTGAAAAAATTGCTTTATTCAACAGAAATTATTTGCATGGCTGATAGTAACGAAGAATAAAAGGATTGCACATCACTTTCAGTAAGTGGGGCCATGCAGCTTTTCCACCTATAGTGTCTCCCAGGTGGGTGAAGAATGTGTAGGAGTAACCCGCTCTCACAATTCTTTGTGAGTAAATGAATTTTAGAATGTTTTTTTTGCTTTGCTTTTTTGCTTTGTGCAATTCAGCACCATATTTAACTGTACAGATATCTAAATACTCGGCACAGCTAAATATGGTGCTGAACTGTAAAAAGGAAAAAGTCATTATAAAAAAATGTTAGAACCTAAGGTCTTAGAATTACAGTACATTACATTCATGTGTATATGAACTGAACACTGCTGTGATGACATTATCTAATATCGAGGTACAATATCTACAAATACTGATGATAGGTATTACAGGAAATGGAGTCTCAGTAGTTCAAGGCCATTTGAGACAATTAAAAACTGTACATACATAAATTCTGTGCTTTCTCCACACATTTATATAATCTATACAACTATTTTCTATTAACAAGTATCTAACTTTTAGGCAAGTTGCAGTGTGGTTATTGCTTTGGTCGCAGACTATAGAGTTTAAGGAATTGTGGGGAGCAATATGATCTGCAATAGCAACAATGCAGTAACAATAGTCCCTACAATTGTGGTTTATCATTTATAATGCATCAGAAAATATGCTATGTGTCCCTTCATCCCATATATCAATGCTTTTCCCAGGGCAAACTACAGGAGCTGTAAAAATGAGAAGATGCCTCTTGTTTACTCCATAAAATGAAGCAATGAAGGGTGTCTTTCCCTCAGAAAGATCCCATGTGATCACAATCTGCATTATAAGAAAGCTCAGATGACAATGAACAGCTACAGTGTTACAGTGACTGCTATAATAATCATTTTCTCTTTTCTCATTTCTTCTACAATTTATTCACCGTGCTCTCAGGACCTTTCTCTTGCGACCAATCTGAGTTCAAGCTATCGGAGCTGCTGCAGTCGGTTGTTTTCCTTCTTTTCAAATACCCAGCTCTCAAAACCCACCCTGTACAAGAGGCTATGACCACCCTGATAAACAGAGTGCGAGGTATGGCCCTAAGCACAATGCTCTGTACCTTTATACTGTGTAATATAAAGTGGAAACAAACCTGAGCACTGTAATCATTTAAGTGGTCGTCCGGCGCAGCTCCACTGCCCGGATAAGCTGTTGTTAAACTTACCCTGTCGGTCCTATCTGGTCCAAGATGGCAGTTGTAGTTGACAGAGGCGTAGCAGCCATGAGGCGAATGGCAGGTTGCCAAGCAGATCCGATCTACACCAGCGCACATACCATCTCCAGCCCCCCCCCCGCTGATCATCTGTCAGTTTCATTTTTAACTTAACTAACAGGCGCGCATGCGCGTGCCCGCGGGTTCGCCAGTGCGACCAAGAAGTGCCCCCGCCCCAACCACCCCCCAATCAGCTGTCAGCTGCTTCGCCGCCCGCCTCCAGGAAGCAATGCCGGCGCGGGACATGCGAGAGAGGCTGTTAGGCTCCACCCACCTGATGAGACTCATGACTGCAGCAGAGACCATAGGACCGCGGAGGAGAAGGTAAGGAGAAAATATAAATTGTTTAATATTAAAAAAAAGATGATTTTTTTAGAGGGAGGGAGTGTGTGTATGTGTATATGTATGTGTGTTGTGTGTGTGTATATATGTGTGTGTGTGTGTGTATATATATATATATATATATATATATATATATATATGTATGTGTGTGTGTGTGTGTGTGTGTGTGTGTATATATATATATATATATGTGTGTGTGTGTGTGTGTGTGTGTGTGTGTGTGTGTGTGTGTGTGTGTGTATATATATTGGTGGAGCGGCCTCCCGCCCTGACTGTCCTCCCTGGAGATTGACTTTCACGTTGCCATTTAGCTGAGTATCTTGCCTTGTTCTGTTATTGTTACTTGTTGCATTTTATATTTTTACAAAGTTACCATTGCACAGCCATGAAGGCCAATGTATTCTGAATTGTATTGTTCTTTGATGTATGTTACTTTTGCACTTAGTAAATAGTACGTGGTTTATTTTGCACAATGCACATGTCACTTTGGGATTTAGAATATATTAGGTAGGGTTTAATTATATACTATATAGGTTTGATATTATTAATTTAAATTATTTTTGTGCCGGCATAAATACATTTATATATATACTTATTTATATATATAATAAAACAATATTCCTTTGTCTAATAGTAGGGGGGGGGGTTTAGATTATATAGGGTAGATGCTCAGGCTTATATGCTTATAACACCTCGCTATATATATGGGCACTGTTAGGACAGGCGTTCATGCATTCTTTCAGGGCAGGTAGAGGCGGTTTTAATTCTGTGTTTTGTAGTTGTGGTTTTTAATATGTATGTGTTTTTGTACTAACTGAATAAATTGAGTATGAATTGATTTTGGTGGTGCTCCTCTTTGTGACCCTCTGGCTTTGCACCACAGGGTTAAATTTTGTCTTATACTGTGGATTTGGTGAGCACGCCTATATCTGTTAAGTATTAGTGGTGCACCATATTAGTTCTGTGTGTATATATATATATGTGTGTGTGTATATATGTGTGTGTGTATATATATGTGTGTGTGTGTGTGTGTGTGTGTGTGTGTGTATATATATATATATATGTCTGTGTGTGTGTGTATATATATATATATATATATGTGTGTGTGTGTGTGTGTATATATATGTGTGTGTGTGTGTGTGTGTGTGTGTGTGTATATATATATATATATGTGTGTGTGTGTGTGTGTGTGTGTGTGTGTGTATATATATGTGTATATATATATATAATATATATATATAACATTTTCTTTTTTTGGGGGGTGGGGGGGTGCGATTTTCTGGGCTTGCCTCGGGCGCAAAAGAAGCTAGCTACAGCTCTGGTAGTTGAGACTAGTTTCGGCCCGCAGCAGGGCCACTTTATTACCTGCAATAGAGGGGGTCGTGCCGAGGTGGGTCTGCACATGACCCTGCCTGGGCACAGCCCCTTTATTGCAATGAATAATGAGTGGGTGTGTTACAGGGCGGAAACTAGTCACAAGCACGGCTGACATCTTGGACAGGAGAGGACCGACAGAGCCCACTTTCTCGCCTCTCAGTAGGTTTGACAACAGCGGCTCTGAGCAGTGGAGCTGATTATATAGCTGTGTTTTTCCTGTATAATTCCTTAAACATTATTATTGTTTATTTACATGGCACCACCTTCCTCTGTAGTATCTGGCAGAAGATTCCAGCAGATTAAACAGGGGTGATGGGGGGACAATGTGACACTTTGGATTTGGGAGGAAATGGGATTTCCCCCAGTGTCTTCCTATAAGAGTGAGCAGTGAGGCAGAAGAGTTGAAAGTGACTCCTGCAGATTATAAAATGCCAACAGTCGATACAGAATGAAAGCGAGAACTTTAGTTAGTGTAAGTTGAGTTACTCCCTGCAGCTCCCCCGGTATAGTTTCATGTATATGTTAGAGGGTATGGTTATGGCGCATATTTGGAGATGGTAGTGGAGAATTCCAAGTGGCTGTGTGCCAGATGACTGCTGTAGATCCATGTGTGGTGGCCCAGGCAGAATACTTGCTGACTGATGCCAACCCATATAGTCTGACTATTCCTTAACACAGGGGTCCCTGTCCTTTCTTCCCATCAGAGCCACATTCAGCACTTAAAGCTGAAGAGCCACCTTCAACATAAACAGGTTTGCCATATAACCATTCAAATACAGGAAATAACTGCAAAGCATTACAAAAACAATACAGTTAAAAACTTCAGACTTGACATTTTTAGCACGGGTCTCCTCTAACTCCCCAAAAATGAATAAATATAGTCCATGCTGATTTAACCCATCTTTTAAAATACTGTTTCCCTAGCAGGACCAACCAGGTGGAGCAGTATGCTGACTTACCACACTCAGTGTCCCAGCTTCTGTCCACCATGCTCCATAGGAATGTGATATAAGTGCCCCATGATACAAGGCAGGATAGTGGGAACTGAGCCAGCACTTTGCCATGTTGAAATCTACATTAACCCCATGCAGAGCAAGGCTAATGTCCAGCCCTCAGCACTATGTACCCTCCCCCAAGCCCCAACCAGGGGTGCACCTGTAATAAGGCTATGTGAAGAACCTAGCTCAGGAGGCACTGCGGAGGGGACAGCAATTGATCTGTTTTTTTTCATGTATTTTCTATTTAAAACATATTTAACTTTTTTTTTACATCTCTCATGTTTTTGAGTCAACTATTGGTGGCACAGCAGCCCAGGCCTGACTACAATCCCTTCCCCCCCATGTTGCTTTGTTGAGGAGTGGAGGGGATTTCCATAGTTCGCCTCAGGCAGCAGAGAGGCTAGGTTCACCCCTGGCCTCAACAGTGTGCTAGACCTCTACAACTGTTCTGGTCTGACAGACAGCCTGCGAGCCACCCAGCAGGGATCCGTAAGCCACCTGAGCTACAGGTTGATGACCCTGCTAGAATTATGTACACTGAAGTTACTGTGCTCATAATTTACACACAGAGAATGGCCTCGGAAGGTAGAAAAGGTAGAAAAAAATTCTCATGGTAGTAAAAAATTCAATTCATGAGCCATTGAAAAAAGCCTGAGAATGTCACTGTTACTGAATCACTAGATAAAACGACAATGAAAGTCAATGGCAGCTTTTACTACAGTGTAGAAAGTTCTCTAGTTTTCTTAGGAGTAAAAAAGTGCCATTGACTTTCATTGTTTTCTTAGCTGGTGCTTCAGCAACAGTGAAATTCTCAGGTTTTTTTCTCATGAATTGAATCTTTTACTACCATGAGACTTCACACGGCCTTCTACCTTTACTTAATCGAGGCCAATGTGTCAGTGAGTGGCCATCTTTCATGGCTCCTTTCAGAAGGTTCTCATGTATGTCTAAAAAACATTCCTTGCCTACTATGCTACAAGGATTTTCTTTTCCCTTTTTATCTTCAGATTGTGTTGACCTTATCGTTGGCCCTACTCTATATATTTTCTTAGCTCCATCGCTCCTCCATGTTGTATTTTGAATGGCTGCTGATTGCTGTCACAAGGAAATAATTCCCAGCTTTTCCACCCTTGACCTTCTATGTGTTAACCTGTGTTTCCTCGCCAGTGCTATATATTAGACAACCTGACCCCCAAAATGATACCTGGATAGGTAGATCTTGGAGAAAGGTGATATTTTCCCCATTGCTACCCTTTAACCTAACAATTTGGCTAAATGCTCCGTATTGTAACTTTCATTCCTATTACTCTTCCTTGTGCTGTAATAGCTTCACCTTCTATTTGCTATCTAATGTACAACTCAATGCATGAAATTCCTTGTGAACATGTAATACAGATAACTTGGTGATTAATAAAGTGATTCTGGGTTTTGAAGTTCTGCAGTGGTAAAAAGTAAGTGTGTTACCTTAGATGAAAGTCATGGATAGTCTGTGGAAATCAGAGAACGTTATTAATGTGTAAATGCAGTGCAAAGAGTCTCCTTTAAATTAGGACATATAAGCAGCCAATGATTGTCTTTCAGTTTAAGCCGTACTTAGCCCCATCAGGGTGATTGCAGTGCTCAGCACTCTCACTTTGCACTTCCTGATGTGATGTCTGCTATCAGGAAGCTGAGGCTCTTTGTCACTACATCAGCGAACCCAAGCTTCAAAGTTGGCAGGGGTGGTCACTCCACCTGGGCCTGGGAATATGGCATCAGGCCAGGGAGGAGGTAAGAAGCGTAAATATCTTTTCTCGTGTACTAAGTATGGTTCTTGGAGTCTCTGTCTTGGATATCTTTTTGTCGGTTTCTCTGTGTTTCGGCAGTTTCCTATAGTTCGTGGCTACAGCCAGTTCCTCTTTATGCTTTATCATCATGTAACCCTTATATATCGGGATTGTGCGTGGTGGTATTTAGAACTAACCCCTAGAGCTGCAGACAACTTTAAGCTATGTCTAGGGGGGTATGATTGGTTAGTATCAGTAGGACAATGACATTACAATTGCTAGTCTATTTCCATTTTATGTCAAATAATACACATCAAACATAAAATACATTGATTTCCTCCTTCCATTTACAAATGCATGGTGGGAAAGAATCTATTTTCTATCTATATAATCAAGGCAAGACCACTATTACAGAAGACATTATCATGCAAAGTGCAATGGGACTAACGAGGGTTAACGTCATTAAACAGACTTGGCAGACTTTAACTTACATTTTTAATTCAAATCTTCAATGATGTTGAGCGTCTTTCTTGTTGAGTTAATTTAAATAGTTAAATAAAGTGCATCAAGGTAAGGATTGCAAAGGATACAAAGGTTGCTTGGTATTCCTGGACACATCACCTTTTCTTATTACTACTTGATAAAATACAGAAGAACAACATTTTGGTCGTTCTCAATACATTAAAAAACAGATCATCGTGTCCTGGCTTGTAAGTAGGACAGCATATTCGGCCTGATTTATGAACTATAAATCTAGCCCACCAGGCACTTTCCACCCAAGTTAACATATTTACCAATAAAATGGATAAACCTGGGGGACATTAGTAGACACTTGCAGAGTAGTCTAGTTTTCTTGGAGAAGACCATATAAATCAATGCTAGCTTTTTTCCACAGTTTATTTTTTTTCTTCTTTTTTTAATAGCTCTCAAGAGTATATTGTGAAATGATTAACATGCTGTAAGTGCCAAATAGAGAAAAGAGCTGAAAAATATCACATTTTTTAAGGTATCTTAAAAAAAGACATCATTGTTTTCATTCAAAACTAACACATCAAGATCACGAACATGTCTTTTTACATCCCATAGGAGCTGTCTGTTTGCGTCCTAATTATGTTACAGGACAATTTCTGTGCTTTTGGATAATTTTTTTATGTGATAGCTTGTTACTGACAAAAAGTGGCGCTATGCTACCTGCACAAACAGGTTAACATGCGATCTCTCCAAATTCCATTCATTTCCTCCCTTTTCCACCAGCTTCCGCTTGTGCATAATTATCAAGCACATTGGCCAATGGATATATTATAGCTTAATCTAGCAGTAATTGGCAGTCATTGCAAATCAGGCCCTTAATACATATCAAACTGCCACTTTGACTTTTGAAGGGAAGGTATATTTGAGAGGGGGAGTTAGCCATTCATACTCAGGGTTGTTTCTAGAGAAGGGCAAAGAAGGTGATCGACCTGGGTGCCAAGGCCATTGGGGGCATCTTTATCCCAGTCTGTTTTCTGCAGAAGAGTCAAGATCTCTAATACTGGTGCTGGCAACAATACAGGCCCCTCACCCCCCCCCCCTCCATATTGAGAGGGAGACCTCCTGTTGCTATGGTAGAAACACAGAATGGCACATGCACCTGTATGGGACAGCTACAGCACCATAGGATGGGTGAGGAGGGGGCATCACTTTTTCCTTTTCGTACTTTTGCATAGAGCTATTTTGACAATAAACTGTCGTTTAAGGTCTGGTAACAAGGATTGATAGATAGGGCTTATGGGAGAGGGATGAGTGGGAGAGAAGCTGTAAGGAAGAGGGATGGATAGACAGACCAGGAAGGGAAGGGAGGGATATAGATAAAGCTGGGAGAAGAGGTGGATGAGTAGAACTAGGAGAACATGAATGAGTGGGTAGAGTTGGGGGGCAGGGGTAGATGGGCAGAACTGGGAGAAAGAGTAATGGATTGGCAAAGCTGGGAGGCTGGGATTGGATAGGTAAAACTGGGAGGACATGAATGGCTAGGACAGAGAGACTGAGCTGGATGGGGCAGAGTTGAAGGGACAGGGATTGGATGGGCAAAGCTGGGAGGACAGAAATTGATGGGGCAGAGAGACTGGGCTGAGGGGACAGGGATGGATGGTGCAGAGCTGGGAGGGACAGAGATCGATGGGGCCGAGCTGGCGATACATGAATGGATGGGGCAAGGCCTTCAGGAACTCAGGACGGCCCTTTCATCTGCTAAGCAAGCATATTTCTCTTCACTGATTTCTGCACAAGCCCGGAATCCCAAACAACTCTTCAACACTTTCAGTTCCTTACTCCGCCCACCACCTCCTCCTCCAACCTCCCAAATAACAGCAGAAGAATTTTCTACATTCTTCAAAGAAAAAATTGACAACATTCGCCTTGGCTTTGCCCCTCAGAATCCCTCACCACTTCAAACAATCCCCCTGCCTTACTCTCTAACTTTCTTCACTCCAATAACTGAGCTTGGACTAACCTCTCTCATTTCTAGGGCCCACCTGACTACCTGCTCCCTCGATCCTATTCCATCCCACCTTATTCCTCAACTGTCTCCATCCCTCACTCCAGCCTTAACCTCCATATTCAACCTTTCCCTCTCCACTGGTACCTTTCCTTCCTCCTACAAACATGTAGTTATTACTCCGATAATCAAGAAACCCTCTCTCGACCCCTCTGCCCTCTCCAGCTACCGCCCTATCTCACTACTCCCTTTCTCCTCCAAACTTCTTGAACACCATGTCCACTCAGAACTCAGCACAATACTTATCCACTAACAACTTACTTGACCCCTTACAATCAGGATTCCGCCGTAACCACTCCACTGAAACTGCCCTCACCAAAGTCACCAATGATCTGCTCACTGCTAAAACCAAAGGTCACTACTCCATCCTCATCCTTCTTGACCTCTCCTCAGCCTTTGACACTGTCGACCACTCTCTGCTTCTTGATATTCTCTCCTCTCTTGGGGTTCAAGGTCTTGCACTCTCTTGGCTCACCTCTTACCACTCTGACGGATCATTCAGTGTATCCTATTCTAACTAGTCTCATCCTCACGTTCCCTTTCTGTCGGTGTGTCACAAGGTTCTGTCCTAGGCCCCCTACTTTTCTCAGTCTACACCTATGGCCTTGGCAAACTTATAACTTCACTAGGCTTTAAATACCACTTCTATGCGGATGACACTCAAATATATCTCTCAGGCCCCAATCTCTCCTCTCTCCTATCTCGCCTCCCCAACTGCCTTACAGCTATTTCTTCATTCATGTCATCTCACTACCTCAAGCTAAACATGGACAAGACAGAACTGGTCATTTTCCCACCATCTAACTCCCCTCTCTAACACATCTATTTCTGTCAACAATTACACAATAACAGCAACTCCCCAAGCTCGGTGCCTGGGAGTCATTCTGGACTCTGCCCTCTCTTTCAAACCACATATTCACTCCCTGGCCACCTCCTGTCGCCTCCAACTTAAAAACATCTCACGCATCCGCCCTTTCCTCTCACCTGACACCACTAAAATGCTACTGCATGCCCTGGTCATATCCCAACTGGATTACTGCAACTTTCTTCTTTGCGGCTTACCAACTAACAGACTGGCACCCCTCCAATCTATCCTGAACTCTGCTGCTCGCCTCATCCATCTCTCCTCTCGCTCCTCCAGTTCTGCGCCTCTCTGCCAATCCCTACACTGGCTGCCAGTCCCACAGTGAATCCTGTTCAAAACTCTAACTCTCGCATACAAAGCTCTCTCCAACCAGGCCCCTCCCTACATCTCATCTCTAATCCAACAAAATCAACCTAGACGCAGCCTCCGCTCTGCTGCTTACCTTCTCCTGTCCTCCATCCTGGTCACCTCCTCTCACGCCCGCCTCCAGGACGTCTCACGTGCAACTTCAATCTTCTAAAATGCCCTCCCGCACCCAATCCGCCACTCCACAACTCTCAAAACCTTCAAAGGTGCCCTTAAAACTCACCTATTCAGACAATCAAATAATATGGCTTAACTAATTTCTAAAGGTCACATGCCACAAAGCTCAACACTGACCTCGTCTTCACCCCTCTTCCTTTAGACTGTAAGCTTGCAAGGGCAGGGCTCTCTTTCCTATTGTATCTTGTACTCAGAATATCCATTGTCAAATCTGTAAAACCGCATTTGAAATAGTATATGTATCGTATGTTTCTACCCTGTCTGTAATTACTACTTTGTAAAGAGCTACGGAAGATGATGGCGCTATATAAATAAACAATAATAATAATATTAATAATAATAATGGGGCTAAGCTGGGGGGGGGGGGGGGAGAGATGGTGGGATAGGGATTGGGCGGGGAGAAAGGATTGGATGGGGCAAAGAGACAGAGAAACAAAGTTGAAGTGTACCTTGCAATGCCACTTCCCACCCATGCAGTACATCATATTGTAATGCTAGGTGCCAGGGAGCCATGACACTGGCAGGGAGACTAAGCACTACATAACCAATCAAGGGAACAGCCATGAGCTTGATAACACAGAAGCAACTGAGTGCAGAGATGTCAGGGCAGGGGTCCGGAAATCTGGCACCGAGGTCCGCGTTTGGATGGAGAGTCATGGTAGTGTAGGGTGACGTAAACACTAAATACAGGCTTTCAGCAAGTAAGATGGGATGTGCTCATCCAATCAATTTATAGCAGTCAGAGGAGGTGCTACAGGGGTGTAACCACACTTCATATACAAGAGAGAAATGTAACCCTCTGCACAATCAAAGTTAACAGCATGGAGTCCTAAATAACAAAGATTGCAATGTATGTATAAGCGAGACATCTGCATCAGGTCATCCAACCTATTCCCCATCATTACTAAGCAGACATTGCTATCCTGTATGCTTAGCCCGTGCTTTTAAGTGTTAGCTAGCTTTTTCAGTGGTTTAAATTTGAGTGTGCAGGGGTTTAAATTTCTTCCCAACCTAATTAGATACAATTAGGCTGCTACACAATGAAAATCTTGATACAAATGGTGCTGTTTGTACATTATGTAATGTGAGCAAAAATGGAATACATAAGGTGGGGGGCCAACAATGGTGGGGGCCCTGACCCAGGGGCATAGCTAGGGGGGAGCAGAGGGGGCACTTGCCCCGGGTGCAGCAGGTCAGGGGGGTGCAAAATGGGAGCCTGAGAACAGGTGGGGGGCACCAATTTTAATTTTTGCCCCGGGTGCCAGAAAACCTCGCTACTCCTCTGACCTCACTGGCCCTAAAGTGGTCACAATGAGAGCTGCTCCTTCAGTTACACCTCCAAAAAAACAAACTACAGGTCCCTGTCTGTGCGCTAGCATAGCATCCCCCCTTCACTCATGGTCATGTGTAAGCAAGGCACACAGGTGTGTAGCAATAATGGACGCCCACATACAGTCCAGGAGTGCAGAATCTGCAAATACATTCCACAACATCTGCATGGGGTTAAGCTCTCTCAAACAGCATACACCACTGAAAGTCAGAGGGGGGTTTATGGGAGCAATTTAATTTTTTTGACTAGAAGTTCGCAAGTAAACATGTTGGTGGAAGGAAATTAATGACAGTGCTGAACTAACTACTAAACATGGTGGTTTCAGGGCTGACACAAATTAACTTGGAGTAGGAACACCCAGTCAGGGGAGTAACCATAGGGGATGCAGAGGTTGCACATAATTTGTCTCAGCTGTTTCAGTCTTCAGTTGTCTAGTTGTGTAAAATTTAGTTAAAAAAACAGAAAAAAAGATTACTGTATGAGCCATGATGGGGCCCCATTCAATTTTTGCTCACCGGGGCCCACTCACATTTAGTTAAGCCACTGCACAAGGCCCAGATCCACCCCATAGATTTGAACGTTTTAGGTCCTCTTGGGAAAATGATATATATTGGATATACCAGCAGCCGCCCTATTGCTGGCTGCTGCTGAAGAGGTGGGTGACATAAGCACCCCATTACATCTCTACATGTGTAGGTGTCCATCCAAAGACTAGTTTCATATGATGTGTTGCTGCTATGTGAGTGTCTCAGCAGCGTGCATAGTACTAGGCTATATGTTGTCAGTGATGCTTAACCACATCCTGCCGCTCACATGATAAAGCGAGGTGTTTCACAGAAAAGTGAACTCACTATATATACTTTTTTCAACAAGTAAGGCTTTGTAAACACATCATTTCATTGCATCACTCCTTCCCAGCTGGGATTTGTTGTGTAGATTTGTATAGCAGATTATCACTTTATGCTTAAAGTGTACCAAAACCTTCAATATCCGGGGTTATAGCTGTTTGCCGTATGCCGTCCATATTATTAATCAGCATATGGCCCTGTTTAAACAGAGAGCAGGGCATAAGAAAGTGGGAACGGGCAAATCCCCGTTATCTCTTCGGTGTGGGAGCAGGAGCTGACCTTAGCTACAGGGATGTCGGGGATGCAGCCATGGAATGGAATCCCGGTGAACATTGGAGGTCTCACATGGAAGTGAATCCCAGATTGGGTCACTTGACAATATTGTACATGTAGCTACCAACCACATGTGCTTTAAGGAGTGTAGATTTGTATAGCAGATTATCAGTGCTTAAAGTGTACCAAAGCCTGGGATTTTCAATATCCGGGGTTATAGCCGTCCATATTAATGATCAGCATATGGCCCTGTTTAAACAAAAAGCACGGCATAAGCAAGTGGGAACGAGCACATCCCCGTTATCTCTTCGGTGTGGGAGCTCCCCTCAGCTACAGGGATGTCGGGGATACAGCCATGGCATGGAATCCCCAGAAAGGTGAGAGAATCCCGGTGAACATTGGAGGAGGTATCACATGGCAGTGAATCCCAGATTGGGTCACTTTGCGCCCTGCGCCAATAGTTATTATATATTATTATTACATGTACAATATTGTACATGTATCTACCAAACACATGTGCTTTAAGGAGGAAAAACATCTCACATTTTCATTCTCCCAGGTGTTGTTCCTCTCCAGCAGAGCATTCCATTTTGGGGTTCCCCACTGTGTGTATCCACTGGCAATCCCACAGCACATACCGGCCAGCCTTTCAGAAATGCATGGCATGGGTATGCATCTCAGCTAAGAGTATAGCGGGCATACGGCTGCTGCCTAAGCATGTGCCATGGTATCGTCAGCTACGTGAGTATACTGGCTGATACAGCGGTTTCGCCCAGCAGGGCATTACAAATCATTTATACGTCAAGAAGACCATTGTTCCCCTTTAAAGAGGAGAAACACCCAAGAGTTTGTCTTTCTTGGGTTTTGTTAGTCTCTGGTATCTTGGGATATTTGGGATGCTCTGCTGTGTATCCCCCAGGATCGACAGTGTATTTCCATTTTCCTCTATCCCATGGCACATGCGTGGACCACTCATCCAAGCAGCAGCGCTCTATAATTCAAATGTCCTTTGCCGCACTCAGGCCTGGATTATTGTCAGGGCCTGAGGGGCTGGAACCCAGAGGCCTCCATCACTTGATATAGCCATAGGGCGTCCAACACCAGAAATGTAGGAAACTCTTGCAGTAGCAGCATTTACACAATGAGCCATGTCCATGGGCTACCGCAAGATGCCTTTCTTGACTGTTTGCATGAATGGGTGGGCGAGAGCGTGCACATAGCAGGGGAGGCAGCTCTGTGCACCCTCCCTTGTGCGTCCGCCATCCATGATCCAATGACAGCACTGGATTCCGAGTGAGGTAACAATTTTTTATTTTGTAACACCCCCATCCTGCTTCAATGCCGGGGGGTGGGGAGACAGGGTTGAGGGGTTGTGTTATGACTGAACATCCACTTTAAGAAAAGAAAAAAAATATATAGTATGGGGGTCCACACCAGACTTTCTGCCCAGGGGCCTCCACCAGACCTACTGCATTGACCTCAAGTAAATCTGAATGGAGCGTGTGACGCTCCACCTCTAGCTGTACCAGTGCCAGTCATTCAGAAATGCTTGAAAAGGGTGCCTGTCTAGCTAGAGGTATGCTGGGGATGCAGCACGAAAATGCGGTGAGGGCTCGTGGAAGCAGTGAGTAGATCTTGTTATCAAGGGCGTTTCACACAGCAGGGCATCCCAAACTGTGTGAGACACACCATTCAGTCCTTGGGGGTGGGGGGCGGTAACTTATTTCCCTGCTTGCCTTGTTTTAAACTGATGTAAATCAATCTAATTCTGATAAACAGTGAATAGTGCTAACATATACTAGTAGTTCACTGCAATCATTGCCATGTATGCTGAGCAGATGCTGAGAAGACAATAAAAGGGAAAAGTGCCCCTTTCCCTCACAGACAGAATGTAACATTCTAGCAAGGGGGAAGGTTAACAACTCACCCAACCAGATATATGGGGCAGAGAGGGACTACTGCTGCATCAGTAAACAGATCAATTTGCAAGGAATTCTAGCTCAGATGTTGCAGTAATACTCGATTGTCAAACTTAACAATGAATGTAGGTTAATTAAAAGCATTCTGAGGGACTGTAAAGCACCTAAGTTCCACACAACGCATTTGGGGGAATGGAACAAACCTTAGTCATGCCCATTACACAGAGACTAGGTGAAAATGCAGAGGAAACTTTAGAACAGGAGATAAATCAGCAATAAAACTTAGCAGCAGGTATCTGGGAGGCAAGACCTGTATGCTTCGATTTTCACATAATTTTACTACTCGGCTCATGCCCTCTTCCACCAGCTCGCGCCTTCTGTGTCCCCATATTCCTGTTCTCTGCCCCCTGTGTGCCCCCACATCACCTGTGGGCTAACTATTTGCTCTCTGTGTTCTATCGCCTTGCTAGTTTTCTCCTCTGTGCCCCCAATCCATCTGATTTGATCTGTAGTGCCCCCATGCAGTTTGTGTGATTGCCACCAGTTTCCTCTTTGTCCTTGAAGAAGACCTACAGTAACCATTGCTTATTTGTTTAACTGGAAGGCAGAGATTTTGCAGGTCTGGCTTTAGACAAAATGTGCCCCTGGGCAAAATTAAAACCGGAGGTCCCAAATCATGTGGACTAGGTCACTAAAGCTAAATGCTGGGCAATGTGTGGCAGGTTATATTCACCTGGTCTGGGTCTGGTCCCCAGGAGGCACCAGAAATCATAGCAGCTACTGCAACTGGTGCATTCTCCAATAGAAGGGACTGACTAATGCAGGGTGTGTTGGGGCTTCTAGTCCAATTCCAGAAGGTGGCACTGGCTACTGGAGAGTGTGCTGCAGCTTCTGGTCCCCTTTGTCACAGAAACTAGGTGAACAGAAACATAGAAGGCTGAGGGCTGAAAAATTATTCTTTCCTTATGTGTATAACCAAATGTTAGGTTATAGGTGTCAGATGTGCAGGTCCACCTCAAAGTGGGCCCAAATACAAATATGACTCATACCTCATCCCCTACTAAGCTCTACTTAGGGGGTTAAAAATTAACTCACCACATTATATGAGGGGCGCTGCAGCTTCACTTCCTGTGTGGCCATTCCACTGCAGTGATTGGGTGACTAACAAGTTGCTAATATTACTCTGTTAAAGTGATCCTATACTCAGAAAGGAAGTTTATGTCGTCACCTTCTATCCCCAGCCCAGTGCCCCAGAACAGCCTGTGTTTCTTTTTTAACTAAAGCTTTTGCCCAATATCCATAGAAACATAGGAAGTAGTATGATGTCCGAATGGCTGGGCTCAGGCTTATTCTTCTGTCAATTTCTTAGATAGCTATCTCAATATGTACTACTGGAAAGGAGGTGGAAATAACTCATATTTAGTGCTGTGGGGGAGGGGGCTGTTAAATATTATATTGTAACATAGTGCAGAAAGCAGATTCAATATGTCAGTGATAGCTAGGTAGTGTTATTGTAGCCCATGATGATATTAGAAGAATGTTGAATTTTCTGCAGATAATGAAATTGCACCCATTAACCCACATCAGTTGCACATTTGCCCATTGTCCACCCATAATTAAACCTTCTAAATATCCCAAAATATGTAAACCTCCCTCAACACCTCCGTGGTCAGCAGCTGCTTGAGATCAGATACTGAGAACCACAAGCTTGTACACTAGTTACGGTTCAAAGACTGATCTAAGTTTATTCAGAAATCATTGCATATTTATACATAATGTCACACACAAAAAAGTAGTACTTAGCCCCCACCTTTGTGACGTAACTAAAAACCTTCAAACAGAAAGCTGGTAATAAACCTTGTGGTTCCTGCGGGAGCGATTTTCCTATATGTCTACTGATAACGGAGTTCAAGGTATTCCCGTGACCTACCTCTAGATAAATCACTGAGAGAAGGACATTCCTACACACTAAAACGTCTGTTGGCTTTATTCCCAGAACTTAAGTTTAATATCATGAAGGGAAATACTGCGGGTGGCACCTAATAGTGTATCATATATTAATAAGGGGTGCACTGCCCCAAAAAGGGAACCCTGCTAATGCACACTCTCAACCAAGGTTTATGGGATGCCCTCCAAACACCCCCAAAATGGGTCCCTGGGGACTAACAATTGCACTCCACAACAATGAAAAATATATCATTCGTCTTTATTGATAATAATCACACTAAAAACATATTAAAAATAGCAGCAAATCATGGTGCTATACCGTAACAAGCCACATGGGGGAACCATCATGCCAGAAAATACATAATTATAAAGTGCTAAAGTGACTAATGATTAATACCTATGTACTATCAGTATATAATAATAAAGTGCTATGTGCAGCAGCTAGTATACATCAATTTTCATAGACAGGACCCCTAACTCAGAGCAGGCCCAATAGAAAACAAAAGTGCAAAGTGTCAGACATGAAACACACAAATAACAAAGCCTTACTGTGTCACTGGCTAGGATGGGTCCCCACGGCAAGCCCACGCGTTCCGAGCCTCAAGGGCTCTTTCTCAAGGCTGTAGAAATGACCAATGGTCATTATCAATAAAACCTTGGTTGTAAGTTTAATATCAGATTATAGAATATAAAATTGAGACTTCTTTTTAACATGGTTGCCATTAGACTAAGCATTTCACCTTTCAATGGTGATCTCCCACCATTTTCCCTCTCCACATGATCCATCTGTGAACCCTGCTGGTCAGGGCATGTATACCTTGTTGGAGAACCTCACTGCCTGCGGGAATAATTTGTGAGGGATGGGGGACACAGGTTTTCTGAGGGTCACTGTGAAGTGTAGGTCTGCTTTGGATGGCAAGTATGCTCCCCTAATTTCCCTTGCTATGTTGGCTGCTTAAACACCTGAGTCCATCAGTTGGGTTTTCAATGGGAGCTGACAACTCCCTCACCCACTATCTCCAGGGTGCCTCCTTACTTTCAGGTTGAGGTGAGGGGCACTTGCACTGCTCATCCCAGCAGCTATTAGGTTGGGCATACAGGAGTTGAGCAGCAGGTGCTGCAGAGGATCAAGGCTATTTAAAAAAATTCCTTATACCCAGACTTCTGTATCTGTTGTAGATGTCAACGCACAAAGTGGATCCTTGGAGGGTCGGAAAAGATTCAGTGAAATATTTCGCGATCTGGATAATTTGGAGATAAGCCTTGGCAATGAGTAAGTTTAATCTCATAAAAGCCTAATAGCGCTAGAAGTAAAAATAATGAATATAAATGCATCTTGTTATTTTGGCACAGGACAGCGGACATGTTTATGAATGATATTGGGAGCTCTGAGACCCAACTAGAGGAGGAAGAGGAACCACTGGTAAGATAGTAGACCTGGGTTTTGTTTCTTTTCATCCCAATTTGGGATGATCCACAGTGTGAAACCTCCCTGGAGGCAGTATGCAGAATTCCCACAATCACCTCATAACAAGCAGTGTACAATTCCCCCCGCCACCAATTCCCCCCTAACAGGAGTTGTGCAGAATCCCCCCTGCCTCAATCCCTTTGTTACATGCAGTTTGGCAGAACTCCTCCTCATCACCCCATAACAGGTAGTATGGCAGAATCCCCCCTCCCATCACCCCATAACAGGCAGTGTGCAGAATCCCCCCAATTCTCCTTTAACAGGTCAGTATGGCAGAACCTCCCCCAATAACCCCATAACAGGCAGTGTGCAGAATCTCCTTCAAGAACCCCCCTTAATCACCCCATAACAGACGGTGTGCAGAATCCCCCCCAATCTCCCTATAACAGGCAGTATGGCAGAATACCCCCCCCCCCAATCTCCCTATAACAGGCAGTGTGGCAGAATCCCTTCTCAATCCCCCTATAACAGACAGTGTGGTAACCCCCCCCCCCCCTCTCTAGCCCCGTCTTGCTGACCTGTATTAATTTTTCTGAAAAACCCTGCACTGGGGACGTGTCATGTTTTCCTCGGTTTTGTAGTGGGCCAGAGGAATGGGGCCCCCACTGGCCGCCCAGTGCTTTGTGCACAATGCTATGACTGCCCGGGGGAAACACAGCATCAGCATGAGAGTTCCACCTCTGTGTTCATTCCTCAGTGTAACACTGTGTGTAGAGCACCAATGGCTGACTGGAACAGAACAGGAACTCTAATGCTGATGCTGTGCACCGTTGAGCTGCCATATGTAGGCCACCACCTTCCCCGCACTGTTCGCCTGCTGGTCCCGTAGTTTAATGCTGGCTTTCCGATAATGCTTTTTACAGTAGACCAGCTGAATGGGAGTTGGCACAAACTGTTGTACGCTATGTGTACCAGGCCATCAGCCTATGTTGTCTGAGGGATGTAGGTTTGATTCCCGGCCAGGACATGACTGAAGTGTTCTTGAGCAAGGCACCTAACCTCAATTGCTCCCCGGGTGCCGTAATCAGGGCAGCTCAACGCCCGAGCATGTGTACACTCACTTTGATTTTACACCCAGTCTTGAGAGGTTCTTTAACCCAGAGTTAACCAACATTGCCTCTCCATTCAATTAATTACTTTGCAAGATTATTAGACTGCATAAGGAGAAACAAATGCAGTAACCAGGTCCAAAAGTACCTACTATGGAAGGAAAACGTAGTCTATATGTAGCTAAACAATAAAAATCCTATACTGTTTGATATATTTAGTAAATGCTATCTTCCTGCTGCATTCATCTAGGTGACACCTCATATATTGTATATATAACTTGAGCAGTGAACTGTCATCTAGGTGACACATCTCATATACTTTATATATAAATTGAGTGGTGAACTGTGGAGCCTAGCACATAATGCAGTTTTGCTTTGAAAGCCGACATAGCAAAAAACAAATCTTTGCATTGACTTGCTTTGTCTTCATTGTATCTTAGGAGATGTGACTTCTTGTAGTGTAATTACACTGGTTCATCCTCTTATTGGTGTAATTGTGGTGTAATTTATTTTTTGTAGATCAGCACTCCCCTTGAGCTGAGCCGGTCAGCATGTGACAGAGATGGGACACTTACAACCAGTAAGTTTACACTGACAATGATTTATATATGCAGGACAGGTTGCTTTACAATTCACACTTGTTCCTACTTGGAAATACACTTCAAATACTTAGTAGAATAGGCGAGGATCATCTCTATTGGTTGGGTGGGTGCCAGTACTGGACATACCCTGGCAAGTGCCAGGCCCACTCAAGCTGGGTTGTGAGTTGATTCTCTGGTGAACCCCACCCACTGGACTTGTGAGCTGGGTGCAGACCTGCTCTTGGCTAGCCAGTAAGCACTGGAGAGCAACTGGCAGCAGTGGAGAAGTCAACAAAGGACCACAGGTGGTGAGGACTAGAGGATGATTGGTCGCAGTGGAGTGACAGTGAGGAAGAGGACCAATTGGTAGTAGAGTTAACAGGTGATGTGGCATGTCATGTGACACGCTGTCAAGGGGCTCACAGAGACTCTTTTGCCTAAAGGCCTACAAAAGGCCCACATAAACCTAGAACTAGTCCTGTATATTGTCCACTATCTCCCTCAGTATACAATGCTATACCTTGGCTAACAACACAACTAGGGTATGCCTGCGAAGGCTCTTATACATACAGGTCATGTAATATATGTGGGTATAAATAAAGGCAACTGGACTTGCTGTGTTCATTTCTTTAAGATGTTTTGTTAGTCGTCCAACTGGCTTTCTCAATTCTCAGACCCTTGGACTTTTCCAAGGAGATCTGTTTCAGAGATATTAGAGATGCAGCTAAAAGGCCTCACAAGAGGCATCCCTAAGGGACAGACTTCCCTATGTTAATATACATTAACTTTACACCTAGCCCTAGAATCTAAAAGACTCTGGCATCATCCAGAGTTTCCCAAGCATCCTGATTTCACCTACTTGATGATGTGGAATCAGCAGTAAATTAACCTTAAAGCGGACTAACACCCTCTGGGATGAGGGTGTTGGTGGCTGCCGGTGCCACCGATATATGACAGGCGGTGAGGGGCTTTCAGAATGCTGGATCCCCGCTTCACATAACCCACCCAGGACGGCCGTAATCCTCACCTTATCTTTATTACCCTGCCAGGAATCCAGCGTTTTGATTGCCAATCGTGTCGCTGAATTCCCAGAATTGCCAGTTTAAAGAGGGCCAAACCCAGGAGGGTTAAAATCCTGTTTTTTTTAGGTCAAAATGAAATTACCCAATTGGTGCCGCTGTAGCAAGTCAATCATAATCCTTGTTGCAGCCTGATGCCAGAAGCGATGTCTTTTGGCCACATTAGGCTTAGCAGGGGAAGGGAAGAATAGATAGGGGTTATGGGGGGCATATCTGGTCCCATGGTATTGTGTCCTCTTGCCCATTCCTTTCCTGTTCTGTGATTATCTGAACTGTATAACAATTTGAGGACAGGGTGAGCAAAAAAGCAAGTGATTCCTATTGACATTAGTGCCTAATAGCCATATTTCTCCTGATCCTCATTTATCTTTATTCATTTTTGCAGCTGAAGAAGCAGATGAGATTCTTGTCCACAGTGAAGGAGGAGTGGAAACCGCATTAAACTATGCTAAACGCTGGTGTAAATATGTTCGGGAAGTACTGGGGTATATCGAGAAAAAACTCAGCTACGGTACAAATTATGCATAGACAATTCTTGTACAATCTCTGCACTAGGTGCACAGAAACCTTTCAGTGAAACAAATATGCAATATGGCCAACTGGTGATTTATTTTATTCTTTTGTCATCCTTCATTTTTCTCTGCAGAATCAGAATATGCCAAGAGCACTATGCGACTGGCGGAGTCTGCAAGGAGTACCATCGGCCAGCAGGTAAGCATGTCAATAACAGATGTGTGTATTGATATTATGTGATTTTATTAGGGATAAAACTTTTGGTTACTAGTTGTGCATGTCTCAGGTCATATTTAAGCACCACTCTAACCAAATTTGTGGGAGACTACAGCACCCACTACAGCTTTCAATTAAAAAATGTGAAAGGGATCTGCAGCAAGACAAGGCTATCTGCCCATGGAAAATTGCTGAAGTCTCCAAGTCTTGTTAAGCAAGTTGACGTTCATTTTTGATACATTAGAAATCCCCCCGAAGAAATTTCCCCCAGTGGGTGTAACAAAAGCACCTGGTTGTTGACTGCTTTGTAAGACCTACAGCGGGGTAAAGCTACATCAGTGTAAATAAATCAGATTTTCTAGCTTTTCAAAATCATAGAAGAAACATCATAAACAAAAGGCAAATAAAATAAAACACAAACAAATTACCAAATAGTTATAAGGATATGCTACATGTATGCAACATTTTGCACAAAGAATTGATTTGTTAATTGTTCAGTAGTGTTGGGCTAACCCCTAGAGGTTCGGGTTCGGCAAGTTTGGCCGGACTTTGAAGAAAAGTTTGCTTTGGGTACCTGAACTTGACCCAAACCCACTCCCCATTGAAATCCATAGGGATCCGAACTTTGGGGTGCTATCCAGCCTCTGGGGGCCACTCTGCCTCTTCCCACTCCTCACTCACTGAGCGGGGGCCCGGCTGTCAAGGGTCCCCCAGGGGGAGAATTGCGACTGGGACTGTAAAAAAAAAAGTGTGCAGCAGGAAGCAGCTGTACACTTACCTAAGCGGCAGTCCTGTCCTTGGACAGCGTTCTTTATGACTGGCTATGGCAGGGGCTTCAGATAGTTGGCTGCCGCTCCCATGAGGGAGGACACTGGCAGCAGTTAGCAGCACTTCTAATGCCAGCTCCAGGTATTCTCACTCATGGGAGTGGCAGACAGCTTTCTGAAGCCCCAGCCATAGCCAATTTGACAAAGAAAATCACAGATGATGGACCGGATCGCCGGCTTAGGTAAGTGTACAGCTGCTTCCTGCTGCACACTCTACATTGGGTTAAGCTGGTTGATGGGCTACTCAGCAACCTATCAACCAGCTTTTCTGGGTTCGGGACGAACACAGACTTTTGGATGAAGTCTGTTTTCCGGTTTGGGGACCCGAACCCAAAAAGTTTGGTACAAACCCAAACTTTGCAGTTTGGGTTCACCTAACACTAATAGTCAGTATAAAATTCAAGCGAAATGTTTCCCTATAGGAACCTGGTTCAGGGTTTACTTCTGCATGACAGTGCTGAAATGAATATAAAACTTGTGTATATTAGGTTAATGTTTATAGAGTGCTTTGCTCACCGTCTCAGTGTCTGTGGCCTCTTGCAGCAGTCTATGCCATTTCAGGATGTCTATCTCCTCCTGCTGGACCACGAAACTCAGACAGGAAACTCAGCCCTGGAAACAGTGGCTAAGCTACAAATGAAAAAGTATTGTTTGGTGAGTAGCTGCATGTTTTAGTCAACTAAAGATACTAAAAAGAAAAAAGTAAAAATCCTTGTACTTGGACCAGTTATTTAGTTTATATTAAAAGTCCCAATAAACCAAAGTACAGATAAGTGTATCTTCTATCCTTACCTCCAGGGGCGGACTGGGGTTAAAAAACGGCTCGGGACTTTTTTGGCGCCACCGGCCCTGCTGTACTGTGCCGGCCTGATATAGTAAGTTACATAACCTGCAGACAGGGCTGCTTCTAGCTGGCCTAGCATTGGGGATCCTAACATACAAAAAAATGGATTGCAGGGCAACTCCAACTGTTCACCTCTGTCTGTGCTTGCCCACGGCGGCCATTCAGATAGGCCTAAAGTGGGAGTGTGCATCAGCTGTGGGATCACTGAAAAGATGTGGATGCCGCATCAGTGGGGGTCAAAACTCTAACTGGAGTTTTGGTCTACTTGCAATGATTGTTGCTCAACACTGCCATGGGAACCTAAAAGCGGGTGAGTATGTGACTTTTACTTACAGAACTCAGAAGACAGAGGATTCCAAAGCGACTGCTCACATGTGTTGCAGCCACACTGGGGTATCAAAATAAGCTAAACTTAGTGCAGGTTTTAGCGATGAAGGGGCCCTGAATCCAAGGTCTCAGCAGGGGTTTCTCTGGTAACCCTATGGACCAGTCTGAGCATGACACAGATGAAAGGTTTAGTGACAGGGACAGGCTGGGGATAAGTGCGGATGGAGGGAATAGTGAAAGGGGCAGGCTGGGGATAAGTGCGGATGGAGGGAATAGTGAAAGGGGCAGGCTGGGGATGAGTGCAGATGGAGGGAATAGTGACAGGGGCAGGCTGGGGATAAGTGCGGATGGAGGGAATAGTGAAAGGGGCAGGCTGGGGATAAGTGCGGATGGAGGGAATAGTGAAAGGGGCAGGCTGGGGATAAGTGCGGATGGAGGGAATAGTGAAAGGGGCAGGCTGGGGATAAGTGCGGATGGAGGGAATAGTGAAAGGGGCAGGCTGGGGATAAGTGCGGATGGAGGGAATAGTGAAAGGGGCAGGCTGGGGATAAGTGCGGATGGAGGGAATAGTGAAAGGGGCAGGCTGGGGATAAGTGCGGATGGAGGGAATAGTGACAGGGGCAGGCTGGGGATAAGTGCAGATGGAGGGAATAGTGAAAGGGGCAGGCTGGGGATAAGTGCAGATGGAGGGAATAGTGAAAGGGGCAGGCTGGGGATAAGTGCGGATGGAGGGAAAAGTGACAGGGGCAGGCTGGGGATAAGTGTGGATGGAGGGAAAAGTGACAGGGGCAGGCTGGGGATAAGTGTGGATGGAGGGAAAAGTGACAGGGACAGGCTGGGGATAAGTACGGATGGAGGGAATAGTGAAAGGGGCAGGCTGGGGATAAGTGCGGATGGAGGGAATAGTGAAAGGGGCAGGCTGGGGATATATTGCAGATGGAGGGAATAGTGAAAGGGGCAGGCTGGGGATAAGTGCGGATGGAGGGAATAGTGAAAGGGGCAGGCTGGGGATAAGTGTGGATGGAGGGAATAGTGACAGGGGCAGGCTGGGGATAAGTGTGGATGGAGGGAATAGTGAAAGGGGCAGGCTGGGGATAAGTGCGGATGGAGGGAATAGTGAAAGGGACAGGCTGGGGATAAGTGTGGATGGAGGGAATAGTGAAAGTGGCAGGCTGGGGATAAGTGCGGATGGAGGGAATAGTGAAAGGGGCAGGCTGGGGATAAGTGCGGATGGAGGGAATAGTGAAAGGGACAGGCTGGGGATAAGTGTGGATGGAGGGAATAGTGAAAGTGGCAGGCTGGGGATAAGTGCGGATGGAGGGAATAGTGAAAGGGACAGGCTGGGGATAACTGCGGATGGAGGGAATAGTGAAAGGGACAGGCTGGGGATAAGTGTGGATGGAGGGAATAGTGAAAGTGGCAGGCTGGGGATAAGTGCGGATGGAGGGAAAAGTGATAGGGGCAGGCTGGGGATAAGTGCGGATGGAGGGAATAGTGAAAGGGGCAGGCTGGGGATAAGTGCGGATAGAGGGAATAGTGAAAGGGGCAGGCTGGGGATAAGTGCGGATGGAGGGAATAGTGAAAGGGGCAGGCTGGGGATAAGTGCGGATGGAGGGAATAGTGAAAGGGGCAGGCTGGGGATAAGTGCGGATGGAGGGAATAGTGACAGGGGCAGGCTGGGGATAAGTGCAGATGGAGGGAATAGTGAAAGGGGCAGGCTGGGGATATATTGCAGATGGAGGGAATAGTGAAAGGGACAGGCTGGGGATAAGTGCGGATGGAGGGAAAAGTGACAGGGGCAGGCTGGGGATAAGTACGGATGGAGGGAATAGTGAAAGGGGCAGGCTGGGGATAAGTGCGGATGGAGGGAATAGTGAAAGGGGCAGGCTGGGGATATATTGCAGATGGAGGGAATAGTGAAAGGGGCAGGCTGGGGATAAGTGCGGATGGAGGGAATAGTGAAAGGGGCAGGCTGGGGATAAGTGTGGATGGAGGGAATAGTGACAGGGGCAGGCTGGGGATAAGTGTGGATGGAGGGAATAGTGAAAGGGGCAGGCTGGGGATAAGTGCGGATGGAGGGAATAGTGAAAGGGACAGGCTGGGGATAAGTGTGGATGGAGGGAATAGTGAAAGTGGCAGGCTGGGGATAAGTGCGGATGGAGGGAATAGTGAAAGGGGCAGGCTGGGGATAAGTGCGGATGGAGGGAATAGTGAAAGGGACAGGCTGGGGATAAGTGTGGATGGAGGGAATAGTGAAAGTGGCAGGCTGGGGATAAGTGCGGATGGAGGGAATAGTGAAAGGGACAGGCTGGGGATAACTGCGGATGGAGGGAATAGTGAAAGGGGCAGGCTGGGGATAAGTGCGGATGGAGGGAATAGTGAAAGGGGCAGGCTGGGGATAAGTGCGGATGGAGGGAATAGTGAAAGGGACAGGCTGGGGATAAGTGTGGATGGAGGGAATAGTGAAAGGGGCAGGCTGGGGATAAGTGCAGATGGAGGGAATAGTGAAAGGGGCAGGCTGGGGATAAGTGCGAATGGAGGGAAAAGTGACAGGGGCAGGCTGGGGATATATTGCAGATGGAGGGAATAGTGAAAGGGGCAGGCTGGGGATAGGTACAGATGGAGGGAATAGTGAAAGGGGCAGGCTGGGGATAAGTGCGGATGGAGGGAATAGTGAAAGGGGCAGGCTGGGGATAAGTGCGGATGGAGGGAATAGTGAAAGGGGCAGGCTGGGGATAAGTGCGGATGGAGGGAATAGTGAAAGGGGCAGGCTGGGGATAAGTGCGGATGGAGGGAATAGTGACAGGGGCAGGCTGGGGATAAGTGCAGATGGAGGGAATAGTGAAAGGGGCAGGCTGGGGATAAGTGAGGATGGAGGGAATAGTGAAGGGGGCAGGCTGGGGATAAGTGTGGATGGAGGGAATAGTGAAAGGGGCAGGCTGGGGATAAGTGTGGATGGAGGGAATAGTGACAGGGGCAGGCTGGGGATAAGTGCGGATGGAGGGAATAGTGAAAGGGACAGGCTGGGGATAAGTGTGGATGGAGGGAATAGTGACAGGGACAGGCTGGGGATAAGTGCTGATGGAGAGATGGGTGGGTGACAGGGGCAGCTTATGAATGTACAGAATGAAGATATAACGTTACATCAAAAGCCTGGAGAAAACACATATTTAAAGTCTGCAGTAGCATTAAAACCAGACTTCAATCACTGACAATATGGTGCAGCCAGCGTCTGTGCCTCAATGGTGGATGTGGTGGACAGGGCCCATCACATAAATCAGAAAGACCTTCTTGTGGAACATATACGCAAATCCCTCCTCTCACCTCTGAAGGCGGCCTTGATCAGGTCCTCCACGCATTTCAGCTTCCCAGGGGCCAGAGAAGAGTCCCGCCCACTCTATAGGGCGCCCGTCCTCTGCACTGCACAGCCAATTCATTGGCTGTGACACTTGTCAGTAGGTCCTATGAGTGCCCATCATGCAGCTCTATGTTGCCGGCCAGAAGTCATGCGCTGCAGCGCAGTGCATCGGGCGGCCACGGTAGCTCCCTGTTGCCCAGGCAGCTCGATAGAATATATAGCCAGGGCCGCAGCAGCCCAACATCACCAACTATGGGGCCAGGGGTGAGGCGGCCTACCGGGATTTGTCCCGGTACGCCCTATGGCCAGTCCGCCCCTACTTACCTCTCACAAGTCAGCATGCTTCCAAACCAATTTCTGAAAATGATTGCTTTAGTTTTTTTGTTTGTTTTTTTTAGCAGGATCACTATTCTGTGTAAGAATATATTGCCTATTGCTGGTTCAGGAAATGCTATCTGAATGTTACTTATAATAGACATATGCAGAATTTATTGTACTATGAATAATCCCTGTGCATTCATTTTTTATTAAAATGTGAAATCTAAATCGGTAAATGCCATTTGGAATGTCAAATGTAAGGGGCCTACTTTGTTTTGAAGCTGAGAGGCGCAAACTTCTCTAGGGAGAGCCTGGCTCTAAGGAGCACTATCACGAAAAAATGACCCAATAATAAAAACCCATATAAACATGCTGGATGGCAGGAGGAGGGGTCACTTACCCGGCATCAACAAATATCCAGCCAGGCTTGTCTTGTCGGGGCATCACGATTTTGGATGCTCCGTGGGGAGGGACTGGATCCTGCTGGGTGTTGGTCCACTTTAAAAAATGTTACCCCTTTTATATAATTTAACTTATATATACTATAGGATTTAACTCATTATGATACATTAGGTTCTATGGCCCTGATTCAGAGTTCAAAAAAATTCTCATTGTAGTAAAAAATTCATGAGAAGAAAATGAGAATTTCAGTGTTACTGAATCTCCAGAAGACAATGAAAGTAAATGGCACATTCTACTACAAAAAAGGAGTAGAAAATTCAATACTTTTCTCAGGAGTAAAAAAGTGCCATTGACTTTCACTGTATTCCTGTTTGGTGATTCACTAATGGTGAAATTGTCATGTGTTTCACAAATTGAATTGTTTACTACCATGAGAATTTTTTTCAACTCTTAGTGAATCAAGGTCCTTATCTTAAAGTTCTAGTAACGCTAAGGACCAACATTGTCATCTATTAAATAAAAAGAATCTCTTTCTCTGTTGACCACATGCAGATTCTGCGCTCCTGAACTACATGGGAGCAGCCATTTTGCTACACAGCCAGCAGCAGCCCACACCAAACTGATTGAGATATATGCCTCAAAACATGCTGCATGCTGGAGTTCCCCTTTATTTCCCATTTAACTTTCCATGGTTGTAGCAGAGGGCACCTTACATCTTTCTGCTATATGCTAATATAGGTAACAACAAGCCCATCCAGAAAGGAGAATTAGCACTTCTTTGTGAAGATAAACAAGTCCTGGCTCAGATCACAGACTCCCTACTGATTTCACACTTTCATCCAGGCTGATTGGAGCCACAAGGGACCCCTGACTGGGAAGGCTCCGGAAGAGGGACCATGCACATGGGCCACCAGACTCTATGGTGCCGACACAAATAGCTGGGCTGCTGTCTGTCCCAGCACCAAGCCAGATACAGAACTGGAACAGGCCCCAAAAAATGCACCTAGGCATAGGTTTCTTATTGCAATGCAGAAGCCAGAACCTGCTAAAATGTAGGCCACCGGTTCTGATCCAGCCTACCCACTGGTTCTTGAACCCGAAAGGTGCGGCATGACTAACCCACTAGTTTGCCACCAGAATCAGTCTGGCATCTGCCTCCATTTAGGAATTATGACCAGAATAGCACTTGTAGGTTGCAAGCTAGCTCCCAGCTGAGGTGGAGACGGACCCTTTGCCCAGAAGGACGTTGGGAATGTCCAGCCCTGTGGTTAAATCCCAGTCCTCAACCTAGGCTAAGCTGTTCCATTATCCTGGGGTTACCGACACATGTAAGGAATGGCTCCAGGGTCACGCAGGCTGCTTTATGCCCCCAGAGGTTGTCCTGCCAACCTCTCACCTGAACGCATCAAGGTAATCTGACTTTATATTGAATATCTGCTTCTAATTCGATTATTTGTCATCTGAAACCCATTTCTCAGACTGGTATTGTAAATTCCTTTCTTTTTACCTTAGCCAAGAATCTGTGTGTGTACATGGCCTCACTGGGCTTCGTAGTCCGCTAGGCTGGTGAACGGATAGTGATTTAGGAAAGCATTCCACGTGATCATGTGCCTGACAGTATCTCTATAGTCTTGGCAGTGGCAGAGTGCGCTTTCTGTTAGAAAAGCAGTGATGAGTTATTACAACTGATGGCTTTCTACTTCTGGCTAGAAATAAGTGATGATTGCACAAATATTTGAGGCAACTTTGACTGAGGGACTGGGTTTTTAAAAAGCAGGGCTCTACTGTGTAGGGCAAGATGGCCACTGCCATGCAGTTCAGGAGCACAAGATCTGCCTGCTATTCCATAACATCTGCATGGTGTTAAAGTGGACCAAAACCCAGGCCCGACAGCCCTGAATCTATAAGAATCCAAGGGTGCTTGATTCCCTTCCCCTGGGGCATCCAGATTGTATGAGAGGGGGGTTTCACCCAGCTCACCTTCTCCCCCCAGATCCAACGGCGCATGCGCAAGCAGCGGGCGCTCACTGCTATACCTTTAGCAGGGCACGCACCTGTGCCAGGCATTTGTGAATTGCCAGCTTGGGCATGCTCTCTGTTAGAGGGTAGCAGGGATGTGGCACGTTTGGCTGCACTCGGCTAGACTTGACTGCTAGTCCTTAGACGAGCCTAGACGAGTTTGCGTCAGCTGCGCCATAGGAACAGGAAAAGTTGAGTTGGAGTGGGCGACCTGGGGGTTTCACACAGTGGGGCAACCCTCATCAGGATGCCCCAGGGGCAAGAACCAAAACCCGGGATAGTCAAAATCCTGGGTTTTGGTCCGCTTTAAGGCATCTCAAGCAGCTTACATCCCTAACTGCTAGAGGGGGGCTTTTACTAATTTACTAAGCAATTTACTAAGCATTGATTTTTATCTGCATTAGAGAAGCTGTGGTCACATGAAATAAACTATTCCTGGTTAATGTATTTCAGCCTCTGTCAGCAAAAAAAACGGAAATTGAAAAATGGCGGAAGGAATTTCGGGAGCAGTGGCTGAGGGAGCAGAAAAAAATGGTAAGTCAATGATCCTTTTATAGGCCTGTCATCTTAGTTAGTTTTGAAAGCTGAAACTAATTCTTTTTTTTTCCTGTCCTCTTGCGACCTTTATTTTAACAGAGTGACCTCTAAATATTGCACAACACATCCCCCCAGGGCCCATTAACCTGTACTGCTTTTTCCACTCTATATGCCACCCAATGTGATCTTGGTGGTAAGCTTAAAGCGGACCTTCACCCTGAATAAGAGTCTGTCTTGAATGTTTCCCCCACACTTTACATACAGATTTCCCACATTAAAAAATCATCCTACCTGCACCTAGTGCATATTCTGAGCCTTTAAACATCCAAGATGGCGGCTCACAGAGCATAAAGCAGCCTGTAGACAGAAAGTGTCTTCTGACTGTGTCGCTCTGCATTCTGGAATTGCTGTCCTTTTGCTGACCCCAGCTCTGCCCTGCCTGAGCAAAGCACAGCTATAACCCGCCCTCTGCACCTTACCCCACTCTCCCCTTCTCAGCGTCTGTGATGCTTCTGAGGCAAGATGGGGGTGTCCATATCCTAGAGTCTTGAACAAATTTGCAGCCCAACTGAGAAAAGAATAAAAAGTAAGCGACTAAATACTAAGTACAATATAATAATTTTAGATGCTGGGAAATCGTTTTTAAGGGTTTGGGCTTTTCATTAAATGATGCTGAAGGTCCGATTTAAGAACACTGTGATGCAGGGAGCTCTGTATGTCCATTAGCCTTCAGATGTTAAAGTGTGTGCTGTTGGTGGTGGATAGAATTTGTGCTGGACTGCATCATAATTACTAATAAATGCATTGTGGGAGATATCACCAAAGACTGGATAAGCACCTAGGCACCCTGCTTTCCAGGTCTTCTAAGAAGTGAAGAGTAATTCCCCTTTCAAAGGCATTTTTAAACTTTCCATTATCGTGTGCCAATATGATGTCCTCAAGGTGCTGAGTCTATCTTTTAATTTTTTTCTTTTGTATTTGTTTACAACTCTGTGTTATAAAAGAAAACTGTTTTCCCTAGTTATAATGTGTATATGTTAGCAATTTACACCAGTGGTGTTTTCTTTATTGCATGGCACGGTCCGCTTCGGTATTCATAACAGTTGGGTTATTCCGCCACTAGGTGGCGCAGTGGTACTGCAGAAAGCTGTGGCATGTCCCGGCTCCCTATAAAAATGGGATTAACCATAGAGTTCCCAGTGTTTCCTCTGCAGTGATACTGCGAAGTTAGAAGATGGCTCTCTCTCTTGCGCAGGTGAGCGGGGCAACCAAGCCTGCGGCCCTGCAAGTCTATTTCCATCCGTTTCTGAACCCTCACTGCCTCCCAGCCTCGGCTGACAGATCGGGTAAAGGTAGAAGAGCACTAGGGTCAAGTGCTCCTGGAGCGCAGCTCCAAGCCGCAGACCCTGTACCACAAAGGGTAGCCGGCCATAGGCTTTATGGTGAGCCTAATAGGGATGCGGTGTTTCTGTCCTGGCTACTGAGGGGGTGAGTAGTTTAGGGACTGTGTCCCCTTATTTTCCTTTTGGGGTCCCCCCCCCCGTGGCTCCCTCCAGTGGTCGCAGAGATTCTTGGGGCCGTGGCAGACCCCGTGGTCGTCTTTGTCTCTCCTGGAATCCTAAGCCCAAACCCTCACCCAAGCCCCCTCAGGCATGAGGAGGCGCCCTCACCCATCCGGGTGGGGGATGGCTTCGGCTCTTTACTCACGTCTGGAGGCTTCATGTCTCAGACCGGTGGATTCAGGAGGTAGTGTCCTCCGGTTACAAGATAGAGTTTGCCGCCTGGCCGCCCCAAGATTCATCAGATCCCGGATGTCTTTAAACCCTCTGTCTGCTCAAGGGTTGCTTCTGGTGGTTCATTGCCTGTTAGAGTCAGGAGTCATTTGTTTGGTGCCCCATCATGTCTTCCCGGGTCATCAGAGATTTCTAAGGTTCGAACTGCAGGGTCAGCATTACCAGTTTGTGGCTCTACCCTTTGGTATCACCTCGGCACCTTGGGTGTTCACCAAGGTGCTGGCAGGAGTGATGGCTCTGCTAAGGAACCAGGGCATCCGCATCATTCCTTACCTGGACAACATCCTGATTGTGGCCGAGTCTTTTCCTCAGGCCGAGCGGGACACTTTCGGCTGGGTGATCAACTATCCCAAGTCTTCTCTGTCCCCATCCTTGGTGAGGTCCTTTCTGGGCATGACTCTGGATACCTCTCAGGTCAAGGTGTTCCTTCCTCAGCAGGAGGTGGAGGGTCTTCAGCTGCAGGCTCGGGCTCTGCTATCGTGTCCTCATCCCTCCATCCGTCAGGGGATGCAGTTGGTGGGCCTGATGGTGTCCTGTCTTTGCTCATTTTCACATGAGACCTCTTCAGTTGCACCTATTGTCAGTTTGGGATCGGGACCCTGTGTCCCTGGATCAGGAATTTGTTCCGTCTCCCCTGGCCGGATGGTCTCTCTCGTGGTGGCTGGACTTAAGGAACCTTCTTGGGGGCAGGACCTTCCTGCCCCCGTGCTGGGAAACGGTCACCACGGATGCCAGTCTGACCGGCTGGGGAGGCTTCTGGAAGTCCCTAAGGTTCCAGGGTCGGTGCGGCCCATGAGAGGCCCATGCTTCCATCAACGTCCTGGAACTGAGGGCGATCAGGTTGGTTCTCTCTCGCCTATCCACTCACCTTTGGGGTCGGGCTGTTCAGATCCGCTCAGACAACCAGACGGCAGTGGCCTACATCAGTCATCAGGGAGGGACTCGGAGCAAGTGAGCCTTCAAGGAAGTGTCCCTGATTCTGTCTTGGGCGGAACAGCATGTTCCCTGCATCTCAGCGGTCTACATCCCAGGGGTGGAGAACCAGGTGGCGGACTCCCTGAGCAGGCGGACGTCTCGTCTGGGGGAGTGGTCTCTCAACAACCAGGTGTTTCTCTCCCTCTGTCACTGCTGGGGTCAGCCGGATGTGGACCTGTTTGCGTCACAAACTTCCCAGATTTGTCAGGGGGTAGTGACTTGAACTACTGGCCGTTGCTCTTTGGGGATCCCACCCTATTCTGGACACTGCTTTTGGATGTCCCAACTGTAATGAATACCGAAGCGGGCTGTGCCATGCAATAAAGAAAAAAGCAATTCTGTGATTACTCACCTGTAGAATTGTTTTTGTTCTTGCATGGCACGGCATGTTATTGTTTTCTTGGTTGCCTCTTTATGGTGATTGTTCCAAGTTAATTGGGGTTTTTTACCTTTTTTACATTCTTTACCTTATTCTCTCCCGGCTTCTTGTCTCACTGCTTGTCTACGCTGGGAAATCTATGGTTAATCCCGTTTTATAGGGGGCTGGGAGATGCCACAGCTTTCTGCAGTACCACTGCGCCACCTAGTGGCGGAATAACCCAACTGTAATGAATACCAAAGCAGGCCGTGCCATGCAAGAACAAAAACAATTCTACAGGTGAGTACTCACAGAATTGCTTTTTTGGTGTACATATCTGAGACTTCCTGACTTTGGCTTGTTAATCATCTGATTGGCTAAGGCAGTGATGACTGCTGATTAAATCTCTTCAGATAGGGGTTACTGGTAGCATTCTTACATTCGGGGGTTATTACTGCCGCTTAGTTTAGCTTACCAAATAATCAGTAGAGCAAGAAAAAGAGGCTGTCTCCTTGTGCAGAAGACGAAGAACCTGGTAGATAGGGATGCAAAGATGGTTACTGCTTTGCAGACATATAGGGGAATTATTTTTGTGTATGGATGATCCAGAGAAAAACTAGTGTTCATTCATACACATAAATTAGTTCAAATTTGTGAGACATTTTCCTTTTTAAATATCATTAAAGTAAACCTCCAGCCCAGTTCCGATGCATCCAAATAGGTTATTAAATGTGGTCAGATTTATTCACTAAATATATTGTTTACATAGAAAAAAACTAGGTTGGGCCCCCCTAGGACTACCAGTCCAGTATACCACACCAGTCCTTGGAACTCCTTACCAGTTCACAAGCAGTGAAAATAGGAGTAGTAAAAGTGGACAGATTTGATACCTCACTTGTCTGATGAAGAAAATCTTGATGACTATAGAGCTTTGGCAGGATAAAGCTCTTCTATTAAACCAGACCAACAGCCTGGCACAGTTGGAAAAGAAAGGTAGCGGCCATTTTGGAGCTTCCTCTCCCAGCATCTCAGTCATGCTGCTGCCTGGATTCAACTGACATAACTGACAATGCACAGTAACAGGAAGCCCGGCAGCACTTCCTGTTTGCAGATGGCCTGCAAATGCATGAGCCGCCATTTTGTTTCTAAAATTTACTACAGCAGGAGTTAGAAAATGGTAAATTAATTTTTATGTGCAGAAATCTAAATTGCCATGGGGAGGGGGGCATATGTGCGCTGTTTGTTGTGTTAGTCTGATTTAAGTCATTTTTGACATGTACAACAGGAAAGGTTTGGGATCTAGCCAGGGGAGTTTTCTCCCTCTTTTACTACTAATGTAAGGTAAGGGACCCTCATTGTATACCTGTTCAGAGCCAGAACCCTGATTTTAAAGAGATTACTTCTTTTTTTTGGGGGGGTGGCACAGACCATTGCAAATGGTCTGTACAACTTGCCCACTAAAGTACATCTTACTGCACTAACATTAAGGCAAATTATTTGGAGTCAAGCGAGGAGAGGGCACTGCGTGGATGTTTTTGAAATGCGTGGAAGATCACAGGACAATCCTGAAGGGCATAGAAACTGGTATTCACCATTGCAGCTTCTGAGCCCCATACTTGGTGAATTAAAGTGTTCTTCACTGGAGAGGGGACCACATACCATTCCCTTGAACTTTTTTATGCAGTTAATCCAAAACCCACCCTGGATTCTATGAGATTCTAGGGCGGGCATAATCGCTCCCCCCAGGGTGTCCAGATTTGTGTAAAACCCCCCTGGTTGCCCAGTAAACTCGCTTTCTCCTCGATCCATGCGCGAGCGGCCCCTTCCCCTGCTATACCTTTAGCAGGGTGCGCACCCACACCAGGCATTTGTGAATGGCCGGCGCAGGCTGGCTCCCTATTAGAGGGTAGCGGTGGTGCAGTCACCGACACACTCGGGTCCGCTCATCAGGACTCGGCTAGACTCGACTGGAGCCGAGTCTTAGACTATCCTTAGATGAGTGGGCGGAAGCAGATCCAAGCATGCAAGCAGGAGACCGCGCTAGTGGGTTTCACACCAGCCAAGGATAGTCAAAATCCTGGGTTTTGGTCCACTTTAAAAGTTCAATTTCAGGTTTGAAAATCTTATGGATTTTTGCTCATTTCTAGTAGCTTCAATGCCAATTACTAACATGGCAGTTGTGGCCTAGTGGTAAGGAATTGAGCTTGCAACCTGTTGGCTCGAATCCCAGCTGGGACATGACTGAAGTGCTCTTGAGAAAGGTACCTAAACCCCCAACTGCTCCCCCCGGCACCATATTTCAGGCAGCTCACCGCTCTGAGCAAATGTGAACTCACTGCTTGTGTTTGTCTTACTGCATAGATGGGTTACATGCTAAAATGTTTCCAAAACTATGAGTTAATGCACCTCACATAAGCGTTATATAAATGACCTATTTTTGCGAGTCATGCCTCAGCATTTGGCTATGCAACACCACCAATTTTAAATGTGACCCTATGGCATGGATCAGGTAGCCTTTCAAGCTTCCCAAACCTTTTAACCTGATATATATTAAATGGTTATTTTATTCCACTCCTGGGTGCCCAGAGATTAGGCAATACTGCCATGGTTCACTTTTTGTTCACTGAAACCGAAAAATGGGTCCACTGCTCAATCTGTTGGCTCAGCGGTGGCTTTTCCACTGCCTGCGGCACTTTTTGAGAGGGACAATTGGCCACTGTGACAAGGTGCAGCCGGCTGGCCGCATCCCCAGAATACTGTTGGGGCATCCACGCTCCCACGTCCAGCCATTCAGAAAGGCTGGGTGCGGAAGCTGCACAGCCGAAAAGAACATGGGGATGTGGTGCCAGAAGAAATTGCATTGCTGGACCCGCCAGGATTAGGTAAGATCACAGCGGGGCATCCAATGTAGGATGCTAGCTTTAAGTACATTCTTTATTATATTCCATATACTCCAGACTGCCCTAAATGCATGACATTACATTATTTTTGCACTATGTGGCCAGAAGAGAATTTTATTCATTTCTCTAGTACATATTATCTATTGCACTAGGCATTTGCTCATTGTATGATATATCCTGGACTTTATCTTAAAGCGGACTGTAAACGCATATTTTTTCACTCAATTTTGAGTGGCTTTGTACCTATTCACTGAAATTACAATCATGTGAAATTTCTTGTTCTTGTGTACTGTAAAATATACCAAATTTAGACAAGCTAGATGGGCGGCACTAGCCCTTTAGCCACAAACAGTATTCAACAATAATCAGATTATATCATGGTGTGCACACTTCCCCAGTAACAGAAATACAGATACAAGGGATATAAAAGGGGAGCCCACACTTCCCCAAGCGTTACCAGGAGTATGCAAAGCACGCCCTGAGGAAGTTGTGCAGGTGACATTTTTGTGGGGGTGCTTCTGTTGGTCTGTATACACTTTCTTAGCTTTGTTGTTTCTTTTGCTCACCCAGGCTCGTTTTCCTGCTGCATGGTATTAGGTATATATATTAATTAGGTTGTTGGATATAGATTTAGGAATATTTGGGCCCTTATTTAACAAGGGATAGCGCCAGGTAGCGAATGTTGAGCGAATGGTAATGACGCTCACCGCCACGAGTACGCCGGCTCCCCTCCGCAATCACACATTTATCAAGCCGATCCTGCTTAGCGACTGACAGAGCGCCAGATAGCGAATCATTCATCATTATTCCAGCCTCACCCCACAGCGCCAGCGAGCGACCTTGAACAGCGACAGGTATGACCTCTCGCTACCTGGCGCTCTCCAATGCATTTCAATGGAGCAATCTTTAAATATTCATAATTAATTGCTATTAATGTTTTAAATGGCAAAAATTCTGTGACCACTTCTGCAATGTTAGATATATTTTTTAAGGTAAAAAAAAAAATTGTGCAGAATTGATATTACAGGTCTGATATTAATGTATTCATATTACAAAATGTTTGTAAAAACATGTTTTTTATTTTTCCCAAAAATATGGTTGTTTGGGGGTTAAAAAACTACTTTTAACCCATCGCCGCCAGCGCTCTGGGGTTTAAACAAGCATTTCACAGCGCGAGAATTTTTTGAGCGTGATTTGTTAATGAATATGCTGGGAGACGTTCGCTATGGCCGTTCGCTGTCATGCGCTCCCATACAGCGCGGAACCTGTCAAACAGCGACTCCTAACCCCGTATTCAACATTACCGCACACCGACTGAGTCACTGTCAACAGCCGAACAACGGCCAAGCACAGCGAATACTAGCGTGCGCTGTGAAAATAACGCTACTGGCGCTCATCTGTCGCTACCTGGCGCTATTAATGAATCGGCCTCTTAGTTGTGATTTTTATATTGGTCAGCAGTCACTTTGCACATTTATTGCGTAATTTGCACAATCTTGATAGTGTATTGGGAGTTTATATAAAAAAAATTTTATTTGTATTAAATGTCCCATTTTTATTATGAGTCACACTAGACCACCGGCGCCCCCTTGTGTCCTCATGTGTTTATGTTGTATATTTGTGTAAATGGTATTATGTCGGGTTTTTTTGTACTATATGTAAATAATAAAATTTAGATATTTTTTATACTCTTGAGGGTGGTGCCACTTGCTTTGCATACCCCTGGTAACGCTTGGGGAAGTGTGGGCTCCCCTTTTATATCCCTTGTACTGTAAAATATACTATTAGCAATTCATGAAGATTATGAGTGTGCGCTACTTTTATTTTTATTTTATATGGTCCGGAGTGGGCCATTCCTGGATCTTCGTCAGGGGTGTCAAACTACCTCCTGAAAAACAGGTCATGTTTTGTTGATCTGTCATAGGCCCTTATTTATGAAGGAATAGCGACAGGTAGCGACTGGTGAGCGACCGGTAATGACGGGCACCGCCACGAGAACGCCGGCTCCCCACCACAATCACACATTTATCAAGCCAATCCTGCTTAGCGACTGAGATAGCGCCATATAGCCTCTCATTCATCATTATTCCAGCCTCAGCCCACAGCGCCAGCGTCCGACCTTGAACAGCGACAGGTATGACCTCTCGCTACCTGGCGCTCTCCAATGCATTTCAATGGAACAATCTTTAAATATTCATAATTAATTATTAATGTTTTTTTTTTGTTTTTTTTTAAATGTGAAAAATTCTGTGACCACTTCTGCCATGTTAGTTAATCTTTTTAAGGTAAAAAAAAAATAATAATAATTTGTGCAGAATTGATATTACAGGTCTGATATTATTGTATTCATATTACTAAATTCTTTCAAAATTTTTTTTTTTTTTGTTTCCAAAAATATGGTGGTTTGGGGGTTAAAAAACTACTTTTAACACATCGCCGCCAGCGCTCTGGGGTTTAAACATGCATTTCACAGTGCAATAATTTTTGAGCGTGATTTTTTTGATGAATGTGGTGGGAGCCGGTCGCTCTGACCAGTCGCTATCATGTGCACCCATACAGCGCGGAACCTGTCAAATAGCGACTCGTCACCGCGTATTCAACATTACTGCACACCGACTCAGTCGCTATCAACAACCGAACAACGGCCAAGCACAGCGACTACTAGCGGGCGCAGTGAAAATACTGCTACAGTCGCTCAACTGTCGCTACATGTCGCTATTAATGAATCGGCCTCATAATACGTTACCTGTGTGATTGTGTGGAGATTGCTGGCCTTTGAGGAGGGAGTTTGACATCTGTGACCTAAGTTGTTGGATAGTGTTAGAGGTCCAAAATTTTTTGTATCTCTAAGTGTGAGATAAAAATCTACCACGAATAGTAAAGACAATATTGCACAAGCTTATTCATCTCCTCACATTTTTTTTTTCAGTCAGATGCCTTGACCTCACTGCGCAAGGCTCGACAGCAATACTTACAGCGCTGTGAAGACCTGGAGAAGGCCAAGCAGCTAAGTGCTAAGATACAGGAAGAGCAGAACTCTGGAGGTCATCCAGGAAGTGCCAGCAAACTGCTGGAGAAACGCAAGAGGTCCTGTGAAGAAGCCCAGACCAAGGTAAGACCCATAATGCTTCATAAAACCCAACTCAAGCTCAACCTTTATTTCACTTTAGATTGAGCTGGGTTAGAACCAATGAAATATTCTTATTCCTGTCTATGCTTTCATTTCTAGTCTCACCTTTTGTTTGGTCACTGCTAGTGTTGTTCAGAATTTGATTCAAGTTACATTTACATTTTTGGAATTTTGCAGATTTGTTTTGTTTATAAATTTAAATTTTAAATTAAAAAAAATACTTTTAATACCAGTCATTCATCTACAGATAATGACAGGGGTTCCCCTCAGCAAACAAATGTATCATTGGGGTTAAAACATAGGCCCTTATTTAACAAGGGATAGCGCCAGGTAGCGAATGGTGAGCGAACGGTAATGACGCTCACCGCCACGAGAACGCCGGCTCCCCTGCGCAATCACACATTTATCAAGCCGATCCTGCTTAGCGACTGAGCGCCAGATAGTGAATCATTCATCATTATTCCAGCCTCACCCCACAGCGCCAGCGAGCGACCTTGAACAGCGACAGGTATGAGCTCTCGCTACCTGGCGCTCTCCAATGCATTTCAATGGAGCAATCTTTAAATATTCATAATTAATTGCTATTAATTTTTTTTTTTTTAAATGTCAAAAATTCTGTGACCACTTCTGCAATGTTAGATATTTTTTTTAAGGTAAAACAAAAAAAAAAAAAAAATTGTGCAGAATTGATATTACAGGTCTGATATTAATGTATTCATATTACAAAATGTTTTGAAAAACTTGTTTTTCTTTTTTTCCAAAAATATGGTTGTTTGGGGGTTAAAAAACTACTTTTAACCCATCGCCGCCAGCGCTCTGGGGTTTAAACAAGCATTTCACAGCGCGAGAATTTTTTGAGCGTGATTTGTTAATGAATTTGCTGGGAGCCGTTCGCTATGGCCATTCGGTGTCATGCGCTCCCATACAGCGCGGAACCTGTCAAACAGCGACTCCTAACCCCGTATTCAACATTACCGCACACCGATTACCGAGTCGCTGTCAACAGCCGAACAACGGCCAAGCACAGCGAATACTAGCGGGCGCTGTGAAAATACCGCTACTGTCGCTCATCTGTCGCTACCTGGCGCTATTAATGAATCGGCCTCATAGTAGTATTGTAAAATATATTACTATAATGCTAGCTTTATATTTCTCAATAACTCCCAGTGAACCGAAAAATGAGTCAGCAGAAGGGAGTAAGTCCTCTAGGGTTTATCAGGGAATGATGAGGAATCAAACACGCCACCCCCCGACAGCCGGCAGGGGGAGAGCCGAAAGCAGGCCAATGTAAACCTTTGCCTGTTATGTCCTTTTAAATGGTATAAAGGAGTTGTTCTTGCACATATTTTTTAGTCTAATTCTAACAAATTCACCCAGTTGCTTTTTTTATTGCTATTTTAGTTATGGACATTCCCCCTACCACTTGTATAAGACAGTGTTTCTCAACCACTAGTATGCATAACAATCGTGGTGTGCAGGATCCTGCCATATAGTACTCAGCAAGGCTACTGACTGACCAGCTCCCGCTGCTGTCATAGGATTGGGGTATATTTGGTGTACATAATTTTGTGTTTTTTAACACAGCTTAGATGTCCGTAAAGCAGATGAACACCCATTTTCCCCCACCCGAGTACCTCCAGGTGACCTTGAGTTTTTCCACCACTTGCCATTTTGAGGTCTCCAGTCGGCTGATCTCAAAGATTGCTGTATGACCGGTCGGGTGGCCGCATCCCTGTCTCCCATGTAGAGTATGTGCTCTCATGTGCCCGGCCTATCTGAGTATCAGGGATGCCTGGGATGTGCCCACAGCCAAACACAGCATACTGGGAGCTGCCAGGAAAGATTACAGGTGACCCCAGGGGTTTCACACAGTGGGGCATCCCGGTATAGGATGTTCTTGGGAATGGTAACAAGCATGTTTCATTGTATTGCCTATGTGTGTGATGTACTTTCTAACTCATTTTATTCTCCTCCCAGGCACAAGAGGCTGAGGTCCTTTATCGCTCCTGCGTTTCAGAAGCCAATACCCGCAGTCAGCAGCAAGAAAAAGCCCGGCAGAGAATAATATCCCACATCAGGAAACTTATTAACCAGGGGGACCAGGTGCTAAAAGATGTAAGTGTTCAAGCCCAAGTGTTTTAACTTACCTTTCGCTTCAGAGACATAATACTATTAGGTGTCAGCTCCTCAAAACATCAGTTTTTCTGGCTACTTCTGGGCTCCTGACAAATACTAATCTGAAATGTATTTCAATCAATTAGAGTAGGGAACAGATCGCTACATTCACGTGATGCAGGAGGTGGACAGCCTCAAGAAGAAACAAAAGTCAAAGGAGAAACAAAAGTTAAAGGAGCCACAGCACTCAAACCAGTTAGCTTGCTGACCAACCTACAATCTGTCTCTAAACTTGGTTAAAAACAGAGGCTCGGTCACACACATCTGCAGAAGTATGCTTAAGCTGCACCACTAGCGCCAAGGTGCCCCTGTGAGGTGCAGTCCTAACTCTAATCTCTGAGAGCCTCAAGTGCAAGCCATTATAAAATGGTCTGAGCGGCTGCCACCCCTCCTTTGTCTCTTTTGAATTTGTGCAAGCACATGGTGTGTGGGGTCTAGGCTGTATTGCAAGGTCTTTGACCCTTCCACCCCATGGCTTGCACTTGAGGTTTAGGGCAACCTCAGGTAAGCTGCTCCCAATTTATCTATTGCACTGTATGTCCCAGATGGGCTCTCAGAGATTAGAGTTAGGACTGCACCTCACAGGGGCACCTTGGCGCTGGTGGTACAGCTTAAGCATACTTCTGCAGATGTGTGTGACCGAGCCCTCTGTTTTTAACCAAGTTTAGAGACAGATTTTGGGTTGGTCAGCAAGCTAACTGGTTTGAGTGCTGCGGCTCCTTTAAGACTTTTGTATCCTAATTGCCCTGTTAATGTGCACCTCCCAGGTTAGTTATAAAATGGTCTGAGTGGCTGCCACCCCTCCTCAGCCTCAAGAAGAACACAAGTACGTATGCAAGATGCTGGTTTGATGCCACGTGGGTGTGTTTTGAAGAGCCAGACATCCTTGTAACCAGGAGCATATCTAGGCTTTCTGGCACCCAGGGCAAAGATTCAAAATGGTACCCCCCACCTGTGCTCAGGCCCCCGTTTTGCGCCCCCCTGACCTGCTGCACCCATGCCCTCCCAGCTACACCCCTGGCAGAAGCGTAGTTAGGTTTTCTGGCACCCAGGGCAAAGATTTGAAATGGTGCCCCCCACCTGTGCTCAGGTCCCCCTTTGGTACCCCCCTAACCTGCTGCACCCATGTCACGTGCCCCCCCCCCCCCCCCCTAGCTACGCCCCTGCTTGTAGCAAGTGCGTATGCAGGCTTTTGGGTTTGATCTTCTACATGGGCTTTTTTTTGAAGAGCCAGACATCCTTGTAGCTGCTGCAGGGGAGACTAAGGACCTTATACATGAAGGGATAGCGTCAGGTAGTGCCTTGTAAACGACAGGTAGCGACAGGTGAACGCCGGACATGGCACGCAATTACACATTTATTAAGCAGATTCTGGTGAGCGACTGAAACAACGCCATGTAGCGTCCGATTCGTCATTATCCCAGCCTCAGCGTACAGCACCGGCGTTCAAACTTTCAGAGCGCCACGTCTTACCTCTCACTACCTGTCGCTCTCCCATACATTTCAATGAACGTTCTTTTACTTCTCTTTAAACATGGGGTTTTTATAATTTTTTTTTGATTCTCAAATAATGTTGTGAGGCATTTTTGAAAAATGTTTCCATTTTTTATATATTTATGCAGAATTGACATTACAGGTCTGGCATTAATGTGTTCATGTTACAATGTTATTACAATGTAATTCGCTTTGTCACTGGTGGATACATGTTAAAAAACAGCCTTTAAAGTGGACCAACACCCAGGATTTTGACTATCCTGGGTTTTGGTCCACTTCCCCGGGGCACCCCGATCGGCGGTGCCCCGCTGTGTGAAACCCCCCAGAAAGCCCCGAAAACTCACCTCACGCGGATCCCATGTGACCGCTGCAGCCAATCCCCGCCACTAGACAAGCGAGAGGCAGCACCGGACAAGCATAGAACGTCCGCCGCCGCCGCCTCCCGCGCGTCCCTCTTACAGGGAGTGCCCCCGCGCCAGCCATTCACAAACGGCCGGCGCGGGAGCGCGCCCTGCTAGAGGGACGCGTGGGAGGCAGCAGCGGCGGACGCGCAAGCGCCGCTGGAACGTGGAAAAGGTAGGATTGTGGGCTTCCTGGGGGGTTTCACCCCACGGGACATCCCGATTTCGGATGCCGCGCGGGGAGGGATCTGATCGGCCCGGGAATCTTATAGATTCCCTGGCCGATCCCCCCCTGGGTGTTGGTCCACTTTAATCACACAGCCTCCAGTGCTCTGGGCTACAGCGAAGCATTTTTGAGCGCCGGCGGTGTGTGAGGATGTTTTTTTTATGAATATGGTCGGTCACACTGACCAGTCGCTACCATTCGCTCCCATACAACGCTGTACTGCTCATATAGCGACTCCCCACAACATATTCAACAATGCTGCACAGCGACTGAGGTGCTGTGAACTAGCGATCTACGGACGAGCACAGCAACTACTAGCGGGCGCTCTGAAATGCCAGCTATAGACGCTCATCTGTCGCTATCTGCCACTAGTAATAAATCAGCCTGCCTGTTAACATAGGCTTCTTTTTTATTTGAACAAGAAAGGTCTTTTAAGGCAGAGATCTTTTAAAGTCCCAGAGTCTGCCTGTCAAAAGGAGTTTGAACCATGTGACTGCCAACAGCCAATTGTTGGGCTCCGTTTTGCTGAATGACCATGGTACAGATAAGGAGAACTGGGCTTGCAAAGTGGTTACATGCAGGAGGGAATCCACAATCGGGATGCTCCCATGCTTTGTTCAAACCCCATTTGGCTCCAAATAGGTGTTGGTAGGCTTCAAGTTGGAGAAAATCCTTAAACCTTTGTATCTGAGCACAAAATATATTGATAACAAAATCTAGGGCATGGGGCCTAATATGACAAAATAAACGACAGCGTTCTTTCAATCACAAGAAAATCACTTTGCATAGTAGCCCAATAGGCCCTTTCACATAGACAGTTGCAATTTTGTAGCAATCTGAAAAGCATTTGTGATTCTAGTTCATTAAATAACAGTCACTAATTGTTCACTGATGACTGTGCGAACGTGTTCAAAGCAAAATACCCCAGTGTAAGTCTAATATTGGGAATAGAAAGGTGAAGTGTAGGGTAATTAATTCAGAAAGCCTGGGGTCAGTATTATTATTCATTGTACTTTCTCAAGGATGTTCTGCACTGCATCAGTAATTGTGTTTGTGACAATTTCATGCATTGATAGGAGTCATATCTGGGCTTTCAGAATGATCTCACTTTTTATTTTGGCTTGCCGGCGTGGGATCCACATAACCCTGCAGTAATACTCCAAATAACTGTATAATCCAATTATTACACCCAATCATGGCTCTGTACATGCGCTACATCAACTTGTTTTCTGTCGTGGGCTTTGCCAATAAAACAAAACCTAATCCAACAGGAATTTCGGATATCCTTGACTGCTGATTGGTCTCCAATCGTCAGTTTTAGCAATTTAGGAAATATGCTTTGTAAGCGTTCACTATGTGACCTATGTGTTGCCTCTGGTCCTGCCTGGTCCTTTGTATTGCTTTGATATACTTGTCTAAGGCCCTTATTTATGAAGGAATAGCGACAGGTAGCGACTGGTGAGCGGCCGGTAATGACAGGCCCCGCCACGAGAACGCCGGCTCCCCACCACAATCACACATTTATCAAGCCAATCCTGCTTAGCGACTGAGATAGCGCCATATAGCGACTCATTCATCATTATTCCAGTCTCAGCCCACAGCGCCAGCGTCCGACCTTGAACAGCGACAGGTATGACCTCTCGCTACCTGGCACGCTCCAATGTATTTCAATGGAACAATCTTTGAATATTAATAATTAATTGTTATTAATGTTTTTTTTTGTTTTTTTTTTTTTAAATGTGAAAAATTCTGTGACCACTTCTGCCATTTTAGATAATTTTTTTAAGGGAAAAAAAATAAAAATAAAAATTGTACAGAATTGATATTACAGGTCTGATATTAAAGTATTCATATTACTAAATTATTTAAAATAATTTTTTTTTTTGGTTTCCAAAAATATGGTGGTTTGGGGGTTAAAAAACTACTTTTAACACATCGCCTCCAGCGCTCTGGGGTTTAAACATGCATTTCACAGCGCTTGAATTTTTCGAGCGTGATTTTTTGATGAATATGGTGGAAGCCGGTCGCTCTGACCAGTCGCTATCATGCGCACCCAACTGTCAAATAGGGACTCGGAACCTTGTATTCAACATTACGCCACACCGACTGAGTCGCTGTCAACAACAACGGGCAAGCACAGCGACTACTAGCGGGCGCTGTGAAAATACCGCTACAGTCGCTCAACTGTCGCTACATGTCGCTATTAATAAATCAGGCTCGGGGAGGCCGATTCATTAATAGCGCCAGGTAGCGACAGATGAGCGCCAGTAGCGTGATTTTCACAGCGCCCGCTAGTATTCGCTGTGCTTGGCCGGGGTTTGCTTGTTGACAGCGACTCAGTCGGTGTGCGGTAATGTTGAATACGGGCTTAGGGGTCGCTGTTTCACAGGTTCTGCGTTGTATGGGTGCGCCTGACAGCGAATGGCCAGAGCAAACGGCTTGCTGCAGATTCATTAACAAATCACACTCCGAATTTTTTCGCGCTGTGAATTCCTTGTTTAAACCCCAGACCGCTGGCGGCGATGTGTGTAAAATAGTTTTTAACCCCCAAACAACCATTTTTTTTGATTGTAAAATTATACAAGTTTTTCTAAACATTTTGTAATATGAATACATTAATATCAGACCTGTAATATCAATTCTGCACAAATTTTTTTCTTTTTTTTTTTTACCTTAAAAAAAATCCTAACATTGCAGAAGTGGTCACAGAATTTTTGACATTTAAAAAAAAAAAAAAAAAAAAAAATAACAGCAATTAATTATGATTATTTAAAGATTGCTCCATTGAAATGCATTGGACAACGCCAGGGAGCGACAGGTCATACCTGGCGCTGTGATGGGATTAGCAGCGGCACTGTTCGTTGCAGTCGGCTACATGATGAATCCCGCGCTAGCTGACGCTCTCGCCGGCGCTAGCCTCATTTAGCGTGATAAATGCGTCATTGTGGCCGACGCCGGGCGTACTTGAGTCGGTAGCCGCCATAGACCTGGCGCTCGTCAGACACTACCTGGCGCTATCGCTTGATGAATAAGGGCCTAACTCTCAGACTGCAGACTATTCTTTGCACATGTCAGTTTTGAGGTCAGGATAGGGAAATGCCGAATGTATCCCTATGAGATGAAGAAGTTTGATAACCTGGATTGGCTGTGGCAGGGGGTGGGGAGACTGATTTGTGGTGATACCTTATTGTTCATTATTGTTGAGCATATGTTCAATATAGTTTTTATGTTCTATTTGTTGGAGTAGTGTTTCTTTGTCTTTTTGGATTGTTTTGGAATATTGGTTCACGTGGATTATCATGTTGATTATTATACTTTGGTGATGATCGGTTATGATTAGTTTGATTTATGCACTGGCGCTTTACATATATAATAGTATCTTAGGATCTGGAACATAGATTAGGATTTTGCACATTTCATATTTTACTTACTTTGCACGATTGGATAAATTATTGCGCAGGGCTATACTTTTTATTGAGAATTAATTCATTTATTGACGTATTATTGATTACTTATATACTTTATTACTTTATTTGTAAGGGACATAGGAGAAGGCTTGGTAGGAAAAGTTTGTCTGTTTGCTGATGATACAAAGGTTAGTAATAGGGTGGATATTCCTGGAGGTGTCTGCAACATGGAAAATGATTTAGCTTTACTGGAAAGATGGTCAAAACTGTGGAAACTAGAGTTTAATGTCTCTAAATGTAAAATCATGCACTTGGGTAGAAGGAATCCCTGCTCTGAGTACCGTATGGGCAGCACTGTGTTATCCAGGACCTCGGAGGAGAGAGATTTAGGGGTACTGATTACTGATAGCTGCAAGATGAGTGGACAGTGTAGCCAGGCAGTGGGAAAAGCAAGCAGGATGCTCAGCTGCATAGCTCGAGGCATCACCAGTAGGAAGAGGGAGGTTGTGATACCGCTGTATAGAGCCCTGGTAAGGCCACAGCAAGAATACTGTGTGCAGTTCTGGAGACCATACCTGCAAAAAGACATTATTCAAATAGAACGGGTCCAAAGGCGGGCAACGAAAATGGTGGAAGGACTTAAACTTAAAACTTATCAGGAGAGACTTAAAGAACTTAATTTGTACAGTCTGGAGGAAAGAAGGGAGAGGGGGGACATGATTGAGACCTTTAAATATGTGAAAGGATTGAATAAGGTTCAGGAGGGAAGTGTTTTTAAGAAGAAGCTTAATGATAGAACAAGGGGGCACAACCTGAAGCTAGTCGGGGGGAAGATCAGGAGCAATGTTAGAAAATATTATTTTACAGAAAGAGTAGTAGATGCTTGGAACAAACTTCCAGCAGAGGTAGTTGAAAAATCAACAGTCACTGAATTTAAACCTGCCTGGGATAAGCACACATCTATCCTAAGATAAAGAGCACATACAGTATACACATAAGGGCAGACTAGATGGACCGTATGGTCTCCTTCTGCCGTCACCCTTCTATGTTTCTATGTTTCTAATATATTTTTTGTATTTGCTTTCTCCGCACCGCCTACACACCCATGTATGTTGGTCTGTCCTATGTTTTCTAATGGTTTTTATTATGTCTGATATGTGGTGTGATGAATATACTCAAATAAACATTTGTACTAATTGAGATATGGGTGTGCCTCCCCTTTTCAGCTTTTGTTTTTCCATAGAGTGCTTATATAGCTTTCGGAGTAGCACCCCAGATTTTTCGATTGTATGTTTCAGGGGTTATGAGGCAGGTCTTTTGGTGGTATAATTTGTAGATGAAGTTTGATAAAACATAGGCCACAGAGGGGATGTAGACAAAGACAGAAAAGGGATTGCGGGACAAACAAAAAGGTCTGGGGGGGGGGGATACAACAGACCGAAAGGCCAGAGAGACAGATGGGGTAGAATACACAGGGCTAAGGGCTAAAGAATGAATGCAGAATGGAAGAAGAGATGCAGAGATATAAAGGAAGGGATGAAAATGAGAATGCAGAGATGCACAAGAAGGGGGGGAAGAGAAGACTGAAGCAAACAGAAAAGAGCTGGAAGAACAAACAGAAGGGGATGTCACTGTCTGTGACAGGGGACATGAAGGGCTTTCCTGGCCTGCTCACTCCTCATCTATGTATAGTCCCAGGAGTGAGCCCATTGCGGGGGGAGGGGGTCACTAATTGCTGGAACAAGTATGGAGGGGAGTTTTTTACATTTTTTTAATATACTTAACTAGCGCTACCTATCACTCGCTGCAGAGTTGTCCTGTTGTTAGATGTAGGGTAGAGTCTGGGTCGCTTTGACCTTGGGACACCATCTAGCGTTCACGATTGGTTCTGCAGTGAATCAGGAAGAGCACTTCTACAGCGCCCTGCACACATGACACTTATAACTGCTGAATGGGATAGTACAGCGCCACTTGTCCAGCCGCTATGCTAGGTTAGAGCACCCAACACCCCTCGCAGCGTCTACTAGCGGTCATTCTAAGCGCCGCTACACAGATGCTCACATGGCACTATGTGGCGCTAGTGTTAAATCAGCCTCCCCATTAATCCTGACATGGGGCTTATTCTAACATGAATTGTCATCTCTGTTACAGGTGACCCAGAATCTCATGCGAATGAAGCAAACACAGTGTGAATCTGTCCCTCCAGGCTATGAACATCTGCTCAGCACCTGTGATCCCTATGAAGCTGGAGACCGGTATCTTCAATTCATCCTTAGCATGCCACACACATATAAGGAACCTGAAAAGTTTACCTTTCAAGAGTATTTCCCTGCAGGCCAGAGGTAATGTCACATGCTCTGTAGACACTTACTACAGTGGCTGCTCGGTCCTTAATAGAAAGGAGACAGAGCTTTTACAGTAACACAGGAGGCAGATGTGTCTAAATCCAACCTCAATGCTCCTTATTAAAGTGGACCGTCACCCATGGGTGATCGGCCCGGGAATCTATAAGATTCCCGGGCCGATCACCCCCCTCACCGCGTGACATCCGAGATCGGGATGTCCCGCGGTGAGGGACCCCCCCCAAAACCCCAAAAGAACTAACCTGATCGGCGGCGGCAGCGGCCGCCGCCGCCTCCCGCGCGCTCCTCTAGCCGTGCGCGCACCCGCGCCGGCCGTTTGTGAATGGCCGGCGCGGGCGCGCGCTCTGTCAGAGGGGCGCGCGGGAGGCGGCGGACGCGCTGCCTTGTCCGCCGCTTGTCCGTGGGAGCGTGGTGAGGTGAGTTTGGGGGTTTCTGGGGGGTTTTACACAGCGGGGCACCCCTAATCGGTGTGCCCCCCTGAAGTGGACCAAAACCCAGGATAGTCAAAATCCTGGGTGTTGGTCCACTTTAACCCTGTTTTCTGTGTGACAAAATTAAACCAGACCTTCACCCTAAATAAGAGCCTATCTTATATGTTTCCCACACCCTGTACATACAGATTGCTCACATTAATCCGGACCTTCACTCTAACTAAGAGTCTATCTTATATGTTTCCCACACCCTGTCCATACAGATTGCTCACATTAAAAATCATTCTACCGGAATCTACTGCATTTTATGAGCCTTTAAACATCCAAGATGGTGGCACATGGCGTCTCAGGCTGAGTGTCTTCTGACTGTGCCACTCTGCATTCTGGGATTGTTGTCCTTTTCCTGACCCCAGTTCTGCTCTGTCTGCATCTATAGCCAGCCCCCTGCACTTTTGCCCCCTCTCCTGTCCTCAGTATGTGATGCTTCTGAGGCAAGATGGCGGCGCCTGTATCCTAGAGTCCTGAACAGAGTTGCAGCCCAGTGGGGAAAGAATAAAAAGTGACTAAAAACTTAAAATATATTAATTTTACATGCTGAGGAATATTTTTTTAAGGATTTGAGCTTTTCATTAAATGATGCTGAAGCGTAAAGTAAAGCCAGCCGAAATCCGGAATCCCATGCTGCCCGAAACGCGTCGACGCAATACTACAGTTTTTATGCCTGTATGTACCGCTGCTGGAATTGAGCATTTTAATTGAGACTTCAAATAAAACTGGATACTTTTATGGGATTCCGGATGTCAGCTGGCTTTACGTCGCTCTGGGACTATGTCAATTGGAGGTGAGCTCTCATAGCCGTGCTGCTTCATCTGTTGCATCCAGATTTATTCTGGTTAAAAGCTGGCAATTTACTTGTATATGAACGATGCTGAAGGTCGGGTTTAATTGATATCCCCCGTGGTTTAGTTATATTAGAGTCGGTTCAGCACTGGACAAGAAATTCTTAGCTTGAACTAGGCCCCAGAGGCAACCAGCATATACTGTGTCTGGGCCACCAAACGTGGCTGAGCCTCTTGTTTTAGCTTCCTTTTCCTATATAGACTGAATAGTGAGGAGGGCCTGGTTGTCTCAGGGCCGGGGGTCCAGTTTGAACACATGTAGGTTATGAGGGGAGGCCTGACACGGTTGTTTTATGGGGCCCAAGGATTCAAGCAGCCCTGTATGGCGACCCCGACGGAGTAGTTCAACAATTTTATTGGGGGGTGGGGATTGAGGGTGTGTGTGTGTGTAGTTTTTTTGGGGGGACTATGTATTAGGACTATGTTTGGATTTAAATAAATTATTAACTTTTAACAGTGTTTGCCCATAGAAACCATTCTTTTTGCAGTTACATTTCACACCTGCCTAGAGCAGATCTAAAAAGTAAACTTCACATTCCCACATGTTTTTCTTCAATGATAAATGCATCTTGGAGTGTAAGTGTTTTTGTTTTTTTTTCCACAAAAATAAAACATAAAAATAAATCCCTCTCTGAACCAGGGTCACCAACCCTTAAACCTTCGGCACAGGCCCACAGGACTGCTATACCGGTTCAAAGGGCATGTGGAAGAGCTCCTATTGTTAGGTTGCCCACTGTTGTTATGAGCAGATAATAATAATAATGCATTTAATGCATAAAAGTCCACTTTATTCCAGCAGTAGAAATCCATACAAATGTGCAACAAGCAGCAGCAATTTTTTAGGAGAGAAAATTGCAATTCACTTTCATTGTCAACCACCCGGCAGACCATGAAAGTGAATGGCAGTTTTCTCTCCTAAAAAAATGAGCTCTCTCACCAGGCTCTGAATCAACCCCAATGTTAGCAAGGATGAAAGAAGAAAACATGGCAAACACCATTTGGGGGTCATATTGAATAAAGTCATAGCATGACTAAATGATTCTGTAAGACACTGTCTTGTTGTACAATATGCTATGCATATGTGTTTATTTATTTTTTTCTGCCTATACCAGCTTGATATCTTAAGCCCTAACCCATACCATCTTTATCCGTGCAGGTCATCCCCTGGTGGGAAGAGGAAGAATGCAGTGCAGTTGGTCAGGGTGTCCTCCTCTTTATCTGACCTGAATGCCAGGGCAGACGATAACACCAGGATGTCTGCAGGTGACATGTTCATTTTCTCATGCAACAGTGTAATACATTTTAATACACTTTAAAGGAACTGTCTGTCCAAATAAAAAACAAAAGGCTACTCACCTTTTGTCTCCCGCAGCTGAACGGTCCTACTCCGGCAATCAGCAATTCACTAGATTGTTTGCATTCCGCACCAGTCACAAGCACTTCCTTGTCGGGATTGCACCCTTCCGCCATCAGTCAAAGAGGTGCGACCACGCCTTCTCCATTAACTACAACGGAGTGGGTGTATCAGGTCTCAGTAAACCCTCTATATTGCAGTAAATGCAGAGGACATGGCGGAAAGGCATGATCCCAACAGGGAAGTGCCGATGTCTTGAGTTCCGACCCAACTGGTGCAGAATGGGATCTGACAATCGGTTGAGTTGCTCATCACTGGAGCAGGATCAGCTGTGGGGGACACAAGGTGAATACCCTTTTGTTTTTTTATTTGGGTGGTCAATCTCTTTAACATCTGCCCAAAACATTGGTGGGTAAAAGCATCTACACACATATCAGATGAATTACAATAGCAATAAGCTGTTATAGCAGCACAGTCCTTTTTAGGAGAAAGGCCTTTAGCAAGTTGAGCAATTCTCCCCAGTAAAAGCAGAATGGCACATTCAAAAATCCAGTTGCCTTGATTTTTCTGAAACATAGGCCACTTACATGATATGGAACCTGGTTGTGGGCCACGATGAATAGGTTCAGATTTTTTTGTCCATTGGTTCAATCCAACAGTCGGGATTGTGTCAAAGCTCAGCTGAGTATAACTCCACCTCCATATGTACAGGTGAGAGCAACAGGGTATGGCCACCACTGCAATGCACCCTTGAAATGCTTTGCAGTGCAATAAATACTGGGGAGGGATAGCCACTGTCTCCACAAACTCTACTCATTTGTCCTCCCACCACACCTCTACATTCATATGTAAAAATTCCCGCATGCTAGCATACACATGCCAATTGGCTTACCTCTCTCTATATATATATATGGGTCCCCAATTTATAGCCCCCCCCTTCCATCTGTTACCTTAAAACAGACCAACAGCCTGGTACAGTTGGAAAAGAAAGGTAGCGGCCATTCTGGAGCTTCCTCTCCCAACTGACAACACTGAAATGCACAGTAACAGAAAGCCCAGTACGACTTGCCTGCAATACCATGAGCGGCCATCTTGTTTTTAAAATTTATCCCAGCAGGCGTTAGAAAAAGGTAAATTCATTTTTATGTGCAGCAATCTAAAATGCCCTGGGGAGGGATGCATATGAGCACTGTTTGCTGTGTTGGTCTGGTTTAATTCATTTTTGACTGTTGGTCTGCTTTAAACATGTTTCCAATACTCATCTAAGCTCCAACCAGTGATAAGCATACAATACAAAAAAAAAGTGTTTACCAAATTATTGTGCTAAAGATTTTACCCAGATGAGGTGTTGTACAGTCAGTGTCACTGTGTTCCCCCAAGCCACCGCTGTCACCCCTATTTGCCAATGTTCCTTTTCTATTTTATATCTATATTTCTATATCACTCAGCAAACACCCAGCTGTACTGTTCCCCGATTTAACTACCCTTGCACGTTGGTTCGATTTACCCCCTCTCACTTTGCCCCAGAGCACATCAGGGGCCACATCAGACAGCTCTGGTTGAGCACTGTGTTTTAGATCATGTTTTTTTAATGCTTTTAAGCCAAAGCTTTTGATATGTTGGCTGCAACGATCAAACCGAAAGCATATTTAGTCTAGGGGTGTCCCAGAGACCACAGCCCTTATTGAGTGCTACTCCACACTTTTCTTTATATATAATATATATATATATATATATATATATATATATATATATATATACCTGATTAGACCACACAAGAAGTTAGTGGTTAACCATTTCGGCTGCTCGCTTTGAGCTGTTCTTCTGTTGTATTGGTTGCATATTTTATGTCATAGGTCTAAAGCAAGTAGATTTTTAATTTGTAACTGTGTCTGGACAAGTCATAGAGGGTGTGTATATCTGCCAAAGATTTATTGTATCTGTCAGGTAAAAGCAACCAGGAAGTTAGAAACTAGAGATCTAGGATCTCTAGCTTAGGGTTTGAGTAAAAAAAACCCGTTTACAGGGCCTGTGTTGCTGGAGTGGGGAAGAGAGGGTGGGCCCCACTCCACCCGGACAGTCCGGGTCTTGGGCTGTCTGATTAGTCCAAGGTGTGCTTGCCTGATAGAAGGGGGAAGTTCACACACTCTCTCGCTCTCAACCTGGGAACAGGACATCTGCTAGGAGCCTGTGGGAGCATTTCCGGTGGTATGTTATGATCTGTTATGTTATGGTGCCCAGTACTAGGCCGGCACTGGGTTAGCCAGGAGCACCTAATGTTTAGTTAGAGCCGGACAGGCATAGGACTTCTTTTGTTTAGTTTTGTTTTACTTTATACCACGATCTGGCAATAAAACTGGCTGAGGTCAGTTAAATTACCCTTTTTAGTTCTGTGGACTTTGTGCCTGCTGAAAGTGTGCCCATCTACCCAGGAGAAAACTAACCCGCTACCTAACCCCTTACAATTGGTGGAGAATGCGGGCATTAATTTTTGGCAAAAGAAAACAAAACTGGAAATTTGAAGGGCAGGAGTCCCTTTTATTGCAGACTGTTTCTTTGCATCTGGAAAATGGAGGATGTAATTAAAGCTATGTTGCAAGCTGTGGCATGTCAACAGGAGGCTACCCGAGTGCAGCAGGAGGCTACCATGGTGCAGCAAAAAGCACTTGAGGAATCAAGCCGCAGACTGACAGCTCAACTGGAGGCGACACAGGAAGAACAAAGAAAAGACCGGGAGACCTTAAGAGTAGTTCTACAGCAGCTAGCCAGTGTCGCTGAGCGGGCCCCAGGTGTTGCAGACGCTACTCAAGCCTCCATAAGAGCTAGTCATTTCCTACAAAAGATGACCGCAGCTGATGATGTCGAAGCCTATCTGACAACCTTTGAAAGGACTGCCGAGCGAGAGTGTTGGCCAAAGGAACAATGGGCGGGTCTTTTGGCACCCTTCCTTTCAGGAGAACCTCAAAAGGCCTATTTTGACACCCGGGATGCTATGGACTATGGCAAGCTAAAAAAGGAGATTTTAACACACCTTGGAGTTATAAAGTGTTTTCGATGTCAAATGCCCGGTCATATTATTGGCAATTGTCCAATGTATGATGATGCCATGCAATGTGATGTCTCCTACATAAACCGCCGCTTATTACTGTATGCTCAGCTTGCGTGTGTACCGTTACCAAATGCTGGGGATGAAAAACACATGTGTCCTATTACGGTCGAAGGTAAAGTTGTAAATGCACTGTTAGACTCAGGTAGTCTAGTGACCCTGGTAAACGCAGATTTGGTACCTCCAATAACGTCTGGTGAAAACTGTTGGGGTTACTTGCATTCACGGGGACACTTGACATTACCCCACGGCTGTAGTGGACATACATACACAGTTTGGTGCAGTAAAATTCATGGTGGGGATGCATGATGTCATCATGGGGCGGGACTTCCCACATTTCTGGAAGATGTGGGAACAGAGAGTCTCAAATACACTGCCAGTAAGTGGGGCCCTAATTGAGGTTATGGCTAGGGAAGAAGCTGAACCCCACAATGTGGTGTCCTCAGAGGGTCATAGCAGTCTAGAGCCCCCTAGTGACAGTAGGTCGGATCTTGAGGTGCGAAAGGATCAGTTTGGTGCTGAACAGTTGAAAGATCCCACTCTTACCAGAGCCGGGGAAAATGTTAAAATGATTGATGGTAACCTGGTGGAGCCAGACACCAGACTGTCCTATCCATACATGGCGGTAAAACATGACTTGCTGTACCAAGTGGTAAAAAGGGGAGAGGATCTGGTGGAGCAACTAGTGGTCCCTAAGTCATATAGAAGGATTGTGCTAGATCTGGCTCATGGTCACCTTATGGGGGGGCATTTGGGGACAGAGAAAACTATAGCTAGAGTCCTTCAACGGTTCTTCTGGCCTGGGGTTCACAAAGACATGAAAGATTATTGTGACTCCTGCCCAGAGTGCCAGGTTTCAGCTCCTCGGCCACACTACCGTAGCACCCTGGTTCCTCTACCAATTATTGAGGTGAGGCCCATTGTAAGATCTGCTCGCGGCCACCAGCATATTCTTATAATTATGGATTATGCCACCCGTTACCCGGAAGCTATAACCCTACGCAATGCGTCATCCAAGGCTATAGCTAAAGAGTTGGTGCACGTGTTTAGCCGGGTAGGACTACCAAAAGAGATCCTTACAGACCAGGGTACACCCTTTATGTTCCGGGTCATGAAAGAGCTGTGTAAATTATTCCAGGTGAAACAGATGCGTACTTCTGTTTACCATCCGCAGACCGATAGACTGGTAGAGAGATTCCATAAAACCCTAAAAGCCATGTTAAGGAAGGTGGTGGACAAAGATGGGAAAAATTGGGACTTCCTTCTCCCTTACCTCATGTTTGCCATCCATGAGGTCCCTCAGTCATCTACAGGGTATTCTCCATTTGAGTTACTATATGGCCATCACCCAAGGGGCCTTCTAGATATAGCAAAAGAAACCTGGGAAGAAGAAGCTACCACCTATAGGAGTGTCATTGAACATTGAGCTCATTGATAGACTCAGAAATGCCCGTTATATAACAACCCTAGATCTAACCAAAGGGTACTGGCAGATACCATTAACAGATGAGGCCTAAGAGAAAACTGCCTTTGCCACTCCGGACACGTTGTTTCATTATGTTGTTTTGCCGTTTGGGTTGCATGGGGCACCTGCCACCTTCCAGAGGGTTATGGATAGAATTTTGAGACCTCACAGACAGTATGCAGCAGCCTATCTGGATGATATAATCATCCAAAGTCCAGATTGGGAGTTCAGATCCCATTTACCTAGAGTACAGGCTGTTATCAATTCTCTGCATGAGGCAGGATTTACAGCCAATCCAAAAAAATGTGCCATGGGACTGGAGGAGGCCAAGTACCTGGGTTACAACATAGGCCGTGGCTTGGTAAAACCCCAACTAAACAAGATTGAAGCCATACAAAGATGGTCTCAGCCTGTTAACAAGAAGCAAGTCCGTGCTTTCTTGGGAATTACAGGCTATTATAGAAGGTTTATACCTAATTTTGCCTCCCTTGCGGCCCCTTTGACTGACCTGACGAAAGGCAAAGACTCTGTCATGGTTAAGTGGACGCCACAGGCGGAAAAATCATTTCAGACCCTTAAAAGCCTACTGTGTGCTCAGCCGGTGCTGATAACGCCAGACTTTAGGAGAGAGTTTGTCCTTCAAACGGATGTATCTGATGTGGGACTGGGGGCAGTACTGTCACAGGTGCGGAATGGTGAGGAACACCCGGTGCTGTACTTAAGTAGAAAATTAAATGATCATGAGACAAAGTATGCAATTGTCGAAAAAGAATGCCTAGCCATTAAATGGGCCCTAGAAGCCCTCCGTCATTACCTGCTTGGCTGTCAGTTTGAATTGGTTATGAACCACGCTCCCCTCAAGTGGATGTGTGAAAATAAGGAAAAGAATAGGAGGGTTACAAGATGGTTCTTGGCCTTACAGGAATACAGGTTTACAGTAAAACACAGGCCAGGCACCCAAAATGAAAAATGCTGATGCCTTATCTCGGGTACATTGTATGATGTCCAGTTGTGACCCAGCCCGGGTCTGAAACAGGGGGGGAGGATGTGTGACAGAGTGTCTGGACAAGTCATAGAGGGTGTGTACATCTGCCGAAGATTTCTTGTATCTGTCAGGTAAAAGCAACCAGGAAGTTAGAAACTAGAGATCTAGGATCTCTAGCTTAGGGTTTGAGTAAAAAAAACCCGTTTACAGGGCCTGTGTTGCTGGAGTGGGGAAGAGAGGGTGGGCCCCACTCCACCCAGACAGTCCGGGTCTTGGGGCTGTCTGTTTAGTCCAAGGTTTGCTTGCCTGATAGAAGGGGGAAGTTCACACACTCTCTCACTCTCAACCTGGGAACAGGACATCTGCTAGGAGCCTGTGGGAGCATTGCCGGTGGTATGTTATGGTGCCCGGTACTAGGCCGGCACTGGGTTAGTCAGGAGCACCTAATGTTTAGTTAGAGCCGGACAGGCATAGGAGTTTAGTTTTGTTTTACTTTATACCACAATCTGGCAATAAAACTGGCTGAGGTCGGTTAAATGATCCTTTCTTGTTCTGTGGACTTTGTGCCTGCTAAAAGTGTGCCCGTCTACCCAGGAGAAGACTAACCCGCTACCTAACCCCTTACAAATTCTATAGCAATTACTCTATGGACTAAACAGGCAGTGAGCTTCAAGCTCCCCTGTGAGGTTACATGCAGCATAAACAGCATTAAACCGAGACATATACTGACGAACATTTAAATAAAACTGTACAGAAGTTGAACTTTGAAGTCAACCTCTTTTGGTTTGTATTATTCTAAAAGGCGACTACTGCACTTGTTAAAAACATCTTTGAGAATGCATTTATTAACCTTAATAGAATTCAATGAGCTGTTTTTGCTCTGGTATGATAGGGCTTTACAGCATTTTTTGCCATGGTATCATTAATCACTTTAGACAGAAAATTGTTGCTGTGTATAAAATTAAGAAGTGTTGTTTGACATGTCTATTTTCTTTCAGGTGAACGCGGCTCATGGGGAAACAGGATAGCGCCTAGTGACTGTGAGAGTGCCGGGGGCAGTGAGTCCAGGTTCCTGGACTCACCCACAGACAGTCCAGGTAACTTGCTTTCCAAGTGACATAATATCTGCAATAACAGTGTTGACATTTATAGTAATACTAATGGATTTAACCTTAGTATGTTCTTGTTCTTCAGAATGCATAGTGCCTCCATTATGTCCTTAATAGCTAACATAGTATAAAAAAATCAATGAAATGCTCATTTTACTGAACCACGAATTCCAGAATTTGTATTTAAAGCGGACCTTCACTCTGAATAAGAGTCTATCTTATATGTTTCCCACACCCTGTACATACAGATTGTCCACATTAAAAATCATCCTACCTGCATCTACTGCATGTTATGATCCTTTAAACATCCAAGATGGCAGCTTATGGAAGCCGCCATCTTATCAGGCAGCCTGCAAACAGGAAGTGCCTCCTGACTGTGCTGCTCTGCATTCTGGGACTGCTGACCTTTACCTGACCCCAGCTCTGCTCTGTCTGAGCAAAGCACAGCTATAACCCACCCCCCTGTACCTTATCCCACTCTCCTCTCCTCAGTAAGTGTGATGCTTCTGAGTCAAGATGGCGGCGCCCGTATCCTAAATTCCTGAAGAGAGTTGCAGCCCAGTGGGGGAAAGAATAATAAGTTAGTGACTAAAAACGTAAAATATATTAATTTTAGATGCTGGGGAACCGTTTTTTAAGAGTTTGGGTTTTTCATTAAATCACGCTGAAGGTCCGGTTTAAATATCAAGTTTGTCATCATCAGTGCAGGTTGCAAGGTACAGAGGGTACACATTCTACACAGTATTGTTGGATCTTTGAAAAAAATGCAGGGTTAGGGAAACCTTGACTGGTAAACTGAACCAAAAACAACACTACCAAGGCATATAATAAGAAAGGGACTGCCTGATGTCTATACCATCTCCGAAGACAACCATGGCTCAAATATAGTTTAGTTTTAAAAAAAGGTTGATTTTACACATTGTGTAATAGTTTTGGATGACAGTGTGATACAGAAAATAATTTAAAATGTTACTGCTTTAAAAAAGACTTACTGCTTTAAAATTTTAATACCCTGGGGAGATAGACAAGAGGGATACTTTTAGTCCATTTTAAATGGTATCTGTGGGCAGGTAAAAGAATAGCAAATTATTCTTAAAACAAATTAATGTGCACCTATACCCCTAAAAGAAGCTTATGCTGTCACCTTCTATTCACAGCCCAATGCCCCAATAGCCTGTGTTTTATTTTTTACTAAAGCCTTTGCCCAATATTCATAAAAACACTAACAGGAAGCAGTATGATGTCTGAATGGCAGCCATAATTGATTACTAATGCTAATTGATTCAGTTACAGCCTAAACTGCTACATAATGGCAGTTGAGTTATAGCGCTTTCAGATTTATTGCAGTTATTATACCTGATAAGTCTGATTCCCAATGCTGAGCTGTGTTTAACTCTATGTATGGTTGCTGGAAAGCACCAGGGGGGGCGCTGCCGCAAGGCCAGGTAGCAATATGGCTGACCAGTCGAACAGCAGACTGCATAGTTTTTTATGAATATTGAGCAGTGGCTTTAGTACAGGGGTGCTCAGCCTTTTGAAGAGCTGGGCCACTTAAATGATTTACAACCTGGTCGCAGGCCACAAGGAATAGGTTCAGATTTTTTTTATTTGGAATAGCAAAATGAAGATTTTCTACAACAATCAGGATGCCCACTGTCTTCACAAACTCCACTTGTATGTCCTTCAACCATTCCCTTACATTCATAATAACATTGCCCACATGCTAGCAATACTTTTGCCCATTGGTCTGCCTCTCTGAATAGATGGGTCTGTTATTTATAGCCCTTCCACACAGGGCTGGGGATAGAAGCTGATGACATAAACTTCCTTTCTGAGTATAGGATCACTTTAATAATATCCTCGCTATCATGATTGCCATGCTGAAGGAAGCCCATAAGAGCTACTTACTTACTATTTCAGAAAATGAGTAAGCATTTATAGATTCATGAGTAGGAGTAAAAAGCTGAAACAAGGAATGGCAGAATAACTGCGTGCTCCTAAATAAATTATCCATTTGTAGCTTACATTACCAGGAAAGTTGCCAAAGCATCTTCCACAGGGACCATGTCCTCTGATGACCTGGAAGAAAGAGATTCATTTCAGACAGAGGATGGTGGTAAGTTATATTATACCTAATAAAATTAAATACATATATTACATTCATTTTTTTAATCTTTTACTTATTATTGTGGCTAACCAGATTCTGTAGATGCAACCTCTGAAAATGGCTTCCAGTTGCCGACTTTCATCATGTCACCAGCTGCTCAAACCCACCAATTTCGACGTACCAGAGTTCCAACCAAATGCAGAGAGTGTGAAGGCTTCATGGTCTCTGGTGTAGAGTGTGAGGAGGTAGGAGAAAGATCATGTCTTGTCAGAATAAAAAGAAACTTGTGGGTCACATTAGTTGCAGGACAACATTAGTGCCTTGGTCTCTGAAATACTTCCATGTGTAGATCAGAATTAGAAACAGAATTAGATTTAGTATATACATTACATCCTGTATGTACAAGAAAATGCCTATGGCAAAATATGGGTAAGTTATTGGGCGAGAGGGCAAAAGGGGGATAGGAATACATACTAACTATATACAGCGCAAATAAAGGTTCACTAAAGGTTCAAAAGAACACAGTTATTACCAAGTGTGCTTCACAGGTTTCACAGGGCCCTATAGCAAAAGTCATAGTGTGTTCCTAACCTAAAAAAAACTTAACCCTCATAGAAACATAGAAACATAGACATAGACGGTTGACGGCAGAAGGAGACCATACGGTCCATCTAGTCTGCCCTTATGTGTATACTGTATGTACTCTTTATCTTAGGATAGATGTGTGCTTATCCCAGGCATGTTTAAATTCAGTGACTGTTGATTTTTCAACTACCTCTGCTGGAAGTTTGTTCCAAGCATCTACTACTCTTTCTGTAAAATAATATTTTCTAACATTGCTCCTGATCTTCCCCCCGACTAGCTTCAGGTTGTGCCCCCTTGTTCTATCATTAAGTTTCTTCTTAAAAACACTTCCCTCCTGAACCTTATTCAATCCTTTCACATATTTAAAGGTCTCAATCATGTCCCCTCTCTCCCTTCTTTCCTCCAGACTGTACAAATTAAGTTCTTTAAGTCTCTCCTGATAAGTTTTAAGTTTAAGTCCTTCCACCATTTTCGTTGCCCACCTTTGGACACGTTCTATTTGAATAATGTCTTTTTGCAGGTAAGGTCTCCAGAACTGCACACAGTATTCTAGCTGTGGCCTTACCAGGGCTCTATACAGCAGCATCACAACCTCCCTCTTCCTACTGGTGATGCCTCGAGCTATGCAGCCGAGCATCCTGCTTGCTTTTCCCACTGCCTGGCTACACTGTCCACTCATCTTGCAGCTATCAGTAATCAGTATCCCTAAATCTCTCTCCTCCGAGGTCCTGGCTAACACAGCGCTGCCCATACGGTACTCAGAGCAGGGATTCCGTCTACCCAAGTGCATGATTTTACATTTAGAGACATTAAACTCTAGTTTCCACAGTTTTGACCATCTATCCAGTAAAGCTAAATCATTTTCCATGTTGCAGACACCTCCAGGAATATCCACCCTATTACTAACTATGAAATAGTGGGGTGCACTACTGATACAAAGGGTCTGTGCTCACACCACAAACAGCCAATTACTCAATTAGGAGTGGACGTGAACAGTCACACCTCCCTCCCTATGTGGAGCACCAATCAATATTAAATCTGTGCCAAACCATGTCTATAGAAAATCATATAAATTTTATTAATTACATACAAAGCTAATCATAAAAAACATTAAAGACAAACATACACCACAGACAATATTAAAAACAAGGCTGATCCCCCTTAAATATTGCAATGATGAGATATAAATCTTAATCAAATAATTTTTATAATATATAATTAAAGTGCATGTGCTGTGTGCTCTCATAAGAAGTGAATGTATTAACGATACTCTCACTGATGCATTAATATGGAAATGTGTGTGTCTGTAAAGACACACAAAAATCCAGAATCATTATGCCGGCATAATAAACTGGAAAGGAAATTTATTATTTATACCTATATATTATTATAATATTAACCAAAAGAAAACAATAAATTAATTATCTATAATAATGAAAAATGTGAAAAAAATGGTAAAAAATATGAGAAAATGTGAACAACTCCCTACAGTGCTATATAACAATCAATAAATAATATATAACATTCAAAAAGGAAAATTAATAATATATTACATCCAAAAAATATATATGTCTATATGTTATACCAAAGAGACAAAATAAATACAGCTGCCAGTGCAATAAATAAACAATTGAACCTGTGTAATCCAAAATTAAACTATATACGAACACCAAATGCTAACTAACCCTATCCGAACCAAATGAACAGGTGATAATGTGATCCTAAAACACAAGAAATATGTATAATGCCAGCAATTGCAAAGACTGATACTACCACAATCCACACAGAGCCACAGACATCAACTGAGAAGGGGGATCGCACAGCAAGGACACCCACGCGCCCGCCGCTGCCCGTGCGGCTTCAAAGGGTGAGGGTGAATACTGAATAAACGCATGTGTTTAAATAGTTTGTCTTACTTGCGCGCCGGCACCCCATTCGTTCCTGCCTCCCGCCATAAGGCACATGTAGCGTCCGGAAGTCTTACCACGTCCGGGCTGGATGATGAAAATGACGTCCCCCGTCCTGCGCTCACATGACCCCATCACCTGACCGGCGCACCGTCACATGACCGGGACAAACTGTCAGTGTCAAAGAGCTGACATTGTCCCGTAGTCCAGCGAGGATGCTGTCACCGCAACAGTCCATAATCTGTCACTATATAAAATAGCACATGGACCACGGCCCGCGGACACAATATTGAATGCTGCAAAGCGCAATGTGCAAACATTAAACACAGGCCGTATGGGGATAAAGAGAATGCAGGCAGGGGGAAACCACAAGCCAAGGCAAAAAAACAGGAGGGAGGATATGGGAATTGCCTACCGCGCATAATAGCACAATAAGATGCAGATATACCATTATCTATGCAAAACTATAATATACAAATATTCATATTAATAATTACCAATGTAATATGGCCCACCCCTTTAAAGGGGATCTAAAGTCTAAAGCTATGGTGATATAATCTAATCTAGTTGATCTATAGTAACAGGAGCAATAATTTACCAATTGATATATTGGATCCAAGAAAAGGAAAGGATATAAAAATACCCCCAAGACATAATTTTTTGATATTGTGTTGAATACATACAATGTCCACATGAACAGATCCCGTGACCTCTCTAATTTTGGCACGAGAGGTAATAATCTTCATGGCTATAAAAATATCATGATCTTCATGGCCACAAATGTACGGGACTACCCGTAAGGGATGCATCTATTGTCCAGCAGCCCCGAAAAACAGATCAACTAAGCCATGGTCAATCAGCCACATCCTGCGCCCAACTTTCTGAATCTATCAGATGCTGGCAAATGATGTCCATCCTTGTAGTTAGGCTAATTTCTGGCCATTGATACTGAATCCAATGCAATATATATACTTCTTTCGAGGTGCAGTTTGTCTTCAGCGCGTTGGTGCGTTGGTCAGGTGATGGGGTCATGTGAGCGCAGGACGGGGGACGTCATTTTCATCATCCAGCCCGGACGTGGTAAGACTTCCGGACGCTACATGTGCCTTATGGCGGGAGGCAGGAACGAATGGGGTGCCGGCGCGCAAGTAAGACAAACTATTTAAACACATGCGTTTATTCAGTATTCACCCTCACCCTTTGAAGCCGCACGGGCAGCGGCGGGCGCGTGGGTGTCCTTGCTGTGCGATCCCCCTTCTCAGTTGATGTCTGTGGCTCTGTGTGGATTGTGGTAGTATCAGTCTTTGCAATTGCTGGCATTATACATATTTCTTGTGTTTTAGGATCACATTATCACCTGTTCATTTGGTTCGGATAGGGTTAGTTAGCATTTGGTGTTCGTATATAGTTTAATTTTGGATTACACAGGTTCAATTGTTTATTTATTGCACTGGCAGCTGTATTTATTTTGTCTCTTTGGTATAACATATAGACATATATATTTTTTGGATGTAATATATTATTAATTTTCCTTTTTGAATGTTATATATTATTTATTGATTGTTATATAGCACTGTAGGGAGTTGTTCACATTTTCTCATATTTTTTACCATTTTTTTCACATTTTTCATTATTATAGATAATTAATTTATTGTTTTCTTTTGGTTAATATTATAATAATATATAGGTATAAATAATAAATTTCCTTTCCAGTTTATTATGCCGGCATAATGATTCTGGATTTTTGTGTGTCTTTACAGACACACACATTTCCATATTAATGCATCAGTGAGAGTATCGTTAATACATTCACTTCTTATGAGAGCACACAGCACATGCACTTTAATTATATATTATAAAAATTATTTGATTAAGATTTATATCTCATCATTGCAATATTTAAGGGGGATCAGCCTTGTTTTTAATATTGTCTGTGGTGTATGTTTGTCTTTAATGTTTTTTATGATTAGCTTTGTATGTAATTAATAAAATTTATATGATTTTCTATAGACATGGTTTGGCACAGATTTAATATTGATTGGTGCTCCACATAGGGAGGGAGGTGTGACTGTTCACGTCCACTCCTAATTGAGTAATCACCCTATTACTAACCTTTGTATCATCAGCAAACAGACAAACTTTTCCTACCAAGCCTTCTCCTATGTCACTTACAAATATATTAAAAAGAATGGGGCCCAGGACAGAGCCTTGCGGCACACCACTTGTAACTCGCCTTTGTTCAGAATGCACGCCATTTACAACAACACTCTGATACCGATCCCTCAGCCAACTGGAAATCCACTGAACTATCCAGGGATTGAGTCCTACCTTCAATAACTTATCTATGAGCTCCTTATGTGGTACAGTGTCAAAGGCTTTGCTAAAATCCAGATAGGCGATATCCACAGCACCACCTTCATCTAACACTTTAGTGACATTGTCAAAGAAATCAATAAGATTGGTCTGACATGATCTGCCCTCAGTAAAGCCGTGCTGTTTTGGGTCCAATAGGTCATTAATTTTTAGATGGGAAATTATCTGTTTTTTTTAAGAGTGTTTCTATTAATTTGACCACTAAAGATGTTAAACTAACTGGCCTGTAATTACTGGCTTCTTCTCTACTCCCCTTTTTATGGATTGGTACGACATTGGCTATTCTCCAATCATCTGGAACCTCACCAGTTGAAAGGGAATGGTTAAGTAAATCAGTCAGAGGGGCTGCAATCACAAAACTAAGTTCACTTAGAACTCTGGGGTGGATTCCATCTGGACCCATCACCTTACTTACCTTTAGATGTGCCAGCTCAGCTAAGACATCAGCCTCCAGAAACTCCGGAGCTGAGTCCTCACAGCTGGATGCTGTGCTATGGCCATGCCTGCTACTATCTGAAAATATCGAACAAAAGTAGCTATTCAGATGGTCAGCCACAGCCTTATCTCCGTCAATATATTTATTTTCCCTATTTCTAATTTTTGAGACTGCATTGTTTTTCTTCTTTCTGTCACCAATATATCGGAAAAAGGTTTTATCTCCCCTCTTCATAGATTTGGCCATTTCTTCCTCCTTTTGCCCTTTAGCAGTCCTTATAATCAGTTTTTCTTCCCTCTGTTTAATTTTATACGCCTCTCTGTCAGCTACATTTCCACTTACTTTATACTTCTTATAGGCAGACTTCTTATCTTTTATGATAGTGCTGACTTCCCTAGTAAACCATAATGGTTTCTTCTTCCTTTTATTCTTGCTAGTTTGTTTCACATATTGCTTAGTTGCCTTTAAGATGGCCATTTTTAATAGTGACCACTGGGCACTCACTTCTGCTACTCTGTTCCACTCACCTAATTTTCTTTCTACATACTCCGCCATTTCCTTGAAGTTTGTCTTCCTAAAGTCTAGCACTTTGGTTCTGGTGTGTGATTGCACAATGTCTGTTTTTATTCTGAACCATAAGTAGGGATGAGCGAACCGGTTCGGACGAACCGGAATTCGCTCCGAATTTCAGGGAAAATTCGATTCGGCACGAACCCGAATTTTTTTTGGTTCGTGCCGATCGAATTTTCCCTGAAATAAAAAAAAAAATGCCGGCATGGTGGGAGCGGGCAGGCCGGCTACGCTGTCAGCGGGGGGCGGAAGCCGGCCCGCTGACAGCGCAGCCGGCCTGCCCGCTCCCACCATGCCGGCATTTTTTGTTTTCAGATGAGCGATTCGTGAAAGTTCGATTCGGGCGAACCCGAATTTCTTGGGGAAATTCGGCGAATCTCCCGAATGGAACTTTCAAGAAGTTCGCTCATCTGTAACCATAAGCATTGATGGTCACTGGAACCCAGATTTTCTTCAACCCTGACCTCCGACACCAGATCCCCATTGGTCAGAACTAAGTCCAGAATGTTATCTCCTCTAGTTGGCAATGTCACAAGTTGTTTTAGAGACACTCCATTAAGTGCCTCTAATATAGTCCTGCTCTTGCATGTCGATGCACTTGGGATATTCCAGTCCACATCAGGCATGTTGAAGTCACCTGTAATTACAATGTCCCCCTTCTCTGCCATTCCACTAATTTCATCTATTAACAGGTTATCTAGATCCTCAGATTGTCCAGGGGGCCTATATATCACACCAATTCTGACCACAGCTCCCTCCTTAGTCTGCATGGTAACCCAGAGAGTTTCTAGTTCATTATGTGTATGCTGAATTATTGTTGATTGAAGTGTAGTCTTCACATAAATGGCTACTCCACCGCCCTTTCTATCCAATCTGTCTTTTCTGTACAATGTGTAACCGGGTATGGCTATCTCCCAGTCATTGTGATCCTTGAACCAAGTCTCTGTTATTACAACAAGATCCAATTCATCTCTGGATATGATAGCCATTAATTCTTTTCCACCTGTAGCCTACCACTGACCGGGCTTCCTGCTTCAATGTCCTGCTTCATCCTAAATGGTAGGGGACAGAAATCACCCTTACAAGTTACATCTCTGTCCCCTTCCTCTAGTTTAAATCAAAAAATGCTCTGAGTTCCACTCCAAGTTCTTCTGCGCCTTTCTGTGAAGGATGCAAGCCCTCTCTCTTAAACAACTCATTGTTCGACCACCTTCTAACATCATGACTAATACATCCAAAGCCTTTGTCTTCACACCACTGACGTAACCACAAATTGAACTTGGCGATGTTGAGTGCCTTTTTTCCCTGATTACATACTGGCAAAACTTCAGAAAAGGTGATGGAACCTGTTATTTTGCAAAGTTCCTGACTAAAATTTTGGAAGTCCCTCTGTACAACAAACAAATCTTTTTGGGATAAGTCATTTGTGCCAAGATGTAGCACAATGTCCACTCGGTTATGTTTGCTTGCAGACTTCACAATATTTACAATACGTTTCTTATCCCTATTAACCGTGGCACCTGGGAGACACCTCACTTCCTTTAGCTCATCTTTATCCTGTCCAAAGTCCACACCTCTAATTGTTGAGTCACCAACCAGAATATGCCTTTTCCTATTGGTTGGCTTGGTAACTGTTCCTTGCTGTCCTTTTGTACTCATTTTATATGGTCCCTTACTTAAGTCCACTTCCTTTGATCTTACCAAATCCTGCCCAGACTGAGCATTAGCAGATACATCCACATCAAGCTCAGAAAGAACAGCAAATGGGTTATATTGGCTTAGTCCAAAATGTTGATGTTTTTGTTCTACATTGCGCAATCTTCCAGAGCCAACAGTCTTCCACTGTGCCCCTCTCTTGTGAAGTCTTTGTGGGAGTGGTGGCTGTATACCAAGCTGCTTTACTGGCTGGGATAGCTTCATAACTTCAGACTGAAGAGTAGAAACTAAAGACTGTAATTTTGAAATCTTGTCATACAACCCCTTCATTTGCATACAAATTGGACAGCATCGCAAGTTCCACAGAGTACTACGAAACACAACGGCCAGGCAAGAGTTACACTGCACCAAACCAGACATTCTATATAATAAGAATAGGTACGGCTAAAAAGTAAATGCTGTATTCACCACTATTTCTTGTGTACAACCCCTGCTGTTTTCAAACTACTGCAGTTTTTAAAACTACACACTTCTGTCCTGCTGCACTTATGTCAAGCTGCTCTCACACAGGCTGAAACTCCACAGAGCAGCTCACCTGTTTATATACAAGCCCCTCTTAGTTAAGCTAATGAGAGATTGCTAGCTCTTTTGCTATGTTAATTAGAACCTGCCCTATTTAATCAACACCTGCTTAGCAAACAGTAACAGGCCAAAACCAAAACTTTTACTACCAATGCAATACTATCCAAATCACATTTAAGACAAATTAAAACAGTACACTTTGGACTTATAAAAGGAAGATTCAAATAAGTCAAATACAAAAACAGTTACTTACCAAATCCAATGTAACTACTGCAGTTTTTAAAACTACACACTTCTGTCCTGCTGCACTTATGTCAAGCTGCTCTCACACAGGCTGAGACTCCAGAGAGTGAAGTCAAGTCAGCAAATACTTAACACTTAGAGGAGATGTAGTGCAAAATTGTGTAATATTAAAAATCTATATAAACACATCGGCTAATGAGAGGAAGTGTCACTTCCCGAACTAAATAAAACTCTTGCCAAGCTTGTGTTTTTTTTCTCCTGGTAGGAATAAAATCCAGGGGTGCCAGGTTTCTGAGTGTATCAGGGGTGACAGAACCTGTCCCCCTGATTTCCTCTTCCTTCCATTAAAAGAAAGAAACAAGCCTGGCTGGATATTTCTTGATGTCGTTCTATAAGTGAACCCCTCCTCCCGCCACCCATATTTTTATGGATTTTTATCATTGTGCCATTTCTCCAGGATAGTCGTCCTTTAAACATTACCTTGTATGATGCCCAATCAGGTTTACTGAGTGGACTTGCACTGCAAGCTTGAGTATTTGCCAATGGTCACATGTGGTAAACATTGGCTAACTTGACTTTAGGTCTAGGTAAATTGCAAGTGTAAGGACTACAGCCTTGGTTTGTGAGCAGACAAATCACTGTGGTCTGATTAGGGTTCTGCCATGTGTAAGCATGCTGTAGGGCCCAGTGAGGTCAGCTTTGCATGCCAGGATGTCGACTCAGTATGCAGTGTTGGCGCACTTTCTGCAGGCAAAACCAGAGGGAGCTGTAGGTTTTGTAGGGCAGAACTAAATGTTGGCACTTCCTTTGATCGCTGCCTGGACCGGCACCTGCCTGCCTGACCCCGAGCCTGTCTCATCCTCTATACTGCAAACTCTCTGACCATCCGGCTTTGACCCTTGGCTTGACCCTTGATCCTTCTTCTGCTACTCTCTGGATACAAGATGTTGAGGCATGTTTCATGAAGAACCACCAAAAAAGCTATAGGAGCACACATTATAAGTTTAAGTTTTGGCAACTGAAAAAGTCTGTTCAGACTTATTCAGGGTGGATTTCAGAATAGGTATGCCCTGGGTGGGACACATCCTAAAGTCTGTTATTATAAAGGTCCTGGTGCATCTCTAACATTCCGATTATGAAGGTGACACCTCACACACACAACCCACTCACTACCACTTGTACCATGAATTCAGGTCAGCCAACAGATTCTTAAATATGGCAATGGATTAGTTGAAGCTCTCTACTAGTGCAGTTGAGTTCAAGTTTCCTGTAATAAACCTTGTTGACAGCATCAATCTTTTTTGCAAAGGAAGTCCTGGTGATCTTGTATTCATCCTCTTTGGGAACCAAGGTTCATCAGTAGTGTTGAGGCCTGCTCAAATACCCTCCAATCGATGACATCAAAGCATGCCTTCAGATCCTGTTTTGCCTCCCTAGTGGCCCTCCTCACCATTCTCATTCTAGGTTTGACAGATAGGTTTGGTCAGTTTTTGTTTGTACACAGGTACTAGGTGGATTAAAGAGATTCAACAGCCAAACAAAAAAACTATAGTGTACTTACCTTTTGTCCCCCATAGCTGATCTGTTCAGCGATCAGCAACTCACCTGATTGCTGGATCCAAGCCTGTGCCGCAGCCTGCGCTTCCCTCATTGCCCTGGGTCTGGAAAGGGGTTGTAATGGATATTGTATCGAACTTGCAACCCGTCATCAGCCACAGGAGTGCTGCCATAGGCCCACCATTATGATAGAGGAGGATGCCGAGGCCTGACACTTCCCCTCCACTGTTGTCCAGTGAATGGAGTTTAGGCCCGGGCCAGTGTGGGAAGCGCAAGTTGATCCCAGCTGTGGCGCAGGCTGGGATTCAGAGATCAGGTGAGTTGCTGATCACCAGACTAGCACTGATCAGCTGCAGGGGACAAAAGGTAAGTAACCCTTTGTTTAGCTGTTCAATCACTTTTAACAATGGTTCCAGAATTCCAACACAGCTCTCGGTATTTAGCGGTTAGCCTCAGTAAAGTGGATGTTTAGTCTCTATGTAACACCCCCCCCTTCCCAGCCACACTCTAAAGATATATTTGATTTGTGTTTCCAACAAGATCTTTATTTGGTGTAAGTTACAAAATGTATCATGATAGCTGCAAGAGTAATGTTTGTCTTCTGCCTTACAGTGCTTTTTGACATGTCATAAAAAATGTCTGGACAGTTTACTTATCAAATGTGGTCACCAGAAACTGCCCAGCAAAGTGCCCTTATTTGGTGTAGATTTTTGCCAATTTCCAAGATATTTTCCTGAAGAGGTCCCCTTCATCATAAGAAAATGTACGGCTGAGATTGAGCAAAGGGCATTGACAAAACAGGTAGGAATAACAAAAAGAATACTGAACACTAAAGTGCATGAATACAAATTCTAGAGCATTTACCGTAGATTAATACTACTGATTACATTTCCATTTCCATTTAAGGGTCTATATCGTATTAGTGGAGCTAAAGTCCGAGTAGAGAAACTTCTGCAAGCCTTTGAAAATGGACGTGAACTAGTAGACTTATCTGGACACTCGCCGCATGACATCACCAGTGCACTCAAACACTTCCTGAAAGAGGTATATAAACTATAGTGAGAGTTACAAACAATACCAATAATAGAAGTATTGAGGAAGACAGTCCTGGGTATATGCACTCCCAAGTAATAGAGCATAAGGTTAAACGTGGAATAATAGTGCTCCACCATTTTGATTGATGATCGAAAACATTCCGGACCTTGTGCCCGACAGTAGGGCTAGATCTAGCCAAGAGAGTATGTTACCCTGGAATAAGATATGTATGTATAAATAAATTATGTGCACTTTTAGACTCATGTTCTCCTTTGGATCATGCCTTATTTTATGTCATGCCTTATCTTTGTATTAAGCAACTAATTGCCTTTAGTTTTAGGATTATTTAAGGAAAGTTTACAGATTCAAGGCCTTTGTGTGGATTTCAGGAAGGCATGTCTTTTGGAGATTTACATTTCAACATTCAAGTTATGAATTTCTTGTGTCTGTAGAGCTCTAGAGGAACCCTAATTATTTATTTACATTGATGGAAAATTTGAAAATCCACAATTTTACTATTAATTATGACATTGTGTACCTTTGTTTTATAATCATGAGTCAGCCTAAGAGTTGTGTTTCCTCCAGCTTCCAGATGCATTGGTCTCCCAGCACCTGTATGAAGAATTTATGGCTTTTTCAAGAGACTTTCCAGAAGACAAGAGAGATCCAGGAACTTTACGAGAGGCCATTCAGCGCATGAAGGACATTCTGTGTCACTTACCCCCTACTAATTATAACACACTTCGGCATTTAACAGCACATCTCTACCGGTGAGCAAGAATTTCTTAGGGCATAAGGCAGTTTGTTATAGCTAAATCGGGGCTTTGCATATCAATCAATCAACCTATCAATCAATAGGAGCAACCACTAGGCACCAATTTGTGACCCCCCTCACTTTTTCAGTGATCTCACAGTGCAAGTGCAGGCTGCATCACAATTACCTCTGTCTGTGTGTACCATTCAGAAAACCCTGGTGCGGGAATTTCCTGAGGGGCAGGAAGGGTGCCGGCTGTAATCCACTCCTCATTCAGCTTTGCTTGAGGAAGCTTAGAGTGGCAAAAGCTGAATGGAGCATGCGCTGGTTATTTGGCAGAGGTCTGCGCATGTCCTTTATCAGGGCCAGATTAAATGTGGTGGAGACCCCTGGGCGCAAAATGTGGTGGAGGCCCCAGTTACAGTATTTTTTTTTCCTTCAAAATAAAAGTCCAGCCAAGCAACTGATTGGTGGTTATCTGGTACCCATCCACTTACTGGAACGTCAGATCAAGTCCCTTGTGCCACCCTTGTGTGGGTGCGTGCTGATCGGGAAATCCTGCTTTGCCATTCTGGGTGGGGGGTGATGTAGTTTCCCAGCTGGTCCAGCAGAAAACAGTTCTCTGCATTGAGCTGCCAGAGGCTGTGCTTAGTGGCTTATGTGCAGTGACAGCTCTGCACACACCCATCACTGTAGCATTGCTGATAGCGGCTTTGCTGCTCTAGATTCTAGGGCCCCCCCCTGCTTTTGATAGCTTCTATGCCTGCCCTACTGACCATCAGGTCAAATACTAAGAAGCCACCTGGAGCATACCATAACCAAAGGATGGTGGAGGCCCCCTTTGCAGGACAAGTGGTGAAGGCCCTGAGGCTCGCGCCCCTTGAGCCCTCCTCATAATCTGGCCCTGCCCTTTATAAAAAAAAGTAAAGGGGAGTTTATAGGCGATCTGGGGGGATACACAAAGTAAGACATTCTGCGGCAGGCAGTAGGACAAAGACCTAGCAAAGTGAAAGTTTTGGTTCTCGATAAACTGTTTACTTAAAGCTTTCCTTCACTCTGAATAAGAGTCTATCTTATATGTTTCCCACACCCTGTACATACAGATTGCTCACATTAAAAATCATCCTACCGGGGGCGCGTGGCTTGACATGGCAGAGTGAAGCTGCCTTGGGAAGGAGCTCCGCACCCAGTAGCTGAAAAGCAGAGGCAATCCGCCAGAAAACCACCCGCAGACTATATGACCAGGCGGGGGAAGCAGCAGGGACCAAGCAAGAAGGGCAGGACACATACCATCCCTACCCTATTTTGCATCAGCGGCACCAAACGCCGAGAGCCAGCTGCAAAGAAGATGGCGCCGGCCGGTGAGGACGAGTGCGTATGTGGGCGCGAGATTGCGGCACGGCGAGAGGCTGCCGCTTCCTGTGCACCGACCCCGGCCGGGGACTCACCTACACCATGAGGAGGACGAGAGGGGGCTGAGTGCCCGCACCGCAGCCCAGAGACGGAGCACCGGAGGAGCGGGGGCCGGAAGACGACGGTGGCGGCGGAGGTGCACAGCGGGGCGGACTGGGGGGGTGGAACACCCGGCGGGCCTCAGGTTAGTCCCGTGCCCGACCCCCCCCCCCCCCACCCAGCCCCCGCACTAGGAGACCAAATGCCCTGCCCGACGCCACCCTGAATCAGGAGGGGTGTGCTGCAGGGAAAGGGAGGGGTGACGCTCTGCCCCACATCAATATATCCCCTGTTCAGGGAGAAAACCGGAGGCCGCACCTGGGGGCCAGTGTAGCCCAGACTCCCCACCACGAAGCCCACTGCGGGGCTCACCGACTGTACATGCACGGGTGTGGGGTTACACCTCCCCGCAAATTGAAGAGATGCGGTCCAGCATCAACTCTTTGGCGGGCACCCCATCACCTCCATTGAGCCCGCAGCCGTCGTGGCAGGCGCACTCAGAGTCCCCACCTGGTGGCCATGCAAGAGACCCGCTGTTTTTGGGAGATACCCCCGCCACATGCAACCTCTGGCAAGAAGAAGTGTCCCATGCGGCGAGAGGGCCCCATGTGGGGGGCGGGCGAATGGACGCCCAACTGGCCTTAGGATTGGCCTCACAAGAAGGGAGATTACTTGACGCCCCATCCCTGAGCTTGTCGCAACATGCCGCACATAGCATCGAGTTGCCCCCCCTACAGGGCTCTCCATCTGTCCTACCGTTAGATCAATTATCTCACTCCATCGCAGAGGCGGTAAAGATCAATATCAAGGAGGCCCTGCGAGGGCTCCCAACGCGTGGGGACTTTGACGGATATGTGTCCAGGATGGAGGGCACCAATCAAGAGAGAACTGGCGGCACTACAGGGTTCGGTAGCTGAAGTTACGGAAAGAATGGATGGGGTTGAAGCCTCACACAGAGCCCTTGAGATGCATGTAGCGGATCTAGAACAGCAGCAGGATCGGGACAAGCCCCTCCTATCTGACATATTCCTAGCCCACGACGATGCGGAGAACAGGAGCCGTAGAAATAACCTGTGCCTTCAGGGGGGTCCCTGAGTCGGTGGAGCTGCGGGACTTAGTGAGGCAGTTACTTCCATCTTTAATGAGCTTTTGAATCTTCCTGATACCAATCGCATAGAAATGGACCGGGTGCACAGGGCCCTGGGCCCCCGGCCACAAGATTCGAATAGGCCCAGAGACATTATCTGCCGAGTTCATTTCTTTAAGATTAAGGAAGATATTCTTCATCGCGCGTGGGAGAGGGGCCCGGTCAGATACAAAGGCGCACAGGTGATCATCCTACAGGATCTCTCATGGAGGACATTGCAGATGAGAAAGCTTTTGAAACCCCTGCTGGAAACTATCCAGAGGCAGGGGGCGTCCTACAGGTGGGGACACCCGTTTCAGCTGTTGGTGCGTAGGGGCAGAAAATTGTTTGCCCTAGTGCCTAGTCAACTGCCTGACTTGTTCCACTTTTTGGAAGCTGAGAATGTGGACGTTCCGGATTGGGCGGTCCCCGACTTGGCCGTGTACAGCGGTCGGCTACCGCAGCATCCGGGAGGAGGCCCCAGAGGAGACAGAAGAGGCGTGAGGGGCCGTAGAAAGTCCTCGCGTGGCACCCCCTGCCGCCGGTGGCCTAATCTCAAGCACCTACCAGTACTGCTCTTGTCAGCGGGTTGGGCCGGTGGTGGTGGGGGCGTCGCGGACGGTCCGGCAAGGGGGGGGCGGGTGGCGGCCAGGGAGAGGGGCCTGTCGCCTTGTGACTTTGGCCTCGCCCCGGACACCTGTTTACTAAGTTGTTGTTGTTGATGTTCTTTCTTCTAGTGGTATTAGAGCTCAATGTTTATAGATTGACTAAATTTATCTGATACGCAGCTGGGTCCTCGTTCCCTTGGGGATCTTCGCTTGGGTAGCTGCTGGGTTATGCTACTGAGCGTGGTGTCAATCTACCTCAAATCGCCTGCTCCTCGTGCAGCAGAGTTTCGACGCCTCACGGCTGGGGTATGCCTCGCTGAGTAGCTATAATCAAGGTGCGACTTCTAACCTACTGTTCGCAGGCCTAGTCTTCCAATTCCCCCCCCTCACTTGGTGCACCCCTCTGGAGAAGCCCCTCGGCCTCCTCAAGACGGGAATAGACTTAGCACAGGGCTCGTTTGCCCGTGGACGGGGGATCTCCTACGGAGTCCTCCCCGCATGTGGGACCGGGCAAGGGATAAATAGTGCTACTGTCTGGCCGGCTCTGCCCCCTTACCGTCTGCCCCCGCTAACATGGCTCCAATAAAGATAGTCACCTTGAATGTGAAGGGGCTTAATACCCCAGAAAAGAGAACCATCCTGGGTCAGGAATGAAAAAGATGTAAAGCGAAAATTATATTTTTACAGGAGACGCATTTCAAAAGGGATTCAGCTCCTAAACTCTGTAACAGGCAGTTCCCTCACGTGTTCACCAGCTGAGCGGCAGACGCCAAAAAAAAAAGGGAGTAGCGATCCTGATTGCAAGAGACGTTCTCTTCATATTAAGGGAGGTCTGGAAGGACGAATCGGGAAGGGTGGTATTAGCCAAAGGGCAGATCAATCAAAAAATGTATACGTTGGCCTCCATATATGCACCTAATCAAGGATAAATTCAATTCCTGAAACACACGCTGGACAAAATAGGAAAAGTTTAGAGAGGGGGAAGTCATATTGGGAGGTGATCTCAATTTAACTATAGAACCCCTACTGGACTCATCGGTGGGCAGGTCAGTGATCTCCCATTTGGCTTTGAGATGCCTGAGGAAGAAACTACATGGGATTCAGCTGGTGGACGCGTGGTGGGTTAGAAATCCCAGGGCGCGAGACTACTCCTTTTACTCCAATGCTCATGGGACATATTCCAGGCTGAACTACATTTGGATCGCACAGCTTACTGAGCCTGGCCTCCGGAGACGGGATATACCCAACCTCCTTTTCAGACCATGCCCCGGTGTTCCTCGACCTCAACCTCGTGGACAGACCCCGCCCTCCTCGATGTGGAGACTGAACGAGTCTCTCCTTCAGGATGCGGTGGTGGCACAGGCCATAAAGGAGAACCTAGAGTCCTACTTTAGAGTAAATGACAATGGGGAGGTCTCGCTGCTAACACTATGGGAGGCTCAAAAGAGCATGATAAGAGGCCTCCTAATTAGTCATGGAGCGAGGCACAAGAGGGAAAGGCTAACCCAAATAGCAAAGCTCACTGATAGGGTCCGCTGCCTGTAACTGTCCCATAAGCAGGCTGAGGCAGTGAAAGTGCTCAGGGAACTGACCCAAACAAGAGAGGCCCTCAACGCCCTATTGAGACAAAAAGCTAAACATATAATCAGGAGGTGTAAACGTACATATTACGAGTATGGAAATAAGAGCAGCGCATTATTAGCTAGGGCACTCAGACAACAACAATCCCAGAATTTCATTTCTGAGATACTAGACAGCACCCAACAAACACAGCATACCACTGAGGGGATCGCAGATGCGTTTAGAGTATATTACTCGAGCTTGTACAACCTTGGTGGGGGGACAGCGACGCGGACACGCCCAGGTAAAATAGAAGAATACATAAAGGGATCCGCTATGCCCTCAGTCACGGAGGAGGTCTTGGCTTCACTAGAGGGCCCGATTGGGATGGAGGAACTGATAGAGGCGATTAAACAGACCCCGACGGGAAAGGCCCCGGGACCTGATGGTTACTCGGTTAAATACTACAAAACCTTTGTCTCTTTACTAGGCCCACAATAGGTTAAGGCATGGAATTCAATTACAGACTCAGAGGCACCAGGCACATTCTCAAACAGAGACCTCGAGGCACACATTTCTATCTTGCATAAACCGGGAAAGGACCCCCTGTCTTCTCAACGCTGACCTGAAGCTGTACACCAAGATCCTAGCCAATAGACTGGTGCCGGTGGTGGCCCACGTGGTCCATTTGGACCAAGCGGGTTTCGTGTTGGGAAGGGAGGCCAGGGATAATGTGGTTCGGGCACTTAGTGCAATATACACCGCACAGAAATCTGATCTTATCTTATCCACAGACGCGGAGAAGGCCTTCGATAGGGTTAGCTGGCCCTTTATGAGTGAGACCCTTAGGCATGTGGGCCTTGGGGACAATATGAGGAAACTCATTGAAGCCCTATACACGATGCCCTGTGCCAGGGTTAAAGTGAACGGCCACCTCTCCGCCCCAGTGTCAATCTGCAACGGAACCCGCCAGGGTTGCTCCTTGTCACCCCTGTTGTTTGCCCTGTCTCTGGAGCCATTTCTGTGTAAAATTAGGGAGAACGTGGACATAGGGGGACTAAGTTTCAGAGGAGATACCCATAAGGGTCGACCTCTTGTTCTTTATCAAGAACCCCACGATCACTGTGCCAGTGCTGATGAAAGAGTTTGAAGTCTTCGGAAGGCTATCCTTTTTTAAAATTAACTTTGAAAAATCCGAAGCACTAAACATTTCTCTCTCGGGTGACGTGGCCAGGAATATTCAACAGCCATTCTTTTTCAAATGGGCTAAGAATTCAATAGCATATCTCGGCACGCAGTTGCCAAACCGGTTGTCGAAAACTCTGGCGTTGAATTTCCTGCCCTTGTCCCAGATAATAAAAGCTGATCTGGACAGATGGGACTCTCCTACCTTCTCATGGATGGGCAGGGTGAATATAATCAAAATGTCGATCCTGCCGAAACTGTTGTTCCTGTTTCAAGCACTCCCGATCAACATCCCTACTCGCTTCTTCAGGGATCTAGAGAAAATTCTAATGGGATTTGTCTGGCAAAAAAGGAGGGCAAGGCTTAGGCGGCAGGTATTGTGCAAGCCCAAGCACTTAGGAGGCATGGCGATGCCAGACGTCCAATTATATTGGGTGGCTTCCCATTTACAGAGAATATGTGAATGGCACACATGCAAGGGGACAAAGAGGTGGGTCCAGCTGGAACACGCACTTGCTTCAGCCCCATTAGATATACCTGCCAGAGATGAGACCCCACCCAACAGTAGCGGCCACTTTGGGAGTCCTGCTGGCCTTCAGGAAGCGGTCGGATATTTCCCCCTGGGCTTCCCCCATGATCGCATTAATAGATAACCCACAGCTCCTGCCGAACTGCACTAGGACGGAACTTAAGGAGTGGGGGTAGGGAGCGATTTGATAACAGAGAGGGGATGGACCTCCCTGTGGGAGCTTAGGGCTAAGCTTGAGAATGGGGACTTGGACCCCTGGACTCTCCTACGATTTCAATCGGTACTGTCCAAAATAGGCTTTCGAAGAGAGAGTGTCAGGGGCCATACAGAATTTGAAAAATTCCGCCTGGAAGGACAGCCGCACCCTCATCTGATTTCCTATCTATACTCACTCCTCATCATCGAGCAAGTGGTCCCGCCTACATTCTGGGGAGAGTGGGAGTCTGATCTGGGTAGAACAATATGCGAAAAGGAGAGGATCAAAATAGCGACCTTGGCACACAAGTCCTCAGTAGCTACGAGAACCCAGGAGGTCAATTATAAATTGTTGACACGCTGGTACTATACTCCCGATAGACTAGGCAAGATGTTTGGCACGGCTGACGCAAGTTGCTGGAGATGCGGGGAGGGACGAGGGACCCTGTTTCATTTATTTTGGAAGTGTCCCAGAATCCAGGAATACTGGGGAGCGGTCCTGCGCATAGTGGCGCAGCTTACAGGGGCACAATTACAAGATGATCCAGCCCAGATCTTACTCCACTCCACGAGGGTCCCGACGGGGAAGTATAAAAAAACTTTACTGGTCCATCTGCTGAATGCCGCCAAGCAGACAAGCCCTAGATTCTGGAAACAGAGGAAAGCCCCCTCCGTAAGGGATTGGGTGAAGGAGGTCATGCATGTCAGGGAAATGGAAGACCTAACACTGGCTCTACATGACAGGGACGAGCAATACAGAAATACTTGGCTGCCCTGGTTGATCTATGAGGAATCAGCGGATTTCAGGAGCCTGTTTGAGTAGTAGGCCTTGGGTTGTGTCCGCGACGCTGCCTTGTCTTGCCCCACCTGAGCGGGGCGGGACCCGGACCATCTTGAGGAATGCCGGACTCGGGCGGACGGGGATAGGTGCCCGGCTTGGAACCGTGTCCCACACGCCATACTCCCCCTCCTCCCCCCTTTTTTTTTTCATTACCCCTCTCATTCCTTATCCCACCCATGCCCCTTATGTGTCACTTTACCCCTCCCTAGAGTGGGCATATGGTCCTGCCCAGCATGGAGGAAACGCCACTCCCCTTTTGAGGGCTGTACGGTGAAACATATTTGCTTGGAAAGAAGGGAGCTCCATCAGCCTTGGATGGGTGAGAGTTAGGCGGCCTTTACCATGCGGGGCCCGGGTACAGAACTAGAGGGGTTCTCTCTCCCCCTCACGAAATGGCGACAGCCGAGAACCTTTTACCATGTATCATGTAATGTTGACAGATGTCGCTGTTCAGATTTAAAATGACACTTGTGCTTTGAAATGGAGCCCCATATGTCTCCCCCCCCCCCCCACCTCTTGTGTAATGCATTGTTTGCACCCAATGTCTGTATGTTTTAATACTGCAAAACCTTTAAATAAAGAATATTAAAAAAAAAATCATCCTACCTGCATCTACTGCATGTTATGAGCCTTTAAACATCCAAGATGGCGGCTCATAGAACAACAGGCAGCCTGCAAACAGGAAGTACCTTCTGACTGTGCTGCTCTGCATTCTGGGACTGCTGACCTTTTCCTGACCCCCAGCTCTGCTCTGTCTGAGCAAAGTACAGCTATAACCCGCCCCCCTGTACTTTATCCCACTCTCTTCTCCTCAGTAAGTGTGATGCTTCTGAGTCAAGACGGCGGCGCCCGTATCCTAAAGTCCTTAACAGAGTTGCAGCCCAGTGGGGGAAAGAATAATAAGTAAGTGACTAAAAACGTAAAATGTATTAATTTTAGATGCTGAGGAATCGTTTAACGGTTTGGGCTTTTCAATAAATCATAGTGAAGGTCCGGTTTAAGAGCAGGTTTGTTGTTATGAATACGGAAGTCAAAATGCAAAATGTGCACATTTGTAAACTGGATTTTTTTTTTTCACAGCTAAAACCCGTTTTCTCTTTTTATGTATTTAGTGTTTCAGAAAGATTTGAAGAAAACAAGATGAGCACTAATAATCTGGGTATTATCTTTGGCCCCACACTGATTCGCCCATCCCCTGGACAAGATAAGCCCATGGCCTGCCTTCTGGACTCTGGACACCAGGCACAAGTTGTTGAATTCCTTATTGTTAATTATGAGAAACTATTTGGCATGGATGACCTTCCTATACCTAGCCACCAGCAGGCTGTAGAAGATCCATCTGAGACAGATTTGGATGACTCTATATTAGCAGAGGTGAGACAGTTGCTCTAATCGCCAACAATAGCGTCTAAAAGACTATATGCAAGCCCTCTGCTTCTTGCCAGATAATACCAATGAGGGATCCTGGAACTAGGAGAGTAAACAGCACAGGCTGAGGGGATTCACTCTGTATAGGGAGATGAAAATCCCTGGGACCCTGTATAGGGACCCTCTCCTCCAGTGAGGCAGAGAGTGACATTGGCCCTGTCTCTGGAGTATAATTCTTTTTCAGCAGGATGCTGAGTTAGAAGTACAGGGTACCTTTGGCAGCCTCAACATCAGATGTCCATCAGACCTAGAGGGAAGCCTAGCAGGGGACAGAAGCATGAAGATGCATAAGAATGAGTACTGTAACTGTGTGGTGTATTTTTTTACTTTTACTGGTGGGGTCCAAAGAATGCCTGTACTACTTCAAAGGGTAGAGGAGGGGAGGTAAGCTACCTACTCAAAATTCAGGCGGGTGGCTTGCAGATACAAAGAGCCTGGTGCGAATGGCTTTGGCCCTGTGTTCTTTCAGGGGTACCCCAGCAGTCCTGGGAGAGCACCGGATCTGTTCCAAGGGGCATAGAGTCTTGGAGCCCTGGGTTACAAACCCCTGTGCCTGGTGCATCGCTATAGTAACCTGGAGGGGGGGGTGTTTTTAAAAAATGTTTATTAACAGGAAAAAGATTTAAAAAAGGTCGATTTATCTATTTTGATGTCAAAACTGTCATGGGAAAAGCTTGTCACTAATAAAAATAACAAAAATAAAACACTGACTTTGAATGCTTTTATTCATTAGGCTCATAATTTTTAGTATAAAATTAAATGTTTGCATGTGGCAAAAAAAATTTAACCCAGAACTTTTTTTGGCCTGTGCTAAATCAGGCCCTGGGTATAAAAAGTAAACATTGCCTTGGGAAAAGAAATGTCTCAATAAATTTAAAGGTGACTTTTACACAATCAAAGCTAATAAAAAGACTCCAAAAAATGTATAAGAAATATGAATGAAGGTGTTTTTCTCTTATCTCTTTAGGATCTAACAGAAAAAGCTGTTGCTGGACCCTCAGGTAACTTTTTTTGTAATAAGAGCAAATCACTTTGTAGGGATCCCACTAGGGTAAAGTGGACTAAAAGATGCCCCATCTCTGAACCCCTCCCCCCTTGCATGCATGCTGCCCTTCAATAGTCCCAGCACCCCACCCCCACACACATGCCCCCAAATATCCTAGCACCCCCCTCATTTGTGTGCTGTTGCTCTTATGTTCATGCTCCCTGCCCACCTACACCTACATCACATGTCCCCTTCCCCCAACATGCACATACTTCCCAGGCCCCCTCCCACATGACCCAGCCTCCCTCACATGCCCCCTAGGGTTGATAGGTGCAAATTCCACCCCCCCATCTAACTGCAATAAACGAACCCTTCACAACTTCCAGTGGCTTTTCCATACCCTGCAAAAATGAATTTATGGAGTGAATGTCGGAATACCTCCTTCCTTGGTATTGCTCCCTATTAAGAATGAAGCTACTCTCCACTTATTGTTCTAGGACCCCGACAAAGTGGTGCCTGCATTGGAAAATGTGCCTCAGTGGGAGGCACCTGGTACAAGGAGTTACTATCTCCTCAATTACTTCCCATCCTGTACTACCTCACATCACTCCTTTTTCTAAGACTAGGACCTCCCACCAAGTTGCGCCTTAAAGCGGACCAAAACCCCCAAAACAACTCAATCTATTTTGCTCCCTCACCCCAGATACATTACCATTTGGATGTTTTCTCCCCTCAATGGTGCTTGGTTATAGTGTTAGAGTGATTTTTTACATTTCACTTAATTTTAGCACAATTTTTCCTTTAAAACCAAAATTGTTTGCGAGTATTTATATCTAATTCATTACCAGGACACTAAGAGGAGTTGCTACATGGGATTGTTTTTAAATGCAACCTTCCATAGGACATGGTTGGTCCACTTTAAATGGAATGGCTCCCTGAGTGGGAGACACCTGGCACCTCATGCTTCAAACTATGTCTCTCTACCTCCACCGGGTATTTCCCCCTCCTTTACTACTACTCTGCATTCTAAATCTCAGGCTACTCTCAACTTCCTAGACTAGTGGTGCCTGGAATGGAATGGCTGCCTGGGTGGGAGGCACCCGGTACAAAGTGTTCCTCTACTTCTTTATCTCAGTCTCCATATTCCCACTAGTACTTCTCTTCCTAACCCTGCTGCTGTATTTTATTCCTTAAAATCTGATAGAATTGTTATCTGTTAATTCCCCCACCCATTGTATCCTAGTAGCCTCTATGCCACAACAAACCTCACTACCTATGATGTATGTACCTGGAGAAAATAAATATGAATCTGATTCTGAACAAGTTTCCAGGATCCAGAGCATGAGCTTAAACAACTTAGGGGCACAGAGGATAATTAGCCGCTCCCCTGACCATGAAATATTTGATTGATAAACTTGTTCTGTGTGTTATGTTAGTGTAGACCTGAGGCATGTTGTACAGGGTAACTTATGGGTAAGAATAGAGCATAAATGATTGACTTGCACATTCAATCTGACATTATTCAGGTAGCACATGCTAAAAAGTGAGCTCAGTATGGTGGGGCAGGTAGAGTAACAGTGCATGTAACAAAAAATTGAGAAGAGATATTACAAAGGACACCATACGTGCATGCACTACAGCCAACACATGCCTGTATAAACAGAACCCACAACATGTACCATGCAGCCAGTGTTCCCAGATTATGCAAATACTATAATCTGATGAGAATCAATAATTGTGATTATTATTTTTAGTCTTGTAATGTTTCATGTGGATTATTAGTAAAGTATCGTAAGTGATCAACACATTTTCTCTTATTTTTAGATATAGATGGAAAAGTTAGCGATGATACTTACCATGAAAAAGAAGAGGAGGAGGTTTCGAATATGTCATATTCTAGGGATCACTTTAGCCGCCAGCCAGTGAAGGGAGTGCGAGAAGCAAGAGCCAATTCAGAAGCACAATAGTCAGGGTGGGAGTTAACGGTCGGAATGAGACCCATAAAATGAAATAAACTAAATGCAGACTGGAAGAAGAGACCTCAGAGCAATCAGTATGTAAAAAAATACCCAAAATAGTTATATGTTCAGATCTTGGGAAATGTATTCAAAATCCTAATCCAAAAATGTTACATTACAAGGGAGAATACAGAGAACTGTCATGGAATACTTCTTGATGGATAATGTTTAAAAAACATTATTTAATGCTGCAAAGTTTTAGCAAGATCTCTCACATAGATGTACAGAAAAGATAGAAATCATATCTAAGAAGATGTCTGCAAGCTGTAGGCTTTTGGAGGACATTTGGAGGAAAAATCTAGTTTGCATGGGTTTACTAATAGTGCAGACCACTTCTGAATGGAAAACAACTGTCTGTTGGACACTAAGATTTACATGGAAATGTAATGGGGTTTGCTACATGGAATTGAAAACCCTGAGTTACAATGTTAGTATTCTGATTGCATAGGCCAACTGTAGCAATTTGGCTTTGGTCATTGCATGGTGGAATGTAGCAAATAAAACATATAGAGATCTCATATTATATATGGACTGTTACATTATGTATACACTGTAAGCAAATCTGGGAATTACAAATATTTGTAAAACAGCATCATCTAGAATATCCATTTGTATATCTGTTAATGTCTAAATGTAAGTGTAAAATATTAACCTAAATCTACTCCTTTTAAAGCCAATCGAAACCCTTGGCAGTCGGCATTGAGACTGACCTTTCCCGCTACTTTAAGCGCCGCTGGGTAGCCACAAACCTCACCTTTTCCATGGCTCCCACAGCGATATAAAAGCACCTCTGGATTGAGTTTGGTTCCTGTGCCCAGCCATTCAGATAGGCTGAGATAGGCTGCCCAGCCATTCACCCTCAATCGCCCGAAAAACCACAAAACTTTTTGGGGATCTTATGCTGACTGCGTCCACATCCCTGGCCATCCTGTAGCTAAGGCACACTTCCATGCCCGACCATTCAGACTGGTTGGGGGCAGAAGCATTCCTCAGACCAAAGGGAGACTCTGCCCACCCAATGCTGGAGCTCTGGCCTAAATGGTGCTTTGTGCTGTGAATTAATATTGGGAACAGTGCAGATTGGACCAGTACCCATGCACGTGCCATGGGAATGTTGGGAGGTAAGTTAGTAGGGTAGACCTGGGAGGTTTCACACAGTGGGGCATTAAAAATCAGGATGCCCAAATGGGGGGATGCATCTACTGCAGCATAGACATGTATTGACCCACCCTCCATAGTGTTGCTGCATAGCCAATGAGCCTGTTTCCAATCTCATTTATTCAGTATTCCCTCCTAATTGTGATTACAAAGTCTCTCTCTCTGCTCCTGGGAGCAGAACACTGGCTGCACCATCAAGTTACGCACCGACAAGTTATGCTAAGAGGAATAGAGACGTGTTTTCCAGCCAAGAGAATAAGTTAAAATCTCATGGAAGTTGCTAGGTAACTGTTAGTTAAATGTTATATGGAAGCTTGAAATTGGGCAAAAGTTCTCAAACTTGTTAGTTGTGGATTCCTCTCTCTGCCAGCATCCGATCAGGATCGGCATTTGCTGTGTGCACAGCTACCTAGTGAAGCCGATAAGCCACCAGGGTCATGTGGGTTGCAAAACTGGCAAAGGAGTCTGGACCCAGTAAAGTAGTTTGGCGATTTTGGGCTTCCATTAAAAGTGATAGATCATCTAATTAGAAAAATAAAAGGGGACTCACATTTTGTACCCCATAACCCGGTCACTTTCTGTGTCAGGATCATGCTCTTCCACCATCAGTCACTACAATAGAGTGGGCGTATCAGGCTTCGGGACATTCCCTCCCTTGCAAGAAATAGAGAGGGTGTGGCAGCTCCTCCTGGTGGGGGGCGTAATCAGCTGCAGGTGACAAATGGTGGGTACCCTTTTGTTTTTTTATTTGGGTGGTTAATGCCTTTAACACATCTTGTGGGCATCTCACATTGGGATGCCTTCCTGGTAAGGACTTGTTTTCTTTTACTTTATGCCCTCTTTATTGTTAAAGCAGAAACTCAGATGACCAGAAGATGAAGAATGGTCAATCTGGCTCCACCAAAATATCATGATCTGTCTATTATTTTGTGAGTTTATATCCAACCAATTATAGTCTGAAATGAAAAGCTTTGTTACTATTTTTATTATAACCATATTTTTATATTGTAATTGCTGTGTACAGTAAATAAATATTTTCATTCATTTTACGATTCTTTTATTTTTAGAAAGTGCCATCATCTTCTGTAACACTGTACAAAGTATTTACAGACAGAGAAAACCATACAGTACATAGGTAATTACAAGCAAGGTGCTAGAGAGTTCCAGGTGACTATTTTAAAGCAGAGCGACACCCGTGACTGCGGCAGCCAAACATACTGCTTGATTTCTCGGGGGGGGGGGGGGCAAGGTAAGAATTCTGCTGTTTACCAGCTTCCCGCGACTTAGTTCCAGCGACGGAGTGGACGTTATTTTCTTACTGCAGGCAGGACCAGTGTCAGTATGCTGGTAAGGCTGCTTGGATTACATATGTGCTTGCTGTGTATGTGTGTGCTTTGTATGATGTGTGTGCTGTGTATGATGTGTGTGTGATGTTTGTGTGTCTGTGCTGTGTATGATGTGTATGTGTGCTTTATATAATGTGTGTGCGTGCTGTGTAGGTGTGTGTGCTGTGTATGATGTGTGTGCTGTGTATGATGTGTGTGTGATGTTTGTGTGTATGTGCTGTGTATTATGTGTATGTGTGCTTTGTATAATGTGTGTGCTGTGTATGATGTGTGTGTGATGTTTGTGTGTCTGTGCTGTGTATCATGTGTATGTGTGCTTTGTATGATGTGTGTGCGTATGTGTGTGCTGTGTAGGTGTGTGTGCTGTGTATGATGTGTCTGTGCTGTGTTATGATGTGTGTTAGTATGATTGGTGTGTGCATGTGTATGTATGGTTGCTATTGTGATTGATGTGTTATTAATGTGTCTGTGAGGGAGGGTGGCTGATTACTGAGTTTGGGATGCCCCGCTATGTGTATGACCACATATCGCTAGTCAATGCGCCAATTGTGGGGGCTTCCCAAAGCAGGGCATTCCAAATTGGGATAACTCAGGGAGGGAAAATCGGCCAGTCCTTTTAGGCTTAAAAAACAGCCTAAAGGGCTCTTTAACTAACCTCCCCCCTCGCCATTGGCCTACATGTCTCACCTTTACTATTAGTGTTCAGCTTGGCTTTTCCTCCAATGACAAAACCTGGTAATCGGACCTCTGCTGCAAGTAGTTGATTACCACTGGTCCAAAGGTTAAGGGTAGAGACAACAGAGAAGGATCAAAAATCTGGGGGAGGGCTTTACATAAAAGTGGAGAGGTGCTTAAATTGGACCAAAACCTGGGATTTTCACTACCCCCGATTTTGATGCCATGTCCCTGGGGCATCCAGATTTTGAATTCCCCACTCTGTAACCCCCCTCCCCACCCCCCTAAAACATACCTTTCTGCCAGTCCCATGGCACATTTGCTTAGTGAAAAAATTCCCTAATTTTGCTTACAGTCTCCATCCCGCTGACCTGGTTTTTCAATCAACCTTCAGTGGACCTAGAACAGAAACACTCTCCACTCCCTCCCCAGGCATCCTGATTGGCTGCCTATCTCTGCAGCGATGAAACCTCACCCTCTTTCCTCCTCTCTGATCACACAGTCCCCTCGATTCAAAGAGCAAAAGTTAATTGATTTCGTATCGAGAATCGTAAGTTTGGGTGGGTGTTAGTCATTTTTTCCTGTTTTTTTGGCCATTTACGACTCGCACGAGCCTACGTACGAATGCGTATATGCTCTTACGATCAGCGGAAGTCCGTTCCTAAATTTTAGGATCAAAACGTAAAACTTAGGATCAAAACGTAAAACTTAGGATCAAATCCTAAAACTTAGGATCAAAACGTAAAACTTAGGTTAATTGGATGTGTTTAGGTGTGATTCAGAGAAACCTCTAAACGCGTTTTAAAAGAAAGCCACAGCCGACACCTTTTAGCAGCCGGATTGCTGTTCGTGAACAGGTTTTTTGGCTATGTGGAGGAGTCTGCGCGTCTTGAGCTCCAATGAACTGCATGTATCAGCATGGCCGAGGCCATAAATTGTATGGCAATGCATACCTGATTCATGTATGCCTTATAAAAGCATTTTAATGTGGACCTTAATTAGTCCTTTGCATGTAAACCTTTATTTGGCAATATATTTGCGTTAATTAAAGAAACTTATGTCCTTTGTTATTTATTTTAAAATTGAGGTACTAGAATAATATTTTTAGATTGCATTTATTGGTGTATTTGTTTACCTTTGCTTTGTTTAATTATTTAAGCACATCTTTGGGCAGATGCATCACACTTACTGAGGAGAGGAGAGCGGGATAAAGTGCAGGATGTGGGTTACTGCTGTATTTTGCACAGACACAGCAGAGCTGGGGGCATGGAAAGGTCAGAAATCAAAGAATCCAGAGCAACACAGTCACAAGGCCCTTTCTGTTTGCTGGCTGCCCGATAATACCTGAGCCGCCATCTTGGCTGTTTCTAGGCTCATAACATGCAGAAGTTGCTGGGTGTTTTTTAATATTTGTGAGCAATCTGTATGTAGAGGGTGTGGGTAACCACACAAAAATTTTAAAGTTGTACCATTTGAAGCATAAATATTAAAATTAAATCCACAAGTAAAAAATGCAAGTTAACTAAAAATTAAACAAAGTAAGATTTACTTATGCAAATGCATTCATGTTGGTTACTACAAAATGAATGAAATAAAGAAAAAGACCAAATATTTAGAATGCACTTTAATGAGGTAAGTTTGTACTGCGGAGCCGCAAGATCAGAAGGATTTACGTCCAGACAAAAAAGGAAAAAGGGCAAAACCAATGTTGCAACCTGAGAAATGAAACGGAAAATTCAGGATGGAAACTGACATAGGTCTGATTCCCGAACTGCCATACGAACGGACGTATCTTTTAGGATAGAAACGTATTTGCTTATTGAATCACTCGCAAGTTCATACGAACGCACGAGCGGACGTGAAAAATAGGATGATCGTGAGCCAAATCCAAGCTGTTACATGTTTCTTTGAATCAACCCATATATGTTGGCAGTAATAACTAGAGCACACGCGTTAGAGACTGCCTGTCTTGCACACAGTGTGCTTACATCACATCACGGTTTTTGTGATGGTACTAAGACTTTTGTATTGCAGGGGCAGATACTATAAAACGGGGGGGGGGGGATGATGGGAGTGAGTGAGGATCCCCTACCCCATAAAATACTTGTCCCCACCACGGGTGAATCTACAAGTCCCAAAGGTTAAAGGCCACAGTTGGACAACTCGAGAACTGTGATTGCTAACCTGTCTCTGTAATTTCCAGCACCGTACTTGGTTCCCAAGCTATTGACACATGTGCAAAGGCTGTAAAAAATGAGCTAGGAATTGCAAATATGGGATAGCCAGCATGCTTATTCCTCCCCATAATCTGCATTAACCCCAGAAAGCCTGCAAGCCACACAGCAGGGGGTTGGGAGACTGGGCTCTAAAACAACAGCATATACCCTCTACATTCACATGCATCAACTTTCTAAAGCAGATTTATGATTTCTGCATTGTCTTTTTCAAATGAGACCTCAACCAATACATTGAATAAATGTCCAAAATAACCAATGTTGTGACTGTGAGAAACACTGTGCACATAAATAACAAGTTATAATATCAGTAATGTCAGGTATATAACACATTAGACAAGTCAGCTACAGGATGTGCATATGTGCAGCCTTAACAACAAGTGATGTAGCAGACAAAGGGTCTTGGGACCAAGGGAATCAATTTAAAGATGACCCTGGTACAAGGTTGGTCAAACATAAGGACTCAACTGTGAGAACCAACAGCCACAATGCCAGTGTCAGGGCCTCTGTCAAGAATCTAACGAGAGGGTTTAAAGATCTGTAGTCCATTTTTATTGGTGGCTTTAAACTTCTTACATGGCTATGCAGCAATCAAGTACATGCAAGTCTCCTTCCCATGTGTATGTGTGCAGATGTTCCTGTACTATGCCATGTTAGGACCCCAATCCTGACTGTTCCCTGTGTACTATTCAGCACCATATTGAGCTGTGCAAAAATTCTATGCAAACCAAGAAAAAAATAGGAGAAAAGGCATTTCTCTTAGAAAAATGTGGGTAAAAAGTATACTCATGGTGCCGAATCAACCCCATATTGACTAGTTAGCAGTTCCCTCATTTCTTGGTAGGACCTTGGACTGGGCCACAGAATGATTCTCCAATGGACTGGTGATCCGGGTGTCCTGGGTGCAGAACTGCTCATGGTTGGCCTGAGGACCACAGGATGGTCAGCAGCAATGTAGAAATCAGTAAGGATTGGCGGGGTGATTGGCGGCAGTGGAGAAGTTGGGAAGGATCAGAGGATGATCGGCAGCAGAGGACACACCAGTGGCAGCAGAACTAAAGGGTTACATGACATGCTGATTTTGTTCCTTACCCTGGGGGCATCCAGATTTGGAAGTGAAACCCCCCAGATCACCCACAAAAACTTTCCCTGGTCTTACGGCACATACACTGGATCTCATCAGCACCATGCACCATACATATTAATGATCGGCATATGGCTCTGTCTACACACAGAGCTCAGTTTCCTCAGTTTCCCTTTAGACGAGGGAGTGCTCCAGCCCCCAGCCTATCTGAATAGCTGGGCGCGGGAGCGCTCCTTACCACAGAGATGTCGAGGATTGATTGCTGCGGGAGCCAAAACAGAAAGACAGCCAAGAGAGGTGATTTTTGTCGTGACCTGGCAGGGTTTCACACATTGGGGAATCGTGATTTGGGATGCCCTGGGGGAAGGCCAGCAGACAGCCAGGGTTTTGTTCCGCTTGATGCCCAAGTTCCCACATAAACTTGGAGCTGGACCTGTCGATTGAGGTGGCTTCATGTTAAATTCTGCAAATCTCTGTTTCTATTAATGAAAAGCTTTATTAGCTGTAGACTGTAATTAACATCATCATGGGAGCCTAGTAAGACATCATGGTAGCCAGGTAAAAAAAAGGTCTGTTGCATATCATTATTACTATGCAGAGCTATGCAAAATAGTTTAAAACATTGTTCTGAGTGCAACAGACTAGCTGTATGACTTCCTGGGAATGCCAATCCTATTAGTTTAAAACATTGTTCTGAGTGCAACAGACTAGCTGTATGACTTCCTGGGAAGTCAGGTGAGCCAGGTGAGCTGTGCAAAACTATTTTTGCATAGCTCACCTGGCTACCATGATGTCTAGTGATGAGCGAGTAGTATTCGACCGAGCCGGTATTCGATCGAATACTACGCTGTTCGTCATACTCGATTTCGATCGAGTACAGCGGCGATGGCGCACTCACAATTCGTTTCCCCTCCCACCTTCCCTGGCGCGTTTTTTACACCAATCACCATGCAGGGGGGGTGGGACAGGACCTGGGAGGACGCTGGCATCGCGAAAACGGCGTCTACACGCATTGGCTGGAAAAACCATGTGACCTCGAATATACAAAACTCAGCACTTCCTCTTCGTCAGCATTAGCAGCTTGAACTTAGTGAGGGACAGACGCTCACAGCAGGGAAAGACAGGCTGTCGCTGGCAGGGCCCCAGAAGCTCGGAATATCGCATTTACCACCATCTATACCAGCTACCAGAAGACAAGAGAGTCATTAAGAGCCCTTATTAGGGCTACTACGCTGAACGGTATATGGCTCATATGTAGGCAGGCAGGGCCCCAGAAGCTCAGAATATCGCTTTTACCACCATATATACCAGCTACCAGAAGACAAGAGAGTCCTTAAGAGCCCTTATTAGGGCTACTACGCTGAACAGTATATAGCTCATATTCTATGTAGTCAGGCAGGGCCCCAGAAGCTCAGAATATAGCTTTTACCACCATATATACCAGCTACCAGAAGACAAGAGAGTCCTTAAGAGCCCTTATTAGGGCTACTACGCTGAACAGTATATAGCTCATATCCTATGTAGGCAGGCAGGGCCCCAGAAGCTCAGAATATAGCTTTTACCACCATATATACCAGCTACCAGAAGACAAGAGAGTCCTTAAGAGCCCTTATTAGGGCTACTACGCTGAACAGTATATAGCTCATATTCTATGTAGTCAGGCAGGGCCCCAGAAGCTCAGAATATAGCTTTTACCACCATATATACCAGCTACCAGAAGACAAGAGAGTCCTTAAGAGCCCTTATTAGGGCTACTACGCTGAACAGTATATAGCTCATATCCTATGTAGGCAGGCAGGGCCCCAGAAGCGCAGAATATAGCTTTTACCACCATATATACCAGCTACCAGAAGACAAGAGAGTCCTTAAGAGCCCTTATTAGGGCTACTACGCTGAACAGTATATAGCTCATATCCTATGTAGGCAGGCAGGGCCCCAGAAGCTCAGAATATAGCTTTTACCACCATATATACCAGCTACCAGAAGACAAGAGAGTCCTTAAGAGCCCTTATTTGGGCTACTACGCTGAACAGTATATAGCTCATATCCTATGTAGGCAGGCAGGGCCCCAGAAGCGCAGAATATAGCTTTTACCACCATATATACCAGCTACCAGAAGACAAGAGAGTCCTTAAGAGCCCTTATTAGGGCTACTACGCTGAACAGTATATAGCTCATTTTCTATGTAGTCAGGCAGGGCCCCAGAAGCTCAGAATATAGCTTTTACCACCATATATACCAGCTACCAGAAGACAAGAGAGTCCTTAAGAGCCCTTATTAGGGCTACTACGCTGAACAGTATATAGCTCATATCCTATGTAGGCAGTCAGGGCCCCAGAAGCTCAGAATATAGCTTTTACCACCATATATACCAGCTACCAGAAGACAAGAGAGTCCTTAAGAGCCCTTATTAGGGCTACTACGCTGAACAGTATATAGCTCATATTCTATGTAGTCAGGCAGGGCCCCAGAAGCTCAGAATATAGCTTTTACCACCATATATACCAGCTACCAGAAGACAAGAGAGTCCTTAATCCCTTATTAGTGCTGCTATGTTGAACAGTATATAGCTCATATCCTATGTAGGCAGGCAGGGCCCCAGAAGCTCAGAATATAGCTTTTACCACCATATATACCAGCTACCAGAAGACAAGAGAGTCCTTAAGAGCCCTTATTAGGGCTACTACGCTGAACAGTATATAGCTCATATCCTATGTAGGCAGGCAGGGCCCCAGAAGCGCAGAATATAGCTTTTACCACCATATATACCAGCTACCAGAAGACAAGAGAGTCCTTAAGAGCCCTTATTAGGGCTACTACGCTGAACAGTATATAGCTCATTTTCTATGTAGTCAGGCAGGGCCCCAGAAGCTCAGAATATAGCTTTTACCACCATATATACCAGCTACCAGAAGACAAGAGAGTCCTTAAGAGCCCTTATTAGTGCTGCTATGTTGAACAGTATATAGCTCATATCCTATGTAGGCAGGCAGGGCCCCAGAAGCTCAGAATATAGCTTTTACCACCATATATACCAGCTACCAGAGGACAAGAGAGTCCTTAAGAGCCCTTATTAGGGCTACTACGCTGAACAGTATATAGCTCATATCCTATGTAGGCAGGCAGGGCCCCAGAAGCGCAGAATATAGCTTTTACCACCATATATACCAGCTACCAGAAGACAAGAGAGTCCTTAAGAGCCCTTATTAGGGCTACTACGCTGAACAGTATATAGCTCATTTTCTATGTAGGCAGGCAGGGCCCCAGAAGCTCAGAATATAGCTTTTACCACCATATATACCAGCTACCAGAAGACAAGAGAGTCCTTAAGAGCCCTTATTAGGGCTACTACGCTGAACAGTATATAGCTCATATCCTATGTAGGCAGGCAGGGCCCCAGAAGCTCAGAATATAGCTTTTACCACCATATATACCAGCTACCAGAAGACAAGAGAGTCCTTAAGAGCCCTTATTAGGGCTACTACGCTGAACAGTATATAGCTCATATTCTATGTAGTCAGGCAGGGCCCCAGAAGCTCAGAATATAGCTTTTACCACCATATATACCAGCTACCAGAAGACAAGAGAGTCCTTAAGAGCCCTTATTAGGGCTACTACGCTGAACAGTATATAGCTCATTTTCTATGTAGTCAGGCAGGGCCCCAGAAGCTCAGAATATAGCTTTTACCACCATATATACCAGCTACCAGAAGACAAGAGAGTCCTTAATCCCTTATTAGTGCTGCTATGCTGAACAGTATATAGCTCATATCCTATGTAGTCAGGCAGGGCCCCAGAAGCTCAGAATATCGCATTTACCACCATATATACCAGCTACCAGAAGACAAGAGAGTCATTAAGAGCCCTTATTAGGGCTACTATGCTGAACAGTATATAGCTCTTATGTAGGCAGGCAGGGCCCCAGAAGCTCAGAATATCGCATTTACCACCATATATACCAGCTACCAGAAGACAAGAGAGTCATTAAGAGCCCTTATTAGGGCTACTATGCTGAACAGTATATAGCTCTTATGTAGGCAGGCAGGGCCCCAGAAGCTCAGAATATCGCATTTACCACCATATATACCAGCTACCAGAAGACAAGAGAGTCATTGAGAGCCCTTATTAGGGCTGCTATGTTTTAAAAATTGTGTGGAGGCCCAAGAGCTGAGACCTTTTAAAAATTGTGTGGAGGCCCAAGAGCTGAGACCTTTTAAAAATTGTGTGGAGGCCCAAGAGCTGAGACCTTTTAAAAATTGTGTGGAGGCCCAAGAGCTGAGACCTCTCAAACATTGTGTGGAGTCCCACGAGCTGAGACCTCTTAAAAATTGTGTGGAGGCCCAAGAGCTGAGACCTTTTAAAAATTGTGTGGAGGCCCAAGAGCTGAGACCTTTTAAAAATTGTGTGGAGGCCCAAGAGCTGAGACCTTTTAAAAATTGTGTGGAGGCCCAAGAGCTGAGACCTTTTAAAAATTGTGTGGAGGCCCAAGAGCTGAGACCTCTTAAAAATTGTGTGGAGGCCCAAGAGCTGAGACCTCTTAAAAATTGTGTGGAGGCCCAAGAGCTGAGACCTTTTAAAAATTGTGTGGAGGCCCAAGAGTTGAGACCTCTTAAAAATTGATTGTATTAAGCCTAAGAGGTGAGCCATAATTTTTTTCATTAATACAGCAATTCTACGGCGGTTAAGGAGGAGGAGGAGGAGGAGGAGGAGGAGGAAATGGCACTTCATACAGATGGCACTTCACTCTTGGCTGCTTTCCACTGTTGTACAAGCAAAGTCCGGGTCAATCCACTTGCTGTTCATTTTGATTAGCGTCAGCCTGTCGTCACTGTCGGTTGACAGGCGGCTGCGCTTATCGGTTATAATGCCCCCGGCTGCGCTGAACACCCTTTCTGATAGCACGCTGGCGGCAGGGCAGGCAAGCACCTCCAAGGCGTACAGGGACAGTTCCAGCCACGTGTCCAACTTGGAGACCCAGTAAGTGTAGGTCGCCGAGGGATCGGGGAGGACAGGGGTGTGGTCTGCCAGGTAGTCCCGCAACATCCGCCGATACTTGTCCCTCCTGCTGATAGCGGGCCCCGCAGTGATGGAAGTTGCACGAGGGGGTGACATGAACGTGTCCCACACCTTGGAGAGTGTTCCCCTGGTGGCTGTGGGCCTGATCGATGTTGTCAGACTCTGGGAGACACTCTCCTCTCTGCCGCCAGCGATGCTGGGTGGGAAAATCTGCATCATGTTCTGCAAGAGTTCCCTCTGGTATTCCAGTAATCGATTCGTCCTCTCCTCTACCGGAATAAGAGGAGAAGTTATCTTTATACCGGGGGTCCAGGAGTGCGAAGACCCAGTATAGTTTGTTCTCCAATATCCGGACAACACGTATGTCCCGGGAAAAGCAGCCCAGCATGAAGTCAGCCATGTGTGCCAGACTCTGAGTAGGCATGACCTCACTGCCCCCACCAGAAGGATCATTTTCCATTTCCTCCTCTTCCTCCTCCTCTCCGCCCCATCTGCGCTGAACCAATGGGACGCACACAGCCTGACTGCTACCCTCGCCGCCAGCATCCTCTTCCACAGCCACCTCCACGTTGTCCTCCTCCTCCTCATCCTCCTCCTGCAACTGCCACCGAGCAGCAGACAAAAGTGTGGTCTGACTGTCTACCTGCGTTGCGTCTCCTCCTACCCCCATCTCCTCTGTGTGCAATGCGTTCTCCCTTATTGCGATGAGCGATTCTTTAAGGACGCCTAGGAGCGGGATGGTTACGCTCACTATAGCGTCCTCGCTGCTGACCTTCTTAGTGGACTCCTCAAAGATACGCAATACATCGCATATGTCTGCCATCCATGGCCACTCGTGGTTGGCAAACTGAGGGAGCTGAGTTGGAGGCACGCGTGGATGCATCATCTGGTACTCCATCAATGCTCTCTGCTGCTCACACACCCTGGCCAACATGCAATAGGTGGAATTCCAGCGAGTGGGCAGGTCGCACAACAGCCAATGTTGAGGCAAATGGAGGCGTTGCTGGATTTTTTTTTAAGCTAGCAGCAGCTACAGTTGACTTCCGAAAGTGAGCGCACAAGCGCCGCACTTTGACCAGTAGCTCTGCCAGGTTGGGGTAAGTCTTTAGAAACTTTTGTACTACCAAATTAAAAACGTGGGCCAGGCATGGTACGTGATTGAGTTCTGCAAGCTCCAGAGCCGCTACCAGGTTACGGCCGTTATCGCACACGACCATGCCTGGTCCTAGCTGTAGCGGCGACAGCCACATCTCTGTCTGCTGCAATATGGCGTGCCTCACCTCTGCGGCGCTGTGCTTCCTGTCGCCCAAGCTGATGAGCTTAAGCACCGCCTGCTGACGTCTCCCCGTGCCAGTGCTGCAACGCTTCCAGCTAGGGGCTGAGGGCGATGTTAAGGCAGAGGAGGAGGAGGAGGAGGAGGAGGAAGAGGAGGGGGGTCTATCAGAACCTGTGCTGCCAATCTTGGGCGGGGGTGGTATGTAGGCCGTCCCTGTTTGCGACCCCGTCCCCGCTTCCACAACATTCACCCAGTGTGCCGTCAAAGAGATGTAGCGTCCTTGGCCGCAAGCGCTTGTCCACGAGTCGGTGGTCAAGTGGACCTTTGCGCTGACTGCGTACCTCAGGGTCCGCCTGATGTTACGCGACACGTGCTGGTGCAGGGCAGGGACGCCACACCGGGAAAAATAGTGGCGGCTAGGGACGGAATAGCGAGGTGCGGCAGCCGCCATCAGGTCGCGGAAGGCCTGCGTCTCCACAAGCCAAATCGGCAACATCTCCAGGGCCAGCAGTTTGGAGATGAGGCAGGTTAAGGCTTGGGCTTGGGGGTGACTGGAGGCGTACTTCCGCCTGCGGTTGAACGCCTGCGAGATGGACAGTTGATGGGACGAGGAGATGGAAGGTGCAGACGAAGATGCGGGGGAAGGGGGGGCTGAAGGAGAAGGCCCCAAAGTAGCCGAGGCAGAGGCAGATGTGGAGGTGTCCTGGCTGGAGGTCTGGACCGCAGTGGCAGCACACAACAAAGGGGAAGAGGCAGTGGCAGCAAGACGGGGCGCAGGTTGTATTGCGTTTGCTCTCTCCCACTCAGCCCAGTGCTTGAATTCCAAGTGACGGCGCATGCCTGAGGTGGTCAGATTGCTCTTCTCAGAGCCCCTACTCAGTTTTGAGTGGCAGATTGCGCAAACCGCGCTCAGTTTGTCATCCGCGCAAACATTAAAAAATCTCCACACCACAGAAGTACGAGGCCTCGATGGGGGAGCTTCGCGCGACTGCCTGCTGCCGGGAAGAGCTTCGGCCCTGCTGGCTGTGGCCTGCCTTCTCTGTCTGGACTGTCCTCTGCCTCTGGACTGTCCTCTGCCTCTTGCTGCCTTATTCGGTGATGCGCAGACCGCATCTCCACTGCTTTCCCCGCTGGACATCACCCCTGTCCAAGTGGGGTCGGTCATTTCGTCGTCCACCACCTCCTCTTCCACTTCCTCTCTCTGCTCCTCCTCCTGCCCACTGGACATTCCAACAGCCTCCCTTGATGGCAACTGCGTCTCATCATCATCATCGCTCATGATAGCAGATGCTGGTTCCGGGTCCACATCACTAGCAGATGGCGGATACTCAAGTGTTTGGGCATCACTACAAACAAATTCCTCTGCTAGCTCCTGGGATTCTTGCAGCACATCTGGAAAAGGACCCGAAAAGAGGTCCTGGGAGGGGTCAAGGGTGGGCTGACTCTGTTGGCCAGGTTGGGAGGAAGGAGGGTCAGAGTGAGACTGTGTGTATGACTGGGTGGTGGACAAGTGACTGGAAGCGTTATCGGCCATCCATTGCACCACCTGTTCACGCTGCTCAGGCTTTAGCAGAGGTGTACCCCGCCCCCCGCATAACTGTCCCATAAAGGCAGGGAAGCTGGATGAGCGTAATGCTGGCTGCCCCTCATCAGCACGCATTGTATCCCCACTGGCTTCAACGCGGTTTGTGCCCCCACCAGCATTTCCGTGCCCCCGTCCTCGTCCACGTCCCTTTGCGCTAGCCCTCCGCATTTCAGACGTTTTACTTTTTTGGCCACGCGTTATGCCAAATATAAAAATATTTTTAAGAAGAACACCTGGCTATACAGCCGTATACTGCCAGAAGGTGAAATGGTGCCTATACGCACCGGGTATATAACAAGGTTTTGTTGGTAAAGAGGACACAAAACAGTAGTGCCAAATATAAAAAATATTTTTAAGAAAAACACCTGGCTATACAGCCGTATACTGCCAGAAGGTGAAATGGTGCCTATACGCACCGTGTATAAAACAGTGTTTTGTTGGCACAGAGGACACAAAACAGTAGTGCAAAATATAGTTTTGTATATAAGTGCTAATACACCATTGAAGTCTTTCTGTCCCTATTCCAGCATCAGCAGCTACCCCTCACTAAAGCAGCCGTTTTGAGCAGAGTGTATATAGTTTTGTATATAGGTGGTAATACACCACTGAAGTCTTTCTGTCCCTATTCCAGCAGCAGCAGCTACCCCTCACTAAAGCAGCCGTAGCTGCAGCACTAATAAGTGCTCAGCTCTTGGGCCTCCACACAATGTTTGAGAGGTCTCAGCTCTTGGGCCTCCACACAATTTTTAAAAGGTCTCAGCTCTTGGGCCTCCACACAATTTTTAAAAGGTCTCAGCTCTTGGGCCTCCACACAATGTTTGAGAGGTCTCAGCTCTTGGGCCTCCACACAATTTTTAAAAGGTCTCAGCTCTTGGGCCTCCACACAATTTTTAAAAGGTCTCAGCTCTTGGGCCTCCACACAATTTTTAAAAGGTCTCAGCTCTTGGGCCTCCACACAATTTTTAAGAGGTCTCAGCTCGTGGGACTCCACACAATGTTTGAGAGGTCTCAGCTCTTGGGCCTCCACACAATTTTTAAAAGGTCTCAGCTCTTGGGCCTCCACACAATTTTTAAGAGGTTTCAGCTCGTGGGACTCCACACAATGTTTGAGAGGTCTCAGCTCTTGGGCCTCCACACAATTTTTAAAAGGTCTCAGCTCTTGGGCCTCCACACAATTTTTAAGAGGTCTCAGCTCGTGGGACTCCACACAATGTTTGATAGGTCTCAGCTCTTGGGCCTCCACACAATTTTTAAAAGGTCTCAGCTCTTGGGCCTCCACACAATTTTTAAAAGGTCTCAGCTCTTGGGCCTCCACACAATTTTTAAAAGGTCTCAGCTCTTGGGCCTCCACACAATTTTTAAGAGGTCTCAGCTCTTGGGCCTCCACACAATGTTTGAGAGGTCTCAGCTCGTGGGCCTCCACACAATTTTTAAAAGGTCTCAGCTCTTGGGCCTCCACACAATTTTTAAGAGGTCTCAGCTCGTGGGACTCCACACAATGTTTGAGAGGTCTCAGCTCTTGGGCCTCCACACAATTTTTAAAAGGTCTCAGCTCTTGGGCCTCCACACAATTTTTAAAAGGTCTCAGCTCTTGGGACTCCACACAATGTTTGAGAGGTCTCAGCTCTTGGGCCTCCACACAATTTTTAAAAGGTCTCAGCTCTTGGGCCTCCACACAATTTTTAAGAGGTCTCAGCTCGTGGGACTCCACACAATGTTTGAGAGGTCTCAGCTCTTGGGCCTCCACACAATTTTTAAAAGGTCTCAGCTCGTGGGACTCCACACAATGTTTGAGAGGTCTCAGCTCTTGGGCCTCCACACAATTTTTAAAAGGTCTCAGCTCTTGGGCCTCCACACAATTTTTAAGAGGTCTCAGCTCTTGGGCCTCCACACAATTTTTAAAAGGTCTCAGCTCTTGGGCCTCCACACAATTTTTAAAAGGTCTCAGCTCTTGGGCCTCCACACAATTTTTAAAAGGTCTCAGCTCTTGGGACTCCACACAATGTTTGAGAGGTCTCAGCTCTTGGGCCTCCACACAATTTTTAAGAGGTCTCAGATCTTGGGCCTCCACACAATTTTTAAGAGGTCTCAGCTCGTGGGACTCCACACAATGTTTGAGAGGTCTCAGCTCTTGGGCCTCCACACAATTTTTAAAAGGTCTCAGCTCGTGGGACTCCACACAATGTTTGAGAGGTCTCAGCTCTTGGGCCTCCACACAATTTTTAAAAGGTCTCAGCTCTTGGGCCTCCACACAATTTTTAAAAGGTCTCAGCTCTTGGGCCTCCACACAATTTTTAAGAGGTCTCAGCTCGTGGGACTCCACACAATGTTTGAGAGGTCTCAGCTCTTGGGCCTCCACACAATTTTTAAGAGGTCTCAGCTCGTGGGACTCCACACAATGTTTGAGAGGTCTCAGCTCTTGGGCCTCCACACAATTTTTAAAAGGTCTCAGCTCTTGGGCCTCCACACAATTTTTAAGAGGTCTCAGCTCTTGGGCCTCCACACAATGTTTGAGAGGTCTCAGCTCTTGGGCCTCCACACAATTTTTAAAAGGTCTCAGCTCTTGGGCCTCCACACAATTTTTAAGAGGTCTCAGCTCTTGGGCCTCCACACAATGTTTGAGAGGTCTCAGCTCTTGGGCCTCCACACAATTTTTAAAAGGTCTCAGCTCTTGGGCCTCCACACAATTTTTAAGAGGTCTCAGCTCTTGGGCCTCCACACAATTTTTAAAAGGTCTCAGCTCTTGGGCCTCCACACAATCTTTAAAAGGTCTCAGCTCTTGGGCCTCCACACAATTTTTAAAAGGTCTCAGCTCTTGGGACTCCACACAATGTTTGAGAGGTCTCAGCTCTTGGGCCTCCACACAATTTTTAAGAGGTCTCAGCTCTAAGCTTCCCTTACTGCTGGGGTGACACACTGTAACAAACCTCCTCCTGTAAGCTTCCCTGACTGCTGGGGTGACACACTGTAACAAACCTCCTCCTGTAAGCTTCCCTTACTGCTGGGGTGACACACTGTAACAAACCTCCTCCTTTAAGCTTCCCTTACTGCTGGGGTGACACAATGGCACAAGAGGACATGTCTGACCACATCTCACACACACACACACACACACACACAATGACAATTAGGGGTGGGGTCTATTTATTTTCCCCCTTGCCTATGCCATCTGTGGTTGTCATTAGGCAACGTGATTTTAAGGGGTGCAGAATTTTGTTCTTCTTTTTTGTACAGTTTGGCTTGGGGTCCATGGCAATGTAGAGGAAAGAAGGTTTCCTTGTCTTGTCTCACTTTACGTAGAAGTTATATTGTGTTTGGAGTGTATTGTTGAGTGGCTGTGATAGTGGCGTAATAGTGCGACTTGGGCGCGTTATATGCACCCAGACATGCTTCCCCTGCTGTCCCAGTTGCATTCCAGCAGTGTTGGCATCATTTTCTGATGTTTCAGGGTGGACTTGGTGACCTCCAAGTGGTCGAATTGAGATTTCCAAGTGTCGAGCATTTTTTTCCCATAGACTATAATGGGATTCGATATTCGGTCGAGTAGTCGAGTAACGCGGTCTATTCGAATCAAAATTTGAAATTTCGAATATTTCACTACTCGCTCATCTCTAATGATGTCTCACTAGGCTCCCATTATTACTAAGCTATCCAGTATAATAGTGGGCCTAATCCTGGGGAGGTTGCTTATCTTTTAATAGGATTGGCATTCCTAGGAAGTCATACGGCTAGTCTGTTGCACTCAGAACAATGTTTTAAACTATTTTTTCAGAGCTCTGCATTCACATTATATTATTCTAGGACAAAAAAGACTGCTCTCTGACAAGTAAAATTGAGTTTAAACTGAGCATGATATATAAGGTTCCCCTGAAGTTGAGGGGGAAGTTGGGGGGGAAATGGCTCCACAAGCTGTTTTTTTTGGGTTATAAGTGAAGTTTTATCATTAATTGTCGGTATGCCTAGTATGCCCCAGCCAAGCTGCTCACATCATAATGGAATCACTGGTGTGGCCATGCACAGCTGAGGGGTGCAGGGGGTGTCATGAGCTGATCGCGAGTGTGGCTAGGATTCCATTTAGTTTCTCCATCTGCTCGTTGGAAAGGTAAGAGAATGGCGGGGTTTCACACATTTGGGCATCCCAAATTGTAATCCCCAAAACCGGGGATAGTGAAAAAAACGCTATTTTTCTAACCAGTCCATCACCGAGTCAGCTGCAACCTGGGTTGGGTCACATGGCGGAAGAAGAAAGGGTTTTGTTTCCGCTTTAAAGAAGCAGATAGCTAAAATAACAACTTTTTTTCCAAAATGGCCTGACCATCTGCTACCTCAGACATACAAAAGGTCAGCTGTGATTAACCCTTTCGCTGCCAGGCTACCTGGAGTTTTGTCACCCTTTGTTGCCAGACCATTTTGCACTGTTTTGCGCTCCACATGTTCAACTGTGATTTTTTAAGGGATTTCCAGGGATTTCCCAGGGAATTATATATTCTTTTTTTCAGCAGAATCTGGGTTTTAACATGAAATGTCTTTTTTGTCATTTTCTCAATATTTTGGGGTGAAATATGTGAAAAAAAAATAAAAACAAATCAATTTTTTTACAATTTGTAGTGTTTTTTTGTAATAAAAAAAGTAATTTAGTCAATAAAATCTTATTGCATGTGAAACCCGAATTTCTCCTGGTCACAGCGTTACCACATATGTATAGGTAGACACCCTTTCCTGCCCAGGAGACTCCCCCAAACTGAAACAGCGCTTTAGGAGATTTTCAGATAAAATGCAAATATGCTAAGCGCTAGGCGCACCTTGCAGTTTTTCAAGAAAAACAACCCTTTACATTTGAAATACCCCCTACAAACTTCATATTCCCTGAAAGTATACACCTCAGGCTTTCTAGGTGTACCAGGCTTGTTTACATATGTGCAGTTTTCTGGAAGTAATTCCTCAATGAATTCTTTGGTAGCACAGAGTTTCACTAAAAAAGAATAAAAAGCAGAATCAAACTCATATTTTCCCTCAAAAAAATATGCAAACAAAAAAAAACAAGCCCAATCTGAAAAAGCAACATGCCCCGAACAGAACAATACCCAACATGCATAGCTACTGTCAAGGAAAGAGTTGTCAAACACCTCAAAGTAAAGCATGTGCGTAAGGGTAATTTTACTTGAAAATTTCAGCTCTGCAGACAAAGTGCGCACTTTGTACTTTTTCTGCCAAAACAATCCTTTACATTTGGAATACCCCCCAGAAACCATATATTCCCTGAAAGAACATATGTTAAGCTTTCTAAGCGTACCCAGCTTGTTGTAGTGGGCTCATCATTTTAGAAGTAATCCCTTGAAGAATTCTTAGGTTGCACAAGGTTTCCCTCAAAAAAATGTATAAAAAAACAGAATAAAAAACACATTTTCTTAAAAAATCAATATGCAAACAAGAAAAAACAAGCTAAATCTGAAAGAGCAAGGTCCCCCGAGCAGAACAATACCCCACATGCATATGTACTATTAACCCTTTTAATTGCCAGTCTACTTGAAATTTTTTCACCCTCTGTTGACAGGTAATTTTTCACCATTTTGCACCATGTTTAACCGTGATTTTTGGAGGAATTTCCAGGAAAATTATAGATATATTTTTTGCAGCAGGGTTTAGGCTTTAACATGAATTGTCTTGTTTGTTATTTTTCTACTGATTTTTTAAATATTTTTGCATAAAAAGAAAAAAAAATTAAAAATTATTTTTTAGAAAATTGTGTCCTTTATTTTAAATAAAACATTTACTTTATTAGAGAAAACCATATTGCATGTGAAAGCCCTATTTCTTCCGATTAGAACGGTACCACATATGTATCGGTAGCCCCCCCATTCTTGCGCAGGAGACCCCCCAAACTGAAAAAAGCACTTTATAACATGTACAAATAAAATACTACTACTATCCACACTATAAACATAAGGGGTTAATAAAAAAAAAATGACATAGGGTCCCCCCTCCTGGGTGGGGGGAACCCCATTTTTTTGGAATTTTAAGGGTTAAAAACCCTTAAAAATCCCCCCCCCAAAAAATGGGGTCCCCCTTACCCAGGATTACCAGCCCGGAATCAGCTATGGGGGCTTGTAGGCACAGAGTGGGGGGGCCAGCTTTTGTGGCCCCCCCACCCTGCAGCCTACGAGCCCACATAGCCTATGTGGGCCCGGGCTCGTCTGCCCCCCCCCCTGGGCTTTGGGGAGGCAGGTAATTGGGGGTGCCGGGGGTTAATGGCAAGTCCCCTGCGGCTAGCCCCCAGCCTTGTGAACTGGTATAAGGGGTCTCATGGACCCCTTACCAGTTCGCAAGGGGTTAACAGTAAAAAAAAAAACACACTGACACATAAGAAAAAATAAGTTTTATTAAAAAAATAAAAACTTTTTTTTACTTTACTTACCTCCGATCGTCAGCTCCTTTGTCCCTCGATGTGATGGCAGATACGATCATGCTGGCTGCAGTAGCAGAGGGGCAGGTGATGATCTGATAACCTGCCCCTCTGCTCCTGTGGCCAGCATGAAGAGCAGCAGGGAGCCTGGACGACACCCGGTGAGTGACGTCATAAGCCCCATCTCCAAAGGGGTGGGGCTTAACGGCAAGATGGCGGCGCCCGTCGGGAGAGGAGGCGGAGAGCCCTTTCAGGCTCTCCCCTGAAGCTGAAGAGCCAGGGGGGGGGCGATTGGAGGCCCCCCCAGTGAAGAGAAGACCCGGCGGGAGGCAGCGCGGGCACAGGTAAGTAAATGTCATTTTTATTATTTTTTTTTTTACAGTTAGCAGCTGCTGCTGCCGAAGCGGGGGGCGGCCTATTCCGGGGGCTCTCCTGGAGCCATCCGAGCCCCCACGGGAGATCGGATGGCACCAAATTAAAGAGGAGACCCGGCCGGATCCAACGAGGGGTCAGGTGAGTATTTTTTATTTTTTTAACTAGCAGCGGGGAAATCAAGCACGTAACACCTACGGGCTTGGCACTTAACGCCCAGCCAAGCCAGCACGTAGGTGTTACGGGCTTGGCAACAAAAGGGTTAAACTATCCGAGAAGAAAACATAGATTAAAATACAAGTAATCAGCATGCCTGTGTAATTCATTGTGTCCTCAAATAGTTTCCAGAAAGTGCGTTAGATTGATATATCTCCTCTACCCAAATGATTCCATCTCAATTCTTTTGTGTGGGGACCTTAAGCCTATGGATAAGTGTCTGCATAGGGATTACCTCATTCATTTTACTTTCAAGTGACTTGGGGGAGATTGGAGTACCCTCTGTTTCGGCATCAATATTTTACATCATGAAAGAAAATTGGCAGTGAAGTTAGTTTTTTACCGCAATATCAGTTTTCCGTACTTAATGTATTTACAGCATTAAGTTTTCTCTTTCAATAATTTTCATTGTAGCATAAAAAATACACCAACATGGGATGTCATAACAGTAAATAAAATGGGATATGCATTACACAGATAAAAAGGATACAACTGCACAAAACATCTCCAGGTGCTTTTTTGTCACAGAAAAAATAATTTCTCTAAAACTTTATATATTGGATAAGCAAAAAAACAGCATGGCTTAGAAATATAGTGAGACTAAATCGCCCACAAATAAACCAATACCGAACACCAAAGCCTTAGTTTATGGCTTTCCATCTCTTGTCAATCAGTGTAATATGTGCTAACATCAAACACCATAAAACGATGAGGAAAAAGAAAGAAAAGGAAAATGAAAACCACCTCCTCTGAGGAAGAAGAAAAAAGAAGAAAAAGAAAAAAAAAAAAAAGCGGGAGAGGAAAAGAAGGCAGAAAAGAAGGGACCATACTAACCTTCATTGCAGCTTTTCAAACCACTAGCAAATATCAATTATACGCATCAGGTAAAACTTTGCGCACCCAGGGGTCCCATACTACTCTAAATTCCTCTAATGCATTATTATGAATAGCTGAAAGTTTTTCCATAGCCATGGTATCATTCACTCTACTTTTAAATTCCCTAAATTGAAGAGTTGGGGTCTTCCAACCTTTAGCAATAACCATCTTTGCAGCTGTACAAATATGATAAATTAACTGTCTTTGTTTAGCATTACTGTTTGTAGGGGAATCATTTAACAAAGCCACCCATGGGTCTAAGCTAATCTCCCTATTCAACAATTTACTAATAACTCCAAAAATCTTAATCCCAAATTTTTGTACTATCTTGCATCCCCACCATATGTCCATTGGTGCCCAGAACCGTACACCCTCGAAAGCAATGTCCCTGATCCCCCCCCCCCCTGTCATATTTGCTAATCGTTCCGGTACTAAGTACCATCTCAGAAATACCTTCAAATTAACTTTTATAGCTGAAGAGGATGCAGCCTTTCCAAATGATGCTAGCCACATCATATGCCATTGTTTTGGATCTCTACCTCTCCTAATTCCGACATTATTCTCTAAAAGAGTGTTTCCCCTTATTCAAACCTGTGCCCAAAGAATTATAAATGTCAGATATTGCCCCTTTACCCCTCGGATCTTGCTTACATCGTTTCTCAAAAGAAGTCATATCATCTAATTTTGGATTAGTTTTAGAAAATTGTTTTATAAAATGAACCACTTGCAGATATCCAAAATAATCCTTTATCTGTAGGTCATGTCTGTCCCGCAGCTGCTGAAACGAGGGCACACCCGATCCCTGGACACAATCCACCAGCCGCAATATCCCTGCTCTCCTCCATCTACTAAATCTAAGGGGATCTATGACTCCCGGAGGGAAAAGAGGGTTCGCCCATAGAGGTGTCAATGGTAAATGAGAAGAGGCCAATTCCCCCGTGTACTTGACACTGTCCCACACCCACATGGAGTGCTGCATGATTGGGTTAGATACCTCACCTCTATCCCTTGGCATTAACCATAAAAGATTATCGACCTTTAATGGGTAAGACAAGACGCCTTCTATATGCACCCAGCTCGGAGTATCGTCCTTCACATGATAGCATTAACAGTTTTCATCGCTCTTACCCATATTTGTATTTATAGCTGCAAAGATTGACAGCGGCATTTTTCATCTGATAACAGTTTAGTTTTAGTCTTATACAATCTAAGAAATTATTTTCTCAGATGCTCAAACATTTACTGTTCTTCTTTTGACACGCCATGGAAACAATAGGCTCGATTCAGAGAGACACAAACAAACTTTCGGTTTGGTGCCGACGTCGTAAGTTTTTCAAAATTTCCCGCTCTCGCATGAACGTTCGATCGATTCTATGCATGCTTCGTAAACCTTCCGTAGCGCGTCCGTGTGCTCGTATGCCAGAGTACGCAGACGAGGATGTCATTTTCCATCGAAACGGTTCAGATTTATTTTGCCCAACTACCAACGTAGCCTTTCGTTTTTGCCCTTTTCCCATCGTATCCTCACACGAATCCTATCATTTTCCCGCTACATCCTGCTTCATTTTTTCATAAAGTATCTGTCCAGACGAAATTCTTACGATATTGCGCCTGCGCACTACAAACTTCTCTCATTAAAGTGTTCGCCTACATAATTTCACTTCCATCACTAAACTCACCCTAACCACTTAGCGCTCTCCTGCCTTTTCCCTGGAGCTCCCTTAAAACTTACCCCAATCACTTAGCGCCTTGTTTCTTCTTCCATTTTCACACCCTCAAACTTACCCAAATCACATAGCGCCTTGTTTCTTCTTCCATTTTAGGTCCCTAAAACTTACCCAAATCACATAGCGCCTTGGTTCTTCTTCCATTTTAGGTCCCTAAAACTTACCCCAATCACTTAGCGCCTTGTTTCTTCTTCCATTTTAGGTCCCTAAAACTTACCCAAATCACTTAGCGCCTTGTTTCTTCTTCCATTTTAGGTCCCTAAAACTTACCCAAATCACTTAGCGCCTTGGTTCTTCTTCCATTTTCACACCCTCAAACTTACCCAAATCACATAGCGCCTTGTTTCTTCTTCCATTTTCACACCCTCAAACTTACCCAAATCACTTAGCGCCTTGGTTCTTCTTCCATTTTAGGTCCCTCAAACTTACCACAATCACTTAGCGCCTTGTTTCTTCTTCCATTTTAGGTCCCTCAAACTTACCCAAATCACTTAGCGCCTTGGTTCTTCTTCCATTTTCACACCCTCAAACTTACCCAAATCACATAGCGCCTTGTTTCTTCTTCCATTTTCACACCCTCAAACTTACCCAAATCACTTCGCGCCTTGGTTCTTCTTCCATTTTAGGTCCCTCAAACTTACCACAATCACTTAGCGCCTTGTTTCTTCTTCCATTTTAGGTCCCTAAAACTTACCCAAATCACTTAGCGCCTTGGTTCTTCTTCCATTTTCACACCCTCAAACTTACCCAAATCACTTAGCGCCTTGGTTCTTCTTCCATTTTAGGTCCCTAAAACTTACCCAAATCACATAGCGCCTTGGTTCTTCTTCCATTTTAGGTCCCTAAAACTTACCCAAATCACATAGCGCCTTGGTTCTTCTTCCATTTTAGGTCCCTAAAACTTACCCCAATCACTTCACGGACATCACAATCTTGATTTTCAAATATGTCATTGTCCCCTTGTTTTTTTTCAATGTATGTGTGCAAATAAATGGGACAACATGTTTTTTTTGTTTTTTTGGGTTTTTAATAGCTCAATTGCCATTTTTGGCAAAATTTTTCAGGCAACTTTGGCCCAAAAAAAAAATAATAACTATATACAAATTTTTTGGACTTTACTAAAAATATATACACAGTTTTTGTTAAAAACTTTTAAAACTATATACAATTTAAAACTTTTAAAAAACCAGACAACTATATACAAAGAAATTGGGTGTTTAACCCAGAAAACTATTTACAAATACAACTATTTACAAATCTACAGGGCCAGGAACCCGGACACTAGTCTTCCTCTTCTGTTGTCCCCAACGTGTCCCGCATCGCCTGCAGATCGGCCACCAACTCAAGGACCCTCCGATTGATATCAGCAAGTCGCTGTCTTGTGGTCCCTTCCCAAAAATCAGAAATTCAAATTATTCGGAGAACAATACCTGTTTTTCACCTGTGTAATTAATGTATTTCAAGAAACAAATTAAGTATAATGCACATATGATTAATCACAGGAATTAAGGTTAGTAAGTGGCCACAGGACAGTTGGGCACCTAATTAAGCTAATTCAGTGGCCACAGGACAGTTGGGCAACTAATTAAACTAATTCAGTGGCCACAGGACAGTTGGGCAACTAATTAAGCTAATTCAGTGGCCACAGGACAGTTGGGCAACTAATTAAGCTAATTCAGTGGCCACAGGACAGTTGGGCAACTAATTAAACTAATTCAGTGGCCACAGGACAGTTGGGCAACTAATTAAGCTAATTCAGTGGCCACAGGACAGTTGGGCAACTAATTAAGCTAATTCAGTGGCCACAGGACAGTTGGGCAACTAATTAAACTAATTCAGTGGCCACAGGACAGTTGGGCAACTAATTAAACTAATTCAGTGGCCACAGGACAGTTGGGCAACTAATTAAACTAATTCAGTGGCCACAGGACAGTTGGGCAACTAATTAAGCTAATTCAGTGGCCACAGGACAGTTGGGCAACTAATTAAGCTAATTCAGTGGCCACAGGACAGTTGGGCAACTAATTAAACTAATTCAGTGGCCACAGGACAGTTGGGCAACTAATTAAGCTAATTCAGTGGCCACAGGTCCCTCTTATATTGGCATTGACTAGGGCATTATGTGTTTTTGTGTTCATGGGAATTTAGACCGAAATCTCTAGAATGACATGACTACTTACTTGGTTGGTGGCCGACAGATGGCTCGTTGGGGACAACACCCTGAGGTCCAGGTTCCTGGCTCTGCTGTGAAGAAGTGCCTGTAGAAACATGGGCCAAATGGTTAGTTTGGATGTCTGATTCCGCAGTCCTCCAATGTTTTGAGCTAAGTCTGGGTCACATCACTCACCTTCTCCAGGGTCTTGTGGGCTCCTATCTGCTGCCTCCTCACCCACTACTTCACCCGCAACAGAAACATCTACAAATACAGAATAAAGGATTCAGTTTGGTGATATCAGTAGCTAGCAATTCTCTGTTTTGGTGTAGACATGAAGAGTGACATACCCGAGGATCCCGCATGCGTGGCAGGGTACGACTGCCTGCCCACGCTGTGCCGCCCCTCCTCTGTGGTAAGGTCCAGGGGCTGGTCTGAGGAGGCCACAGAGGAGGGGTCGGCCCGTCGCCCTGGAGATCCACCACCTTCACTCCCAGCTGCAGAATCATGCAGCACTGGTCGTCCTCTGCGCCTCCGGGTGCGGCGAATTCGGTAATCCATTTCCAACACTAGCAAAGAAAAGGCATTCTAAGTAAAGTCCTACCTTCTGTCTTAGTTACATATTGCATGCAATCGCAATCTACTTACTTGGAAAATGGATTCCGAAGAACCTCCGCACCCGGGGCATGTGCAGCCGTTTGAGGTCCGACCAATGCTGCATGATCTGCGTGTGGGTGAAGGTGGTGTTGGTCTGCTGTTGGATGGTGGAGATTATCTCCAGGGCAACGTGGCGTTTTTCAAATGTGTTGGGCAGGTAGTCGTACCTGCGCTCCAGCATGGTCTACAAAACAGAAAGAAAACATCGACTTTACTTCTCAATACATATCAATATGTGTCAGCAAAACATTTTTTGGGGTAATTACATTAACACACACACATTTCTATTGTTCATTAATTTCACAATATGGCCTAAATGTTGTTTGGCACGTGTGTTGCGTGCCTTTGCTTGTGCATGTAGTTTCTCACATTTTTAACCAAAGCCATTTATTCCTGCGCTTCCTTCACATATAGAGCAGCATTTCCTAATCTAACAAAAGTCCATCGAATACACTTACGAACATGATGATCTCTTCTTGTTGGCGGGTGAAGATAGTGGGTGCCATCTTGCTTCTTTTTCTCGGCAGCAGATAAGTAACGCCCCAGCGCGTTCCGCACGGCCGTGCGAACGTACGCAATGCCTCAGCGGGTTCCGCACGGCCGTGCGAACGTACGTCACACGCTGGCTTGCTTACTTAAAGGTCCCTGCACACCCAGCTGATTATTTGAGAAAATCAAAATGGCACCCAAAAAACCTCCGGCCAAAACTGGAAAGGAGCAGACGGGGAAGAAGGCAGCCAAACGGCAGGAGCCTTCCGAAGGGCCCAAAACCAGGTCGCAGCAGCCAAAAGCAAAATTACGGCCTAGTACCAAAACGCCGGCCAAGCCAACTACCAGCTATGGGCAAAAAAAGGAGCAGGCAGGCAAACCAAAGACCCAGGCCACAAAGGCTAGTATGGCTACTGGGCCAAAAACGGGTAAGAGGGTCCGAAGACCCACCCCACCCTGCCCCACTACAACACCCACAATAGTCCGCAGTAGGTCCCGCAGTCCCCCTCGAGGCCGAACCCGGTCCCGCAGCCCCCCTAGACGCCGCAGCAGGCCACGCAGCCCCCCTCGAGGCCGAACCAGGTCCCGCAGCCCCCCTAGACGCCGCAGCAGGCCACGCAGCCCCCCTCGAGGCCGAACCAGGTCCCGCAGCCCCCCTAGACGCCGCAGCAGGCCACACAGCCCACAAAGAGGCCGAACCAGGTCCCGCAGCCCCCCTAGACGCCGCAGCAGGCCACGCAGCCCACAAAGAGGCCGAACCAGGTCCCGCAGCCCCCCTAGACGCCGCAGCAGGCCACACAGCCCACAAAGAGGCCGAACCAGGTCCCGCAGCCCCCCTAGACGCCGCAGCAGGCCACGCAGCCCACAAAGAGGCCGAACCAGGTCCCGCAGCCCCCCTAGACGCCGCAGCAGGCCATGCAGCCCACAAAGAGGCCGAACCAGGTCCCGCAGCCCACCACGAGTGTGCCCAAAAAAAAAACAGAAGAGGGCCGGCCCTGCAAGATCGCCCTCAGCCTTGGTCCGCCCTACTACCTCCAAGGGCAGCACTACTTCAGGCTCCGAACGAAGCTCTCCTGCTCGCCCACATTTGGCACCGGCACAGGTGGAAAGGCAAGGTTACTATGCCACATCAACACCTGGGACTTCTGTGGCCAGCCAGGCCAGAACACCCAGTCCCTTGCCCAGTCCAGGCCAATCCCCAGGCAGCCACCATTCCCTGCATTATACCCCACAAACCCAGCCAAGGATGTCACCCCATTTGGATGACACCATGGAGGACCCACAACCCAAAACAACAGGGCGCACATTGCGAAGAGGGCAGTTAAGTGGGCGTTTTGGTGAGGCCCAAATTATGGCCTTGGCTAGTGGCCTGACCTTAGTTTATGATGAGCTATATGGGCGCAGATCAAAAAACACCACCAAACAGCGCAGAGCCAACATCTTGGCAGACCTAACCAGACAAGTGAATGCAGCGGGGGAAGAGTTAAAGGATGTTGTACAGATTCAGCGCAAGATATCGGACCTCAAATATGCTGCACGGAAGAAAGAAAATCAAAGGCGGATTGACAGGTAAAAATGTTAGCTTTAGGATTAGACTGGATGTTGTACTGGCCACCTGGTTCTAAATTACCCTAACTCTGTTTTGCAGCATGAAAACTGGAGGAGGTTTTCCCTCCAAACTCAAGTTGACCCCGGCTGAGGAGATGATTTATGGATTGATGCATCCAGTCGCCGTCGAAGGCCACGCGGCCCTAAGGGACACAGATTCCCCGACCCGTCCTGCAGGTGAGTAAGATGTATGTGACCTTTACAATTAGTGAGCATGCACAATTAGCCAGTAACACATCTGGGAAGCCAGGCACCTAGGCTGTGGCTTGTAGGTGATTTCTGTGTTGGGCCAGGGTGTGGCATGTGTGTGGCCACTTAACTGTTGATTTTTGGTCCACATACAAGACGTGAATGTACATTGAACCCGAGTGTAAAAGTTTGTGGGTTCCCATTAAACCGGACCTTCACCATGATTTAATGAAAAGCACAAACTCTTATCCCAAAAATCCTCAGCATCTCAAATTAATATATTTTACATGTGTAGTCACTAATGTATTATACTTTCCACCACTGGGCTGCAACTCTGTTCGGCAATTTAGGATACGGCCGCCGCCATCTTGACTCCGAAGCATCACACTTACTGAGGAGAGGAGAGTGGGATAAGGTACAGGGGGGCGGGTTATAGCTGTGCTTTGCTCAGACAGAGCAGAGCTGGGGTCAGGGAAAGGTCAGCAGTCCAAGAATGCAGAGCAGCACAGTCAGGAGGAACTTACTGTTTGCAGGCTGCCTGATAAGATGGCGGATTCCATAAGCCGCCATCTTTGATGTTTAAAGGCTCATAACATGCAGTAGATGCAGGTTGGAAGATTTGTAATGTGGTCAATCTGTATGTACAGGGTGTGGGAAACATAGAAGCTAGACTCTTAATCAGAGTGAAGGTCCGCTTTAATGGCCTCTAAGGGATGTGGTCAGCCACATAACAAGCTGAACTTGAATGTTTGGCTTAGTTGAGTAGAACAATGTGGAAGTAGTTGTAGGCCAAAAATTTAACCACATAATGGCATGGAAATTGAAGCTTATTTTGCCCCGTTGTTGAAGTGCCCATGACAGTTTGGACCCGTTAACTAATTCGGCATATGTCTTTTGACCCGTCAACAATGCATAGGTGTGTGTTTACATAGTGTCTTTGCTTCTCATGCAGGCCACCATCATCGCTCAGCTACTGTGGAATCCACTGCCAGTGTGGACATGCCGTCAACTTCCGTGCAGCCTAGGAGGGAGGAACCGATATATTTGGTAAGTTTATTGAGCAAATGTCGTTTAGCCATGTTACTTTGCATGTTACTACTAACAGATTGACATATGTAGTGGGCAAGCTAACATCTAATTTGTCTCTGTCCATACAGACCCACACACTCATGGATGAAATCCAGGAGCTGGAGGAGGATGGATCCTTTATGTGCCCTTCTGAAGATCTACCCCTGGCCCAGAATCTGCAACTGGTCCAAAATGTTTCCCCACCAACTCAGCAGCAGCAGAGGGAATCTGGCAGCATGGTGGCTGCACATGATGGCCAGCATGCACAGACTGACAGTCAAGTCCCCAGTGTTGTCTCTGCTGTTGAGGATAGTGAAAGCATGCCTGTGTCTGTTGAGGGGCCCAGACCAACAGCCTCGGCACGACCCCGAACCAGGGGATTGGGGAGGCGGAATCCGCTACGGCGCAACCAGGGGAGGGGCATGGCAATGTTGGACGCATGGCACCACGAGAGGGTGACCTTCCAGCAGCAAAACCAACTAAACCGAGAGGCACTGCATGGCCGGATCGAGAACCTAAATACCACATTACAGGCTGTGCAGAACGAATTGAGGACCCTCAACAGCCACATGGAGACTGCCAACAATGACAACCGTGCCTACAGGGGTGAAATGGTAAATATCATGCGCAACATTTTGGACCAGTTGCAGATTCAGAATGCCACACAGGCCCACGTTCGGGGCAATCAGCAAGGGCCACCACCTGGGTACTATGGCCATCCCCCATATTAATGTCTCCACAACATGAATCTGTACAACATCTTTGCTCTTAATCCCCCCTGTATTGACTTGTCTGGTGAGGCAAACCAAGATACCCTTGGTGTATGCCTTGGGTTGTGTGTTTTTGATTTGCGCCCATAGAGCTCCTTAGAGTGGTGAGGTAGGCCACTAGCCAAGGCCATATCTGAATCCTCACTGAACGTGCCACTCAAGCTTCTACCCCTGTACCAGGTTTACACCTGTGGCAGGGCCAAATGTGGCCAACCAGGATTGTTTGTTTTTTTCATTATTGCCATGGTTGATCTAACCATTAATCCTTTGTGTTTACCTCTATTTTTTGTGCAAATTGGAGTGAGCAGCAACTCCAAGTTGGAGCTCTTATTTATTTCAAATAAACAGTTAAAGACACCTGTGCCTCATAAATTTTATTGTCTCTTTTTTGGGTGTCACAGAGAAATATATACTTGGACATTCACACAGTTCACACATCCAAAAAAGAGAGTTGGAAAGCATTAGGCCTGTGGTGAGTAATTACTTTATTACTTATTTGAACACCACAAACATAACGAAACATACACAAAGGGAAATAAAACTTAATCAACAACACAATGTTAAACAAAGGCCAATACAGGTTACATTAAGCAAAATGGGTCGCGATCAAATTAGTCCGCACACTTTGGCCAGACACACTACTGTGTGTGTCCAGAAATGACTCCTCCTGGTCTTCGCTGGGTGGAGAGGGAGCAAATTCGACATACCGGGGGACCCGTTGTGAAATAGCAAAATTGTGAAGAACAGCACAGGCCATTATTATGTCTATGACCTTTTTCGGATCATATTGCAGGGCGCCCCCGGTATGATCCAAACAACGAAACCTAGTCTTCAAAAGACCAAAGGCCCTCTCTACCACAGCCCTGGTCTTGCGGTGCGCACAGTTGTAGGCATCCTGGGAGGCATCCTGGGGCCGGAGTACTGGCGTCAAGAGCCACGGCAGCAGCGGGTATCCTGAATCACCTTATACATAAGATTAGGAAAACAAACATGTAAGACCATCAAGGCAACAGCAACATCAATAGGAGGCTATTTGTCAATTGTGTGATCAACATGAGGCAACATTTGCCACTGTCCCAGTCCCAAACTAAACATCTGTCCTAGAGGTTTACAAAAGGACAACATACAAAGAGTGAGGATGAGGGACAATCATACATATGGATCCCAGCTCTGGGTTTCAAAGTGTGCTTAGGATGTAGGTTTTGCTGACCCCTTATATGCTTTGTGTGAGACCAAAACAGCAGAAACACGCCACATGCACTTTATCCCGCTCTACTCTCGTGTGGAAGTGCAAACCAGCTTAGCAAAGATGGGTCCGAAACTATGCTCAAGTTAAGTGCACGATTCCACACAAGGGTGGTGTAAGAGGGATTATTAAATTAGACCAACAGATAATTTAGAATGTGGCTAATGCAGGCCAAACTTGGCGAAACGCTTGGTTGGTTACTAACTAACATTCAAGTGTGGTTTCACATGGGCAGAAGTTTATTTAAGGTGTAAGTTTGGCAGACATTACTGCCAAATGGTAAGTAAAAACAAACATCCACAACTACATTATGTGGTTTATGTTCACTTACCAAGGAGCCATGCACCTGAAAATTCCCCAGACTCAAACCGTCGGTACAATCCTGATCGTCTAAGGATGTACGCATCATGGGCTGAGCCTGGGTAGCCGGCGAGTACGCTAAGGAACCGCATGTCCGGCCCCACCACTGCCTGCACATTAAAGGAGTGGCCCATTTTGCGGTTCCTGGAAAAAAAGGAAGACAAGAAAACATTAGGAAGGCATTTAGAAAAATGAACACACACATTTCGATAAGGAGGGACCATTACAAGGTGGGACCATTACAAGGTGGGAGCATTACAAGGTGGGACCATTACAATGTGGGACCATTAAAAGGTGGGACCATTACAAGGAGCGACCATTACAAGGTGGGAGCATTACAAGGTGGGACCATTACAATGTGGGACCATTAAAAGGTGGGACCATTAAAAGGTGGGACCATTACAAGGAGCGACCATTACAAGGTGGGAGCATTACAAGGTGGGACCATTACAAGGTGGGTCCATTACAAGGTGGAGCCATTAGAAGGTGGAAACATTACAAGGAGGGACCATTACAAGGTGGGACCATTACAATGTGGGACCATTAAAAGGTGGGAGCATTACAAGGTGGGACCATTACAAGGTGGGAGCATTACAAGGTGGGTCCATTACAAGGAGGGACCATTACAAGGAGGGACCATTACAAGGAGGCTTAAGCTAAAATGAAAAAAAAAATTAAAAACATTACTTACCTGTATATGTACTCGTCGGCAGCAGGAGGCACCAGGGCGACGTGGGTACAGTCAATGGCACCAATGACGTTGGGCATGTCGGCGATATTAAAAAAACCAAGCTTAATGGCGTTTCTGGCTACCATATCATCGGGGAAAAAAATATATTTGGGGGTTAGGGTAGCCATGCCTTCCAAAAAATGTGATAGTGCGCGGCTCAGCGTAGGCTGTGAGATCCCCACGGAGAGGGCACCCAGCCTCTGGAACGAGCCGTTCGCCAAAAATTGCAGGCAGCCAAGCATCTTGGTCATACCTGAAATTGCATGCCCCTTCCTTGTGGTGCGGGCTAACCATGGCCGCAGCTCACTATACAATTTATGGAGGGAAGCGCGATTAAGCCTGGTCAGCTCGAACAGCTCAACGTCATGCATGCCATTGATGTTCATGCGTCGCCGCCGGTGCAATCTGGGCTCTGACCTCAAGATCCCATCAATGCCAAACAGAAGAAGACCTTGATGCTCTTCAAAGTCACTCTCCATCACGCTTGGCTGCCTAGTCCCGAGGTCAAAAAGGTGCCGTAAGACGCTCGACAAGGAAATGACTATATGGGCGTCGGAATACTTGACAATCAGCTCTCTGAATTAATCGCCAGCCCATTGCAATGACGTAAATGATTTGACCGATCGAAACATTTTCGATTTCGAAGGAAAAAAGTCCCGAAGTTGCGTAAAAACACAAAATGAATTTCGATGGACGAACGAACATATACGTCTATGTTCGAACGTTCGTGCGAGTCGAAAATGGCCAAAAAAAAAGGAAAAAATGACAAACACCCAACAAAACTTTCGATTGCAAATACGAACATAATGACATTTGGGATTTTGAATCGAGCCTAATGTGCTGCAATGAAAACAAGCCAATTGCTAAGCATATTTTTTCTTCTTTTAGTCAAATAACGATTGGGAAAATGCAGAACAAAGAACTCTGCAAAGGAGCAAGAGGTATTTGCGCACTAACTTCCAGGACTGGCTTGAGCAGAAGTCATTTTTCCAATTATTTTATTTGGATCAGTGCTTCCTCGAGTATGAGAATTTTCAGTATATGCATCTACTATGCCCACTACACTTTGACCCAAAAGAAGTCGAAATATGTCTTTAAATGAAACTTTTAGTCTTTTTGACTGTTAAAATTACAGATGGACATCAACAAGTGATCGCAGTGATAGTTATCTATGAGGTGAGGTAATCCTCACCATGTAAGCCTTCCAATCATTCTCCAGTCCTTACTACTTTTGCTACTTGCTGCTGCTGATCATCCTCCAGCCCTTGCTGCCTTCTCTGCTGTCACTCAATTGTCCACCTTTGCTGTCAATCATGCTCTGGCCTTACCACCTTCTAAGCTGCCACCAATCACTCTATCTTCCTGGCCACCTTCTCTATTGCTGCTGAACATCCTCCAGTACTGATAAGAAAGTGAAACATTCAAAGCTCCTTCAAGATAATTTCATTTGCACAGAAGAAAGAGAGAATTCTCCCTTCAATTTAAGATTTTACAACTCGCATGACAGTTTAATGAGATGCTGTCAGATAGTTGTTCTAGTTTTCATTGATAAAAACAAAACTAGACGCCAAAGGAATTGGACTGGAGGGTGGACTGGGGGTGAACTGGTAAGGTCCAGGGATCCCCTATACCAGTTCACTGGGTTAGTGAGCTGGCATAGGTGGCTGACATGCTGCTACTCCCCCATTACCCGCACCCCCATTTAGGACATGGAAGAGCCTGGTGTCCATTGGTATGGGCATGGGGTTCTTTCAGAGGTGCCCACAGCCCCTCTGGAAGAGCCCCAAACCCATACCGAAAGGCATAAGGGCTGATAACTTGCAGGATAAAGGACTGTCCGGCGTGGCCACCGAGCCCTGGGTTACAAGCCCTCATGCCTAGTGCCTTGGCTGGTTGCCTTTTGGAGGGGAAAAAATCATCTCTAGTGAAAAAAAAATAGTGCAAGCTGTCATTTTCATTAATAGGAATTATGCCCGCTTTAGCGGAATGATCTTTATCAATAAAAAAGCATCTCGCCTAGTGAAGCATGCAGCTCACGCCTGCTTTCGGCAGATAAATAATATTCTCGCCTTAAAAATCAAGTTAAAACAAACTCCCTGAATCACACAAATTTATAAGTTTGGAGGAATTTTTGTTTGAGTTGTCGATGAAAATTCTCTCCAATAAAATCTCACAAACAATGGTTTGGTGAGTCAGGAGAGGGTAAAAAAGTGGCAAGAACTTTATTTTTAGCAAAACAAAATGGCAGAGATTGTAGTTATGTCTGGCTCTGAATCGAGGCCCATCTGGTGATATATAGGATGGCTACACACTTCTATAGTCAACCACGTGAGAAGCATGCACAGGACCGGTACTGATTTTTAATGCTGGAAACATTGACTGCCATTTTACCCAGCAAAAGTGCTCAGCCCCTCATCTCCAGCACACTTCTGCTCCTCAAGTCTCTTCGGGGAGTGTATAAAATGGAAGCAAGGATCACGCAGCATGATGGGTTAGCTCCTCCCAGGATCTCCTTTTTGCAAAAATGTAATAAGCACGATAGACAGTTTGGTCTGTGTGTCTTAAAGCACACAGCCAACAAGCTCAAGACTCACAGCACTCAGCCCTGTTAGCAGTCCTATAATCTGTCTCTAAATCTGGTTAAAACAGAGGTCTCAGCTGGCACACATCTGCAAAATTATGCTAAAGCTGCTTCACCAAACCAAACACCAAGGTGTCTCTGTGTAGGTGCAGTCCTAAACCTAATCTATGAGACCAATGCAATGGATGAATTAGGAGCAGCTTACCAGAGGTTGCCCTACAACCTCAAATGCAGGTCATAGGGAGGAAGGTTCAAAGGTCTCCCCTTTACAGCTTAAGACCCCACCACCACCACCAACAGGTCTGCAGTGTGGAGATGCTGTGGCAAAGCAGAGCATTCTGCCAAACAGGGCTGGATTATGGGCGGGGCTTGAGTGCCATGCGCCCCGGGGCCTCCACCACTTTACCTGCAAGGGGGGCCTCCACCAACCTCTGGGTCACCTGTGAACAGTGACAGCGGCGTGGACCTGTGTTTTAATGCCTGCAGGATTGTTAGCCTGCAGGCATTAAAAACACTGGTGTGCACCGCTGTCGCCGCTCACAGACGCAGCCAAGGCTACCACGGAACAAAAAAAATTCAGCCTTGTTCCTGCCCAACAGCCCCCACACACACACACCGGAGCCGGCCCCAGACAACAGCTTTCACTTCCGTTTTTGAGGGTGCGGTGCGAAGCGGAGGAAGAGTAGTCAGCAAGAAGTTGAGAATCAGCGGCGGTAGGTGGAGCCAAATTTATAACATTAAAGTGCCTGTTGACAAGGAGAGGATTATGTGACATGGAGGATATGTGGAACAGAGGGCCTTGCATTAGGTGAGTTTTTCCTCCATGAAGTAGTGTAGAGGCCATTTCCTCACTTCAGACCCGCATTCCCTTACCCTGCCCTTACCAATGTCCCAGGTGGGATGCCAGAATGGAAGCAGCCACAGCTCCCCCGCATCCCTGTGCTGTGTGCAACCATGCCAGCCATCCAGTTACAGTGGGCATGGCCGCGTATAGCCCAAAAAAGAAATACCGCTGCCAGCCACACATGCCTTGGGGATCCAGGGGGACTTGGAAGAAAGAATCAAGTGGCCCTGGAGTCTTTGATATTCTGGTAAGTGTGCAAGGGCCAGACAAGCACCGGTCAGTTACTTTGCTGAGCTTTTACTTCTGGGGCCTCCACCACACTTAATCCAGCCCTGCTGCCAAATATGACTGATGACTAGGTGAGTTTTACACTGCTGATTTGAAAATCCCTGTAGGAAAGGGTTTCAGCCAGACCTATCACTCTAGGTCCAGTTTTGGTCCACTAAAATAAGTTGGTGAAATATGTGGCACTATTGTTCTATACATGTTTGTTACTGCCGCATGTGTGATGTGCCACAAAGGGGCCCCTCTAAGACTTGTCTGTCGTCCATGGCCTCACATAAACCTGGAGCCAGCACTGGAAGACATCCTCTTGACATGCTATCTTCTCCCTGAGTAGCAGTGAGAGTGTAATTTCCAACACACACTCTAAACTCACAAAAGGAACATGCATGGTAAGGGTGTAATGACAGGCAAGGAGGTGCATGAAAAGTGCAGCTGTAATGCAGCTGGCCACAGAGGTGAAATATATTTACAGGAAGATCTCAGCAAGTAAACTTGACGGGTGAAAGCGGACACTGCATTGGGAAAAGATCAGCATAAATAAACTAATAAGGCTATGTGTTTGCAGGCCTGGCTGGCCTCCTGGCTTGGCAGTATTTCAGGGGTGAGCTGCTAATTCACAGCAGACGCTTACGTTTCATGACAGGGTACAGAACATCGTTATCATATAATAAATGTTTTAAACATTACCACATGTTCTGACCATCATTCTCACATTGCTCTAGTAAGTACTAGTAAGGCTTAAATTAAACTCTGTAGTTGAAGAAGGAAGATAAATCAGCAATAATATGGTGTTAAAACAGCCACATATGTTACTGAATATACTTTAGTCAGGGCCTAGTGGTACAGTATAGTAAAGCCAGACAGGCCCACATGCTGTTTGAAAATTACTATAGGAGCATACCTTCCAACTTTTCCGGGTGAGAAAGTTGTTAAATGAAGCCACACCCCCTCATTGATTGATGGATAGGAGATAGTGTGTAATAGTTACAACAATATAAACACTTTAAATAGGCAAATGAATTTATTAGGGGTGTCAGTTGGCAAGAATCTGGCAATACAATAGCTATCGCGATACATGTATGACGATATAATGGGCTCGATTCCACAAAGGTAGAAATAAATTCGTGTCACTCGAAAAATCAGATCGCATGCACAAAGTTTTAACTTTTTCGAGTGATTCAAAAAAGGGGTTGAATTAAATACTTGCACTCGAAAATGCAATCGTAAAATTTTCTAATCACTCGTAAAATTTTCAAAATGCTCGTAAAAAGGCTGTCGCAAGCGAAAATTACTGGAAAATGTACTCGAATTTTTTTTCTATTGTTTAGTATTGTTTTCTGACTGTTGCATGGTGTTGTAAGGCTTTTTAATGGGTAAATGTAAATGCATAATTTTTTTTTCAACTTTTAAGTTACCTGTGTAGCTGTATGTACATGGCTTACATTGTGGATACATGCAATAAAGAGGCAAGGTATGCTGTAGTGGAAGTACTAATTAAACAGTAATATTTGTAAGAGGCATATATGTAGTTTTTTTTGGGGGGGGGTTTGTTTGGATTGCCAGGGACCTGTATTAAAAATGTTTCCTTTAATGCAGAAATGTGGCCATTGTTTTCTATACAAAGCGTGCTCACATAGCACCACGTGTCCCTGGGTGCAGGGAGCAGCTCTTTGCTAGCTTTAACCTCATGGTACGCCATTCTTATGCTTACACTATAACGTGGACCAAAAGCCAGGATTTTGACTACTCTGGGTTTTGGTGCACCGCAATGTAAAAACCCAAAGGTCGACCAAAGATTTTCTACCAGTTAATGGTGCCAAATATGGATTCCAGTAGTGTGCGCCTTCTCTGCGCCACATCATCTGCAATATGTTCGAAGTCAATGGCCTCGATTCACAAATCATTGAAAAAAATTCTCATGGTAGTAAAAAATTTAATTCATGAGAAAAAAGCCTGAGAATTTCACTGTTACCAAATCACCAGATAGGAAGACACTGAAAGTCAATGGAACTTTTTACTACTAGTAAAAAAGGGTAAAAAGTTCAGTATTTTTTTTAGGAGTAAAAAAGTGCCATTGACTTTCATTGTCTTCCTAACTAGTTATTCACAAACAGTGGAATTCTCAGGCTTTTTTCTTTTGAATTGAATTTTTTACTACCATTAGAGTTTACTACCATTGCAAAGAAAGTAGAAGGGCTCCATTGCGAGAGAGCAAAATGAGTTTTCTCCTGCTGAAAGCTGCATCAAAAAACTAGTGTGAAACTCTCTAATTTACATCAAGTGTGTGGCTCATCAAGTCCACCTGAATCAGTAGTAAAATTTTCGAATTGTAAAATGCAGTAGTAAATTTTTCGATCCACTAATTTAATTCGCACTTTTGCAATCGCACTCGAATTTAATTCAAGTGACTCGTGTTTTACAATGGTTCCAGGTAGCTGAATCACTCGTAAAAAAAAATATAGCAAAATCGCAACTTTTTAAGCACAAAACACACGAAAAATCCATTTTTGACCTTTGTTGAATCGAGCCCAATATATCCCGATATATCCAGATTCTGTCTCAAAGACGATATATTGCAATTCATTTTTAAATTTAATTTAAATTTTTTAAAAATGACATAGGGTCCCCCCTTCCAGGGGGATGGGACCCCAATTTTTGAGGAATTTTAAGGGTTAAAAACCCTCAAAAATCCCCCCGAAAAATGGCATGGGGCCCCCGTTACCCAGCATAACCAGCCTGTACCCACTATGGGGGCTTGTACAACAGGGCGCAGGGGCCAGCTTTGGTGGCCCTTGGCCCTGCAGGCTACAAGCCGGCATAGCCTATGGCAATGGGCTCTTCTGCCCTCCCCCCCGCCTTTGGGGAGGCTAGTATTTGGGGGGCTCAGGGTTAATGGCAAGTCACCCGCTAGCCGCAGGTGACTTGCCAGACCCAGAGCCTTGTGAACTGGTATAGGGGTCACATAGATCCCTTAACAGTTCACAAAGGGTTAACAGTAAAAAAAAAAAATGTCTTTATTAAAAAAATGTTTTCCTTTACTTACCTTCGATTGTCAGCTCCTGTGTCCCTCGCCGATCCGATGACAGATGTGATGATCACTGGCCAGAGGAGGGGCGAGGCAGGAGATCAGAGGATAACGGCATCTGAGAGCTGAGCCACCGTGAGCCAATGGAGTGAGGCTACCCATGAGGATGGCGGCACCAGTCGGGAAGGCAGGAGGAGAGGACCTGTCAGGCACTCTCTTGAAGACTGAAGAGCTCCGAGGGGGTGGAGGCCCCTGGGTGAAGAGGAGGATCAAAATAGGGGTCAGGTGAGTTGTTTTTTTTTACTTTTCTTTTAATGTAGGGGGGGGGGAGTCAGAATCGATACTAGAAAGAAAAAATCGATTCTAGTATCGTTGAATGAAATATTGCAATACTTGACAGAATAAATTTTTTCTGACACCCCTATCATTTATTTATGCTGCAATTTGTAACTTAAACAAGGACAAATGAGATCAACGCGGGACAGGGCGACACAGACTCAAAAGAGGGACAGTCCCTCCAAATCAGGGACACTTGGGAGGTATGTAGGAGGACTACAGTCTGTGAGCCTGTTGGAGTAATATACATTTTTTTTAGTTTTATACAGTCTTATATTATTGTTTTAGATTAGGTCCTCAACAGCCTAAAAGGGATAATATTGTTCTGGTGGACCCAAGTCCCTTTGCCCATTGTCCTCCCAATTGTCTTACATACTAGTCTCTAATCTATTGTACTTGCTATGTTAAAATTATATTATAGAGAAACAAACACTGAAGGTTTAGTGATGAGCAAGCCGAAGCTGCAGAGTTCAGGATGAGCTTGAAACATAGAAACATAGAAGGTTGAGGCAGAAGGAGACCATATGGCCCATCTAGTCTGCCCTTATGTGTATACTGTATGTACTCTTTATCTTAGGATAGATGTGTGCTTATCCCAGGCATGTTTAAATTCCAAATTGGCGGGGGTCTGAAGGATATTTCTAAAAAAGAGGGTTAGTGGATTTTTACATTGGGTACCCTGTATCCTGCAGGTTTGAATATAGAGTTTGCTTTGAATTGCTTTATTTCATCTTAATGTAATTCTTATATATATATTTTATTCATTGTTGTGTACTGTTATACATTGTACATATTTTTATTCAGTTCATTTTACCTTTATGTATTAGTTTTATGTATTTTGTCCCCTGGCGCTGGAATCAGACAGCCTATACCATCTATATTTTTGTTAAATAGTTTTTTGTTGTCTGGTTGTTGGTTTTTCTATTCTATTTAATCTTTTTTTTTATAGGTTTATAATCACGCTTCATTGTTTCAGTGCAATGAGTGGCACGGCGTTAGCTGCTATGCCGGTATATCCCTCTTATTTCCTCGCTCCGCTTGGCTGCTTGTGTGATGATGAGGTTTCTGTTGTTGCCATGACGTTATTTGCATGAGCCGCCGATTGGCCGTTCGGCTCATGTGTCCTGCCCCTGTCAAGATGTTATTTGCATGAGCCGGGGATTGGCTGTCCGCCTCACGTGCTCCGCTGTTCCCTAGCGACAGCGGGAGCTTGGTATTTCTTTACCTCGCTGGCTTTGAGACATGCGGTTGAGGTCCTGGCAGCGGTTTTGGGAAAAGTAATCTTTTTAAGTATTGTTGATATAGTAGATGGACCTGTATTGACAAAATCTTACCAAGGACAATTTAGTAATTTTAACACAAGCTTAACCATAGCTTATGTTTCTAAATTTAAAAGTCTTTAAGTTTACATGACTGGAGGACCTAGACCACGTGATCCGTCCTCCTTTTGTATTTAATCTCCGCCGCTCTGCCGCGTCACCAGCCTAGTTAAAGTTGCCTTGCGGCGATGAAACGCGTCGGCGGTGGCGAGCGGTGGATCCAACTATTAACTTTTGTGAACTTTTGTCATCATTTTAAACGGAACTTCTCCCTTGTGGGCCGACCACGGTGGTTGTCAGATTCCAGGGCCGGTGAGATTGGGACTAACCTTTTAAGCTGATTTATTTTATCTGTTTGTGAGTGCATTTTGGATTTCTTATACATTAAAGTTGCTGAGTTTTATAGAATTACACTATATTTGGCTTCTGTTTTGTTTCATGTGTTTACGCTGGCATATGGTATAATCTATGCCTGACAAGTATATAATCCAAAGTGGATGTGTATGGAAGTCTCATTAACGCTGTTTAAGAGTATTTGAAAAGTGCGTTACTCATTTGAAGCTGGATATTATCTGAAGTGGATGTGTATGGAAGCCTTATCAACGTTGTTTAAGAGTATTTGAAAAGCGCTGTTTTGATTTGAAGCTGGTAAGAGTTTGCACTGTCGGTGGAGGATTTCTCTTGCACCCTGTTGTGTGAAGTGCATGCACCGTGGGATATCATACAATGGGACTACTTGCCAGCTTATACTTATTGCTCTGTGTTTATTTTCATCTAAATTCAGTGACTGTTGATTTTTCAACTACCTCTGCTGGAAGTTTGTTCCAAGCATCTACTACTCTTTCTGTAAAATAATATTTTCTAACATTGCTCCTGATCTTCCCCCCGAGCAGCTTCAGGTTGTGCCCCCTTGTTCTATCACTAAGCTTCTTCTTAAGCTTCTTCTTGGGTCCCCATGGCTGTGATTGGCCTGGCTGTGATTGGCCTGGCGGACATGTGACCCCGCTGTATAAAAGGTAGGGTCACATGTCCAGACTCCAGATGGCGTATAAGCGCTGAATGGATATGGAGAGGTTGCTGCTGCTGAGTGAGGCACAGATAGGCCTCAATTTAAAAGAAGACAAAAACAGTTGTCCTGTTCAGGGCAGATAGTCAGGGAGAGGAGGCTGCTGAAGTTAGGGACAGTGAGGAATCAACAAAACTGCCCTCTTTAGGACAGCTAGGTAGGGAGAGTCGGCAATGGTGGATGGAGGGACAGCTAGGGAGGCACATGTCTATTCCGAGGACAGGCAGCTGCTGGGTAACATTTAATACATCTGGGCATTCGATCCGACGCATCTGTGCCCATCTGCATAACATTTGCTGGGTATATAATGCAACTCATCTGTGCCAATCTGCATAGCATTCACTGGGTATTTAATACAACTCATCTTTGGCCATCTGCATCTGAGGTGGTGGTGGTGTGTGACAATGGCCTTGGGCTGAGCTGGGTTGACATACATCTATTGCCTGGTACATGTGCTCAATTTGTGGTGGTGCAGAGCATCCTGACCCATTATCTAGAAATGCTGGAGCTGCTGTATAAAATGCGTGTGTGCACGCACTTCTGGCATACCCACCCTGCTGCTGTTTGTCTGTCTGCACTGCAGATGAACTTCGGACTTACCACCCACATTCTCATATGTGACTTGCCAACCAGGTGAAATTCCATATATATATATATATATGCTGGAAAGGGTGTGTGAGCAGCAGCAGACAATAGTGGAGTTCCAGCTACAAAATGTCTAATTGAGTCGAAGTGCAGACCAACAGCACTTCACCACCAATGAGTGGGCCTCTGTGATGGACATTTGTGCCATGCTGCAGTGCTTCCAGTATGCTACCAATATAGTAAGCTCTGATGACGCCTTTGTCAGTGCTACCGTCCCCATCCTTTGCCTGCTAGTAAAAACCCTTCAGGCCATAACGGAGATGTGATGGTGGCCCAGGAGGAAGCAGAGAAGGAAAAGTAAGGCCCATTTTCCCAGGTGTCAGGGCAGTGCACACATGGCTCACCGGGTGGGTTGCTGGGCCGACAATGGGCAGGTACTCCACTGTCCAGCCAGTGGACAGTTTTGGAGGATTCAGAAGATTTGGAGGGGGAGGACTTTCTCTTACAGCAGTGTGGCACCTAACGCAGCTCATGGGCATCACTGGAGTGTGGCTGGAGGGAGGAGAAGAAGGAGGAGGAGACACCTGACACTGGGGACAGCTTAGTCATACTCCAGTATCTGTACAATGACCACAGAGTTGCCCACATAGTCACCAGTGCTGATTACTGGGTGGCTACCCTACTGCACTGGATCGGGATAGAAAGATGAGGGAGAACAAACGCACTCTGGTGGACGCACTACTTGGCTGCTTGTGTGATGATGAGGTTTCTGTTGTTGCCATGACGTTATTTGCATGAGCCGCCGATTGGCCGTTCGGCTCATGTGTCCTGCCCCTGTCAAGATGTTATTTGCATGAGCCGGGGATTGGCTGTCCGCCTCACGTGCTCCGCTGTTCCCTAGCGACGGCGGGAGCTTGGTATTTCTTTACCTCGCTGGCTTTGAGACATGCGGTTGAGGTCCTGGCAGCGGTTTTGGGAAAAGTAATCTTTTTAAGTATTGTTGATATAGTAGATGGACCTGTATTGACAGAATCTTACCAAGGACAATTTAGTAATTTTAACACAAGCTTAACCATAGCTTATGTTTCTAAATTTAAAAGTCTTTAAGTTTACATGACTGGAGGACCTAGACCACGTGATCCGTCCTCCTTTTGTATTTAATCTCCGCCGCTCTGCCGCGTCACCAGCCTAGTTAAAGTTGCCTTGCGGCGATGAAACGCGTCGGCGGTGGCGAGCGGTGGATCCAACTATTAACTTTTGTGAACTTTTGTCATCATTTTAAACTGAACTTCTCCCTTGTGGGCCGACCACGGTGGTTGTCAGATTCCAGGGCCGGTGAGATTGGGACTAACCTTTTAAGCTGATTTATTTTATCTGTTTGTGAGTGCATTTTGGATTTCTTATACATTAAAGTTGCTGAGTTTTATAGAATTACACTATATTTGGCTTCTGTTTTGTTTCATGTGTTTACGCTGGCATATGGTATAATCTATGCCTGACAAGTATATAATCCAAAGTGGATGTGTATGGAAGTCTCATTAACGCTGTGAGTATTTGAAAAGTGCGTTACTCATTTGAAGCTGGATATTATCTGAAGTGGATGTGTATGGAAGCCTTATCAACGTTGTTTAAGAGTATTTGAAAAGCGCTGTTTTGATTTGAAGCTGGTAAGAGTTTGCACTGTCGGTGGAGGATTTCTCTTGCACCCTGTTGTGTGAAGTGCATGCACCGTGGGATATCATACAATGGGACTACTTGCCAGCTTATACTTATTGCTCTGTGTTTATTTTCATCTATATTCAGTGACTGTTGATTTTTCAACTACCTCTGCTGGAAGTTTGTTCCAAGCATCTACTACTCTTTCTGTAAAATAATATTTTCTAACATTGCTCCTGATCTTCCCCCCGACTAGCTTCAGGTTGTGCCCCCTTGTTCTATCACTAAGCTTCTTCTTAAGCTTCTTCTTGGGTCCCCATGGCTGTGATTGGCCTGGCTGTGATTGGCCTGGCGGACATTTGACCCCGCTGTATAAAAGGTAGGGTCACATGTCCAGACTCCAGATGGCGTATAAGCGCTGAATGGATATGGAGAGGTTGCTGCTGCTGAGTGAGGCACAGATAGGCCTCAATTTAAAAGAAGACAAAAACAGTTGTCCTGTTCAGGACAGATAGTCAGGGAGAGGAGGCTGCTGAAGTTAGGGACAGTGAGGAATCAACAAAACTGCCCTCTTTAGGACAGCTAGGTAGGGAGAGTCGGCAATGGTGGATGGAGGGACAGCTAGGGAGGCACATGTCTATTCCGAGGACAGGCAGCTGCTGGGTAACATTTAATACATCTGGGCATTCGATCCGACGCATCTGTGCCCATCTGCATAACATTTGCTGGGTATATAATGCAACTCATCTGTGCCAATCTGCATAGCATTCACTGGGTATTTAATACAACTCATCTTTGGCCATCTGCATCTGAGGTGGTGGTGGTGTGTGACAATGGCCTTGGGCTGAGCTGGGTTGACATACATCTATTGCCTGGTACATGTGCTCAATTTGTGGTGGTGCAGAGCATCCTGACCCATTATCTAGAAATGCTGGAGCTGCTGTATAAAATGCGTGTGTGCACGCACTTCTGGCATACCCACCCTGCTGCTGTTTGTCTGTCTGCACTGCAGATGAACTTCGGACTTACCACCCACATTCTCATATGTGACTTGCCAACCAGGTGGAATTCCATATATATATATATATATATATGCTGGAAAGGGTGTGTGAGCAGCAGCAGACAATAGTGGAGTTCCAGCTACAAAATGTCTAATTGAGTCGAAGTGCAGACCAACAGCACTTCACCACCAATGAGTGGGCCTCTGTGATGGACATTTGTGCCATGCTGCAGTGCTTCCAGTATGCTACCAATATAGTAAGCTCTGATGACGCCTTTGTCAGTGCTACCGTCCCCATCCTTTGCCTGCTAGTAAAAACCCTTCAGGCCATAACGGAGATGTGATGGTGGCCCAGGAGGAAGCAGAGAAGGAAAAGTAAGGCCCATTTTCCCAGGTGTCAGGGCAGTGCACACATGGCTCACAGGGTGGGTTGCTGGGCCGACAATGGGCAGGTACTCCACTGTCCAGCCAGTGGACAGTTTTGGAGGATTCAGAAGATTTGGAGGGGGAGGACTTTCTCTTACAGCAGTGTGGCACCTAACGCAGCTCATGGGCATCACTGGAGTGTGGCTGGAGGGAGGAGAAGAAGGAGGAGGAGACACCTGACACTGGGGACAGCTTAGTCATACTCCAGTATCTGTACAATGACCACAGAGTTGCCCACATAGTCACCAGTGCTGATTACTGGGTGGCTACCCTACTGCACTGGATCGGGATAGAAAGATGAGGGAGAACAAACGCACTCTGGTGGACGCACTACTGGCAGCGTTCACAACTGACTTATTAGTGGCAGCACAAGGCCGAGGAGGAGGAGGAAGTCACCACCATCGGATGGAGCCTGTAGTACTAGGAGGCAGACTTTTACTTACCTGGTGGATGACTATATGTCGACATGTCTCCTGGTACTGAGTGGTGGGCCCTCCCTATTGAATTTCTGGGTTGGTATTTTGGACACGTGGTCAGAGCTTGCCTTCTATGCCTTGGAGGTGCTAGCCTGCCCTGTCGCAAGTGTCCGTACACTTTCAGAATGTATGTTCTGCACCACAGGGGGTCTCATCAATGACAAGAAGATCGTCCTATCCACAGCCAATGTGGACATCCTTACATTCCTTAAGATAAACCAGGCATGGATCCTACGGGACCTGGGTGTGCCAGTACCAAAGAGAGTGGTTTTAGTGTTGGCTATCTCCTCCGCCTCTTTCACCTACAACGCCACATCCACCTACAACTGCCCCACCTCTTCCACTTACGCCGCCACATCCACCTTCCCTCATACCTGTTAAAAAATTAATAGTTTATTTGTTTTTAATTATTTATGTATGTTTTTTAATGTATGTATTTATTTAATTGTTTTCTGTTATTGTTTTGGGTACTTTCTCTAGCCCATTTTGTGCAGGGTAATTGCCCTGGTGTTCTCCCTGATCAAGCAAGGATTAGATCACTGTATGTTTCACTGCTGACTTCCATGTCCAGCTTGCAGACCCTGACATGTAAAAAAACAACCTTCAAGCAGACCTGAACAACAGAGTAATCAGTTTATTCTACCATATACATTACATTATACATAGAATTATTCTTTACACTGTTGGGCATTTGTGCATATGTTTGTAATATATATATATATATATATATATATATATATATATATATATATATATATTATACATTTCTACTAACAATGTTCAGTCTAAAAGACAGAAACAATAACATATCTGTACATATGCCCATCACTAAAAAGAATGTGAACAGGCTTTTTCTTTATGGTGGAAGAATTTACATTTTGCGTATCTTGGATTAGTCAGTATAAGAATGAAGATCCGTGACTCATCTTATTATTTATTGAAAGACTATTCAAAGGAAAGGGCATTCTTTCGCATAAATAGATAATAGAGGTAAAAAGTGGAGAAGGGTCTTTCTGGATATTGTGACATTGGTTTTGCACAACACAGATGCTGTTTGCGTGCAGACAAATCGGTGACTCACTGCAGATGATGAGCCAGATGTGAGACCAATGTTTATAGGGCAGACTCATTGTCTTATCCAATGTGTGGAGCCAAAATAATTTAAACAGAATGGGTAGATTATTTTTGTTTACAGCCGAGCATCAACTTTGGAAGTCGGCCAAGCCAAGAAAAGTTTTCCAACCTTGATGAACATTTTTGTTCGTATACTGAAGTATCTGCATGAGCAAATGAACACCCAGAATGGCCCTTTCCAGGTCTCCACTAGAGAGATTAAAGGTAGCCAGTCAAAAATGACTTGAAATCCTATAACTATCGCCCACAGGGATCATGATTTTGAATGTCCCACTAGTTAAATATTTTAGAAAGACAAAATCAAGTATGGAACCCAATGTATAGCGCTGATGGTGGATTAGTGAACTAGGACCCCTCCTGGCATAAGGCCCCTTTGGGAAATGAACCCATGGATTTTCTGTCCCTACCTACATAGGTTTACAGCACTATTAGATCTAAGATGCATCACATCAATTAAATTACGGAGCAGACAAGCCACTTAGGGAAAGACCCACCTTAATATAGTGGGCTACCCTTTCAAGTACCAACCTAAGTAGAGATGTTGTTACCCCACTTTCCCAGGCTATATTTAAGCATTTTGCACAATGTATTTTTAACTGTGATTTTTGCTGGAATTTCCAGGGATTTCCAGGAAAATTAGATATTGTTTTCTTAAGTAGAGTTTGGGGATTTAACACAAAATGTGTAGTTTGTAATTTTTTTTGTGCTGTCACAATATTGTGTGTGCAAAATGTGGAAAAAAAATTAAAAATGCACCCGGTACTGCCCAGGAGACACCCCAAACGGAAAAGAGGTTATTAGAGCTGCAGCTCTCCCTAGCAATACACAGATGAGGTAAATATAGCTGCAGCTCTCCCTAGAAATACACAGGTGAGGTAAATAGAGCTGCAGCTCTCCCTAGCAATACACAGGTGAGGTAAATAGAGCTGCAGCTCTCCCTAGCAATACACAGGTGAGGTAAATAGAGCTGCAGCTCTCCCTAGCAATACACAGGTGAGGTAAATATAGCTGCAGCTCTCCCTAGCAAAACAAAGGTGAGGTAAATAGAGCTGCAGCTCTCCCTAGCAATACACAAGTTAGGTAAATATAGCTGCAGCTCTCCCTAGCAATACACAGGTGAGGTAAATAGAGCTGCAGCTCTCCCTAGCAATACACAGGTGAGGTAAATAGAGCTGCAGCTCTCCCTAGCAAAACAAAGGTGAGGTAAATAGAGCTGCAGCTCTCCCTAGCAATACACAAGTTAGGTAAATATAGCTGCAGCTCTCCCTAGCAATACACAGGTGAGGTAAATAGAGCTGCAGCTCTCCCTAGCAATACACAGGTGAGGTAAATAGAGCTGCAGCTCTCCATAGCAATACACAGGTGAGGTAAATAGAGCAGCAGCTCTCCCTAGCAATACACAGGTGAGGTACATAGAGCTGCAGCTCTCCCTAGCAATACACAGGTGAGGTAAATAGAGCTGCAGCTCTCCCTAGCAATACACAGGTGAGGTAAATAGAGCTGCAGCTCTCCCTAGCAATACACAGGTGAGGTAAATAGAGCTGCAGCTCTCCATAGCAATACACAGATGAGGTAAATAGAGCAGCAGCTCTCCCTAGCAATACACAGGTGAGGTAAATAGAGCTGCAGCTCTCCCTAGCAATACACAGGTGAGGTAAATAGAGCTGCAGCTCTCCCTAGCAATACACAGGTGAGGTAAATAGAGCTGCAGCTCTCCCTAGCAATACACAGGTGAGGTAAATAGAGCTGCAGCTCTCCCTAGCAATACACAGGTGAGGTAAATAGAGCTGCAGCTCTCCCTAGCAATACACAGGTGAGGTAAATAGAGCTGCAGCTCTCCCTAGCAATACACAGGTGAGGTAAATAGAGCTGCAGCTCTCCCTAGCAATACACAGGTGAGGTAAATAGAGCTGCAGCTCTCCCTAGCAATACACAGATGAGGTAAATAGAGCTGCAGCTCTCCCTAGCAATACACAGGTGAGGTAAATAGAGCTGCAGCTCTCCCTAGCAATGCACAGGTAAAGTCAAAGCACAAGAGCCACGAATGTGCAGATCCAAAGAATCCAAATCAGTTTATTGATCCCCAAGCAGATACATTACATACATACAAGTATACACATTACATACATACAAGGAAGGCTTTTGGCACTGTTCCAGCATTTGGATAGAGGAGAAGAGGAAATATGACAGCCAGGCCTATTGGCAGCTCACAAGGAGAGGGCTGGGAAAAACAGACCTATAGAAATAAATGGTAGAATGTTCTGGACATCACATTTTACCTCACAAAAATGATGGCAGTGTCTGACCACACACACACACACACACACACACACACACACACACACACACACACACACACACTTACCTCATGAGATTATGTACCTCATAAGATTATTTACCCCATGATATATATATATACATATAGATATATACACCTCACTCATAAGCAGGGACAGTTGGTAAGTAATGCAGATAATGGTATACTGAAGTCTTAACAACCAATCTGATTACTACATTGATTTTCAATGTGAGCTGGAATCTGATTGCTTGCTAGGTACGGATTCCTCATTTTTCTTTAATGTTAGTTCAGTGAGTTCTACATTTGGCCTTTACATACGCTCTTTGGGATACACACTAGAATGATATGGCAGATTAAGTTTTATATCCGGCTGGTTTTACAGATGCCATATTGAACCAGGCTACAATTATACTGGAGGACAAAGTCATTCAAATGACTAGCAAAAAATAATGAGTTTGGTATGACCTCCCCAACAAGACTTGGTGCTGCTGTCATAAGTAGTAGGAACCTTAGGGAAACAAGTTATGACAAAACACAGCTATTGTCTGAAGTCAGTTTGAAAGTCTCAGCTGGGCAATGCTCCATGTCAGAAGCTAGCTTTTTTTTTATTGAAAATGGCTCTGGAGGACTCTTCTTCCTTGATGCCCCATCTGGAACTAGCAATGATGAAATATAAAGGGCCAAGATCTCATTACTGTAAACTTATATTTCTACAAAGTTCTTTTCAAAGCAAGCCCAGATATGATTACATATGGCAATGATTGCTTGTTGATACATTTATATACATATTCTCTAATGGAAACATAATAAATCATTATAGTATCTAATAATTAAAATAAACACATTGGCCTCATGGAAAAACGAATTAGCGTAGAACTTGTTTTCAGCTGAGATCATTTGGCCTGAACACGGAAAAGATGGTTGATGGGCTGCTTTTATAATTTTTTTTGGCAATTTTCGTTAGATTCATTTTTTGTATCTAACAAAGAATAGCTTTTTAATTGTATTAATTTTAAAGTGGACCAAAACAGGATTTTGACTATCCTGGGATTTGGTCTTTTCCCCCGGGGCACCCCGATTGGAGTTCAAGCAGGCAAGCGTATAATCCAAAGGAGATGACGGAGGCGTAGTCACAAGTAGTCTCAAGGTTCCAAGTAACAGTATCTTATATGTTTCCCACACCCTGTACATACAGATTGCTCACATTAAAAATCATCCTACCTACATCTACTGCATGTTATGAGCCTTTAAACATCCAAGATGGAACATCAGGCAGCCTGCAAACAGGAAGTGCCTTCTGACTGTGCTGCTCTGCATTCTGGAATTGCTGACCTTTTCCTGACCCAAGCTCTGCTCTATCTGAGCAAAGCACAGCTATAACCCCACCCCCTGAACTTTATCCCGCTCTCCTCTAGTCAGTAAGTGTGATGCTTCTGAGGCAAGATGGCGGTCGCGCGTATCCTAGAGTCCTAAACAGAGTTGAAGGCCGGTGGGGGAAAGAGTAATAAGTAAGTGACTAAAAACTTAAAATATATTAATTTTAGATGCTGGGAAATAGTTTCTTAAGGGTTTGGGCTTTTCATTAAATCATGCTGAAGGTCCGGTTTAAATAGGCAGTTCCGATGCACTAGTGTCCGTATAGTTCTATGCACATGCACGCCGCTATTTGCGAGGCAGCTCCTAAGAGTGCATGTGCACAGATGTCTGGAAACTACAGACCGGGTTCTCTCACAGGGTCACAACCGTAAGCCGATCACTTTGGGGCAGATGATTTCAAGCCCAAAGGTCACGGTCATTGCGCCCCCAGCAACATTGTTGGGAAGGGTGCCAAATGGAGACCATAAAAGAGAGGGGCTCGGACCACCTTCCAACCGGCGATGGAAGGGGGATGAGCCCAAGACCCTGAGCACTACAGGCTGCGTGGCATAGAGACCACACCCAGTCTATGCCCATGGCAGGGCCAAAGCTGGTAATCTGCCCACAGTCCAGACAGCCAAACCAGGCTGAACATCCCAAAACAAAAGGATGCATAAGGTAATTATGCAGCACAAGTAAGCACGGCAAGCCACAGTAGTTACAAAGTTGATTTTGATCAAACAGATCATTTGTGTGATTCGACAAGCTGTGCACATTTTGGAACTTCATTTCGCCAGGACTGACAGCTACTCTGTCCCTTGCTGATCTCAGCTTCAGCAAGCACAGCAATCCACAATGGTTCCACAGCTGTCTCTGATCAAAAGCAGAGCTTGCCCAAGACTTATAAAGCTGTACCATGACACTCCCTTCCAAGCTCAGCCATGACCCTAAATGAAAGCAAAGAAATCAGTTTTGCCTAGAATACATGTGGTATTTACATACAATCAGAGATTTTCTGGTGCTGAAATGGCCCATTTTATACTGTTTCAAAGGGGGATAAGGTGGGAGAAAATTAGTGTGTGTCTGGGGGGGGGGGGTTAAGCATTATGGGAGGAATGTAATCATACTCTCCTAAACAATACATAGTTGACAAACCATCTATGATTCAATCCATGGGGATGTCTTGTTCTAAACCCAAAAACCAGAATACCTCCTGCACCAGTAACCTTTACTGTCTATCCCCACTCCTGCCTGCAGGCATCATCCACTCAATGCCAGAACAGAGGAAGCTCTCTGTGGGCAACCCTAATGTTTTAAAACGTTGGAGATGTTTGTCATCATCAGGGATCTAGCCCCATAGAGATGTTCCACCATCAACATCTTAGAATGCAGGTCACCCATCCAACATATTGAAGGTAACAGCTACGTAAGGAGACATAGGTAGATTTACAGGTAATATACTGCTGGGTAACATGTTTTACCCGATGAGTAACTCCTTTCCTTGTTTTTTTATTTGTAGGCAGGACGATATCTAATGTATAATCTTTTTGCTGTGACACCACTAGCCCCACATTCTGCATTCACAAAAAAGTTATGGAAAACAGATGACACTGACACAAGAACCCAACATTTTAGGCTGGTGAGCAGTTGGTTGCAAATACATGAAACTAAAAACTACAGATTAAAGATCATTATAGAGCAGATTATAGCTTTAGCAAATCCTTGTGTATGTGTACTGTGAAACAGTGTTCATAATGACATGATTAAATTCACTAATGGGCTACTTGGGAATTGTGCTGCACCTGCACCATCTCTCTGAAGACCAGTCACAGCTCAGTAATTACAGTAAACATAGCTAAAGGACCTGACAGCTATAGCAGAAGTAAATCCACGATATTAGGCATTTCTGGGTCTCTATGGGAAATGGTATTAAAAAGTGTACACCTGCTGGCCAGTGATGCACACACATCATAAAAAAACATTGAATTAATTTCACTCTGTAATGAACTTTGGTAGGGATTTCAGGAGATAGGTGATAAACAGTGATGGGCTTTTGATTCAGACCAAAGCTAGATTCAACCCAGGTCTTCCTGATTTGGTCCAGTTCAGGTCAATCTATTCGGCATGCCACCAGCTGATGCTGGCAGGTGTCATGCCGGCAATCACTACCCTATGAACTGGTAAGAGGTCTTGGACCCCTTACCAGTGCACAAACAGTTAAAAAAACAAAAAAATACAGTTTTAAAATAAAAAACTAACCATTGTGCCATCTTTTATATGTACCTGCTGGCCTGCCGCTGGTGGTGAGCCACAATTGCTGCACCCCCCCCCACCAACATCTGTAGTTAGTGGGGATATAGGTCCCCCTCCTCCTTTCTTAGTGTTCCACCAAGCTAAAGCTGAGTCGCCAGGCAGGGAGGCTTTTATACTGCAGAGGAGGAGCCTCTGTGGAATCTTCCCCATGCAACTAATGACAAGAATCCCCCTCCATGTCCCTCCCCTACAGTGACATCATTAGTCACATGGTGGATGTGAGGAAAGGTTTATCACGTTATCACATGAACCACACAGCATATCACACAACATCTGAGCCACAGACATATTTGTTTCAATTAAGGTAAAAAGACCGCTCAAGTTCAATATATTTTTTAATGTGATAGGCACACTAAGCAGTTATTATAAGCATTTGACTATGGTGAAAATAATACAAATACCGGTCTGAAACGTGTGATACAGATTACATATAAAGTGGATTACAAACAGAGATACAACATAAAGTCAGGTTAGCTTGATGCATTCAGATGAGCGGTGGGCAGGAGAGCCTCTGGGGGCAGAAAGCAACCTGATGGACCCTGGTAAATGGAACAGCTTTCTCTAGATTAGGGTCTGGGATTTAACCTCCAGCTGGACATGCCCGATGCCCCACTGGGTGGAGTCTCCAGCTCTTCCTCTGCCTCAGAGCCAGCTTACAACCTACAAATGCTATTTTGGGCATATATTTTAAACTGAGACTGGTACCATTCTGGTTCTGGTGTCTGGGGCACCTGAAGAGTCCATAGATGGGGTTCCTTGACGGAAATTTCTTTCAAGCATCTGTGCAAGACACAGTGCTCAGCATGGGGCCGCCACTGGCCCAGACTGTGTGGCTTCTCCTCAGACTAGAAGTAAGAAACACAACTGTCACGGATTTCCTGCAGAGAAATCACCTATTATAGGATGACCAGTAATTGAGAGCTGTGAGACAAAGGCGGATATGCAGAAAACCATGTTAAATGGTGATAAACAGTAACAAGTATATATAGCACACATCACAAGGCTATGGCAGGGAAAGCTGATCACAAAGCTGTGGCAGGGGTCCTGGGTCTGAGTACAGGAAGACAATGTAATGCTGATCCACCAGCTGCAGTGGTGGATCAGCTTATAAAGAAAAGTAACACAGGTGCTGGCTAATCACCAGCAGCTCTGCAGGAGAGGGTCACCTGCTGGTGGAGCAGCATATGGCAGGGGAAAACCCAGGAAAGGGAGCCAGTCAAAAGCAGTACAGAGCAGATGCATGCTCCTATGTTGCGGAGGAACTCCAGACCTGACAGCAATAATGATTGTCTTTTGAAGCTCCCCCCCCCCCCCCCCCCCCCCCAGGGGTGCAGTACCTGTTCGCATCCTGTTAGCAGCTTTGGGTTAGAATTGTTGCCTATGCTAGCAGATGGGTATTGACAAGGGGTCTTAGGATGAAAAGGGCAATATGCAGTAAAAACCCATCCGATGATAAGTGTGGTTTTAGCCAATGAGAGTCAAGTCCCAGATGATGTCATAGGAGGATGAATCGCACATTGGACTTCTCGTGTGCTGAGAGTGCTTGTAGGCCTGCTTAGATTGAAGGCTCAGAGAGGAGTTGAACTCTGGAGTTGTGAGCGATTACAGGAAAAAGCTGGAGTGACAATGAAGTGGAGCCACTGTCTGCTAAAATGCTGAAGTGAGATGCTGATTGCTGCTTGAAGACGCCACACAGCTGACCAACAGATTGAGAAGCAGCCCACATTGAAAGGCCTAACTACACATCACGCCTGGTAGAGCCCCGTCATATGGCGTTCCCGGGCTGCAGATGGCAAGGAATTTAGCTTTATTATACAGTTTTTTTATGATACTTCAAAAGCTGTGTTTAATAGCAAATCTAATAGTGTGCTTTCAATAGTATAGGAGTTATTGCTGGGAAAGAGCAACCAGCTGGCATTATTGTGAACATCAGTGATTAACTATTGATTATGTACAAGGGTGCCTTACACCTTAATGTGGACCTCAATGAACTTATAAATACTTTATAGTGTACTGAAAAGATATATTTGATAACCTGCTGAGATTCCATTGCTTACAATATTGAGTTACATTGTGTAATATCAGTTGTAGTTGGATATATTTTATTGTGTGTGAATTGAAAAGCGCAAGCATCAGGAACAAAATAAAATTTGCCCTAACAGGGGTTATTACCAAAACTGTTTGTCCTCGTTCCTGCTCATTCCTACCAATAAAGTTTACAAATCTACCTGTTCCACATGAGGGGGAACATGGAATGCAAAGCCTCTCTATCAATGCTAGATTGGAAGGTAAGCTTAAAGTGGACCAAAACTCAACTAAACCAGGTTTTGGTCCTAGTCCCTGGTGCATCCTGCGACACCACCTGCATGCTTCTATGGCTGTGTGCAGTCAATTCGTTACGGCGCCTGTACCATGAGATCACCAGTGAGGTATGTATAATGGGCGTCTGGCAGGGTTTTACGCAGCCCGGCATCCCAAATTGGAATGCCCTAGGTGTGGTTAATTAACCGAACCTAGAATGGTATAGGTGCTGGGTCTGGTTTAAATTAACTTTAAAGAAATAGTTTAGGCTAAGTGTAATATTAAGATGTTAGGGAAGGGGGGTCAATAAAGATTTCCTTACCTCCCATGCAGCTGATTCATCGTGGAGGCTGATTAATTACTAACGCAAGGTATCGGCAGATGAGCGTCTGTATAGTGGAGCTGAGAGCAACTGCTAGTAGATGCTGTAAGCGGGTATCGGGCACTGTAACAGAGCGCCTCAGTCACTGTAGTAACCTGGCCGGCATTGATGAATGTGATGTATGTTGGGCGCTCTAACACCAGTACGGCGCTGCAGCGAGCGAGAGGTAGTGCAAGCTCAGCGCTCCACATCATACTCAAATAAGGACACACACTCTAAATCTGGTCACTATAGCATGGAGCGCCTATGCTATCTGTTTTTGAACACATATCCACCAGTAACAAAGCGAAAACACATGGAATGACATTGATTTAACACCGTGACATTAACACTTTAGTGCCAGACCTGTAATGACAATTCTGCATAAAAATATAAAAAGTCAAAAAGTTTCTAAACGTGTTTGCAGCCAGGAGAGGTCACACAATAATTTGAGCAAAAAAAAAAGTCAATCACAAGCAAATGAACGGCCATTGAAATGTATGGGAGAGCGACAGTGAGCGAAAGGTAATACCTGGCGCTCTGGAAGCTAGAGTGCTGGCGCTTTACCCTGAGCCGCCTGTAATAATGTGGTTTTGCGTACAGCGCCCGGCGTTCACCAGACGCTGCCTGCCGCTACGAGGCGCTACCTGACTGACCCCCTTGGTGTGCGGCTGCATAAAATGGCTGAAGTATAGATCCCACCCCGTTCTGCAGCCAAACCCGTAGGATTTATTTATGGATGACCATCTTTCATTTTAGCAGAGAGACAATGTAGGACATACTTACAGGAAGGGTTTGTCTTTTGAGGGCTCAAGGGAAAGCTTGGTGAGTGTTGGTCTGCTTTAATTCTGCTGTTTGTTCCATTGCATTTTAAAAATGGCAAAAGAAATGTTAACTTCTTACCCAGACCTGCTGGCAGATTAGTAAATACCAGCAAATATTCGTCATCTGTTAATCTGCCAAATCAGTTAGAATTCCTGCTTCAGGCAGATCAGTTAATTTATCTTGCTGAGATGAAAATGAATTAAACCTTTACTGGGAGCATTCTATCTGCAGAATAAAAAATGGGTTTATAGGAAAACATTTGGCCACATATCTTTCCAGTATATATTAGTATAAAAGCCATTAACCAAACAGTCAATTCATAGAAACATAAAAGGGTAACTACAGAAAGTGACCACATGATCCATCTAGTCTACCCTTAAGGACTGGTCATAGGGAGCACAGGGAGAATTCCTTATGGCCCACACTGATTTCAGCATGTTCCTCTTCCAGACCCTATGCTGGAATTAACGCAGAGGCTGATTCATTACTAACGCCAGGGATCGGCAGAGGAGCGTCTGTATAGCAGCGCTTAGAGCAACCGCCAGTAGAGGCTGTATGCGGGTATCGGGCGCTGTAACAGAGTGCCTCAGTCGCTCTAGTAACCTGGCAGGCATTGAAGAATGTGTGTATCACCAGTACAGCGCTGTAGGGAGCAAAAGGTAGCGGCAGCTCAGTGCGACCAGGGCCCTAATTTAAGAAGGGATAGCGTCAGGTAGCGCCTGGTTAATGAGAGGTAGCGACAGGTAGCGACTGGTGAACGCCGGACACGGCACGCAATTACACATTTATCAAGCAGAATCTGTTTAGCAACTGGAATAGCGCCATGTAGTGTCTGATTCATCATTTTCACAGCCTCAGCGAACAGCACCAGCGTTCAGCCTTGCACAGCGCCAGGTATGACCTCTCGCTACCTGACGCTCTCCCATACATTTCAATGGACGATCCTTTTCTTCTCTTTAAACGGGTTTTTTTTTTTTTTTTTTTTTAAATCACAAATAATTCTTTGGCCTCTTCTGGCATTGAAATAGCAGTTCTTTCATAATTTTTTTTAATATTTCCTCGAAAATGAAATGACATTACAGGTCTGGCATTAAAGTGTTCATGTTACAATGTTGTTACAATGTAATTCCATATGTTTTCGCTTTGTTACTAGTTGATAGATGCTGGAAAACACACTTTAAACACACCGCCTCCTGCGCTCTGGGCTTCAAACAAGCATTTTTCAGCGCCAGAGTCGGTCGCTATGAGCAGTCGCTAACATGCGCTCCCATACAGCGCTGTACTGGTCAAATAGCGACTCCTCACAATGTATTCAACATTACTGAACAGCGACTGAGTCGCTATAAAGTAGCGACTCACGGCCGAGCACTGCGACTACTAGCGGCGCTCTGAAAATGCCTGCTACAGACGCTCATCTGTCGCTACCTGCCGCTAATAATGAATCAGCCTGCAGCTCTCAGCGACTCACACTTATCAAAAAACTACACACACACAGCGTAGGTGCTCTGGATCTGGTCGCTATAGCATAGAGTTCCAGAAGCTGTGTGATTAAAGTGTTTTTGAACACATATCCACCAGTAACAAAGCGAAAACACATGGAATTACATTGTTGTAACATTGTGACATTAACACTTTAGTGCCAGACCTGTAAGGACAGTTCTGCATAAAAATATAAAAAATAAAATAAAGTTTTCAAAAATAACTTTTTCTAGGCCAGGAGAGGTGACACAATAATTTGAGAAAATAAAAAAAAAATAATACCCTGTTTAAACAGAAGAAAAGGAACGTCCATTGAAATGTATGGGAGAGCGACAGGTAATACCTGGAGCCCTGGAAGCTAGAGCGCCGGCGCTGTGCACTGAGCCACCTTCAATGATGAATCAGATACTACATGGCGCTGTTAGAGTCGCATAAATGTGGTTTTGCATACAGCTCCCAGGGTTCACCAGACACTGCCTGCGGCTACGAGGCACTACCTGGCGCTATTCCTTGATGAATAACCCCCCTCAGTCAACTTTTAATACCCCCCTCAGCTCCTGCCAACCATTTCCCCCTTACCTGGTCCCATTGTGTTTCCCATTCAAAACACCCAAGCCCTTGTTTTTCCCCTGCAATTTTAGAGCTTCAGCATGCCCACCCCTGTTGCATCCCGATTTGACATGCCCTACTGTGTGAAATCTTCCAGGCTTGGCATAAAGCGTCTGATAATTCTATGGCACACATATCAGGTCACAGTTGCATCCCCTCAGATGATGTGCACCCCCAGGTTAAGCCTACCTGAATAGCTGGCACAGACATGACTGACCAGAGGGAGCAGCTGACAGGAGGCGCACAAGCAATCCATTCCTGCAAAATAATTACCTGTCATAATTACGCAACACAATCATTCTGATTGGCTGGAAACCTGTGCATTTACCAATGGATCATGGAGAGGGGTAATAGATCCAGCGAACAGGGGCATCTCAAATTCAGAGGCCGATTCATTAATAGCGCCAGGTAGCGACAGATGAGCGACAGTAGCGTGATTTTCACAGCTCCGGCTAGTAGTCGCTGTGCTTGGCCGTTGTTCGGCTGTTGACAGCGACTCAGTCGGTGTGCGGTAATGTTGAATACGGGGTTAGGAGTCGCTGTTTGACAGGTTCCGCGCTGTATGGGAGCGCATGACAGCGAACGGCCATAGCGAACGGCTCCCAGCATATTCATTAACAAATCACGCTCCAAAAATTCTTGCGCTGTGAAATGCTTGTTTAAACCCCAGAGCGCTGGCGGCGATGGGTTAAAAGTAGTTTTTTAACCCCCAAACAACCATTTTTTTTGAAAAAAAACAAACATGTTTTTCAAAACATTTTGTAATATGAATACATTAATATCAGACCTGTAATATCAATTCTGCACAAATTTTTTTTTTTTGTTTACCTTAAAAAAAAAATCTAACATTGCATAAGTGGTCACAGAATTTTTGACATTTAAAAAAAAAAATAATAATTAATAGCAATTAATTATGAATATTTAAAGATTGCTCCATTGAAATGCATTGGAGAGCGCCAGGTAGCGAGAGGTCATACCTGTCGCTGTTCAAGGTCGCTCGCTGGCGCTGTGGGGTGAGGCTGGAATAATGATGAATGATTCGCTATCTGGCGCTCTGTCAGACGCTAAGCAGGATCAGCTTGATAAATGTGTGATTGCGGAGGGGAGCTGGCGTTCTCGTGGCGGTGAGCGTCATTACCGTTCGCTCACCATTCGCTACCTGCCGCTATCCCTTGTTAAATAAGGGCCTAAGAAGCTTCTGTTAAGTTAACCAAAATCCAGGGGGCAGCAAAACTGGGGTTTGGTCCGCTTTAATGGTATAACTGAATACATCAATAATCTAGCAAAGGATAATAGTTGAGTAGTACAAGCTGTATAATTACCAGTGTTTGCCCTGCTCTCTGTTGACACCTTTGATTCAAGAAAAGAAAATGACATCATAGCATGGTCATATTTGTTGACACAGTCTGTCATCATTAAGGGAAAGCTTTGTAATGTTATTGGTAATATGTTACTACCCTACTTACTGATGTGACACTCGGAGCTTTCAACAGAAAGCTATGAAAACAGTTCTAGTTCATCTATCAACTCGTTTTCATACATTTCTAGAGAGATGGTAATTGTTTGAAGCTAAGACCTTCCTACACACTGGTCTCAGTGAAAAGCTAAAAGAGACTTACATTTTCTCTTTCAACTCTTAAAGTGGACCAAAACCCACACCGAACAGCCAGGGAATCTATGATTCCCGGGCTGATCGACCCCCCCCTCAGGTCCCACTTTAAATTGGACCAAAACCCACACCGATCAGCCCGGGAAGATCGACCCCCCCCCCCCCCCCCCCGGGGCATCCAAGATCAGGATGCCCCGCTGTGTGAAACCCTCAGGTCCCACTTTAAAGTGGACCAAAACCCAGAATTTTGACTGTCCTGTGTTTTGGTCCTTGCCACCCTGATAGGGGGTGCCCCACTGTGTGAAACCCCCCAGGTCGCCGAAACCAACTCATCTCTTCCCGGTCCTGCAGCACATGCACAGCTGCTCATCCAATCAACGCACTCACTGACTGCCACATTCCCCGCGGGGATGCGGCAGTTGCATGTGCTGTTTGTCCGGGAAAGAAGGTAAGTGCATTTTGGATGCCCCTGGGGGAGGAAATTGATCAGCCCAGGAATCCTATGCCTGGCACGGGTACGCATCCTGCTAGAGGGATAACGGGGATGCGGCCACGGCACGCGCATGTGCCCTTGGTCTAGGAAAGAAGGTAAGTGCATTTTGAGGGAGGGAATCAATCGTCTCGGGAATCTTTTTTAGTAGAGAAAACTGCCATGAAGAGGCCGATTCATTAATAGCGCCAGGTAGCGACAGATGAGCGCCAGTAGCGTGATTTTCACAGCGCCAGCTAGTATTCGCTGTGCTTGGCCGGGGTTTGCTTGTTGACAGCGACTCAGTCGGTGTGCGGTAATGTTGAATACGGGGTTAGGGGTCGATGTTTCACAGGTTCTGCGTTGTATGGGTGCGCCTGACAGCGAATGGCCAGAGCGAACGGCTCCCAGCATATTCATTAACAAATCACGCTCAAAAATTTCTTGCGCTGTGAATTCCTTGTTTAAACCCTGGTGCTGGCGGCGATGTGTGTAAAGTAGTTTTTAACCCCCAAACAACCATTTTTTTTTAATGTAAAAATTATACAAGTTTTTCTAAACATTTTGTAATATGAATACATTAATATCAGACCTGTAATATCAATTCTGCACATATTTTTATATTTTTAATTTTTTTTTACCTTAAAAAAAATATCTAACATTGCCGTAGTGGTCACAGATTTTTTGACAGTTAAAAAAAAAAAAAAAAAACATAAAATCAATTAATTATGAATATTTAAAGATTGCTCCATTGAAATGCATTGGAGAGCGCCAGGGAGCGACAGGTCATACCTGGCGCTGTGATGGGATTAGTAGCGGCGCTGTTCGTTGCAGTCGGCTACATGATGAATCCCGCGCTAGCTGACGCTCTCGCCGGCGCTAGCCTCATTTAGCGTGATAAATGCGTCATTGTGACCGCCGCCGGGCGTACTTGAGTCGGTAGCCGCCGTTAGCTGGCGGTACCTGGCGCTCGTCAGACACTACCTGGCGCTAGCCCTTGATAAATAAGGCCCTAAGTTTCATGGTCTATCTTGGAGCTGATTCAGAGCCAGGTAAGCCACTGGTCCCCAACCTGTGGCTCGCAGATTGCCTGGGATTATTGCGTTGGGCAGATGGATAAGTGTGCCAGCTTATTGCCCAGCGTATTGCCTATTGAGGGTTGTGTTGGCCATGTAACCTTTTGGTGATAGAGGATCTGCTTCTATAGGGACAAATGTTTTATAGTGTAAGGGAGATTTGCACAGTGGCCAATATCTTCACGCTGAATGTGGCTCAAGACCATCTTGCGGTGATAAATGTGGCTCCCAAAGTAAGAAAGGTATGGGACCAGGGCTGGACTGGGATGCCTGGGGCCCACCAGAAAAACTGACTCTGGTGGCCCACCCCACATTTAGATGCAAGTAGTAGCGTCTAAAATTTAGGGCCCATACACAGAAACATTACACCAGATGGTATTGTCTGTGTGTGTGCACTTGGGATGCCACACACTAAGCTATACATAGTTCAGATTTCGGGACAAAGGTTCCTGGGTCCCGGGACCCCTGGGGTAGACAATGAATGTCTCCTAAAAAAGAGAGCTTTCTCACCTGGTTCTGAATCGACCCCCTTGTCTTCTGATCTTGTGCAACTTCTAATTAATCTTGGCTACCGACTCCTTCCTGGCTGATAACCTTGATTTGGCTTTTGACCAAGCTTTGGCAGACTTCCCGATCTGGCTTTTAACAGAACTCTGCAACTTCCGTTTGCTTTGGACCTTGAACCTCATCACCAGCACTCCCAGCTTGAGCCATTCGCGGTCGTTTTCTGACTGTCTCACTTGTTAAACTACTACCCGGGTCTCCCTGCCTGCAAAGTCCACCTTCTACCTTAGAGGCGGGCACAGGTAGCATTGATACATATGGTACAATTGTATTGTGAAGGCGGGCAGAGGTAGCATCAATACATATAGTACAATTGTATTGTGAATGATCACAGTTTAAGATACATTACAGTTATTATCATTAACAGTGGGTGTACAGTTCAATGCTTCATTTTTATTGTTTTTATCTTTTTGATATGATTTCCACTGAATCAATCTTTGTCTATTTATTCCTGCTTGTACCATACACTGTGCGTTAGTGTGTCTCCTTTGACTGTAGTTAGGCTAATTAGGAGCAATGTGAATCACTGATCCGGCATGGTGTTGGGCCAGGCATTTCCAAAGCTTTTATTAGAATTACCTGAACAGGGGTTATCCATTGCTTGCAGATACCTGCAGCCTGAGTAAAATCATGGAGCGTAATTACTAGGAGGCCGATTCATTAATAGCGGCAGGTAGCGACAGTTGAGCGACTGTAGCGGCATTTTCAGAGCGCCCGCTAGTAGTCGCTGTGCTTGCCCGTTGTTCAGTAGTTGATAGCGACTCAGTCGGTTTGCCGTAATGTTGAATATTGGGTGAGGAGTCGCTATTTGACAGGTTCCGCACTGTATGGGAGCGCATGATAGCGACTGGCCCTAGCGACCGGCTCCCACCATATTCATTAAGAAATCACGCTCAAAAATTTCTCGCGCTGTAAAATGCATGTTTAAACCCCAGAGCGCTGGCGCGATGGGTTAAAAGTAGTTTTTTAACCCCCGAACAACCATATTTTTTTGAAACCAAAAAAAAACAAGTTTTTAAAATAATTTTGTAATATGAATACATTAATATCAGACCTGTAATATCAATTCTGTACAATTTTTTTTTTTTTTTACCTTAAAAAAATTATCTAAAATGGCAGAAGTGGTCACAGAATTTTTCATATTAAAAAAAAAAAAATTTACAACAATTAATTATGAATATTTAAAGATTGTTCCATTGAAATGCATTGGAGAGCGCCAGGTAGCAAGAGGTCATACCTGTCGTTGTTCAAGGTCGGACTCTGGCGCTGTGGGCTGAGGCTGGAATAATGATGAATGAGTGGCTATATGGCGCTATCTCAGTCGCTAAGCAGGATTGGCTTGATAAATGTGTGATTGTGGTGGGGAGCCGGCGTTCTCGTGGCGGGGCCCATCATTACCGGCCGCTCACCAGTCGCTACCTGTCGCTATTCCTTCATAAATAAGGGCCTAAGTTATATGCACATTGAATGACTGCAGAAGGGAGGCAAGATGGAGACTTTCTAGTTGTTCCAGTGCTGTCAGACATGTTTTTATGTATTGGGGACCCTGTAAATGGCTCTGGATTGCATTGTGCCAATGTATCACTCTGTTTTGTTTGTGTGCATAATTCAACTGCTGGACCGCTCCAGTGAAGTCCCCAGTCCCAGCACTGGAGGGAGGCAGTGTTGCCTGGCAACTACCAAGGAAACTCCGCTTCTGAGAGAGATGCTATCTGCGGCACCCCTAGCACAGCTCAGCACAGCCATTGGCATCTGATGTTGCTAGGAGGTGCTGATTGTAGGGAGGGTAATTCAAAACCCCTCTCTTAGAACTGTTCCAGCCTGCCCTGTCAAAGCTTTACCTCTCATAATGCGGACCAAAACCCACCATGATCAACCCGGAATTTCTATGATTTCCAGGCCGATCAATTCCCTTCCTCCCAGGCATTGTAAAATGAAAATGCCCCGCTGTGTGAAACCCCCCAGGTCGCCACATATACTTACCTTGCTTCCTGGCCGCATCCCCGTTATCCCTCTAGCAGGGCGTGTGCACGGCACTAGTGAATGGCCGGCATGGGCACACTCCCTGTCAGAGGGAAGCGTGGGATGTGGCCGCCAGCGCGCTTGGAACTGCTGGACTTAGACGAAGCCTTGGACGACGTGACTTCAGCAGCTCCGAGAACGCTGACTGGACGAGCGGCTGCACATGCGCTGTAAGACCGGGAAGAGGTGAGTTACCTTCAGTGACCTGGGGGGTTTCACTCCCCAATCAGGGCTGCCCCGGAGGAAGGGACCAAAACCCAGGATAGTCAAAATCCTGGGTTTTGGTCCACTTTAAGTCTTGCCAACCCTGTCATATATGATCACATCTTGTGCAAAACCGTCGGAGACCCTGCCAGGTCTGACCATGTCTTGTGCCAAGGTCTGTTGCCAACCCTGTCTTTGTTGACCACATATTGTGCCAAGCCTTGTTGACAACCATTGGAAATAAGGAGTTATTTTGTGGTTTGGGTGTGAATGAGCACTGCACTTTACCACACTGCACGCACATGTGACTGGACCCTTAGAAAAAGGGGCTTTTTTATTTCCTTGGCAATACGTTTTGCCACATTACACCTTATCTCTACTCTTAAAAAGACAAACATTAAATAATAATTACATTAATGGAAGAAATTAGCTGTGAAGTGTCTCTTCTCAATATTCAAGTGGAAGTATCTCCACCTTAAAGTGGGAGAAATGCTGCTGCCAATGAAACTTAGCGATCAGATACATTTTGTAACATGTTCTCTCTGACCTGGTGCCATACAGAAATAAGAACATTGCAACAGTCATGTTGCCTCATGTCTGTATTCACCTTGGTATGAAAATGGGTGGGTGCCTGCTGCTGGCACATGGCAAAGCCCAGCGGCACCTATGTAGTGTGTGATACAATGCAGGCTGTATTAATAACATTTCCGCTACCAGAGCTGACTAATAAATAAATCCAATTCCATCTGATAAATGAATAAATGAGTCCCCAAGGATCAGTCATCTCTGCTAAGACAGTCCCTATTTTAAGGTAACCCTTATTTGTGAATGACCGGCGCAGGCACGCTCCCTGTTAGAGGGAAGCGCGAGATGCGCCCGCCAGCATACTCGGAGCCGCTGTGGTTGTACGTTGCTTGGACGCGCATACCACAGCGGCTCCGTGCACGCTTATGGACGAGCGGCCGGGCATGTGCCATAGGAGCGGGGTGAGGTGAGTTTTTTCGGGCATTCTGGGGGGTTTCACGCAGCAGGGCACCCCAGATCGCGGTGCCCCGTGGAAGTGGACCAAAACCCAGGATAGTGAAAATCTAATTTTGGGTTTCCTAAGCTTCTTTAACTGGTGGAGTATCCCAAAACAGGAAGCCAAGGGTGGGGGTATTAAAGAACAACACCTTTTCAGGTGGGGTGTCCGACTGTGTTAAAGCGAACCAAAACCCACATTTTTAACTAGCATCCCCTGAATTGCTCCCCCCATGAAGAGTATCTTTTGCCAATTTTCACTACTTCTGCTTCACTCCAATCCCAGATAAGCTGCCTGTTATAGCTGTACAGCTCCGCCTCCTCCATTCATTGCCATTGTTGTGTGTGGCAATGATGTCACTGCCACACCTAAGCAATGACTGATCACCTGCCATCTTACACCGAAGGACAGCAAAACAAATCAGTGTTCCTAGACAATGTGAAAATATCCATTTCTAGGCCTACACCCTAATAGGGGAGTATTAACAGGGGATTGGGCCAAATGAATTTCACAAATTTGGTGGCTTTTGGCCCACTTTAAAGCCCCAGGCTTGCAGCTAATAACTCACCTTCCGGCGATCCTTTGGTGCATGTGTGAACCACTGGCCAATCAGTAGCTTGCACTTCAGTTAATCCTTGCTTAGCTGATCTGACGTCAGATTGGCTAGTAAGGATAAATAGAGCGCACAATCCTGGCCGTTCCTCCTATTTAGAAATGCCTAGGGCAAGCACGCGCCTCTGCTAGAGGACAAGCGACCGCAGCCCGTACATGCGCCATGGGAGTAAAGAAGTCTCATGACTGCCAGTGACCAATCAGGTTTGGTGACTGAGCTTGCACATCAAAATGAATGGTTTCTGGTGGACACATGATTGGCTGCCATTTGCTGCCATACAAGTGACTGATGAAGTGGTGGCTTGACCTCCCATCCTCTTTCATTTGGGGAGTTCTGGCTCCATTCTAGTTTAAATAGAAAGTCTCTCCAGCTTTTGGGCTCTCAGCAGGTACAGGACCCTGTAAGATGAAAGGGTGGGAAATCCTAGCGGTTCCTCTAATCCTAATCTCAAGGGCAGAAAAGAATATTAGTAGTTAATTGTGTTGAGTGTGAAGAACAGAAACAAAAAGTAATTTCCACTTTAAAGGGACATTCCATGCAAAGGGTTAAATAAGCCTACTTTCTGCTTGCCCTATGTGAGCTATCAGGGCTGTCATATTTCATTTACCTTGATAAACCCTGCTGAACTTGCTCCTTTCTGCTGACTCATTTTTCAGGGTCCCAGAAAGGAATTGACATTTAAAGGAACCTTGACAATAAAACACACATGTATGAGTCATCATCTGCTGCTGAGAAGGCCCTGCAGAAGGAAAGATGCAGCTCCTGGCAGGCAACATTGGGGGAGCAGAAAGCTGGCTAATTTAAAGTGGACTAACACCCAGGCGGATCTTATAGATTCCCGGGCCAATCCGATCCCTCCCCGGGGGGCATCCAAAATCGGGATGCCCCGCTGGTTGAAACCCCTCCAGTACGGCCAGAAACCTTACCTGGATCCCGATCCAACGGCGCATGCGCGGGGCGCAGCCGCATCTCGCGTTTCTCTCTTCTCTCATTCACATATGGCCGGCGTGGGCACGCGCCCTGCTAGAGGGAACCGCGAGATGCAGTCGCCAGCGTGCTCGGAGCCGCTGTGGTAAGACGTTTCATTAACACGCATATCACAACGGCTCCTAGCGCGCTGATTGGCCGCTCATTCGTTGTGGTGGTGAGTTTTTACTCGCAATCTGGGGGGTTTCACATTTTGGGGCACCGCCGATCGGGGTGCCCCAGGGAAGTGGACCAAGACCCAGGATAGTCAAAATCCTGGGTGTTGGTCCACTTTAACCCTTTGCCTGGTATGTCCTTTTACAGTTTAAAATACACACAGATTTAAATTCACACAAAGCCACTAGGTGGCGCGTTGCAGCAAACTTTTACAAAGGTTTATAGCAGAAATCAGACTGCACTTATTAAATGAATAACGAAGATACATGAAAAATATCTCTCCTCAGTGAGGTTTACACAGCATTTCTCCTCCAGGAATCTTCCATTTTCAGGGCTCTTCTCCAAACACAGTCAGCTCTTCTGTCGTTAAATGTAGCTGTCCTGATTCATACCTAACAACTTTTCATGGTGGCAAAGAGGGACATTTGTTAAATTAGGCCACGCCCACTCATTGAGGGATGGATAGGTGATAAATCGGACCAAAACCCAAGATTTTGACTATCCTGGGTTTTGGCCTTTGCCCCCCAGGTACCCCGATCGGGGGTGTCCCGCTGTGTGAAAGCCCTCAGGTCGCCCAATCTCAATTACCCCTCCCCAGTCTTAGGGCGCATGCGCAGCCCTCTCGCCCAATCAGTGCACTCAGATCCCCTCCAGCCCCTTCGTCCAGGAGCAGATACGAAAATGCATGTTACCCTTTAACAGGGAGCGTGCCTGCGCCAGCCATTCACACATGCCTGGCGGTAGTGATAGCGGGGATGCAGCCGCTGCCCCCGCATGCGCCGTCGGATCGGGAACATAGGTGAGTTTTCAGGCGACCTGGGGGTTTGAAACAGCGGGACATCCCAAATCTGTAGGCAAGTATGCCTGCACTGGAATCTCATAGACTCCAGGGTGAGTTTTGGTCCACTTTAAATAGGCAAATTAATCATTATTGATGCAGATCTACATGGAACAAATACGAACAACAAGGGACAAGGGAACATGGACTCAAAATCAGGGACACTTTGGAGGTATGCTGAATCTCTGTAAATTGCTTCAAACTGTTTGTGATCATTTTATACATTTTTTTTACATTTACTGTAACTAGATTACCTTAGGAAGAGCTGACAGGCAGGCAAACTGTGTCGGTTAAAGCAGACCTAAAGTTTAAAATTACTTTTGATCCCTTTTTACCCCGACCTCTGGAGCATCAAAATTTTAGATGTCCCTTTAATTCTAGACCTCCAAGTAATTGATTAGTAAAGCTCACCCAGTTTATGCCCCTGCGCTGCTCTATCTCTCCACATGACCACAAGTGGCCCCCACAGCGTGCGTATTCATTGCTGTGCATATTAATGCCCAACAATGAACCCTGAATGAATTGCCAAGGCATACTCTCTGCCATCCATTTATGCCTGGCGCAGGTGCGTGCATGGAGCAGTGCAATGGGTGCCAATAGAGGCTTTTGCATGTGCTGTGGGATCTAGGAATGAGGTGTTTTCTTGGGAAATCCAGGGGTTTTACGCTGCAGGGCATCCCAAATCAGGAGCCAAGGAAGGTGAGCATTTGGTGAACTGGGGGATTTCACACTGATTTGGGCCCCCCAGTGGAGCTTTCAAAGCAGAATAAAACCCAGCACAGCCACTGGCCTTCCCCCTGTTTGAAACCCCTGGGGTGCCGCAAAACTCACCTGCGTCCTGGTTCCTTCGCTGATGTAAATATTGTACAGCCACATCCCTGAATCTTTGGGCTGGGAGCACGCTCCTGCCCCCATGCCATTCAGATAGGCTGGGGATGGGAGTATTTCTGATGCTGGGGATACGGCCGCTCCCACTTTGATGAGAGCCCATGCCTGTGCCGTAGGGCCAGGAAGAGGTCAATTACTGGGTGATCTCGGGTGGGGGGTCACACACATGCAAAATTGGGATGTCCCCTGGGCAGGGGGAAAAAAACTTTCAGTATTACTGGTCCATCCGGGTGCGGGCAGCCGGCGTCAGCCATTCATTTATGCCTGGCATGGGGTTCATGCAGAGGACAGAGGGATACAGTGGATGCTGCCAGGGGCCTATGTATATGGCAAGGAAAGAGATTAGTTTCCTAGGAAACCCAGGCGTTTCACACTGCAGGGCATTCCACGTCTGGTGCCGTGGAGTAAAAAAGTTGAGTAGCTGTGAACTGGGGGGGTTCACACTAATTTTGCAGGACCCCCCTTTGGTGGGGCTTTTATAAGCTAATTTAGATGAGTTTTAGTCCTCTTTTAAATTCAGAGGGATTCCCAAGATTTTAGAATGTCTCTCTTTTGGAGCAGATCTACAAGGTGAAAAATGTCTTTTTGCTACTGGCCAATATGATTATTTAAGAAGTCATTTTGTTGTCAGCATATGAGGAAACGTGCACAACATGGGCCGAAAGACCCATCATGTTCAAAGCCAAAGACAAGGAGATTTCCCAACATGCTCCCAATTATCGCCAAGGGGAAAGAAGAAAGCTTGGCTGAGGGTCTGGATATGCAAGAATGACTGATGACACCCCTGAGGGCTTGTCCTGCTTTAGAAAACCTCCAGTTCCCATTACCCTCTAGGAGCTTATCTTAAAGAGGACTTAAACCCAGGATTTTGGCTATCCTGGGTTTCGGTTCTTGCGCGCTGGTCGCCCAATCTGACTCCTCATTCCCGGTCCTACTGCACATGTGTGGCCTCTCGTCCAATTAGTGCGTCCGCTGGTGCCCGCATCCCCCACTACCCTTTAACAGGGAGCGTGCCGGCCATTCACAAATGGCTGACATGGGCACGCATCCTGCTAAAGGGATAGTGGAGATGTGGCCACTGCTCGCGCATGTGCCGTTGGACCAGAAAAGAAGGTGAGTTTCCGGATGACCTGGGGGATTTCACACAGCGGGCCTTCCCAATTCTGGATGCCCTGGGGGGAGGGAATTTAGCAGCCTTGGATTCTTATAGATTCCAGGGACGTTGGGGCATGGGTTTTGGTCCACTTTAAACTCCCCCCTGGAGTGACATTGGATCCTTCATCTTTTCCAGATCCTCTAATGTAAAACAGCTTTGGCAGAGGCTGGGAAGAATCATTGTGGCGACAACAGACTAATGCCCAAGCACCCCACAGTTTGTGTTTACAGGCCAGGCCAGCGTGTGTATCATTCATCTCCAGCATGTGTATACAATGCCAGCACCTATGTACAGACAGATTATCCAGCCCAGAGAAGTTCTACTCACAAAGTGGGAATTCCCTTTAAATTCCTCCCAGATTTTCCTGATTTTTTACAGCTGCCTGACAGGGCAAACATTCCAGGACAATTTGTGAGGGGCTGCAACCTCATAAATATACGCCGATTTATAGATGTTATGTCTCCAGCAGCTTTCCCCTGTATGTCTGTCTTTATATACATCATCCTGTCTCTCTTGTATATACAATGTTAGGAAAAGTTATTTATCCCCTTCCTGATTCCCCCCAATACTGCATGTAAGTCAATGTGAGCCCCGACAATGCAGATGTTGTATTTCTGATACAATGTTTAGCGCTGTACACAAAATACCGAGTGTGTCCCATCACTTTCTGCTACTAATGCTGCTTCTTCTTTCAGCCTTTCAGTGCCAGCCTACCTATAGATGTTGTCACCCAAAATGCCATGCAATTTTTGAGAATTTTGCACTATATATGTTTAACTGTGCTTTTTTTTTCTTTTTCAGCAGCGTATGGGCTTTAACATGAAATGTCTTACTTGTAATTTTTGCATTGCTTTCCCAATATTTTTGGGTGAAATATGTTTAAAACATTTTTTTTTAATGCAATTTTTTTTTAATTTGTAACATTTTTTAATAGCAAATGTAATTTCAAGAAAACCATATTGCTTGTAAAAATGGTACCACAATTGTATCGGTAGACACCCGTTCCTGCCCAGGAGACCCCCTAAACCGAATAGAGTGCTTTATGAGATTTTCAAATAAAATACAACTAACTGCACCTTGCAGTTAACTTGCAATAACTATCAATGGTTAAACCATTAAAATATTTTTTCTAAAAAACAGCATGGGGTCGCTCCTCTCCAGCAAAACCAGCTCGGGCATCAGATATGTGGGCTAGTAGACCAGTGCTCAAGCGGCCTGCCCCCCGGCCCCTAAAGGCTACCAGTCCAGGTCCCGGGTTCTTCCGCACCCCTCTGGGCTTTGGAGATGCATCTAATGGGGCGGGGGGTTGGCAAGTCACCAGCTTGCCAGCAAGATACTTGCCAGCCCTTTCTGCCCTTTGAACTGTAGGGGCCTCAAAGACACCCTTACCAGTTCACAAAGGGTTAAGTGAACACACAGGCACATACTGGCAGGGACAGAAGCAGCACCATGGGATAGCTGTGGAAGGGGCAGATGTTTTCCCTTTCTAGCCTAGAAACTGCCCTGGTCGAAAAAATATTTGTGCATTTACCCTCATGTCTGAAGCTTTAAGACACACGTGCTCAATCTGTGGCCCAGGGGCCACATGAGGCCCTCTGAGCTATCTGATGTGGCCCTTCACCTGCTGTAGGAAAATTGGAAGGGAGGGATAGATAGAACGGATTTGTAAAGGTAGTTAAATACAGTAAAGATAGGAAAATGCACGGAGAGTGACGTAGGGAGGGGCACATTAGAAAATAGAGGTGACAGCGTTGTCTAGGAGTGACACAGTGACATTTATTGTACAACACCATCCCTGGCTGAGATCTCTGGCACAATATTTTGGTAAAATTGTTTTTCTATAATAATTGTATGCTTAGCATTAATGGGAGTTTAGATGGGTTGATTATTGGGAACATAGTTAAGACGGAAAATATTAAAGTGGCCGAAACCCAGGATTTTGACCTGGTTTTGGTCTTTGCCCCCATATATTCAGAGAGGTAAACATGTGTATTGCTTACATGTGGGGATTGTTATATATGAATGTAGGGGTGTGGGGGAAAGACATACACACTGAGATTGCGGATACAGTGCGTATATGATAGTTGTACCAAACTAAAACATTCTGAACCTATTTATTGTGGCCTGTGACCAGGTTTTAAATCATCTAAGTGGCCTGCATCCGTCAAAAGGTTGAAGGTTGGGCTTTAAGAGATGCTTTTGAACCCTCAGAAAAGTTTATTTATCATGAAAGTCAAGTTAGCGTCTCAAATTTCTTATAAGGAAAACTCAACACAGATTCTATTTCCTATTCCAGCTTAATAAGCAGCCTTATGGGGGAGACCGATGTCACCCAAGATCTACAAGAAGACAGAAATAAGCCCTTTACACATAACACCAGGGCCAGAAGGGACTGATGTCATGGACCAGGGGCCTCAGGAGGGGGGCAGGCTCTGAAAGACTTCACACAGTGGGGCATCCTGATTTGAGATGCTACAGGGAAAGGCCAGATTTCAGGGTCAGCCTGCTTGGGTTTTGTTCTGCTTTAAACCGGACCTTCAGCATCATTTAATGAAAAGCCCAAATCCTTAAAAAAACTTTGCTCTGCATCTTAAAGTGGACCATCACCCTCCTGTGATCGGCCCGGGAATCTATAAGATTCCCGGGCCGATCACCTCCCTCCCCGCTGGACATCCGAGATCGGGATGTCCCGCGGGGTGAAACCCCCCCAAACACCCCAAATCCCCTTACCTTGTCTTCCTCGCGCCCTTCTAGACGTGCGCGCGCCCGTCAAGAGTGACGCGCGGGAGGCAGCGGAGGAGCCGTTTGTCCGCGGCTGTCAAAACGCTTGTCCGTCTGCGCTGGGAGCGGGGAGAGGTGAGTTTTTCGGCCGATCGGGGGTGCCCCACCGAAGTGGACCAAGACCCAGGATAGTCAAAATCCTGGGTGTTGGTCCACTTTAAATGAATATATTTTACACTTTTAGACAATTACATTTTATTCTTGTCCCCACTGGGCTGCAACTCTGTTCAGGACATTAGGATATGGACGCCGCCATCTTGCCTCAAAAGCGTCACATGAGATATTGGCAGGATGGAGGAGCTCACTGCCTTGCTAAAGGGTAACTCAGAGAAACACAGAGAGATATGGCGTGAATGGGATCGGTTTACCCTCTCAGCGGAATATCTGGAATACCTGAAGAGGAAGCGGTTGACTCGGGCAGAGAGGACCACGTCTCCCGTATGGGGGGCTCCCGTCCCCTGCTTCCCCCCTCCCCCTCCCCCTCCTGCCCTTTCGTGTCCACCCCTTTGTAGTCTGTGTGACTCCAGTATGTCCGCCCTTCAGTGTTATCCCCCAGTTTCTGTTTTCCTATGTTGTTGTTTAGGCTAGTAATAGCCTTATATTAACTAAAAAGGAAGAGGAGGCAGGGTTTGCGGACTTCAAGTTCTGTTTTATTTAATTTTACTGACAAATATACATGTAAGCTCAGATCATTAGGGCGCTGCACCTTCTGTCCATCCACCGGGGGTACATGCTTAGGGGGAACCGAAAGGTACAGATTATCGTCCTATTCCTCTTGCCTCAAGCACCTTTGGGGTCCCCTCTCAGTGGCTGGGGCGGCTGGGAGACCCCTTCGGGACTTGGCCTTCCCGTCCCGTAACGTCTTGCGTTGTATTGCTGTATTGTAAGCTTGTGACTTGCTTTCACTGCACTGTATGCTTCTTGTATACTTATACGCTTTGTCCTTGATCTGTAACCTGCATTCCTCTAATAAAAACTACAATTAAAAAAAAAAAAGCGTCACATGCTGAGGAGAGGAGAGCGGGAAAAAGTACAGAGTGTGGGGTTATAGCTGTGTTTTGCACAGACAAAGCAGAGCTGGGGTCAGGGAAAGGACAGCAATCCCAGAATGCAGAGCGACACAGTCAGAAGACACTTCCTGTTTGCAGGCTGCCTGATGCTCCATGAGCCGCCATCTTGGATGTTTAAGAGCTCGTAACATGCAGTAGATGCAGGTAGGATGATTTCTAATGTGAGCAATCTGTATGTACAGGGTGTGGGAAACATATAAGATATGCTCTTATTCAGGGTGAAGGTCCGGTTTAAGTTAAATTGAAGATTTTAAAGTGGTCCCATGCCATGATCTCCTGGCAAAATGCGAATAGGAGAAAGAAAGCAGGTCGAGGGGGAAATGGGGACACCGGAGGTCTATGCAGCAATCTGGATGCCCACCAAGAATGTGACAATGCGGCCCCGCACTCATTGTCTAGGAAATATGTGCGTTTTCATTTCATTGGTACAGTATCCTTTCACACTAAGGGATTCTGGGTTGATGACAATATCCTCACAATCACCTGGCAGTGAAGACCATGCCCATACTAACCTATTGCCGCTTTCACATTTCAGCGATGCCTTTGCAAAGCGCTGTGCTTTTTTGGCGAAATTCCTTGCGATCGCAGTCGACTGCAAATTGCTGGCGCAGACGAATCAACTACATGGAAGAAAGAGATCCTGCACCTTATAAATCATCACTAGATATGGTCATTCCATTCCAGACTGATTGCATATGTGTATATACACCCCATCACGCCCTGTCCCTCCATGGCATACACCCACCTATATTTACTATTTTCACTCATTGGTTTTGATCTTCGATGATTTTAGATATTACAATCACTACATTGAAATAATCATGTGTGTTGGGTCAGATTGTAAGCTTCTGGGGTGCAGGCACCGATGGGTTTGTGTGTGCCAAAATTTGCATTCCACACACAACATAAACATACATACAGACACACACACACACCGGGTGTATCGGGGCTGTGTTGGAATATGAATGTGATGAATGTGATGTAAGCAGCAGCAGTGGCCGGTGATAGAGGCAGCGCAGCGGGGTGTCCCCCCTCTTATAGGGGGATGGGTGGGGGGGGCGCCTCCCCTTAGCTGAGCGCGCGGTGCTGGGAGGGCAGAGCCGGGACTGGGCGCCCTCCTGTGACCCTCACACCCCCCCGGCTGCCCCCCGCCACACACCGGATACACGGCCATAGCGGAGGAGACTGCGAGTGGGCATACTGCGCTACCGCCACTGCCGCGCTATACCGGGAATTACTACTACAATAGAAGGCAGGACTCCGGGATGTTCGGTGAGTACAGCGCTCATCACCGCGGCCCCGGAGCGTCCGGAGGAGGCCGACTGTTACTATGGCAACCTGTTACCCCCATTACCCTGTAACAGCCTCCTGTGCCATGGCTACAGGAGCCACACCTGACCCCCGCATCGCACCCCTTCCCCGGGTGTCTCTCAGCTTCTCCCCTCACACACCTTCCCCAGGTGTCTCTCAGCTTCTCCCCTCACACCCCTTCCCCGGGTGTCTCTCAGCTTCTCCCCACACACACCTTCCCCGGGTGTCCCTCAGCTTCTCCCCTCACACACCTTCCCCGGGTGTCTCTCAGCTTCTCCCCTCACACACCTTCCCCGGGTGTCTCTCAGCTTCTCCCCTCACACCCTTTCCCCGGGTGTCTCTCAGCTTCTCCCCTCACACACCTTCCCCGGGTGTCTCTCAGCTTTTCCCCTCACACCCCTTCCCCGGGTGTCTCTCAGCTTCTCCCCTCACACCCCTTCCCCGGGTGTCCCTCAGCTTCTCCCCTCACACACCTTCCCTGGGTGTCTCTCAGCTTCTCCCCTCACACACCTTCCCTGGGTGTCTCTCAACTTCTCCCCTCACACACCTTCCCCGGGTGTCTCTCAGCTTCTCCCCTCACACACCTTCCCCGGGTGTCTCTCAGCTTCTCCCCTCACACCCCTTCCCCGGGTGTCCCTCAGCTTCTCCCCTCACACACCTTCCCCGGGTGTCTCTCAGCTTCTCCCCTCACACACCTTCCCTGGGTGTCTCTCAGCTTTTCCCCTCACACACCTTCCCCGGGTGTCTCTCAGCTTCTCCCCTCACACCCCTTCCCCGGGTGTCTCTCAGCTGCTCCTCACACACCTTCCCCGGGTGTCTCTCAGCTTCTCCCCTCACACCCCTTCCCCAGGTGTCTCTCAGCTTCTCCCCTCACACACCTTCCCTGGGTGTCTCTCAGCTTCTCCCCTCACACCCCTTCCCCGGGTGTCTCTCAGCTTCTCCCCTCACACCCCTTCCCCGGGTGTCTCTCAGCTTCTCCCCTCAGACCCCTTCCCCGGGTGTCTCTCAGCTTCTCCCCTCACACACCTTCCCCGGGTGTCTCTCAGCTTCTCCCCTCACACCCCTTCCCCAGGTGTCTCTCAGCTTTTCCCCTCACACACCTTCCCCGGGTGTCTCTCAGCTTCTCCCCTCACACCCCTTCCCCGGGTGTCTCTCAGCTTCTCCCCTCAGACCCCTTCCCCGGGTGTCTCTCAGCTTCTCCCCTCACACACCTTCCCCGGGTGTCTCTCAGCTTCTCCCCTCACACACCTTCCCCGGGTGTCTCTCAGCTTCTCCCCTCACACACCTTCCCTGGGTGTCTCTCAGCTTCTCCCCTCACACACCTTCCCCGGGTGTCTCTCAGCTTCTCCCCTCACACACCTTCCCCGGGTGTCTCTCAGCTTCTCCCCTCACACCCCTTCCCCGGGTGTCCCTCAGCTTCTCCCCTCACACACCTTCCCCGGGTGTCTCTCAGCTTCTCCCCTCACACACCTTCCCCGGGTGTCTCTCAGCTTTTCCCCTCACACACCTTCCCCGGGTGTCTCTCAGCTTCTCCCCTCACACACCTTCCCTGGGTGTCTCTCAGCTTTTCCCCTCACACACCTTCCCCGGGTGTCTCTCAGCTTCTCCCCTCACACACCTTCCCCGGGTGTCTCTCAGCTTCTCCCCTCACACACCTTCCCCGGGTGTCTCTCAGCTTCTCCCCTCACACCCCTTCCCCGGGTGTCTCTCAGCTTCTCCCCTCACACCCCTTCCCCAGGTGTCTCTCAGCTTCTCCCCTCACACACCTTCCCCGGGTGTCTCTCAGCTTCTCCCCTCACACACCTTCCCTGGGTGTCTCTCAGCTTCTCCCCTCACACCCCTTCCCCGGGTGTCTCTCAGCTTCTCCCCTCACACACCTTCCCCGAGTGTCTCTCAGCTTCTCCCCTCACACCCCTTCCCCGGGTGTCTCTCAGCTTCTCCCCTCAGACCCCTTCCCCGGGTGTCTCTCAGCTTCTCCCCTCACACACCTTCCCCGGGTGTCTCTCAGCTTCTCCCCTCACACACCTTCCCCGGGTGTCTCTCAGCTTCTCCCCTCACACACCTTCCCCGGGTGTCTCTCAGCTTCTCCCCTCACACCCCTTCCCCGGGTGTCTCTCAGCTTCTCCCCTCAGACCCCTTCCCCGGGTGTCTCTCAGCTTCTCCCCTCACACACCTTCCCCGGGTGTCTCTCAGCTTCTCCCCTCACACACCTTCCCCGGGTGTCTCTCAGCTTCTCCCCTCACACACCTTCCCCGGGTGTCTCTCAGCTGCTCCTCACACACCTTCCCCGGGTGTCTCTCAGCTTCTCCCCTCACACCCCTTCCCCAGGTGTCTCTCAGCTTCTCCCCTCACACACCTTCCCCGGGTGTCTCTCAGCTTCTCCCCTCACACCCCTTCCCCGGGTGTCTCTCAGCTTCTCCCCTCAGACCCCTTCCCCGGGTGTCTCTCAGCTTCTCCCCTCACACACCTTCCCCGGGTGTCTCTCAGCTTCTCCCCTCACACACCTTCCCCGGGTGTCTCTCAGCTTCTCCCCTCACACACCTTCCCCGGGTGTCTCTCAGCTTCTCCCCTCACACACCTTCCCCGGGTGTCTCTCAGCTTCTCCCCTCACACCCCTTCCCCGGGTGTCCCTCAGCTTCTCCCCTCACACACCTTCCCCGGGTGTCTCTCAGCTGCTCCTCACACACCTTCCCCGGGTGTCTCTCAGCTTCTCCCCTCACACCCCTTCCCCAGGTGTCTCTCAGCTTCTCCCCTCACACACCTTCCCCGGGTGTCTCTCAGCTTCTCCCCTCACACACCTTCCCTGGGTGTCTCTCAGCTTCTCCCCTCACACCCCTTCCCCGGGTGTCTCTCAGCTTCTCCCCTCACACACCTTCCCTGGGTGTCTCTCAGCTTCTCCCCTCACACACCTTCCCCGGGTGTCTCTCAGCTTCTCCCCTCACACACCTTCCCCGGGTGTCTCTCAGCTTCTCCCCTCACACACCTTCCCCGGGTGTCTCTCAGCTTCTCCCCTCACACCCCTTCCCCGGGTGTCCCTCAGCTTCTCCCCTCACACACCTTCCCCGGGTGTCTCTCAGCTGCTCCTCACACACCTTCCCCGGGTGTCTCTCAGCTTCTCCCCTCACACCCCTTCCCCAGGTGTCTCTCAGCTTCTCCCCTCACACACCTTCCCCGGGTGTCTCTCAGCTTCTCCCCTCACACACCTTCCCTGGGTGTCTCTCAGCTTCTCCCCTCACACCCCTTCCCCGGGTGTCTCTCAGCTTCTCCCCTCACACACCTTCCCCGAGTGTCTCTCAGCTTCTCCCCTCACACACCTTCCCCGGGTGTCTCTCAGCTTCTCCCCTCACACACCTTCCCCGGGTGTCTCTCAGCTTTTCCCCTCACACACCTTCCCCGGGTGTCTCTCAGCTTCTCCCCTCACACACCTTCCCCGGGTGTCTCTCAGCTTCTCCCCTCACACACCTTCCCCGGGTGTCTCTCAGCTTCTCCCCTCAGACCCCTTCCCCGGGTGTCTCTCAGCTTCTCCCCTCACACACCTTCCCCGGGTGTCTCTCAGCTTCTCCCCTCACACACCTTCCCCGGGTGTCTCTCAGCTTCTCCCCTCACACACCTTCCCCGAGTGTCTCTCAGCTGCTCCTCACACACCTTCCCCGGGTGTCTCTCAGCTTCTCCCCTCACACCCCTTCCCCGGGTGTCTCTCAGCTTCTCCCCTCACACACCTTCCCCGGGTGTCTCTCAGCTTCTCCCCTCACACACCTTCCCCGGGTGTCTCTCAGCTTCTCCCCTCACACACCTTCCCCGGGTGTCTCTCAGCTTCTCCCCTCACACACCTTCCCCGGGTGTCTCCCAGCTTCTCCCCTCACACACCTTCCCCGGGTGTCTCTCAGCTGCTCCTCACACACCTTCCCCGGGTGTCTCTCAGCTTCTCCCCTCACACACCTTCCCTGGGTGTCTCTCAGCTTCTCCCCTCACACACCTTCCCCGGGTGTCTCTCAGCTTCTCCCCTCACACACCTTCCCGGGTGTCTCTCAGCTTCTCCCCTCACACACCTTCCCCGGGTGTCTCTCAGCTTCTCCCCTCACACACCTTCCCCGGGTCACATGGGCAGGGGTCAGCAATCTAGATGCCCTCCCAGAGTGTCACAAAGCGGCCCCACACCCACTCTTAACACTATGCTATCTAGATCAGAATCGGCTTCAGTATACACTGTGTTTCCCCCAAAATAAGACATGTCTGATATTGATTTTTGCTCCTCGGGTACAGTGGCAGGCTGGGGAGCCAGCAAGATCAGACATTTCACTCCCAACAGACAAGCTTGCCTATGTGACTTGATATGTCCTCACTCACCCTCTACAGCCGCTCCTTTCCATCTGCTGAAGCTGGATTATGAATTGTAACTAGGGTTTATTTTCAGGGTAGGCTTATATTTCTTGCATGAGCAAAGATGCTGAAACTTCCTACTATGGCTTATTTTTGGGAAAACAGAGTATCAGTGTACTGTACATGCAAGGAATATATGAAGCAAGAGTAGGAGTGCAGGAAATGGGTATATATATATATATATATATATATTACACAACATTACATCACTGAATTAGCAGGTTATCTGTCTTTTTAAGACTCAACTATTTACAGCATTAGCTGTCCTCCTCAGGAATGTGGACAGTGTTTAATCTCTTCATTGTTTCATTTAAAAAATATTCTTTTTTTATTTGCTTTGCATTTGTTTTAGGTCTTGTAGTCTTGTGTATATTGTATATTACACATGCAGAATTTGTCCTCTCGGGCATCTTCAGCCAATGCTCAGGGCTACTTATTCACAGGTTCCCAGTTCTTTCTCTCACACTTCTGCATGTTTTGGCTTCAGAAGGTTTAAATTGTCTGGTGGTTTGACCTTCCCAGGTTTTGTTCTGTTCTCCTGGACATTTTTGCTATTTCTTTAGGACAGTTAGGGGTTAACTGGCTTCAATATTTAGGCTCCCATACATTCAGATTCCAGCAGGGCTGTGTGGTTTTAGGAGGGGCTGCTACCTTGATGTGTCATGCATTAGTACATCCTTCCCAACTTCCGATCTCTATTTTTTAAGCCTTGATTAGAAAAGCTTTTCTAATGGATGTCACCAGGGTAAGAGAAAATGTCCATATTGCAGATGATATTTTAATATTTTGTCGTGGCACTTGTAGCTCTGCTGCTTACCGAACATTTTGTTATGACCCCGGTACACCCACCTGCAGTATGGGAGCAGCCCCTTCCCCAGCCATATCCGGAGCACTGTATCCATAATAGAGCCTGACGATACATTTCCCAGCAAGTCCCAAAGCACCTAGATACCCTAAGGTGCTCGGTATAATGAGCTATGGCTGAACTCCGGTCAGAAATCAGCAGACTCCCTCTTTGATATGTGGCAGCGTGCATCGGCGCTGTGATACTACAGAACAGGCCCTATGTAGCCCTCACGTACCGGGGTGTCCGACACGTGACGGCAGGGAGCAGGTTCTTCTGGGCCCAGGTGTCCGTTGTGTGTGTTGTGAATAGGTAAGGGTTAGGGTTTCAGGGAAAGGTAAGTACTCACTGGTGCCGCTTGGAAAGATGGACAGCATCATGTTGAAAGCAGAGTTCCTCTTTATTTATTCCATAAGCAAACGGCAAACACAGAACAAGTACATCTCTTCCTGTTACATCTCTGGTTCTGTCCAATATCAGGTACAATCATCAGCATTGCTTCCATAGAGAATAATGATCTAGGTTGGAACCGCTCCTTTCTCTCTCTCTGTCTGTGCTCCTGCTCCTTACAATTCAAATGGTTAGAACAACAACTGGGTTTGAGTTGGGGGCTTTCCTATATCCCTAGTCACTACCTTCCAGAACCTTCTAGAATGTTCCCCAGTCTAGTCTATGGACCAGGTTAGCCTATGGCCTAAACCCACTACTGCCATCTAGTGTCTATTTAGATTATGGCACTTCCAATGTACTTAAAGTGGACCAACACCCAGGATTTTGACTATCCTGGGTATTGGTCCACTTCCCCGGGGCACCCCGATTTGGGGTGCCCCGCTGCCTGAAACCCCCCCAAACACCCTGAAAACTCACCTCTCCACGCTCCCACGTGAGTGCGCTGTCCAATGCCTGCCGACGGACAAGTGACGTCCGTCGATGGACAAGGGATCGCGCCCGCCGCCGCCGCCTCCCGCGTGTCACTCTTGACGTGAGCGCGCCCGCGCCAGCCATTCAGAGACGGCCGGCGCGGGCGCGCACACATCTAGAGGAGCGCGAGTGAGGCGGCGGCGGCGGAAGCAGCGGCTGGAGAGGTAAGGTTTTTCAGGGTTTTGGGGGGGGGGTTACACCCCGCAGGACATCCCGATTTCGGATGTCCCGCGGTGTGTGAGGTGATCGGCCCGGGAATCGCCGATCACCCCTGGGTGTTGGCCCACTTTAATGGGTAGAAACCATAAAAGTGAATTAATGTATGGTTAACTCTTATTTAAAGGATTCTTATTAGTTAATTTAAGTGTGTCTAGTTATAACCAGGTCAATACACCTATATATTCACCTCTTCAGGAATCCCTCTATGGCAGCCATGAAGCAGTCTATTAGGCGGCTGCACGGTAATGTGCTTAGTCACAGACTTCCCTGATAGGCTGCTTATGGTCATGTGGGACGCACAATCCAGAAGAGGTGAGTGTCCAGGTGGCTCCGTTCTGTAGGGTACAGGCTGCCCTGCTGCTGCATATTATAGAGAGAGTCCGGTCACTGCTATATTAATGATGACAGTATTATAATATCACTATATGAAGCAGGTGAGGGTTAAACGTGAGTATTGAATGTGGTTTTTTATACAAACTCCCTTTAATTTTTCATTACTGGCGTCCTTATTATCCTGCATTTCGGGCGCTCCTTTTCTCCTCCAAGTAAGTCCAGGTTTATGTTCATGTCACATTCTTGACATTTGTCCGGTGGCGGCCATGTTTACATAATGGACCCCTGTGGCCCCTAGTGAGTGAGTAAGTAAGCTAAGTGACCCATTGGTAGGAAGTCTCCTCCTTTGCATCTCTCAAGAATATCCAAGAACAACAGGCAGCTGTTTTTGTTTCGTGGAGAGTTCAAGGTGTCTCGTTGCGATTTGTGTCAGTTTTTTTGCTGTGCTCGGACATATTTTCTTGCAGCCTTGGAGGAGAGCTGTGTGTTTTTTGGCCGAGAGATTTGCTTGCATTACAACTGCCCACATTATATACATAAAAAAAGGAGCTGATCCGTATTGGCACAGCCAAGACTAAAGCTGCGGTTTACCAGAAGCAGCATGTTTCCTATATTATGTATTGGAGGTGAGCTGGAAATCTTAGGGGAGTTCCATGTTGTTCTCGGCTGATGCAGATAAAGCAGCTGGTGGCATTTACAGCATAAGGGGCAAACTCAGTGCTATAGGTAGTAGAGTTGTTTTGCTCACAGGCACAACCAGACCAAAGCGCTGTCCTCTCAGCCCAGTGCAAGCAGCTGCTGAAATCTCACCTAGCAATTGTGCACACTGAATGGTCATGATCATCAAGATCAGGGGCAGACTGGCCATAAGGAGCACAGGGCGAATTCACAGTGAGGCCAACTGGACTGGCACCTCACCCAAACCCTGCGCCAGAATTAACTCAGTCCTATTCTAACAACCCCCTCAGGTCCTTGTTCTCCATACCTGGCCCCATTGTATTCCCCAGCCAAGACATCCCACCACACACTTTACCCCTAAAATGCTTATAATGTAGCCCCAGCCTCATAGCTGTGGGGGCCATACCCATACCTGGCACAGTACAGCACTAAAGCAGTACCATCTTTTTCTTTTTAAGGGTGGCCATTTCCACCCCAGCCCATGATTTGCCCCTTCAGTGCTGTAGCCTCAGCTGATGAGCATACTCGTTGACCGGCTCAGAAATACCCTGGGAACGGGGCTTAGCAATTCATGGGCTGGCTGGGATCAGTAAATTCCCAGGCTGATTTTTGGCACCAGTCCACCCCTGATGGGGATCCACTAATAGTTTTTACACTGAACATTACCTTCCAAAAGGCCTACATACACCCTTTTGAAGGAGCATCTGCGTGATGAATGACACACCGTAGAGGCTGGAAGAGGAATCACTGAACCCCAGTGACCTGGGAGAAAGGTCAGCTGTTTTCTTTAAACATAAGTTGGATGGGGGCCACTCTTAAACTGGCCATCCACTGTGTTTGCACTTGGCCGATGTAACTTTTACTGTTGTATTGGGAAGGTTTTTGTGTCCCAGCCAATTATAATATTAGTCTTGAATGTGAAATTGGAGCAGGGAACATATTCCTCTACAAACCACGTTGTTCTCCTCTGGTAAACTTCTCATTTAGTCTAATAGGCCCGAGAGGCATGGCTCTTGCCTGATCAGTGCTGTATGCCATCCATATTAATGCAAAGCATGCAGCTCTGTTTGCCAAGAAAGCTTCAGCATAGCAAAGCGGTAGCAGCTGCACTCTCTGCAGTCTGTGGCACAGTGAATGACTGGGCACTGGAGTGCGTTTTAGCCATGAGACACCAGTGATGTGGTTGCAGGTGAGTTTTGCAGGGGACCCCACCCGTTTTACGGAACTTTTCCTGGAGGCCTCGCTGCATCTCTGTGCCACGGCCACATCTCCGGCATACCTCTAGCTGTGGCCGTACCTACGTCTTTCTAGGCCTCTAGGCGCGCATGCAGCTAGAGGACAGGGGCCAGATTCGGCTGGCGAGGCTTGCTCCATACAGATTTCCTTGGCACACAAAGGAAACTGAATAGAACAAGCGCCGCTGAGCGGCCCACACGGGAACCAGGAAGAGGTGAGTTTTCGGGTGATCCGCAGGGATCACCCGAATTGAGGAACAAAACACAAGAAAGAGTGAGGCATTACATTTTGGCGTCGAGCGTAATTGGTGAAAAAGTACCAGGTCCAAAATAGATGGCCAGCCGAACCTTTTTTATCCTCATTTTTGAATGCTGCATACCTTGTAAATGTATCCTATTTTATATTTTTAAAGTGAACCAATAACCTGTATAAAGAAGTGAGCGGCCTGCCATTGTTGGCTTTCTTCCAAGATGTGCGGCCTGGCTGCTCTTTCACCATCAGTACGCAGTCGTTTTATAAAATGGAATAAGTGCGTTGTCAGAAAACTCTCAGACCGCCAGATCCGCCACATGCCACGTCCAGGTCAGGGACTCAGTAACTTGGCAGCTGGTAAAGCACCAAGGCTGCCAAGCCACCAACATTTTTCAGGAGTTGCTTAGTAATGTCAGCCCCCATGTTTCTCTCCTGGGATATTCAATTTCAATATAATCCCATATCTGGGCGATATCTGTAGAAATAAATAAAGGCAACTAGACGTGCTCTTATATTGTTTTGAAGTTGCCTTGCTGACTTTCTCATTTCGGAGTGACAGGAATAGGGCCGGGGGTCCCAGGCGCTCTTTCACAATCACTACACTTTGTTTTTAGAAAATGGAGTTAGCTTGCTGTCAGAAAAATCTGATAACATTTTTGGAACAACTTATCGTGAACTGAGAAAGAGTGAAGAAAGGTGGTGCGGGGGGGGGGGGGGGGATCCTTACCAGGACAGCCACCTGGATCATCCATCTAAGCAGAAGCATGTTACCTTTGTGAAAGTCCTGGTAGCAGATCTGGATGCCCCCATGGCACCAGTATTTAAAGCAGACCAAAACCCTGTCCGGCCAGCACTGGAGTTGGAAATACTTGCTCCACTGTGTGTAACCCCCGTAGATCAGCGGTATAATCACCCGCTGGCGCTTCTCTGACAGCATCCCCTGCATCTCTGGGCTGAGGCACAATTTGGCAGATGCCTCCCAAATATTCAAACACACCCTTCCCTGATTGTTTGTCCTGGACAGGGGAACTGTGAGAACCCAGCCTCTCCTTCTTTTAAACTCATGCCTGGCTGCTGCAGACTCAAATGAAAGAGGTTCCATTTTCATTCTCTCAGGCATTGTTCCTCTATATGGCAGGGCATTCCAAATTGGGATGTCCCCAGGGTGTGTATAGCCACATATCGTTGACGTTCGCTTACCTTCCCACAATCCCATAGCTCAGGCATGGGTGGGTATCCAATCAGCCCACTCCGCACTTCTAGCGGCTCTGACCTCAGAGCTGTAAGTTAGCTGATTGGAGCTGAGCGTTCTGCCAGCCTCACCCTCGCTCAGCTCTCTGTACCTTTGTCAGCCATTCATAAATGTCTGGTATGCATCTAAATGTGGATGCGGCCGCAGCCTGTGCATGTGCCGTCTGGATGAGTTTACTCAGTGATTGCTGGGGTTTCACACATGGAGGGCAAAGCATCTAAAAGACTCCAGGGTCGGTCCCAGAGGTCCTTTTTTTTTTTTTTTTTTTTTTTTTTTTTTTTTAAGGCTCATTATAGATATGTTAGAGCATGTGCCATGATGTGCCTCTACCTCATGACTGAGCCTCGTATCGGTGGATAAGGGGCCTGTCTTATGACCCATCTGCAGAAAATACGATGGCTGGGATAAAGGCGCCCTCAATGGCCTTGGTGGCCAGGGCAATCGTCCTGTTGGCCCTCCCCTAGAAACAGTCCTGGTCATACAAACAGTTATATGCACTTACCAGAACAGACAAAGATTGCTGGCCATAGGAAAAATCTTTATTCCCAATTCTTTAAAAGTTGGAGCAAAGCAGATACATCATATGAGAAATTAAGGTCCATAGGGTCTTTATTCATGGCATAAAAAATAACAATACTAGCCCTGTTAAATGGTGCAAAGCCATCCCCCTCACCTTGTTCGCAATTCAATGACCTGTTATTGCCAAATCACACTCAGCCAAACACAGCTGTTATTTAAAGTGGACCAACGCCCTGAAGGATCGGCCCGGGAATCTATAAGATTTCCGGGCTGATCCAATCCCTCCCCGCGGGGCATTCAACATCAGGATGCCCCGCTGTGTGAAACCCCCCAGGACGCCCCATTCACCTTACCTGCATCCCGATCCAACGGCACATGCGCGGGTCGCGGCCGCATTTCACGCCTCTCTCTAGCAGGGCGCGTGTACAGATTCACAGATGGTCGCCGCGGGCGTGCTCCCTGTTAGAGGGAAGCGCAAGATACAGGTGCCAGCGTGCTCTGAGCCGCTGAGCTATGACGGTGCTTAGACGCGCATAGCTCAGCCGCTCCGAGCACGCTGATTGGACGAGCACCCACACATGCGCCGTAGGATCGGGGTAAGGTGAGTTTCATTAGGAGATCTGGGGGGTTTCACGCATCGGGGCAACCCGGACCAATACCCAGGATAGTCAAAATCCTGGGTGTTGGTCCACTTTAAGGCTACATTCACACTATCCAGCTGCAGATCAGGTGCCTCTTGCAGTTAAACTGTTTTTCAGCTGAGTTTTTTTGCAGTTCCATAGAATAGACACAGAAAACATCTGCATGCGCAGTTTGGTTGGAACACAGCAAACTGATTTTTTTGGCTACGTTCCAACCACACTGTATCTAATCGCAGATCTGCAGAATGCAGAAACACAAACGCATCTGGACAGGTGTGAACTTAGCCTAAAAAATCACATGGACAAACCCTTCAGCATTCCTTTGCGCCCCAATTAAAGACACCCTCTGAGGTTCTGTATGCGAATCTCGCACTGAGCACACTCCAAGGCTGGAGAACGGTGCGGGTCATTGGCCCTGTCCTCATCATAGTCTGCACCGCAGGCCACAGCCCTCCCTTTACCAACCATCACTACTAACAGAGGAAAGCATAGACCCGGGAGCGGCTACAGCGTCAGGGAAGTGAAGAAGCACTGATGTTATAGGTGGCCAACTCTTTCTAAGCCTGGAGTTGTGCCTTAACATCTAACCTTTTGCATTAGGAATGTGTTAGAATTTTGGCCTATGCTTTTGGCACATGTTGTAATTCAATTTTATGTACTTTTTAGTGAGTGTTGCCAAAGTTCCCCAGGGAAGTCGAAGAAGAGTTTTTGCTGCAATCTTGCACATTTTTTGACTTTGAGGTTCATGAACGTGACTCAGTATAAACAGTGTTTTTGCTCTCTCAGAATGTCCTGACTTAATAGCCATGACATCAGGCGAAGCCGGGCCAAGCAAGCCCACTGTCGCCACAATCCCTGAATGCCTGAGCAAACATTAATGACTTCACCCCAAAAGTTAGCCAAGTGCACATTGTATATACTCCCAAACTGATAAGCTAATAAGAGATTGTGCTGCTATGTGAAGCTTTATACAGAGGAGACCTATCTGCACTGGAGGGTGGCCATCAATGTCTATTTGGTGGGTATTCATTATTCAGGTCGACTGCATGCCATTTTTAGGGCCAATATAAATAATTTGAACGAATCATCATGATAAATATATCAAACAGCAGTGTGGTTTGCCACACAAAATGTGGCTAGGATGGCCAGGGCATGAAATAAACATGTACAAATTGAATCTGGACAAGCTCCAGAAGTTTAGTTGGACAACAGTCTGGGATTATTAATTCAAATTATCTCAAAGATTAGACACGATTTTTATCTATAGAGAGTGTTATCAGCAGAGATGTTATAATGGTTGTCTGCACCTTTTTTTTTAAAGCTTCTTTGTTGCACTTGCAAACATTGCAAAGTCTAGTTCCTCAGATAGACAGCTTTTCATATAGTAGTTATGGACCTGTAGACTCTGTTGACTGGCCTGCTTCACATGGCTATGGGACTTGTAGACCCTGTGAATGGCCTGCTTCACATGGCTATGGGACTTGTAGACCCTGTGAATGGCCTGCTTTACATGGCCATGGGACTAGTAGACTCTTCTAATGATCTGCTTTACATGGCTATGGGACTTGTAGACCCTGTGAATGGCCTGCTTTACATGGTCATGGGACTAGTAGACTCTTCTAATGATCTGCTTTAGATGGCTATGGGACTTGTAGACTTTTTGGATTTGCCTGCTTCAGCCTGTGCGAGACTTCTCAAATTAAAATTCCCCAGGAAAGGGGACCAAAACCCAGGATGGTTAAAATCCTGTCACCAAGCTTAATATTCTAGCTAGTTGATATGTCAGCATTGCTGGCAGAAGAGCTTGCACTGTTGGGCCAGGCAGTGCTCATTTAGTACAGGTCCCCTAAAGTGCCTATAAAGTAAAAATTGACCATAGATCATATCTGTAACTTCCTGCGCATTGTGGATTTGGTATGCCCATCCCTATACAAAGCCTAAAAGCTGGGCAAGCACATTCACCCAGCAGACTCCAATACAAAGTGCCAGACGTGGTGAGCATGCCTGTGTAATGTCCTATCCTAATTTGGGATGCCTGGGGGAGTGGATTTCTTGATTGGAGCTCCGTTGTAGGTGAGCCTACATCCTACTGAATTAGAAAAATGTTTAAATGCTACTTCAAAATAAAAGTTAGAAACCCTAGCTTATTACATATGGTTAGATACTATTAAAGTCAAGCAAAATGTTTCCCTCCATTTCATTGGAACGACCGTCAGCACGACCGCCCCCTCCTCACAATTTGGAATATCCTCTGCCTGAAAACTCCCTCCTTGAGCTGCTATACTTACTGTCGTTAGCAAGCCGCAAGAAAGCCACCACAGGAAGCCACTGTCTTCCATAAGTATAGCAGCTTAAGGGGTAGTTTCAGGCAGGCAATGGGCATTCCAAATTAGAATGTCTGCAGGGGGAGGATGCATACTGCAGATCGATGTTAATTCTGGCTGCTTAGAGCTTGGATTCTCTTTTCACAGTCACAGCATGACTTTCCATCTTTGATTGGCCTGGACAATTGAACTGGGAAGTTGTTTACAGTACATTTACACTTATATGATTGTGTAGGTGTTGCTCCCCTCCCACAGGTGTCTGGTTGCCAGCTGTTGTCTTTAGAAGTTCAAAAGTAAACAGCGTGGCAGTGTCATGGTTCAATATAAATGCTATGAACACAAACAGCCCATTAAACGCTCCACAGCGAATGGCCTGGGGGCTCACAGTAGGTAAATTGCAATCCCATGAAGCTCAGTGGAGCAGTATTCAAACTCAGACAATTAGCACTACCTTGTTGTGCTTTATAATTCAGAAATGACCTAAACACAAAATGTAGCAGATATCTGTTATTAGAAATCCAAAGTAAAAAGGATATAGTGGCCTAGAAAATGTGGTTGTGGTCTTGTCATCGTATTTGCAACCTTCCATCATCTCATTTGGATGGTATTTACTATAGGAAAGCGTACTGTATCTAAGATATGTGCACCTGAAATTGGTGAGGAGCAGATGAGGTAGAGAGATTCTCCAAAATTAGGAAATAACTACCCCTGAATGGGGTATTCAGTAAATTGTGGTGAGCCTCTCTACATGAGGTGGTGATCTCACCCTATAAAGCAACTATCTCTCCCACATGAGGGCTCAACACTGCCAGGAGGCACACGTCCCTTCCATTCCAGGGCATCACCATCAGCAACGCGTGGGCAACCATCTTCCCTATATCAGAGGCCCCACGGTTCGTACATACTGGAGGGTAGGGGCCACATGTCCCATTTGCCAAGCACGGCTGGCGTCAGGCCCTTGTGCGCGGAGTGCACCTCTGTCCTGTCGATCGAAGAAGGAGGTGTTGGACTCCACACAGGCACCTGCTAACCCTTCGGATTGGACTACAGATCAGGTGGTTGAGCCTTAGAAACGCCAGAGGGCCAGGCAGTTTTTTCTGAGGCTTTCCTATTTTGACAGGCTGGTAGGAAAAGAGTGGGAGAAGCTGGATAAGTTGTCGTTCCTTCCCATGGTTCAGGGTGCCAGGTACCCCTTCCCAGTCAAAGTTTGACATGTTGCGTCTGGTGGCTTGGGGTCTGGCCCTGTTGGGCACCTTGCAACGCATGGTCTGGCTAGAGCAGTAGTCTGACACGGCCTCCATGAAGACTCGTACTGCCCTCCCCTTCTCTGGGGGTTGCCTTCTCAGCGAACCTCTAGATAACCTAGTCAGGAAGGGCAAGGGGGGGGGGGAGTCGACGGGGCATCCACAGAAATGGAAACAACTGACCTTTTGGGCGTCCATGCCGGAGGCTTGACAGACTCCAGGTGCCACAAGCACAATTTCGGAAGCAAAGCAACAGTGGGAACCCATGTCCCCATGGCTCAGCAAGTCCAAGCCCCCAGCCAAAGCTTCCTATGTTGACAGGGCACCCGATGAGGTTGGGGGTGGCTTCTGCACTATGCGCCAGTGTGGACAGATCGCATGTCCGACGCCTAGGTTCAGGAAGTTGTCTCCTCCGGATACATGATTGAATTCTGAACCAGGCCTCGACACAGGTTTGTGGCATCCAAGCCTTCCCGCGTGGCAGGAAGGGTGGCTTGCGAAAGCACTATAACTCTCTTGCTGGACCAGGGAGTTGTAGTACCTTTGCCCCCATCAGAGCGGGGCTGCGGTTTTTACTCAATGCTCTTCGTCATCCCCAAGAAGGACGGATATGTTCGGCTGATCCTGGATCTCCGCCATCTGAACAGTTTCATTTGGCTGTGGAAGTTCTGCAAGTAGACCCTGCGCTTGGTCACGATGTCGCTGGAACAGGGTTTTTTTCTGGCCACGGTGAACATAAAGGATGCTTGTCTGCATGTCCCGATTTTCCCTGATCACCAGCTGTATCTGCGATTGGTAGTGGTCACCCTTCATTTCACATTTGTGACACTGCCGTTGGGACTGTTCGCGGCCCTGCGGTGCTGATGGCTCTCCAGTGTCGTCAGGAGGTGCGCCCTTTTCTCGACGACTTGCTCATCAGAGCGTCATCACTGCCAGAGACACTACAGGGTGTCAAGATGGTACTGTCCACACTGGAGCTCTTCAGGGAGATCATCAACTACACCAAATTCCAGGTGGTCCTCTTCAAGATGGCAACTTACCTGGGAATGACGTTGGATACACATTTTCGGCCTCCAAGGTGCTTGTTGGTTCCACCCTGAGATCTCAACCTCGTTCTATCAGTGCGACAGAAGCCCCCATATAAACCCATGGCAGAGGCCTATCTGACAAAGCACACTTTAAGAGTGTTTTTTTCATATGCCAATCATTCCCACCCGGCGGGCATCTATGCTGGCTGCACTTTCACCCTTTTTGGTGCTGCAGGAAGACAAAGCTGTGTTCCATGTTAAACGAGATACTTGCCCAAGGGGGTCTCTTCCCTCTATCTAAATCAGGAGATAGTGCTGCCATCTTTGGGTCCGCGCTCCACTCACCATAAGGAGCAGCTCCTGCATTCCCTGGATGTATTACTTGCAACAAAACTGTAGGGTGGGTGTGGTGCCCCGGAATGGAAGAAAACGAGATATAAAATTTAACGGTGAGTACACAAATTTCCCTTTTTTGTAATAGACGACATGCCCGGGTAGGGGGTTAAAGAGAAACATCGGGGAGGTTAAAACCTCCCCCAAACCTCATCGATCTGCTGCCCCCCACTCTGGCTTTACCTTTGGCCACTAAATACTCACTTTGCCGAGGGATCCATCTTCTGGGTCCCTCAGATTCCAGGTGACCTTCCAACGTGCGGCGCCATCTTGCATCCCATCAGGCAATGCGTGAGGAACCCAATCTCGTGCCTGCGCATCGCCCATGAATGGGATGCAATGGAGGCCACCCGAAATGGTGCAAGACTTCGCCGAGTGTGCGGGACACTGAAGAACACGGCCTGTCACTTACAGACTGTTAAGCCAGCGCAGGGGCATCAATCGTGCCCTGAAGACACTGGATGTTGCCGCAGCAGGCAGCGGCCACATCCAAAAGGTAAGTAGGGGCCGATGGGGGGGGGGGGGGTAATCGGACCCTTTTTATTTTTGGTCCGATGTTTCTCTTTAAACAACTGCCTGAATTGGATAAAGTATAGAGAGCATCCATAATGGATCTGCGGAAAGGTCATTACAATGGCTCCTAAATCCTCATTTTCCACACAAGCATTTATTACAGGGTCATTTCATATTGAAGTATGCAGAACATGTTGGTGTTGGCAGTGAAAGCAAAGCACTGGCCACTTGCGCTATGCAGAATAATTTGAGCTTTGAGCTATGCAGAATATTTTTTTCTGCATACCCTATAGGGCCCTGCTGTTTCTAAAATCATAAAAAAATACCCAAACCCCACTGAAAAATGGTGTACCTAATGTGTAAAAAGGTTTCATCACAGGCCCAGGTGATTTTTAAAGAGAAACGTCACCAAACATTTTTTATTGCACTTTCATGTGTGTTAAAATTAAAAAGTTCACCGAGATGCAGGTTGCAATTCACACTGCAAGGCACACCACTGGTGCAGCCAGCTTTACCAAATAGTCAGCTTGACCCCCTATCACATACGGATTTGTAATAACCCACAGTGTTACCTCAGCCCCTGCACGCTGTGATCCAGCGCTGTATTGAAATGCGGCACAGGCACTCCCCGGAGGCTCCTGCGGTTCTGACCATGGAGCATCTGAAACCTAGGAAGGAAGGAAATATGGCCACATCCACTAATCTAACTGTTCTTCTCTAACCCATCTTCTACATCATTTTTCTGATCTTTTATCAAGCAATATCCAACACAAATTCTGCTTCCAAAAAGCACTAAAGAGCTGACTTAACATTTTTTTTGTGCTAGAGCTAAAAATGGTGCTGAATATACTCACCTCTTATTCCCTCGCAAGTTATCACAGCTAGTCCAGTGCTGACAAATTTTTGCTATTACTGACTATGTCCGCCCCCCCCCCCCCCCCCCCCCCCGAAGCACAATTGTGTCGATGCAGGGGAGGAGGAGGGAGTGGCGCCTGACGCTGGTCTGAGATGGGGGGAATGAAAGCTGAATAGGGTGAATATAGGGTTTTCTTTTTTGACTGGTCCCCAGATCAGAGACACTTACCTCTCTTGCTGCTGGCTCCACGTCCTATTTGTGGCCAATTTCAACATGTCATGAAAATGTTTATTTTTGATTTACATTTTTTTTTTTTTTTTTGCTAATTGATTTGTGGAAATGAGACAGGGAGCCTGATTTATCAACCCCTAGTGCCTTTTAATACCACTCTGTACCAGTATTTTGGCCTCAGTGTGTGATTTTTAAAGACATTTAACAGGCTAATGAAAAAACAAAAGGGTACTTGTTTTGTCCCACACCACTAATCAGTGCAGGTTGGGGATCAGTAACTCACCTCCACAGCCGTCGCCTTTCCTGCGGTCTGGAGACTAACCATGGGGACAGGTTTTCTGGCGGATGGGAATCGCGACTTGCCATCCATCACAGCCGCACTGCCACACCCTCTCCATTCATCGCAGTAGAGGTAGTAGGCTGAAGACCTGAATGGAGAGAGCGTGGGACCCTCCCACCGCCCCGTAACTGATGGCAGGTGCATGGTCCGGCACAGAAGTACCGGAGAATTGGAGTTTGAAGCTCTGGGCAATATAGGATGCTTTGACGGTTCAGACAAGATGCTGATCACAGGACCTGCACCGATCAGCAGTGTGGGACAAAAGGTAAGTACCCTTTTGTTTTGTCATTATTCTGTTGAATGCCTTTAACAAACAAAATCAGGCAGTGCCGAAGCATCCGCCAGTCTGTCTATAATTTATCACTAGCGTCGCCAAGGTCGCAGAGCCGGGTGCTCTGATTGAGTCTGCGCTGGTTTATATAGCACAATAGGCAGAACTGGATTGAAGTGTTTAATGCTTATAATTAATATAACACACATTTTTTGCACAGAACATAACAATGTAAACACAGGATCTAGATGTCTCCTAATGTCCTTTTATTTTTTTCTTGTTAAATCATTTTTTATGGCTTCTTTTGCTTACCAGTGTCCAATTTGGACAACAACAACTAATACGCAGCCTAACGCACTGTAAAGTTTGTCCCCAGCACCAGAAAAATACAGCGCCAATCTTTTCATACACTTCTTTTCAAATACACTGTTCAGTGAAGTTGGCGGTACAAAGTGGCACTCACTGGCTCTGTTATAATCGTCATTAAGGCCCAACAAGCGCTGACACAGGTCAGACAATACCTAATGCAGCAATCAAACTACTTAGTTAAGATTGGGAGCTGTGACTTCCAGTGCAATTCTGTCAAAATAGCAGCGCCAAAAAAGAAAGAGGTGCCAGCGCTCAAAAAAACTGGCGCTATGCCTGAAAAACTGTGCTAAACTGCGCACTTCATAAATAAGGCCCATAATTCCTGGCATTGGCTGTGCACACTTCCTGCAGTTTTTCGAGGTGGAGTCGGGGGAACCTCTGTAATGTGCTCAGGTCATTGTCATCAGTCCCCCAATCCCTGATTAATATCACCCAGACACAATTGAAAGGAAAACCCTCATCCACTGTCAGGTTTGTAGAGATGATTCACTTTCATAAAGAAAAGATTGAAGCCAATAGACTGAGGCCGCGCTTATTTGCTGTGTTGGGAGCCTCAGATAAGAATGTTGTCTTAGCTCAGTCTCCTGTTATTGTTGGGATCAGCGGTGGTCATCTAGATAAACACACGAGGCCAGGCAGGCTCTGGCTTTAGTTAAGTAATACATATTTTTATAGCAGGTCAGGGGAATTTAGTGCATAACTCAGCAATGGAATGAGTGCAGTGTGCTGGCACACTTCTTCTCTTCTTCTTCTTGTGCCTTCTTCTTGTAAGGTCATGGTGGAGTAGGAGGAAGTCTGATATAAGGTCATGGTGGAGTAGGAGGAAATCTGATATAAGGTCATGGTGGAGTAGGAGGAAGTCTGATATAAGGTCATGGTGGAGTAGGAGGAAGTCTGATATAAGGTCATGGTGGAGTAGGAGGAAATCTGATATAAGGTCATGGTGGAGTAGGAGGAAGTCTGATATAAGGTCATGGTGGAGTAGGAGAAAATCTGATATAAGGTCATGGTGGAGTAGGAGGAAGTCTGATATAAGGTCATGGTAGAGTAGGAGGAAATCTGATATAAGGTCATGGTGGAGTAGGAGGAAGTCTGATATAAGGTCATGGTGGAGTAGGAGGAAGTCTGATATAAGGTCATGGTGGAGTAGGAGGAAATCTGATATAAGGTCATGGTGGAGTAGGAGGAAGTCTGATATAAGGTCATGGTGGAGTAGGAGGAAATCTGATATAAGGTCATGGTGGAGTAGGAGGAAGTCTGATATAAGGTCATGGTGGAGTAGGAGGAAGTCTGATATAAGGTCATGGTGGAGTAGGAGGAAATCTGATATAAGGTCATGGTGGAGTAGGAGGAAGTCTGATATAAGGTCATGGTGGAGTAGGAGGAAGTCTGATATAAGGTCATGGTGGAGTAGGAGGAAGTCTGATATAAGGTCATGGTGGAGTAGGAGGAAGTCTGATATAAGGTCATGGTGGAGTAGGAGGAAATCTGATATAAGGTCATGGTGGAGTAGGAGGAAGTCTGATATAAGGTCATGGTGGAGTAGGAGAAAATCTGATATAAGGTCATGGTGGAGTAGGAGGAAGTCTGATATAAAGTCATGGTGGAGTAGGAGGAAATCTGATATAAGGTCATGGTGGAGTAGGAGGAAGTCTGATATAAGGTCATGGTGGAGTAGGAGGAAGTCTGATATAAGGTCATGGTGGAGTAGGAGGAAGTCTGATATAAAGTCATGGTGGAGTAGGAGGAAATCTGATATAAGGTCATGGTGGAGTAGGAGGAAGTCTGATATAAAGTCATGGTGGAGTAGGAGGAAGTCTGATATAAGGTCATGGTGGAGTAGGAGGAAATCTGATATAACGTCATGGTGGAGTAGGAGAAAATCTGATATAACGTCATGGTGGAGTAGGAGGAAATCTGATATAAGGTCATGGTGGAGTAGGAGGAAGTCTGATATAAAGTCATGGTGGAGTAGGAGGAAATCTGATATAAGGTCATGGTGGAGTAGGAGGAAATCTGATATAAGGTCATGGTGGAGTAGGAGGAAGTCTGATATAAAGTCATGGTGGAGTAGGAGGAAATCTGATATAAGGTCATGGTGGAGTAGGAGGAAGTCTGATATAAGGTCATGGTGGAGTAGGAGGAAGTCTGATATAAGGTCATGGTGGAGTAGGAGGAAGTCTGATATAATCTCAGAAGACACAAGAAGAAGAAGAGAAGAAGTAACAGTGACATATTCAGGCTTTTTTCTCATAAAGTGAATTTTTTACTACCATAAGATTTTTTTTTCAACTAAATCGAGGCCAGTGTGTGTGTGTGTGTGTGTGTGTGTGTGTGTGTGTGTGTGTGTGTGTGTGTGTGTGTGTGTGGGGGGGGGGGGGTTACGTTAACATTCCCACTTGGAGAGTTTTAGTATAAAATTGTTGAAAAAATGTCAATGACCATACTCGACTTACAACACGTGAGTGATATCTGTCAGAAAGCTGATTCAGGTTTGCTTTTCTGAACCAATCATCGTAGTCATAGTTCAATGTGGAACTAAAGTCTAAAAAGACTAGGTATCCCCTCCCTGGGAGGCCTCCTGGGTTGGCTAGAATGTTTTGAATGTTTCTCTTTGCTATTAGGAAGATTAGCCTTTACTCTCTGTTTTGTCATTTGAGACATGACGTTTATTTTGAAGCATACAAGTGGCTGGTTGCTTGTGATGCCTAAAGATATCTGTCTTCTGTTCCCTCCCAACATTGTCATGAGAAGAACGCCATCTATAGGAATCGGGCGTCTAGGGTGAGATATCCTCTCTGAGAATGGTTACCTTGGGTGTGGTAATAAATAATGAAACCCAGTTGTGTATTTCCTGTGATGCTTCTGGCATGCATTGTATTGTTGTCTTGTATATAGTATACATTGTAGTCATTTATGTTGTGCCCCTTTCATAAGAGACATGGCTCATGGTGTGTGGCACCTCTGTCATTGTCCCCTGGCAGTAGCGTGTGTGGTGTAATGTGAAGGGAGGGGCGTGCACCTCCAGGAAGGTGAGTTCCTCCCCCTGTCACACCTTGCTGGGGGCTGGTTTGCGTGAGTCGGAGCTGTACTGGCAGGCAGAGGCTTGTATTTCAGGAGTCAGCCCGGGGAAGAGAGGCTGCTTCGTGCTAATGGAAGGAATAAGGGAAAAGGCGGCATCTACGGGCTGACATTGCCAGCAAGGAACAGAGGTAAGTCCAAGGGGTGACCTGAGCTCAGACCTTCAGGGAAACTGGATGAAAGGCTGAAAAAAAATGAGGCAAGTGGGAAATGTACAGTGTGCCTTCCCTGAAAGAGGCGCGTGTCAACACAAAGCCACAGATCAGGAAAAACTGCATCATATATGGCGGCAGGTATATGAATCAGCAGACATTGGATGTTCGGACAGATTGTGTTTTTAGAAATCTTTGTCCCATGTAGGTTTTATAGGTTTGGTGGGTGATTGTGCATTGGATAAGGTTGGTGGGGCATGTGGCTATGTGGCTTTTTTCATATGCAGATTGTGGTTCTGAATTAAATTTCCCACTTCCAGTGGTTGCGAATCCAGCACAGACTCAATCACTTAGCTTCCCTATTCGGTGTCACGTGACTGACAGAGTAAGCTCTGGGCTGAATGACTAAATGTTGGCATTTTTCCTGTTTCCAGCCGCACGCTGCATGTTAATTGGGGAGGGGTTGAAGGCAGCTCACGCTCTGCATATCAATGGCGCCACTCACACCCTATCAAAGCATATGTTTGGCGTCCAGGGGGGCTGTATGTTTGGGGTCTGGGGGGGGTCGCTTTTTAAATTTAAAGAACTCTATAGCAAAAACATGGGCAGTAGAAATCTATATAACTATGCTAAATAGTAATAGGATGAGTCAATTAAACAGAAAACAATTCCACCTAAGTTAGTTTCTTTTTGTGAATGGAAGAATCTAGGGTAACAGGTTTTGAAAGAGATGCCATTCTGCTTTTACAGAGCACATCTACTCAACTTCAGTGACCTGTCCCCTGAGCCAGCTTGGGCTGGGATATCTGTTTATTGTTGTTGCTATTCCTCTGGAGTATGTAGATGCTCTTATTCATCATGCACCGCTTTGTGCAGATATTAAGAGTGGTTAATTATTCTGCCCCTGTTAAAGTGGAATGATAGGCTCAAAAAACTGCCGCCCCTGAATTTAAAGTAGAACAAAGCCCAGGATATTGGTTATCCTGAGTTTTGTTTCGGGCCCCCCCCCCCCCAGGTCAGCGCTAACAGTTCACCTTTCCCTGGTTCAATGGCACATGCGCGGGCTGTTGGCAATCTGAGCTGTTTGCTATGCTTATGTCATTCAGCAAATGGCTCTGATAGTCTGCAACGTGTAGCGCAAGCGGTCACATCAACAGCAGCACACAGGCCTATCTAAGTGGCTGGGATGGGTGTGTACAGCTCGAAGATGCTGGGGGTGCATCAGCTTATGCTGCCCATTGCAATCAATCAGAGCCGTTGGTCGAATTACATAGTCACTGCAAACAGCTCTGATTGGACGAGAGCCTGCGCATTCCCCGATGGACTGGAAAAAAGTTAAGCTGTTACTGCCAATCTGGTTTCACACAGTGGCCATCCCAAATCTGGATGCCACTGGGGAGGGCCAACGGCTGGCCCTGGAATTTTTTAGTAGCCTTGCAATTCCCATATTGCTAGGTGATGGGGATGGCAGGGCAGCTACTACATAGCCAGTTATAATGTTGCTAAGTGATAGGAATGGCAGGGCTACTACATATCCAGAGATGATGTTGCTAGGTGATGGGAATGGCAGGGCTTCTACATATCCAGAGATGATGTTGCTAGGTGATGGGAATGGCAGGGCTTCTACATATCCAGAGATGATGTTGCTAGGTGATGGGAATGGCAGGGCTACCAGTACTACATATCCAGAGATGATGTTGCTAGGTGATGGGAATGGCAGGGCTTCTACATATCCAGAGATGATGTTGCTAGGTGATGGGAATGGCAGGGCTTCTACATATCCAGAGATGATGTTGCTAGGTGATGGGAATGGCAGGGCTACCAGTACTACATATCCAGAGATGATGTTGCTAGGTGATGGGAATGGCAGGGCTACCAGTACTACATATCCAGAGATGATGTTGCTAGGTGATGGGAATGGCAGGGCTACCAGTACTACATATCCAGAGATGATGTTGCTAGGTGATGGGAATGGCAGGGCTACCAGTACTACATATCCAGAGATGATGTTGCTAGGTGATAGGAATGGCAGGGCTACTATTTAGCCAAATATGATGCTGCTAGGTGATGATAATGGCAGGGCTTCTACATAGCCAGAGACTATGTTGCAAGGTGATGGAAATGGCAGGGCTACGATTTAGCCAAAGATGATGCTGCTAGGTGATGGTAATGGCAGGGCTTCTACATAGCCAGAGATTATGTTGCTAGGTGATGGAAATGGCAGGGCTACTACATTGCAGGAAATGATGTTGCTAGATGATGGGAATGGCAGGGCTACCGGTACTACATATCCAGAGATGATATTGGTAGGTGATGGGAATGGCAGGGCTACTATTAAGCAATAGATGATGCTGCTACATGATGGAAATGGCAGGGTTACGATTTAGCCAGAGATGATGTTGCTAGGTAATGGAATGGCAGGGCTTCTACATAGCCAGAGATGATGCTGCTAGGTAATGGAATGGCAGGGCTTCTACATAGCCAGAGATGATGCTGCTAGGTAATGGAATGACAGGGCTTCTACATAGCCAGAGATGATGCTGCTAGGTAATGGAATGACAGGGCTTCTACATAGCCAGAGATGATGCTGCTAGGTAATGGAATGGCAGGGCTTCTACATAGCCAGAGATGATGCTGCTAGGTAATGGAATGACAGGGCTTCTACATAGCCAGAGATGATGCTGCTAGGTAATGGAATGACAGGGCTTCTACATAGCCAGAGATGATGCTGCTAGGTAATGGAATGGCAGGGCTTCTACATAGCCAGAGATGATGCTGCTAGGTAATGGAATGGCAGGGCTTCTACATAGCCAGAGATGATGCTGCTAGGTAATGGAATGGCAGGGCTTCTACATAGCCAGAGATGATGCTGCTAGGTAATGGAATGGCAGGGCTTCTACATAGCCAGAGATGATGCTGCTAGGTAATGGAATGACAGGGCTTCTACATAGCCAGAGATGATGCTGCTAGGTGATGCAAATGACAGGGCTTCTACATAGCCCGAGATGATGTTCCTAGGTAATGGAATGACAGGGTTTCTACATAGCCAGAGATGATGCTGCTAGGTAATGGAATGGCAGGGCTTCTACATAGCCACAGATGATGTTGCTAGGTAATGGAATGGCAGGGCTTCTACATAGCCAGAGATGATGTTGCTAGGTAATGGAATGGCAGGGCTTCTACATAGCCACAGATGATGTTCCTAGGTAATGGAATGGCAGGACTTCTACATAGCCACAGATGATGTTGCTAGGTAATGGAATGGCAGGGCTTCTACATAGCCACAGATGATGTTGCTAGGTAATGGAATGGCAGGGCTTCTACATAGCCACAGATGATGTTCCTAGGTAATGGAATGGCAGGGCTTCTACATAGCCACAGATGATGTTCCTAGGTAATGGAATGGCAGGACTTCTACATAGCCACAGATGATGTTGCTAGGAAATAAATATTCCTGTGACACAAGCCGCTGTCCATTTGCCAGGCAATGCTGCTGAGAGCAACACATGGGGTGCAGGCAGGTAAGCATGTTTTTTATTATAGGGTGCGGCTCATTTTAGGTGGTCTCGCTGTTTAGCACCTTGAGAGCAAACAATCAGACCCTCTTTTTGGATGGCTAGCTCCAATTTAGGGAGATGATAGCTATATAAAAGGTGAAGATACGGTGCTTAATATGTAGAATGTTTGGTATTCAGACAGCAAAAAGCCCTTTGTCACACTATAATTGTTTTCTGATTTTTCTGTTTTTAGAGGCTATTGAGCAGTTCTGAAAATGAACAGTTAGAATCAGCTGAGTGTTTTAATTTATAACAGCGAAGATGATATATTTTTTATTTTTGGAGTCATTGGACTGTCATTGCAGAAAATTGTTGAGTTGAGAAAAAGTGTGTAAAAAAATGGTGCTGAATCAACCCTCATGTGTCTCAGTGGGTGGTGCTGTGGTTAAAGCAGAACAAAACCCAGGCTTTACTATCCTGGGTCCTGTTCTTTGCACGGGGGGCATCACAATTTGGCCCAGCGATGTGAAACCCTCCCAAATTGCCTGTAAAAAGGTACATTTCCCCAGTCTCATGGCATGTAAATAATAAGGCTGACGGCAATTGGCTCTGTTTAGATGCAAAGCTCAGCAGTAGTGACCGGGTGCATCCCTAGGTCCTATACATGTGGGTGCTCTCCTGCCCCCAGCCTGAATGCATGCCTCAACTCGGAGATACCAAGGATGCATCCGGCATTGTTCACATCGCCGCGGGAGCTGGGGAAAAGGTGAGTTTTGTGGGGGGATCTGGGGTGCCCCAGGGCAATGCCAGCGGCTGGCCCTGTAGCTTTTTAGAATCCACGGATGGCCATAATGAGTTTCTTTCTGCTTTAAGGGGCATCTGTGCTGTAATATTGCCAACTGCGACCATCTTCCTCAGCTGTGCAATGTTCCCATAACAGTTCCCATTACCTTAAAGTGGTTTAGGAGCATTGACCAGCAGTGGCTCCACGGAATCCAAAGTACAAAGTGGAACCGGCACTCCAGAATAAATTATATTGTGCAATAACAAATCAAATCCCGTCAACAAATCCCTATGTGTTATCTCTCTTTATTTGATTATTTGTTGATTTCGCAATCTGCTTGGTTGTTGTTGCTTGCCTTGCATGACCCCGGGATGTCAGCTGAATTTTTGCGATATAATCTTTTGGACTTGGACTTTTCTGCAGCGCTGGCATCACTTTGTACCTCAGTCCTGCAGGAGACACGCTGGTGGCTGCGTGCCAGGGATGGGTGGTGTTCCAACAACTGATCCACCAGGGGCTGCTATCCAAGGTGTAGCAGCTAGCTGCTGTTTGCTGATGGAGTTTCTGTTAACTAGAAGGATATGCACGAACTAGGTAAGTATTATGACCCATGAGGGGGGTGCTGGGCTTGTATTAGGGCCCATATACTTTTAAAGGTCATTCCTTGTGTCCACTATCCACCAGCTCTATTAAAGTAGCCCTCCATTCATATAAGACTGGAGTGTTGCAAAACTAGACAGCAGGGTGGGATCTCGTCATTTCCCAGCCTTAGTGCTTATATATTTCTATGTTCCCTTAATCTGGCTGCGGGATCCCAACCTGAGGCCCTGTGAGTCTCACTGCAGGGGACGCCCCTCCACCCTTACTACCTAGGTCAGGGATCCCCCATTCTTCAATGTTCTTTTGAAGTTGATTCAGTTGCCAGTCACTATTTGTTCTGCCCTCTACCCGTGTTGCACAAACGTGGGGGGGGGGGGGGGGGTAACAATACCCTTTCTGTGCCTTTGTCAAATATAGGTTCTGTTTTCCAGTATTTTGTGAAGATAATAATATTGCAATTGAATGCTATGTGTATACATAGGAATTTGTGCTACACATTTATCCCCTCAATGCTGTGAGAACACACACAAGTGAACAACACATATGCCCAGAGCTGTGGGCTGCCCTAGGGGTGCAGTTGGGGGTTAGATACCTTGCTCAAGAGCAATCCAACCTACTACCCTCAGTTCCCCCGGACCCCTAAGAGGAATCCAACCTACTACCCTCAGTTCCCCCGGACCACTAAGAGCAATCCAACCTACTACCCTCAGTTCCCCCGGACCACTAAGAGCAATCCAACCTACTACCCTCAGTTCCCCCGGAGCACTAAGAGGAATCCAACCTACTACCCTCAGTTCCCCCGGACCACTAAGAGGAAACCAACCTACTACCCTCAGTTCCCCCGGACCACTAAGAGGAATCCAACCTACTACCCTCAGTTCCCCCGGACCACTAAGAGGAAACCAACCTACTACCCTCAGTTCCCCCGGACCACTAAGAGGAAACCAACCTACTACCCTCAGTTCCCCCGGACCACTAAGAGGAATCCAACCTACTACCCTCAGTTCCCCCAGACCACTAAGAGCAATCCAACCTACTACCCTCAGTTCCCCCGGACCACTAAGAGGAATCCAACCTACTACCCTCAGTTCCCCCAGACCACTACGAGCAATCCAACCTACTACCCTCAGTTCCCCCGGACCACTAAGAGGAAACCAACCTACTACCCTCAGTTCCCCCGGACCACTAAGAGGAATCCAACCTACTACCCTCAGTTCCCCCGGACCACTAAGAGGAATCCAACCTACTACCCTCAGTTCCCCCAGACCACTACGAGCAATCCAACCTACTACCCTCAGTTCCCCCGGACCACTAAGAGGAAACCAACCTACTACCCTCAGTTCCCCCGGACCACTAAGAGGAATCTAACCTACTACCCTCAGTTCCCCCGGACCACTAAGAGGAATCTAACCTACTACCCTCAGTTCCCCCGGACCACTAAGAGGAATCCAACCTACTACCCTCAGTTCCCCCGGACCACTAGACCAAGACTGATTAGCTGTGAACTGTGTCTTGGGCTTTAAAGGAGACCCATCACTGGTAGTTCTATGCCAGGGAGGTACCCACACCCACTCCCTCCATTTTCTCCTGCTGCTTCATTTGCCGGGTGGGCCAGGAACTCCTGCACATATGCTCGGCAACCACCCCTCCACCATGGCTCCTGTAACAGATGGGACACTCGCTTTAGGCCCAGAATTAGTCTCTGATGTGAGAGAAAGTTGAAGGGTGCCAGTACTTTTCCTTTGTCTCCACCCCTTATCCTTTAGACTGTAAGCATGTAAGGGCAGGTCTCTCTCTCGCCTATTGTATCTTGTATTCAGAATATTCATTATGAACTCTGTAACACTGCATTTGTAATAGTCTATGTACTGCATGTGTCTACCCTGTCTGTAATTACTGCTTTGTACAGCGCTACGCAAGATGACGGCACTAAATAATAACAATAATACTGACCTTGTTATAGGTGCATGGCCACAGTGGGGATGTCCAGTTTTTTTTTTCACTAAAGATCAGCTCTCCTGATTTGCACATCTGTTCCTGGTCCGTGGCTCAGTAAATATCCATAGCATAGCCAGCCACTGGGCTTATTGTAAATTGGTGAAAAAGTGTCCACTGATGGATTTCTACATGTGCTTGTTCTTGTAGAAAGATTTCTTCCAGTATGGAGGGATTTGCTGTATTGTATGTTTACACACTGATAAGATTATTTACATTCAGCAATATATTCACATGTTATCAAAGTGACAATTGATCTGTTACACTCACATGATGCCTAAGGGAAGTCTGTCTTGTTACACCCACTTACCTCTGTGCAGTCCCACACCTTTCCTCAAAGCATTGCTCACTGAGGGGATGGGGGGGGGGGGGGGTGCTGAGGCCTGGTACGCCCCCTTCATTGCAGTGAATGGAGAGGGCATCACTGTTACTGATGGGGGGGGGGGGGTGCTGAGGCCTGGCACGCCCCCTTCATTGCAGTGAATGGAGAGGGCATCACTGTTACTGATGGGGGGGGGGGGTGCTGAGGCCTGGCACGCCCCCTTCATTGCAGTGAATGGAGAGGGCATCACTGTTACTGATGGGGGGGGGGGGGTGCTGAGGCCTGGCACGCCCCCTTCATTGCAGTGAATGGAGAGGGCATCACTGTTACTGATGGGGGGGGGGGGGTGCTGAGGCCTGGCACGCCCCCTTCATTGCAGTGAATGGAGAGGGCATCACTGTTACTGATGGGGGGTTGGATGGCTATTCGGCAGGAGTGGTGGAATTGGGCCCCATGGTGCAGGACCTGGTCTTACCCAGGGAGTTGCTAGGCGCCAGAGTTGGACCGATCAAAGCATTTCAATAGAACACAGCGCGTGTAAACTTACACATTTTGGTATGAATGCAGCCTATATAGCTGTGGGTTGCCTTTAACCTGTTTTGTTTTCCATCTATATGTATATTTACTGTTTGATATGCGGAGACAATATACATATTCAACAGAGTAGACTATGGGCCTTATTTATCAAGGGCTAGCGCCAGGTAGTGTCTGACGAGCGCCAGGTACCGCCAGCTAACGGTGGCTACCGACTCAAGTACGCCCGGCGACGGTCACAATGACGCATTTATCACGCTAAATGAGGCTAGCGCCGGAGAGAGCGTCAGCTAGCGCGGCATTCATCATGTAGCCGACTGCAACGAACAGCGCCGCTACTAATCCCATCACAGCGCCAGGTATGACCTGTCGCTCCCTGGCGCTCTCCAATGCATTTCAATGGAGCAATCTTTAAATATTCATAATTAATTGATTTTATGTTTGTTTTTTGTTTTTTTAACTGTCAAAAATTCTGTGACCACTACGCCAATGTTAGATATTTATTTATTTATTTTTTTTTACCTTAAAAAAAATATGTGCAGAATTGATATTACAGGTCTGATATTAATGTATTCATATTACAAAATGTTTCGAAAATTTTTACATTAAAAAAAAATGGTTGTTTGGGGGTTAAAACTACTTTACACACATCGCCGCCAGCGCTCTGGGGTTTAAACAAGGAATTCACAGCGCGAGAAATTTTTGAGCGTGATTTGTTAATGAATCTGCAGCAAGCCGTTCGCTCTGGCCATTCGCTGTCAGGCGCACCCATACAACGCAGAACCTGTGAAACAGCGACCCCTAACCCCGTATTCAACATTACCGCACACCGACTGAGTCGCTGTCAACAAGCAAACCCCGGCCAAGCACAGCGAATACTAGCTGGCGCTGTGAAAATCACGCTACTGGCGCTCATCTGTCGCTACCTGGCGCTATTAATGAATCGGCCTCCCCAACTCAATGTATACATGTTTCTGTATTTGTCCTGTTGCCAGTTTCCTTTCCTAGTTATATACTGCCGCCCCCCCCCCCCCCCCCCCCCCCCATTTCCTAGCTTGCCACCCTGCTGCAACTGTCGGCCAAGTGATTGAAGGTTTTACTATTTCTGAGGTTAAAAATAACTGCAGTGAAAAAGATGATTCACATCCACACCTCTGTGGTCAGTGGCAGATTGGGCAGCAGGCGCATGGAACAAGTAGCTTCTCTATCTTCTATGAGTCAGTTCCTCATTTCACTCAGAAGCCTGTGGCTAGACGCTTTAATACTCTCTTTACAAGTCACGCTATCATCATGTTTGGTTCATTGCATTAGACTGTGTGGCTGTGCTTATTAGCCCATGTCTGAAGGTCAGTCCTGTGGGGTGCAGTGTAGCCGTCCTGTTTCAGAGCTATTAGCGTCTCCTTATGCTAATTTATTAGGGTCGCTCATGACTGGCAGCAGGGACATGCACTGAATTGAGGGGTCGTGTCGGGACTGAACTTAAAGTGGACCACAACCCAGGAACGACAGCCCTGGAATCTGTAATATTCCATGGCCCCTTGATTCTCTCCCCTGAAACATTCAAACATGCTCCGCTGTGTGAATCCCCCCAGTTCGCCCGGTAAACTTGCTTCTACCCTGATCCGATGGCACGTGCGTTTGCAGCGGCCACTCCCGTAACAGGGCACACACCCACGTCAGACACTTGTGAATGGCCAGCGCAGGCACGCTCCCTGTTAGAGGGTAACAAGGATGCGGCCTCCAGCAAGATCGGCTGAACCCGTGTCCTTAGACAAATTTGCATCAGTGCACTCAAGCCCCCTGATTGGACTGGAGGCTGCGCATGTGCCATAGGACCGGGGGAAAGGGGAATTGGACTGGGCGACCTGGGGGTTTCACACAGTGGTGCATCCTGCATTGGGATACCCCGGGAGCAAGAACCAAAACCCGGGATAGTTCTAAGTTATGCTTAGAAAAAACAGAATTTTGACTATCCTAGGTTTTGTTCTCTGCCCCTGTCTGAAAACCCCCAGATTGCCCATACCTTTGCCCGGTCCTACAGCACATGCGTGGGATCTGATCCGATCAGCATTGTCTGCCGTACACATTAATGCATGGCAAACACCAGAGGTCGGCAATCGGTAATTAGAGCCGCCACAGTGCCTGCCAACTGGGATGGCTCCTGTCCCCAGCCTATGCTGGGCATGCGGTGGCCGCTGTCTACATCACTATGGGCATTGCCAGTAAAGTTGAGTTTTGCAAGCGACACCCCCCCCCCCCCAGGATTTGGGATACTCGGGGGAAGACCAGTGGTCGGCCTTGGAGTTCTGGAGAAAAAGTGGGTACGCTCCTGCTCCCAGCTTATATAGGTGTAATATTTACATTGGTGAGGGAGCCAGGAAAGAAGGGAGCTTTGCTGGGACACTCGGGAGTTTCACACAGCAGGGCATCCGGGTAAGGTCAGCAGCAGATTCTAAAATCTTTGAGATTTTGTTCTGCTTTAACAGCATAGCAAGGAGCATGACTTGTCCATAATTAAAATTTGTCAGTACTTGATGCACTGGGTAGTAACGGCGTTCCATGCAGCATGTCTTGCCCACTATCGGGGGAAATTGTGGCCGACACTAGTGTATTTTCTGGGAGCGATTTGCTTTCTTTAGCCTGGTCTAACCCGGCTGTTTGATCGTCGCTCAGCCCTTGTTTGTTGAATCCGGTAGAATAGTGTCTGTGTTCCAGTCACTGCTATTTGCATCTCTATAGCTAAGAACACTTGCTATAGGTGTTTATGTGTTGAGTCTAGCAGAGGCTGGCTCTGGGAGAAGGTGTGGAAGAGGATGTGGTTTTTATTTGCAGGTTGAGATATTTTGTAAATGATTTCTTAACAATTAAAGGACAAGGTGCATTTAAGATAAAGGTCCAGAAACAGACATTTTGCTGCCATAATCTTTGAATACCTAGAAGAACTAAATGTTATTGCTCTAATTCCACCCCAACTGAGGATGTGAAATTCCCCAACTTCATAGACCTCTTCATGGGGGAGCCGTGTTTTGCTAAATGGATGAGTAGTGGTCATGCTTGGTGCCTTTAGGAGATTCGGGGAGGCCGATTCATTAATAGCGCCAGGTAGCGACAGTTGCGTTATTTTCACAGCGCCCGCTAGTATTCGCTGTGCTTGGCCGTTGTTCGGCTGTTGACAGCGACTCAGTCGGTGTGCGGTAATGTTGAATACAGGGTTAGCAGTCGCTGTTTGACAGGTTCCGCGCTGTATGGGAGTACATGACAGCGAAAGGCCATAGCGAACGGCTCCCATCATATTCATTAACAAATCACGCTCCAAAAATTCTCGCGCTGTGAAATGCTTGTTTAAACCCCAGAGCGCTGGCGGCGATGGGTTAAAAGTAGTTTTTTAACCCCCAAACAACCATATTTTTGAAAAAAAAAAAAAGTTTTTCTAAACATTTTGTAATAGGAATACATTAATATCAGACCTGTAATATCAATTCTGCACAAATTTTTTTTTTTTTTTTTTTTACCTTAAAAAAAATATCTAACATTGCAGAAGTGGTCACAGAATTTTTGCCATTTAAAAAAAAAAAAAAAAAAAAAAACATTAATAGCAATTAATTAAGAATATTTAAAGATTGCTCCATTGAAATGCATTGGAGAGCGCCAGGTAGCGAGAGGTCATACCTGTCACTGTTCAAGGTCGCTCGCTGGCGCTGTGGGCTGAGGCTGGAATAATGATGAATGATTCGCTATCTGGCGCTCTGTCAGTCGCTAAGCAGGATCGGCTTGATAAATGTGTGATAGCAGAGGGGAGCCGGCGTTCTCGTGGCGGTGACCGTCATTACCGTTCGCTCACCATTCGCTACCTGGCGCTATCCCTTGTTAAATAAGGGCCTAAATGTCATTGCTCTAATTCCACCCCAACTGAGGATGTGAAATTCCCCAACTTCATAGACCTCTTCATGGGGGAGCCGTGTTTTGCTAAATGGATGAGTAGTGGTCATGCTTGGTGCCTTTAGGAGATTCGGGGAGGCCGATTCATTAATAGCGCCAGGTAGCGACAGATGAGCGCCAGTAGCGTGATTTTCACAGCGCCCGCTAGTATTCGCTGTGCTTGGCCGTTGTTCGCTTGTTGACAGCGACTCAGTCGGTGTGCGGTAATGTTGAATACGGGGTTAGGAGTCGCTGTTTGACAGGTTCCGCGCTGTATGGGTGCGCCTGACAACGAATGGCCATAGCGAACGGCTTCCACCATATTCATTAACAAATCATGCTCCAAAAATTCTTGCGCTGTGAAATGCATGTTTAAACCCCAGAGCGCTGGCGGCGATGGCTTAAAAGTAGTTTTTAACCCCCAAACAACCATATTTTTTGAAAAATTAAACAAGTTTTTCTAAACATTTTGTAATATGAATACATTAATATCAGACCTGTAATATCAATTCTGCACAAATGTTTTTTTTTTTTTACCTTAAAAAAAAAAAAATCTTACATTGCCGTAGTGGTCACAGAATTTTTGACAGTTAAAAAAAAAAAAAAAAAAAAACAGTCATATCAATTAATTATGAATATTTAAAGATTGCTCCATTGAAATGCATTGGAGAGCGCCAGGTAGCGACAGGTCATACCTGGCGCTGTGATGGAATTAGCAGCGGCGCTGTTCGTTGCAGTCCGCTACATGATGAATCCCGCGCTAGGTGACTCTCTCGCCGGCGCTAGCCTCATTTAGCGTGATAAATGTGATTGTGTCCGCCGCCTGGCGTTCTGGAGTCGGTAGCCGCCGATAGCTGGCGCTACCTGGCGCTAGTGAGACACTACCTGGCGCTATCCCTTGATAAATAAGGCCATAAGAGTCAAGTGCTGCTGCTGATTGCAAAGAGCTGTGCTGCGGCCATATCCTTAAAGTGGACCAACACCCAGGATTTTGACTATCCTGGGTCTTGGTCCACTTCGGTGGGGCACCCCCGATCGGGGTGCCCCGCTGTGTGAAACCCCCCCGAACCCCCCGAACTCACCTCTGTCAGCGGCGACGGACAAGCCGCGGACAAGCAGCTCCTCCGCCGCCGCCTCCCGCGCGTCCCTGTTGACGCGCGCGTGCCCGCGCCGGCCATTCACAGACGGCCGGCGCGGGCGCGCGCACGACTAGAGGGGCGCGAGGGAGGCGGCGGCGGCCGGCCGCCGCTGAAACTAAGGTAAGGAGTTTGGGGGGGTTTCACCCCGCGGGACATCCCGATCTCGGATGTCCCGCGGGGAGGGAGGTGATCGGTCCGGGAATCTTATAGATTCCCGGGCCGATCACGGGTGGGTGTTGGTCCACTTTAACTGCTCTACCAGCTGGGAATGCGGCTCACCATTAAAGTGGTCCTATAACCATATGCTTAGCACTTCTTCATTATAGCTGCCAATCACACAATAAAACCTGAATGGTTGCAGACAGCTTGCCATTTGCTGCCAAACAAGTGATGACTATAGTGCCTCATTAATGTCTCATCACTTAGGGCAGTGGTTCTTTTCACACCAAGAACTACCTAGAGACAAGAAGTCCCAACTGAGTACTCCCAATGAGGGGATCAATTATAAATGTTACTAAAATAAGTAGGCCACAGGCCTTGTAGCATTTTTAAAGCAAGGAATAATGTTTTACTGTTAAAAAAATATACCAGACCCCCTGCTGTTGGTGCACACCCAAACATGACCCTGGCTGGTTTGAGAACTAGTGACTTAGGACATTAAGTCCGTTACAGTGAATGTTTGTTATTTTTCCAGTACAAATAGAGATTGATTTATGTAGCATACATAATACCCCAACACATCACTTGCTATTTGTAAACATAAGGCCCCCTTCACTACATGTCCTGAACCTGTGTTGTGCACTGCCTCTGTTCCCTCATCAGCAAGCTCTGCTTCTTCATCGCCACCAGTGGTCATACCACAGGAGGACACTTAGCAATGGGGGGGGGGGGGGGGGTGATTGGCAGAAGCAGTGAGGACAGGAAATTAGAGGCCACGTAGAACTAAAGGGTCGATGGACCAGATGGTTGCACAAAGAATGTGGTGAACTACCTCAAGGGCATTGCCTTCACTGCCATAGACATCTATGGTCTGCTGTTTTATGTCTGTAAATAATGTATAAAAAGTACCTTATGTTATTTATGTTCACCTGTTTAATGCCTAACTTCTTCTGATAGGTTGTTATGTGTTACTGCATTGTGAGGAATTAGTCCTCTGAACTCTTTCCTGCCAAATCAGATCATACAATAGAAAGTTTATAGGGCAGAGGTACTCATCCACTTCTTGTAAAGTTCCATTTACTGGCATCTGTTAAGAAGTGAAGGGCCGGACAGGGGACTGTCGTGGGTGGTGGATAGTTATAAGTCAGCACACGGGGAGGGGGGGGTACTAAAATAGGCTTCTTACCCCACCCCAAGAATCCTGTTGGGTTCTTTTTTGGCCCCACAGAACCTACAGATCTGGCCCGCGGCACACTGATTTTAACCCCCCCGTGCATTCTGTGCAGGCCATGTACAGGGCTGAGCTAGGACCCAAAATGTTACTGGCAATAAGGTCTGATAACGAAGATGGATAGAGCTCGGGGGAGGGGGATGAATGGGAGAGGAGCTGTAAGGAAGAGAGATGGATAGACAGAACAGGAAGGGCAGGGGTGGATGGAGAGAGCTGGAAGAAGGGATGGATAGACAGAACAGGAAGGGCAGGGGTGGATGGAGAGAGCTGGGAGAAGGGATGGATAGACAGAACAGGAAGGGCAGGGGTGGATGGAGAGAGCTGGAAGAAGGGATGGATAGACAGAACAGGAAGGGCAGGGGTGGATGGAGAGAGCTGGAAGAAGGGATGGATAGACAGAACAGGAAGGGCAGGGGTGGATGGAGAGAGCTGGGAGAAGGGATGGATAGACAGAACAGGAAGGGCAGGGGTGGATGGAGAGAGCTGGAAGAAGGGATGGATAGACAGAACAGGAAGGGCAGGGGTGGATGGAGAGAGCTGGAAGAAGAAGGGATGGATAGACAGAACAGGAAGGGCAGGGGTGGATGGAGAGAGCTGGAAGAAGGGATGGATAGACAGAACAGGAAGGGCAGGGGTGGATGGAGAGAGCTGGAAGAAGAAGGGATGGATAGACAGAACAGGAAGGGCAGGGGTGGATGGAGAGAGCTGGAAGAAGAAGGGATGGATAGACAGAACAGGAAGGGCAGGGTGGATGGAGAGAGCTGGAAGAAGGGATGGATAGACAGAACAGGAAGGGCAGGGGTGGATGGAGAGAGCTGGAAGAAGAAGGGATGGATAGACAGAACAGGAAGGGCAGGGGTGGATGGAGAGAGCTGGAAGAAGAAGGGATGGATAGACAGAACAGGAAGGGCAGGGGTGGATGGAGAGAGCTGTAAGGAAGAGAGATGGATAGACAGAACAGGAAGGGCAGGGGTGGATGGAGAGAGCTGGAAGAAGGGATGGATAGACAGAACAGGAAGGGCAGGGGTGGATGGAGAGAGCTGGAAGAAGGGATGGATAGACAGAACAGGAAGGGCAGGGGTGGATGGAGAGAGCTGGGAGAAGGGATGGATAGACAGAACAGGAAGGGCAGGGGTGGATGGAGAGAGCTGGAAGAAGAAGGGATGGATAGACAGAACAGGAAGGGCAGGGGTGGATGGAGAGAGCTGGGAGAAGGGATGGATAGACAGAACAGGAAGGGCAGGGTGGATGGAGAGAGCTGGAAGAAGGGATGGATAGACAGAACAGGAAGGGCAGGGGTGGATGGAGAGAGCTGGAAGAAGAAGGGATGGATAGACAGAACAGGAAGGGCAGGGGTGGATGGAGAGAGCTGGAAGAAGAAGGGATGGATAGACAGAACAGGAAGGGCAGGGGTGGATGGAGAGAGCTGGAAGAAGAAGGGATGGATAGACAGAACAGGAAGGGCAGGGTGGATGGAGAGAGCTGGAAGAAGGGATGGATAGACAGAACAGGAAGGGCAGGGGTGGATGGAGAGAGCTGGAAGAAGAAGGGATGGATAGACAGAACAGGAAGGGCAGGGGTGGATGGAGAGAGCTGGAAGAAGAAGGGATGGATAGACAGAACAGGAAGGGCAGGGGTGGATGGAGAGAGCTGGAAGAAGGGATGGATAGACAGAACAGGAAGGGCAGGGGTGGATGGAGAGAGCTGGGAGAAGGGATGGATAGACAGAACAGGAAGGGCAGGGGTGGATGGAGAGAGCTGGAAGAAGGGATGGATGGCCAGAACTAGGACAAGAATGCATGGGCAGAGCTGGGGGGGGGGGGATAGATGGGCAGAGCTGAAAGAAAGGGTAATGGATCCGCAAAGCTGGGAGTCTCAGGGTACGAATGAGACAGACTAGACTGGATGGGGCAGAGCTGAGGGGGATAGGGATTGGATGGGCAAAGCTAGGAGGACAGGAATGGCTTGGGCGGAGAGACTGGAATGGATGGGGCACAGCTGAGGAGGATAGGGATTGGATGGGAAAAGCTAGGAGGACAGGAATGGCTTGGGCAGAGAGACTGGAATGGATGGGGCACAGCTGAGGAGGATAGGGATTGGATGGGAAAAGCTAGGAGGACAGGAATGGCTTGGGCAGAGAGACTGGAATGGATGGGGCACAGCTGAGGAGGATAGGGATTGGATGGGAAAAGCTAGGAGGACAGGAATGGCTTGGGCAGAGAGACTGGAATGGATGGGGCACAGCTGAGGAGGATAGGGATTGGATGGGAAAAGCTAGGAGGACAGGAATGGCTTGGGCAGAGAGACTGGAATGGATGGGGCACAGCTGAGGAGGATAGGGATTGGATGGGAAAAGCTAGGAGGACAGGAATGGCTTGGGCAGAGAGACTGGAATGGATGGGGCACAGCTGAGGGGGATAGGGATTGGATGGGAAAAGCTGAAAGGACAGGAATAGATGGAACAGAGACACTGGCCTGAATGGGGAAGATCTGAGGGGACAGGGATGGATAGGGCAAAGCTGGGGGCAAAAGAATGGATGGGGCAGAGCTGGGAGGGAGCCCATGATGACACTGGCAGGGAGACTAAGCACTACATTAAGTAAATGGGGCAGAGCTAAGCATGACACACAGAAGCAGAGTGCAGAGCTGCCAGGGCATGGGTCCGACAATCTGACTCAGAGGTCTACATTTGGACCCCGGTGCGCCAGTTGAGTATGGCTGATATATCGTAAATTAAAGTTACAATAAATGCAAATTTAAAAAAGGATGTAGTCATGTTTTATCCCATACAGCCTTTTGGCACAGTGTGCAACGGTTTCAAGCTAACCAGACTGGGAGATGTGCAATTCAATTGCGATTTCTTCTGAAAACTGTCCACGGTTTGCTAAACGGGTGGACAGAACTACTTACTGCTGACATCACAGTGGGGGGAGGCAGCATTTCATTCTAGCTTCCTGTTAGGACATAGTAATATTAGCTGAACTGAAACACACTTTTTTTTTTTTTGTTACTGGAGTGAAAGTATTCTGCGGTTATAATAAAGGTGCGGTGGTAAAAGATATTTATCTGCATTTTCTGCTTCTTTTCAGGATTTATGGAACCTGTCAAGATGAAGCAGTGCTTCTTTAATGAAAGCATTGGATTCTTCTACAACAAGAGCGGAAAAGATCTGACAACAGTATGGAGACCCAAAGACAGTCTGGTAGTTGGCTTGGGGCTGACCGTGTGCGTCTTTGTGCTTCTGACCAACCTCCTGGTTATCACGGCCATTATCATTAACAAGCGCTTCCATTATCCTATCTACTATCTGCTGGGGAACCTGGCGGCTGCCGATCTCTTTGCTGGAGTGGCCTACACTTACCTCATGTTCCATACCGGCCCACTGACGGCTACTTTGAGTATTAAAACATGGATGCTTCGGCAGAGCTTACTTGACACGAGCCTGACAGCCTCGGTAGCCAATCTATTGGCCATCGCCGTGGAGCGGCATCAGACAGTGTTTGCTATGCAGCTCCATAGCAAGATGTCCAACCAGCGTGTTTGTATCCTCATAGCCTGTATATGGCTGGCAGCCCTGTTACTGGGCCTCATACCCTCTTTTGGCTGGCACTGTATTTGTAGCATTGAGACTTGCTCACGGATGGCTCCCCTGTACAGCCGCAGTTATCTCATCTTCTGGGCAGTGTCCAACTTGGTGGCCTTTCTAATTATGATGGTGGTGTACCTGCATATCTTCATATACGTCAAGGGGAAGATGGCGAGGATGTCCAGGCACACGTCGTTCCATCCCAAATACCGGGAGACCATGATAAACTTGATGAAGACGGTGTTCATCATCTTGAGTAAGTACTGCGTTGTGGCTTTAAAATTGCTTAAAACATCTTCTAAGACATGTATTAGAAAGCAGAACAAAACTCTTGTACCAGCGGGGTTCCTGGTCCACGGGGACACCAAACCAACTTAAAGCGGACCTTCACCCTGAATAAGAGTGTTTCCCACACCCTGTACATACAGTGGAAGGACACTGGGATTTGTAGTGAGAAAGTATACTAAAGCTGTTCCTACTTTACCAACACAGAGCCACAGGAATATAAGAACATGAAAACAGCTGGGTGATAAGTAAATCACAGGTCTGGGGCACAACCCTAACACTAATGTTTATTTTACTTTAAGAGCAAAATAATAAGACTGAACACCAAAAACCTGACAAAAAGAGAGCTTTCCTTTAAAGTGGACCAACACCCAGGATTTTGACTATCCTGGGTTTTGGTCCACATCCCTGGGTCACCCCGATCGGGGGTGCCCCACTATGTGAAACCCCCCAGATCGCTAGCTTCAACTCACCTCACCCCGCTCCGACGGCGCATGCACGGCCGCTCATCCAATCAGCACGCTCGGAGCCGCCGAGCTATGCACGTCAAAGCAACGTCTTAGCTCAGCGGCTCAGAGCGCGCTGGTGCGCGCCGCATCTCGTGCTTCCCTCTAACGGAGCGCGCCCACGCCCTGCTAGAGAGAAGCGCGAGATGCGGCCGCGGCTCACGCATGTGCCGTTGGAACGGGATTCAGGTAAGGATTCTGGGCGTCCTGGGGGGTTTCACACAGCGGGGCACCCCGATTTTGGATGCCCCACGGGGAGGCATTGGATCGGCCCGTGAATCTTATAGATTCCCTGCCAATCCTGCTGGGTGTTGATCCACTTTAAACTGAAATGAGCAAACAGGAAGTTTATTTAATAGTAAAAGCCACATGGGTCACTGGGACCAGAGTGCTTGTCATTGCCACAGGAACCAATCTTCAGCTTTCTGTCCCGCCTACAATTCTGAATTTTCAGTTACCTTTTTTTTCTCTCGTCCCTTCCATTCTGGGGCGCCGCCATCAGCAACGCGTGGGGTAACCTCAGCCGTAGGCGGGTACTGCAAGAAAAACAAACTAAGCTCCTTACGGCCTATATAGAGCAGGCTGTGGCCGGACATCTCCAGTTCTTTTCTTGCAGTTGACAGGACTGTGAAGAGATTCTGAATTTTATTTCCAATTTTGTTGCTTTGACAGTGCTGATCGGGAGCAAGGGCTTTGCCTCCCAGACTCTCCCCCTCTGCACTTCTCTGGAGACCCCGCTTGGAAGCCTGAGGCTGGTCTTTAAACCAATAGCGTGGGACAGTGCAGTGTGAGAGAAGCGCAGGGGTTAGGTAAGCATGCCCAGGGCTCGGAAGATTCTGGTTTGGAGCTTCAAGGGTCTGGCTCCAGCAGGGTACCTGATCTTAGGGCTGGACATGGTGCCCTGCTTTGTGTTGGCTCCCACAAATTCTTCTCTATTTGCTGACATGCTGGCAGCACTCATGCTGACCTAGGCTTATGACCATCGGCCTATGCAGTCTGTGGGGAGGGGGCGGGGGTGCGGCTTCCATCCTTCTGGCATTTGAGAATGGAGGGGGAGGGGCTCCCTCATTTGAGTCCCCTCCATTTTGAAAACGTTCCAGAGGTTCCTCCTGCTACCCGGGACATCCCTCCGTCGCTGCTGCTGGACTGCTTTGCTTCTGCAGAACTTCTTCTGTCGGCTGAGGATTGTTCCAGTGTGGCTGCTGCTCCATGGTGTTTTACAATCTGGTCAGGTAGGGCTCCCCCAGGGGCACAACTTCCTGTCTCATCAGATCGGAAATCTGAGTCTGATGTGTGTTTTTTGTCTTCCAGGGTGGGTGTCCGGAAGCTGCTGCATCTGTTCTGGGTGGGTTGATCTCAGTTGTAGGGCGGTGTTATTTATTGGGCAGGTTGGGCTACGGGCATCAGGCAGGGAGGTGTGGGGCATAGCACACCAGCTGTACTGGCTAATGAAAACAGCAGCCATCTTACCTTGTCAAAGGTATCAGAGACACCAGGGTTTTGTACCTTAACAAAGGTCTTGCACCTGGCTAACCCCCAGCAGAAGCGGCGGGGTGAGCCTTACAAGCGCCAAAAGTTCAGGGCAGGTGTTTCCCAGACTTTCTCATGTTGACAGGCTGGTGGAAAAGGAGTGAAAATAAGCTTCCGTTTCTCCCTAAGGTTATGGATGCCAGATAACCCTTCCCGGATGAGGCGGTTAAGGTCACCTGATACTCTGATCCCTACTTCGGATAGTTCTGCCATTAGAGATCCAATGGATAAGAAGTTGGACCAGCTTGCTCGGCATGCGTTCTCGATAGTGGGGTCAGCTTTGCGTCCATCTTGCGCCACGTCCCTGGCGGCCATGGCGGACAAGGTCTGGATGAGGCAGCAGTGGAGGCGTTTAAAGAATGGGGTCTCCCGCTCCTCTGCACTTGCCACTCCTTTGCTATGGAGATTTTCAGGTACATCCTGCCAGCAATGGATGACATGGTGCATCTGGTGGCTAGGGGTTTGGCCTTGTTAGGCACCTTGCGGGACACAGTCTGGCTGAAGCAGTGGTCGGCTGATGCTGTCTACAAAAAGACGCGTACAGCCCTCCCCTTTTATGGCCGCGGTGCACACAAAGGATGCTTATCTGCATATCCCAATTTTCCCCGGTCACCAGCGGTATTTGCGTTTTGCACACTCGTCATTTACAATTTGTGGCGCTGCTGTTTGGCCATATCCACAGCTGTTCACGAAAGTCTTGGCGGTGGTGATGGCGCTCTTGCAAAGTCGGGGGTGCGCATCACCCAATACCTCAACGACTTGCTCATCAGGGCAAGTCGTTGAGGATGGTCCTTTCAGTAGGACTTGTTCCAAGCCCTCTGCGACCGGTGGGGAGTGCCGGAAGTGGACCTCTTTGTGTCCCGGCACAATCGGGACAGAGGTATGTGCCCAGGGTGCGAGACCCCCTAGCCATAGCGGTCGACGCACTGGCCATCCCCAGGTCACGCGTTTCCACCACTGCCGATACTGGCCGTCACCCAAAACGGATTCCCATCGTCCTGATCGACTCACACTGGATCAGAAGGGTATGGTTCTCAGAACTGGTAAGCCTAGAAACAGAGCCCCCGTGGCGACTCCCCAGCCGCCTGGATCTTCTACAGCAGGGTCCTCTGTGGCACCCCAATTCTCAAGCATTGGCTTTAGCAGTTTGGCTGTTGAGACCAACATCCTGGAGGAGAGGGTCCTATCCACAGCAGTAATTTGATTCGGTCCAGAGCTGGTGCTCCAGAGTTTTTGTTGTTCTACAGGCCTTCATAGCTTGGTGTGAGTCAAAGAGCTGCTACTGGATGAGGTTCCCATACAGGAGTAGCACTACAGGGTCCCCCCTTTGGGCCCATGGGGGAGGCCTCTCTGGTGATGCTAACTGAAAGTATCACCTCCATCCAACGGGTTTCAGAGCTGTCTGCACTATCAAGTCACCCTTTTTGGTGCTGCATGAAGACAAGGCCGCGTCGCACGTTAAACAACATTTTTTTTCCAACGTGGTCTCTTCCATCCATCTAAATCAGGAGATCGTACTGCCCTCTTTGTGTCTGCTTCCCACTAATCATACGGAGTGACTCCTGCATTCCCTGGATAAGTCAGGGCATTAAAGTATTACTTGGCGGCTATTTGGGGGGGGGGGGGGCGTAAGACGGACATTTTGTTTGTGATCCCAGAAAGCAAATGGACCAGGCAGGCGGTCATACAAGCTTATGCCTGCAAGGTTAGGGAGGAGCCCTTCTGAGTCACCGCTTAGGTGAGCAAGGTCCTGTCCCTCCCTTCACCAACTTTTACCAGGTTGATGTCTTGGCCAATGCCACGATGGGAGGTGAAGCTTTGCAGATGGCAGTGAACCCCTCGCCAGGGGTCTAGTCCTGATGTTCTAGTTCCACCATTCCTGGTTATGTTGACGCAGTTGGACGGTTGCTGCGTAGCACGGTCCCACCCTTAACAAATGTACTCCTTTGGGACATCCCACACACTGATGGTGGTGCCCCATAATAGAAGAGACGAGAAAAAGGAAATTTGCGTACTCACCAGTAAATTTCTTTTCTGATCATTTCCTTCCGGGGCACCATACCCACCCTACTGTTTTGTTGTGACTGCGTCGCTTGCTGTTGATGCCTTCTACAGGGTTAGAGTTTTCTTTGCTAGGTTCGGAACAAGTTATGCGCGATACTCTCAGGTTAGCATCGCTCCCCTCCCGGGGCTGTGGCTGGACTGCTTAAAGTGGACAAACAACCAGGATTTTGACTATCCTGGGTTTTGGTCCACTTCGGCGGGGCACCCCGATCGGGGGTGCCCTGCTGTGTGAAACCCCCCAGAAACCCCCAAAAACTCACCTCTCCTCGCCCCACGTGACCGCCGCTGCCAATCCCCACCGACGGACAAGCGGGAGGCAGCGACGCGTCACTCCTACAGGGCGCGCGCCTGCGCCGGCCATTCACAAACGGCCGGCACGGGTGCGCGTCCTGCTAGAGGGACGCGTGGGAGGGGGCGCCGGGTGCCGCTGGATCGAGGATAAGGTAGGGATTTCGGGGATGTGGGGGGGTTTCACATAGCGGGGCACCCCCGATCGGGGTGCCCCGCAGCCAGGGGTCTGATCGGTCCGGGAATCTTATAGATTCCCGGGCCGATCTTGGGAGGGTGTTGGTCCACTTTAATTAACAGGAGTGTCCGGCCACGGCCTGCCCTATATAGGCGGGGAGGAGCTTAGTTTGGTTGTCTTGTCTTGCAGTCCCCACCTACGGCTAAGGTTAACCCATATGCTGCTGATGGTGGTGCTCCAGAATGGAAGATGGCGAGAAAAGTAATTTACCAAGTGAATACACAAATTTTCATTTTCCTTTCTCTGACTAAAGTGAAGGTAAATCTCCCAGTGAAGTCAATGATGAAGTTTACAAACTGTAAAGCTTTAGGTAAAGGATTATCTCCCATTGGTATCAAGCAAGAATATATCTGGTGACATGAGTCCTTTTTGTGCTCCTTTATTGCTTTAATAATTTGGAGCCCCCGACAATGGCGCACATTGGAAGGAGCACAGGGAGACAGAGTGAAGGTAACAGTGCTGGTAAATATCTGTTGGGGGGGGGGGTAAGGTCAGTATATGGTAATATAGGGTGTAAGGGTAAAGTCATTGTATGTGGGCACTTTATCTCCTAACAATGATAGACTGGTTGTGATCAGGCACCATTTGTTTATGTAGAGGAAATACCTTTGCTGCATTCAGGTTCCCCTCTGCTGAGCGTTTAGACATGGAGTATGGAGAGAAAAGTAGGGCAGGTATGAGAGCAGCGAGGAAGGCAGGCTCAGACAGGTTTTCAACAGAAGCGCGTGCCTCAGGCTCCATATTTAGTTTTTTTTTGCTAACATTGATATTTGCGATTTTAGTTTATTACGCTGTCTGAATGCTGAAGGTGTGGAGCCAAACACGGCTGTCAGACCAAGGCCTCCTTCCTATCAAAGCTGCAGATTGTAACAGAACAGCCAGGAGCTTGAAACCTGTGTCTGGCAGCCAGAATTTTCTATACAGACAAACAACATTTTACAATATAGAAATGCAGATGGTCAGGGCCGGCTCCAGGTTTATGTGGGCCCTTGGGTGGCATGGTCTCATGTGGCGAAGAGTCGTGTCACATCACCGAGGGACGTCCCAAATCTGGATGTCCCCTAAGGATCAGGCTATTTGGACCAAAAAAGTGCACCAAACCACTTTTAACCTGACAACGGAGTCTAAACGAATCTAGATCCTCCTGATTTTGGATGCCCCTGTGTGTGATCCCCCCCCTCTCCCTTTGTTCATTACTTTCCTGGAACTGGTGAATGCAGTGTGGGATCGTCAGTTTGGCCAAACCAGGGGATTTCTTTCACAAATTGAGACGCCCCTGTAAAGCGGACCAAAACTCAGGGGTTGAATTGCTTGCACAATGGTTATGCCAGCGATCCCAGGGGGTTCTCACAGTAGGGTATCACAGATTGGGATGCTCCAGGGATAGGAAATCAGCTGGAAAAGCAGAACAAAACCCAGCACTTCCTCCCCTGGAATCTAAATTGAGACGCCCCGTTGTGTGGAGCCCGACAGGGCCATTGCACACCCCAAAGGCCGGCTCTGTCAGTGGGCCCCCCCGGAGGGTGCTGACGCCGGCCCTGCAGATGGTCCATTTCCCTGAGCATCCCCACTGTATGCAACCCCCTGGGATCGGGCCTTGGTAGTTTCAGCCTCCTCCCCCATGGTTTCGGTCATGCTTAAGCTTCTGAACATTTTGCTGGATGTAATAACGCTCTGGGATTGTCAGGATTGGGTTCATACATTTGGAATGAATGGCCCCCATGTTATAGCCCCATATATTAGCCTTGGAGGACTGTTCTCTCTTTCAAGCAGACCGGAGAGCTTCATTCATTAGTGCTGGCGCTAACACAGCAATGACATCACGTTTCAGATTAACTGCGGTACAAAGGAATGCTGCCTGATGAATAAGTATAAGGGCTTTTACCGTGCATTGGATGTAGGTTGGTTTACAAGCGAACGAAAAGGTATTGTCTAGTCTTAATTTACATACAAATCCTTGTTTGCTAACCTGCTATGCATAGGATTTAACCAAGGTTGTTGCTGAGATCCAGAGCGCAGACTGGTAGAAATCATTTGCCAGGGAAGCAAGATACTGTGATTTTAGGATCTGTCTGTACATTGTCTTTAAAGTGAACCAATCACCAGGATTCTCACCATTCCTGTAGTTCTTCCACTTACCTTGTCATCCCCATTTGGGATGTCCCACTATGAAACTGGTGGGATGGCCTGCCAAACTCACCATTGCAGCGGTCCTATGGAGCATGTACAGGCTCTTGTCCAATCAGCGTTGTACACCACACATTTTAATGCATGGCATGCGGCTCTCTTTGCAATACCGAGATCTGACGTGAAGAGGGTCTGCCGCAAACTTCCGTCCCAAGCCTGAATAGCTGAAGCAAGATGCCAGTGATGCAGCCACAGGCCACGTAGCCAGCGGGAGGCGAATTTTGTGTATGATCCTGGAGGTTTCACATAGCGGAACTTTCCAGTCTTATAGATTCTAGGGCCAGTGATTGGTACTAACACCCTTACAAGAAGCAGTGCTTATATCCATTCATATCCAAGGCAATTTAGATTGGAAATTTCAAATGAATTTTCCCTTTTGTAAATCCTGCCATGGTCGATTTCCCCCCTCAGTAGCTGCCAGTAGCCTGTAAAGAGAAAGTGCTGCTGGGTTTCGCTGTGCATTGTGGGTGATGTTGGCTAAATTCAGGCGGCAGCAGCATAGCTGGGATGCTCCAAGATGGCTGGGACCAGGAGAAAAGGGTTTGTGCCGCTTGAAAGTTCTACGAATATGATCAAAAACACATACATGAGCTGTGCATGCAAAATAGAGGCCCCTCACCCAGGGCAAAGCAGAGAATAAGAGGCGTTACTTACAGGCTGATTCATCATTAGCGCCAGGTAGCGACAGATGAGCGTCTGTAGCGGCATTTTCAGAGCGCCCGCTAGTAGTCGCAGTGCTCGGCCGTGGGTCGCTACTTTATAGCGACTCAGTCGCCGTTCAGTTATGTTGAATACATTGTGAGGAGTCGCTATTTGACCAGTACAGCGCTGTATGGGAGCGCATGTTAGCGACTGCTCATAGTGACCGACTCACACCATATTCAGCAAAAAAACTGCCTCACAAATCTCTGGCGCTGAAAAATACTTGTTTGAAGCCCAGAGCGCAGGAGGTGGTGTGTTTAAAGTCTGTTTTCAAGCATCTATCCACTAGTAACAAAGCGAAAACATATGGAATTACATTGTAACAACATTGTAACATGAACACTTTAATGGCAGACCTGTAATGTCATTTCTGAGGAAATATATAAAAAATGAAACATTTTTTAAAAAACTGCTTTTTCAATGCCAGAAGAGGTCAAAGAATTTTTTTTTTTTAAACAGATTCTGCTTGATAAATGTGTAATTTCGTGCCACGACCGGCGTTGACCAGTCGCTATCTGTCGCTACCTCTCATTAACCAGGCACTACCTGATGCTATCCCTTCTTAAATAAGGGCCTAAGACACCTTGCATCAAAATGTCAGTCAAGCTAAGGGCCTTATTTATCAAGGGATAGCGCCAGGTAGTGTCTCACTAGCGCCAGGTACCGCCAGCTATCGGCGGCTACCGACTCCAGAACGCCAGGCGGCGGACACAATCACGCATTTATCACGCTAAATGAGGCTAGCGCCGGTGAGACCGTCAGCTAGCGCGGGATTCATCATGTAGCGGACTTCAGCGAACAGCGCCGCTGCTAATCCCATCACAGCGCCAGGTATGACCTCTCGCTACCTGGCGCTCTCCAATGCATTTCAATGGAGCAATCTTTAAATATTCATAATTAATTGATATTAATGTTTTTTTTTTTTTTTATGTCAAAAATTCTGTGACCACTTCTTCAATGTTATTTTTTTTTTAAGGTAAAAAAAAAAAAGAAATTGCTGCAGAATTGATATTACCGGTCTGATATTAATGTATTCATATTACAAAATGTTTATAAAAACTTGATTATTTTTTTCAAAAAATATGGTTGTTTGGGGGTTAAAAAACTACTTTTAACCCATCGCCGCCAGCGCTCTGGGGTTTAAACAAGCATTTCACTGCGCGAGAATTTTTTGAGTGTGATTTGTTAATGAATATGGTGGGAGCCGTTCGCTCTGACCAGTCGCTATCATGCGCTCCCATACAGCGCAGAACCTGGCAAACAGCGACTCCTAACCCCGTATTCAACATTACCGCACACCGACTGAGTCGCTGTCAACAGCCGAACAACGCCCAAGCACAGCGACTACTAGCGGGCGCTGTGAAAATAACGCTACTGTCGCTCAACTGTCGCTACCTGGCGCTATTAATGAATCGGCCTCCCCGCTAACAGTTTGAAGGGTGACATGTCTGTGAATCTATTCTTTTGCTTTGACAACCCTTTCTGGAATAACAGCTTATTGCTATTGCAATTCTTGTGGTGTGTTTTGATGCTTTTTCCCAGCATGCAATGCTTCGGGCAGATATAAAATTGGTTATTGCTGCTTTTTTCCCGGGGTCAGGCAGCTAGAAGAGAACAATTTATACCTGTAAAAATGGATACGTATGTTCCAATACCTGTCACCCTTGCCTTTTCTGTCGTTCAGTAAAGGAGAATAAGCTTGGCGGGAATTGCTCACACGTTGGGCGCCCTCTCCTCCTGCTATTCAGCACGTTACACAGACTTATAATATTACAGTCATTTTATCATTTTGTGATAGAGCTTCTTTAGGACCAGGAAATGCCAGTGGAAAGCTCCAGGGCTAGCATGAGCTTATTAAACAATACATTGGAAATGTCATCTAACAGTGAAGAGCTTGTCCTCGCCATGTGACAATGCAGCAAGTGAACGGCCAGAGAGGCTCTGTACCAGCCGAGCGCTTCCCTGTCATCGGCTAACAACATCGGCTAATCAATGCACAGCGCTGTTATCCTATACCGCTCCCATATAGCTCAGACCAGGGTCACTGGAAAGCCAAAATTTCTCCACCCTGATATCTTCAATATACAATATTCATTATAAATATACATATATAATATATACACTATAGCTCAGACCAGGGTCACTGGAAAGCCAAAATTTCTCCACCCTGATATCTTCAATATACAATATTCATTATAAATATACATATATAATATATACAATATAGCTCAGACCAGGGTCACTGGAAAGCCAAAATGTCTCCACCCTGATATCTTCAATATACAATATTCATTATAAATATACATATATAATATATACAATATAGCTCAAACCAGGGCAGTGTTACCTTGTGGGTCACTGGAAAGCCACAATTCCATTTGTGTCAAAATAGATCCACCCAGCTTATCCAAGTCTTATTATGTCTTATTATTATTATAGGGACTGTCCAGACTCATAATGAAACAATATTTAGGCCTCAATCCAGTAAACTTTCCTTAAAAATATCTCATTTTAAAATAAGCAAAGGAAACCCTGTACCAAGAATTAGTAAGCAATAAGAGGGGTGCAGCCCAAAGAGCAGAGCTACATATACTATGAGGAGATGGAGAAACCCTGAAATCCACAAAAGAGCTGCAAGTAGATGATGTTGACATCTTTAAACCGGACCTTCAGCGTGATTTAATGAAAAGCCCAAACTCTTAAAAAAACGGTTCCCCAGCATCTAAAATTAATATATTTTAAGTTTTTAGTCACTAACTTATTATTCTTTCCCCCACTGGGCTTCAACTCTGTTCGGGAATTTAGGATACGGGCGCCGCCATCTTGACTCAGAAGCATCACACTTACTGAGGAGAGGAGAGTGGGATAAGGTACAGGGGGGCGGGTTATAGCTGTGCTTTGCTCAGACAGAGCAGAGCTGGGGTCAGGTAAAGGTCAGCAGTCCCAGAATGCAGAGCAGCACAGTCAGGAGGCACTTCCTGTTTGCAGGCTGTCTGATAAGATGGCGGCTTCCATAAGCCACCATCTTGGATATTTAAAGGCTCATAACATGCAGTAGATGGAGGTAGGATGATATTTAATGTGGCCAATCTGTATGGACAGGGTGTGGGAAACATATAGGATAGACTCTTATTCAGAGTGAAGGTCCGGATTAATGTGAGCAATCTGTATGTACAGGGTGTGGGAAACATATAAGATAGACTCTTATTCAGAGTGAAGGGCCGCTTTAAGTATGAAACACTTCACTTTTCCCTGCGGCTGCCGTATCCCCGCTGTACTGTGCTGGGTCCTACTTGCCACGTTCCACTTAGTGATGCCACCACTCGATATGTATTTATTACATAAATTGAGCTTACAAATAAGTGGAACTTCCAATGAATCCTTGATTGTTAAATGTCTGGTGCCGGCCGCGCTCTCACTTTGCACGCTGGTTGAGTCCTCCCCCATTATACCTCTCTGCAGTGAACGGCGTTATTAACCAGCTTATGCCCTTTTACACACTTAACTCCTATAATGTTCTTTATTCTTTGAATCATGCCCTAGTCTGAAATAAAGAATACAATGGCCCTTAATGAGCGAAATACTTTAATGAAAGTTTACCGATTCAAGGCTTTTTTATTCCCCCGCATCTGACAGGTCTCATTTCAGTAGTCAGCCACAATGCTCTTTCCAGGCCCAAACTCTATTCACCGGCGCCTCTGCAACAGACAGACAGACAGACAGACAGACAGGCCCACTCCATGTACTGCAATAGAGGGGGTGCGCTATGCCTTGATATACCCTCCTCATTGCAATGACTAGAGCGGGCATGCTAGCGTCACTGTGTCTGATGCTGCCGTTGCCAGTGAATGGAGTCTGGGCCAGGACATCATGGGGACTCAATCTCGCGCTGCAGTAAGTTCCCAACCTCCTGGATCCAAACGCTCAGCTGTGGGGGACAAAAAGAGAGTATGAATATTGTTGTTGTTTTTTTTATTAGCATGGATGGTCCCCTTAAGTCATTATTGGTAACATATTGGAAGTGCAGAAAAGGCACCTTTATTGTATGCGTGCTGCAGACCGGGGATAGGACTTGCATAGAGGTCCAAAGCGAACAACATGGACTCCAGCCACACAATAATATGCACTGCCATTAGATTAGAGGAGAGCCACGCCTTATCCATGGGAATGCCGGCGACGGATGTATTGCGGCCGATCTTGTGCTGAGTGGGTGATGGGTTTCCCACTTTTAGACATTGAGGCTGATTCACTACTAGCGCCAGGTATTGCCAGATGAGCGTCTGTATAGCGGCGCTTAGAGGGACCGCTAGTAGTTGCTGTAAACGGGTATCGGACGCTGTAACCTAGCGTTGCCTCCGCTGTAGTAACCTGCCATTAATGAAAATGATGTGTGTTGGGCGCTCTAACAACAGCACAACGCTGCAGCGAGCGATAGGTAGCGTCAGCTCAGTGTGTCCGGCGCTCTGCACTCAACACCATATTTAACAAAAAGCTACACACACACAGCATCGGCGCTCTAAAGCTGGGCGCTGTAGCATAGAGCGCCAGACGCTGTGTGATCAAAGTCTGTTTTAGAACACATATCCACCCGTAACAAAGAGAAAACACATGGAATGACATTGTCATAACACTGGGACAATAACACCTTATGCAGAATTGTATTTACATGTCAGGCGCTAAACATGTAAATGTTTAAAAAAATGTATAAAAGTGTTTGTTTGCAGCCAGCAGAGGTCACACAATGATTTGAACCAAAAAAAATTAAATTGCCAAACACGCTATTTATACACATAACTAATGAAAGCCCATTGAAATGTATGGGAGAGCGCTACAGAGCGAGAGGTACTACATGGTGCCGGCGCTATACGCTGAGCTGCCTGTAATAATACATCGGGCGCTACATAGCGCTGTTAGAGGCGCTCACCAGATTCGCTTTCTTAAATGTGGTTTTTCGTACAGCGCCCAGCGTTCATTAGATGCTATCTGCCGCTACGAGGCGCTACCTGGCGCTATCCTTTCTTAAATAACCCCCATAGTTAAAAAAAATGGCTAATATTGTTTAACGACATACAAGCAAATCATCTGATAATGTAACATCCTCTTACTGATCCCAGATTCATAACATATCCCGCACAGCAGTGTTTGACTGCCTGCAGAGTCCTTTACTGAGACTTCTCAGCATGAACATGTTCCCTCCTTCCCTACACACATAACAACAACCTGATGTCTCCTTCCAGCAAACATTCACCTGTCTCTGGGTGCAGCCTCATGCTATGCTATGCTATGCTATCAATATATAATTCATACGCAGCCTCATGCTATGCTATGCTATCAATATATAATTCATACGCAGCCTCATGCTATGCTATGCTATCAATATATAATTCATACGCAGCCTCATGCTATGCTATGCTATCAATATATAATTCATACGCAGCCTCATGCTATGCTATCAATATATAATTCATACGCAGCCTCATGCTATGCTATGCTATCAATATATCATTCATACGCAGCCTCATGCTATGCTATGCTATCAATATATAATTCATACGCAGCCTCATGCTATGCTATGCTATCAATATATAATTCATACGCAGCCTCATGCTATGCTATGCTATCAATATATAATTCATACGCAGCCTCATGCTATGCTATGCTATCAATATATAATTCATACGCAGCCTCATGCTATGCTATGCTATCAATATATAATTCATACGCAGCCTCATGCTATGCTATGCTATCAATATATAATTCATACGCAGCCTCATGCTATGCTATGCTATCAATATATAATTCATACGCAGCCTCATGTGCTATCAATATATAATTCATACGCAGCCTCATGCTATGCTATGCTATCAATATATAATTCATACGCAGCCTCATGCTATGCTATGCTATCAATATATAATTCATACGCAGCCTCATGCTATCAATATATAATTCATACGCAGCCTCATGCTATGCTATGCTATCAATATATAATTCATACGCAGCCTCATGCTATCAATATATAATTCATACGCAGCCTCATGCTATGCTATGCTATCAATATATAATTCATACGCAGCCTCATGCTATCAATATATAATTCATACGCAGCCTCATGCTATGCTATGCTATCAATATATAATTCATACGCAGCCTCATGTGCTATCAATATATAATTCCTACGCAGCCTCATGCTATGCTGTGCTATCAATATATAATTCATACGCAGCCTCATGCTATGCTATGCTATCAATATATAATTCATACGCAGCCTCATGCTATGCTATGCTATCAATATATAATTCATACGCAGCCTCATGCTATGCTATGCTATCAATATATAATTCATACGCAGCCTCATGCTATGCTATGCTATCAATATATAATTCATACGCAGCCTCATGCTATGCTATGCTATCAATATATAATTCATACGCAGCCTCATGCTATGCTATGCTATCAATATATAATTCATACGCAGCCTCATGTGCTATCAATATATAATTCCTACGCAGCCTCATGCTATGCTGTGCTATCAATATATAATTCATACGCAGCCTCATGCTATGCTATGCTATCAATATATAATTCATACGCAGCCTCATGCTATGCTATGCTATCAATATATAATTCATACGCAGCCTCATGCTATGCTATCAATATATAATTCATACGCAGCCTCATGCTATGCTATCAATATATAATTCATACGCAGCCTCATGCTATGCTATGCTATCAATATATAATTCATACGCAGCCTCATGCTATGCTATGCTATCAATATATAATTCATACGCAGCCTCATGCTATGCTATGCTATCAATATATAATTCATACGCAGCCTCATGCTATGCTATCAATATATAATTCATACGCAGCCTCATGCTATGCTATGCTATCAATATATAATTCATACGCAGCCTCATGCTATGCTATCAATATATAATTCATACGCAGCCTCATGCTATGCTATGCTATCAATATATAATTCATACGCAGCCTCATGCTATGCTATGCTATCAATATATAATTCATACGCAGCCTCATGCTATGCTATGCTATCAATATATAATTCATACGCAGCCTCATGCTATGCTATGCTATCAATATATAATTCATACGCAGCCTCATGCTATGCTATGCTATCAATATATAATTCATACGCAGCCTCATGCTATGCTATGCTATCAATATATAATTCATACGCAGCCTCATGCTATGCTATGCTATCAATATATAATTCATACGCAGCCTCATGCTATGCTATGCTATCAATATATAATTCATACGCAGCCTCATGCTATGCTATGCTATCAATATATAATTCATACGCAGCCTCATGCTATGCTATGCTATCAATATATAATTCATACGCAGCCTCATGCTATGCTATGCTATCAATATATAATTCATACGCAGCCTCATGCTATGCTATGCTATCAATATATAATTCATACGCAGCCTCATGCTATGCTATGCTATCAATATATAATTCATACACAGCCTCATGCTATGCTGTGCTATCAATATATAATTCATACGCAGCCTCATGCTATGCTATGCTATCAATATATAATTCATACGCAGCCTCATGCTATGCTATGCTATCAATATATAATTCATACGCAGCCTCATGCTATGCTATGCTATCAATATATAATTCATACGCAGCCTCATGCTATGCTATCAATATATAATTCATACGCAGCCTCATGCTATGCTATGCTATCAATATATAATTCATACGCAGCCTCATGCTATGCTATGCTATCAATATATAATTAATATGCAGCCTCATGCTATGCTATGCTATCAATATATAATTCATACGCAGCCTCATGCTATGCTATGCTATCAATATATAATTAATATGCAGCCTCATGCTATGCTATGCTATCAATATATAATTCATACGCAGCCTCATGCTATGCTATGCTATCAATATATAATTCATACGCAGCCTCATGCTATGCTATGCTATCAATATATAATTAATATGCAGCCTCATGCTATGCTATGCTATCAATATATCATTCATACGCAGCCTCATGCTATGCTATGCTATCAATATATAATTCATACGCAGCCTCATGCTATGCTGTGCTATCAATATATAATTCATACGCAGCCTCATGCTATGCTATGCTATCAATATATAATTCATACGCAGCCTCATGCTATGCTATGCTATCAATATATAATTCATACGCAGCCTCATGCTATGCTATGCTATCAATATATAATTCATACGCAGCCTCATGCTATGCTATGCTATCAATATATAATTCATACGCAGCCTCATGCTATGCTATGCTATCAATATATAATTCATACGCAGCCTCATGCTATGCTATGCTATCAATATATAATTCATACGCAGCCTCATGCTATGCTATGCTATCAATATATAATTCATACGCTCTGTATAATGCCACCCGCCTATACATTGTCGCCCGGCCTTTTATTGGTGATTAGGAGGCCGCACTGTTTCTGCCTTTTATGCTGGGAAAAGCCCAACCTCGGGAGAGCCGCCACCCTGGACTTGTGTCAACCAAAGCTGCCAGAAGTTTGGGATTTGTGATTGTGATGAATCATGGCCCTTATTTAACAAGGGATAGCGCCAGGTAGCGAATGGTGAGCGGCCGGTAATGACGCTCACCGCCACGAGAACGCCGGCTCCCCTCCGCAATCACACATTTATCAAGCCGATCCTGCTTAGCGACTGAGCTAGCGCCAGATAGCGAATCATTCATCATTATTCCAGCCTCACCCCACAGCGCCAGCGAGCGACCTTGAACAGCGACAGGTATGACCTCTCGCTACTGCATTTCAATGGAGCAATCTTTAAATATTCTTAATTAATTGCTATTAATGTTTTTTTTTTTTTTTTTAATGTCAAAAATTCTGTGACCACTTCTGCAATGTTAGATATTTTTTTTAAGCTAAAAAAAAAAAAAAAAAAAAATTGTGCAGAATTGATATTACAGGTCTGATATTCATATTAGAAAATGTTTTGAAAAACATGTTTTTTTTTTCTAAAAATATGGTTGTTTGGGGGTTAAAAAACTACTTTTAACCCATCGCCGCCAGCGCTCTGGGGTTTAAACAAGCATTTTACAGCGAGAGAATTTTTTGAGCGTGATTTGTTAATGAATATGCTGGGAGCCGTTCGCTGTCATGCGCTCCCATACAGCGCGGAACCTGTCAAACAGCGACTCCTAACCCCGTATTCAACATTACTGCACACCGACTGAGTTGCTGTCAACAGCCGAACAACGGGCAAGCACAGTGAATACTAGCGGGCGCTGTGAAAATAACGCTACTGTCGCTCATCTGTCGCTACCTGGCGCTATTAATGAATCGGCCTCCATGTCTCAGGTTGGATTTGGGTGCAGTGCAGCTCCAAACCAGGTTCATGTGGAGTACAAGGTTTAGTGAGAGTTTTTAGTCCTTTACAACATGCCACCGGTCTCTCTAATCTTGTGATTCTATACCCAGAAAGAAAGTTTATGTTGTCACCTTCTATCCCCAGCACAGTTCCCCTAAACGGCCTGTGTTCCCCTTTTTGCCTAAATCCTTTGCCCAATATTTATAACAACACTAAGGGAAGCAGTGGGATGCTGAATGGCAACCATATGCTAATTCCTTCAGTTCCAAGGTAAACTGCCCCGTAATATCAGTTAAAACTTGTGGTGCTTTCAGATTTACTGCACAACCAGGGAGCAATATGAGATTGCATCATGTTAGTGTTTTTATGAATATTGGGCAAAGGCTTTAGTAAAAAAAAAAGAAGAAACAGGCTGCTTTGGCGCACTGGGCTGGGGATAGAAGATGACGACATTAACTTCCTTTCTGGGTAAAGGATCACTTTAAGCATATTTACAGTATTTTATGATGAAGTGGAGCTAAAACCCAGTAACGTGGACCGGAGCACATATTGGTGAACTCTTTGGTGGACAGTCATTAAAGTTTAGAGATGTTTTCTAATTGGTTATTAAATTTATTAGCTATACACAAAAATGAAGTTTAGGTCATCACCTTCTATCCCCAACCCAGTGCTTCAGCATGTGTTTCTTTTTTAACTAAAGCCTTTGTCCAGTATTTACATCTATGATACATTCAGTTACCAGCTAAAGCGCCACATGAGGTGTATGAGGCAGTTTAGCTTGTAGTGCTTTCAGATTTGCAGATATTATAACTGATAAGCCTGACCCTGTGTAACTGAATCATCACTGGAGAGCACTGCTGTAGTGCCAGGGCGTTAAACGGCCGCCATTTGAACATGATACGCATCCTGTTAGTGCTGTTATGAATATTGGGCAAAGGCTTTAAAAAAAAAATACAGGCAGTTTGGGGCACAGGGCTGGGGATAGAATGTGACAACATAAACTTCCTTTCTGGGTTATAGGTGCACTTTAATATTTGTGCTGAGAATTTTGGGAGCCGGTCGGGGAGGCTGATTTATTAATAGCGCCAGGTAGCGACAGTTGAGCGACTGTAGCGGTATTTTCAGAGCGCCCGCTAGTAGTCGCTGTGCTTGGCCATTGTTCGGTGGTTGTTAGCGACTCAGTCGGTGTGCAGTAATGTTGAATACAAGGTGATGAGTCGCTATTTGACAGGTTCCGCGCTGTATGGGAGCGAATGATAGCGAATGGCCATAGCGACCGGCTCCCACCATATTCATTAACAAATCACGCTCCAAAAAATTCTCGCGCTGTGAAATGCATGTTTAAACCCCAGAGCGCTGGCGGCGATGGGTTAAAAGTCGTTTTTTTAACCCCCAAACAACCATATTTTGGGAATCCAAAAAAAAACAAGTTTATAAAAACATTTTGGAATATGAATACATTAATATCAGACCTGTAATATCAATTCTGCACATTTTTTTTTTTATTTTTTTCTTACCTTAAAAAAAATATCTAACATGGCAGAAGTGGTCACAGAAATTTTCACATTTAAAAAAAAAAAATTATTAACAATTAATTATGAATATTTAAAGATTGTTCCATTGAAATGCATTGGAGAGCGCCAGGTAGCGAGAGGTCATACCTGTCGCTGTTCAAGGTCAGACGCTGGCGCTGTGGGGTGAGGCTGGAATAATGATGAATGAGTCGCTATATGGCGCTATCTCAGTCGCTAAGCAGGATTGGCTTGATAAATGTGTGATTGCGGAGGGGAGCCGGCGTTCTCGTGGCGGTGACCGTCATTACCGTTCGCTCACCAGTCGCTACATTTAAAATTTTTTTTTTAAATGTCAAAAATTCTGTGACCACTTCTGCAATGTTAGATATTTTTTTTAAGGTAAAAAAAAAAATTGTGCAGAATTGATATTACAGGTCTGATATTAATGTATTCATATTACAAAATGTTTGTAAAAACATGTTTTTTTTTTCCAAAAATATGGTTGTTTGGGGGTTAAAAAACTACTTTTAACCCATCGCCACCAGTGCTCTGGGGTTTAAACAAGCATTTCACAGGGCGAGAATTTTTGGAGCGTGATTTCTTAATGAATATGCTGGGAGCCGTTCGCTATGGCCATTCGCTATCATGCGCTCCCATACAGCGCGGAACCTGTCAAACAGCGACTCCTAATTCAGTAACCCCGTATTCGGCTGTTGACAGCGAGTAATAGTCGCTGTCAACAGCTGAACAACGGCCAAGCACAGCGAATACTAGCGGGCGCTGTGAAAATAACGCTACTGTCACTCATCTGTCGCTACCTGGGGCTATTATTGAATCGGCCTCTTAGATTTGGCTGGCTGACGGGGACCATTTATTCCCAACACACAGGGACTTTGGTTGCCAAAGAAAAATCTGTATGATCTTTAAAGCAGACCTTCAGCATCATTTAATGAAAAGCCCAAACCCTTAAAAACTATTCCCCAGCATCTAAAATGAATCTATTTAAAGTTTTTAATCACTTTTTATTCTTTCCTTCACTGGCCTGCAACTCTGTTCAGCACACTAGGATACGGGCGCCGCCATCCTGGCTCAGTATCATCACATACTGAGGAGAGGGGTCATAAGTACAGGGGGTGGGGTTATAGCTGTGCTTTGCACAGAAAGAGCAGAGCTGGGGTCAGGAAAAGGTCAGCAGTCCCAGAATGCAGAGTGACACAGTCAGAAGACACTTCCTGTTTGCAGGCTGCCTGCACCTCCATGGGCCACCATCTTGGATGTTTAAAGGCTCATAACATGCAGTAGATGCAGGTAGGATGATTTTTAATGTGAACAATCTGTATGTACAGGGTGTGGGAAACATATAAGATAGGCTCTTATTCAGGGTGAAGGTCCGCTTTAAGAGTGAAAGCTCTAAAGGGCAGTGCTGTCTCTCCTATTTGTAATTTGTTGCAGAGGGTTGTACTATATGTTTTACCCGGTTTGTAATTACTATATAAGTAAAACACTAAGAACATATTGTTATATAAATAAATAATCCTAGACAATGCTTTTGATAGTGGGGCATTGGGTGCTACGATTGCACAGCAGGTTTCACAGCAAGTCACAGAGCTAGAGATCCCTAGTGGTTGTCCATCTGAACATCTGGGACAAGCAGCTGCCTCTCCAAGAACACTGTGTGAAGAAAACAAGGAGGACAGAGATAGCTGGAACATAAGACAAGGCCGGTGTGGAAATGAACCCCCCCCCCCCCCCCCCCCACATCGGCAGCTGCTCTCTCTCACATTGTTGTGGTGTCTGTTCCCCTCCAGCCACTCGCTGGGCCCTACAAAGGAGGATCTCTCCACAATCTCCCCTGATAAGAGAAAAATGCAGTGCAAGGGAAAGTTCACCCTACACAATGCCGCCATTCCACAATAACTTCACTCTCAGCAGTGTGTCAGGCGCCTGCTTAAAGTGGACCGTCACCCAGGGGTGATCGGCCCAGGAATGTATAAGATTCCCGGGCCGATCACCTCCCTCACCGCGGGACATCAGAGATCGGGGACCCCCCCCCAAAAAAAAAAACGCACCTGATTAGCGGCGGCAGCGGCCGCCGCCTCCCGCACGCCCCACTAGGCGTGCGCGCTCCCGCGCACTGTCAAAGGGGCGCGCGGGAGGAGGCGGCGGACGCGCTGTCTTGTCCGCAGCTGTCACCCGCTTGTCCGTGGCTACGTGGGAGCGTGGTGAGGTGAGTTTTGGGGGGTTTCTGGGGGGTTTTACACAGCGGGGCACCCCTAATCGGGGTGCCCCCCTGAAGTGGACCAAAACCCAGGCTAGTCAAAATCCTGGGTGTTGGTCAACTTTAAAGTGAAACCCCCCAGAACGCTCCTATGCGGGTGCTCGTCCAATCAGAGCCGCTGTGGTATGCACGTACAAGTGGCGTCCAACCACAGCGGTTCTGAACGCGTGATGTGTTGGTCCTTTAAAAACAAATCCACAGCATCTAAAATTAATATATTTTAAGTTTTTAGTCCCTTATTATTCTTTCCCCCACTGGGCTGCAACTCTGTTCAGGACTTTAGGATACGGGCACCACCATCTTGACCCAGAAGCATCACACTTACTGAGGAGAGGAGAGTGGGATAAGGTACAGGGGGCGGGTTATAGCTGTGCTTTGCTCAGACAGAGCAGAGCTGGGGTCAGGAAAAGGTCAGCAATCCCAGAATGCAGAGCAGCACAGTCAGAAGGCACTTCCTGTTTGCAGGCTGCCTGATGCTCCATGAGCAGCCATCTGTATGTACAGGGTGTGGGAAACATATAAGATAGACTCTTATTCAGGGTGAAGGTCCGCTTTAAAGGAATAGCTGATCCCTCGATACACAATGCCCCCCCCCATGATTGGCTATATAATGCAGATTGGCTGCTGTACCATAAACCTGACCCCAGCTGATGGGATCTCGTGGCAGATATGTGCACTGCCTTTAAGCTGAAACATCTGGGTTTCGGCCTTTCTTCTTGGTCAGGGAGAGATGACTGAAGTGTTTGCACAGCTGGAATGCATCTATACAAGAGTGACTCAGTGTCACATCGCCGTGACAAACAGAGACGCTCCCCACATTCTCCACTGCACCAATAACCCGCGGATAAAGTGCCAGTGACGCAGATCAGTGTTTCATTTACTTACAAAATGTCCCGAACTGTAATAATACATTAATGGGGGCAAAGTGAATGCCATACCTCCAAACAGTCATAGAGCGTAAAGAGGGCACCTCAGTAGAACCATTCATTTCACTTGCCTTTAAGCTATATTTACGGTCAGGGCTGGTGGGCCATTGGGAGAGAAGGGAGAATGCCTGGTGGGCTACTTTGGAGACAATTGGGCAGATCCAACTCACCCAGAGCCTGTGGCGGAATGTACTGTCTTCTCTCGGTGCACTGCTGTATGGGGGGGGGGGATCTGGTGATGCAGGTCATGTTATCGGCCCATCCAATATTAAAGCTCCAGTATCCATCCCTGCCCATCATGTGTCTCTGAAATGCTGTAGCCTTTACTATGAAGTACACGCGATCTCTGGCTGAAAACACCTTGTAGGCGTGCTCGGTAAGGATGTTTTTTCCTAGGTGTGCTCAGTAGCCAGTGGACAGCTGCCTATAGTAGCTTATGGGGCGTTTCACATGACAGCATGGCGATAGCGCTTGAAACCACAATGTATTAATTACTATCCCAGGAGCTAGGACTTGCAAAATCACTATCCCCAACATGACACTCCAGTGTGAAAGCAGCCTTAGTTGCTGGTCAGTTGCTAATATCACTTCTGAAAGTTACTGTGATGCCCCGGCCGGTCACAGGCCTTTATTCAGCAGTTATCCCACAATATAATCACAGGCCAGGAAGTTTGGGACCAAGATAATAGAGAAGCCCATGATTAAGATGGCAGCGGGCGTTTGGTGCCTACATTAGCAGGATCGCTATTTGCAGGGGGAAGGGCGGGATTATGTTTTTTTTTTTTTTTTTTGCAGGAAGGGGCTGGAGTGGAGTTTTAATATCTTTCTACTTTGGGTGTTCCAAGCTTCCACCCCCATCTTGCTTCAAGGTCCCCATAGGGGATAGACTTTGGATTTAGGAGCTGTACAGTTGTCAGCCTGGCATTGTTTCATTGTCCCAGCCATTAGATTGCATACCCCCCAACTGTCCCGATTTGGGCGGGACAATCCCGCTTTGGGGCCCTTGTCCCGTTGCCCCGCAGGGCCCCAACATGTCCCGGAATCCTGTAAACTCACCGGTGAGTATGGCGGCGGCCGGGACACCGGGCAGGAGGTTGCAGCTCTCTGTGCGGCGTAAGAGCTGGAAGGAAGAGAAAGGGGCGGTGCCGGGGCAGCTGCAGGGGGTTGGGGGCGGAGTTAGATCGGGCAGTGAGGCTGTTTGCTGGCTCGCTGAACTGTTAACGGGGGTGGGTGGGCAGGCGCACGGGGGTGGGGGGGCGGGCGGTATGCTGGTTTGGGGATACGTACGCATGCAGGGGTGAAGGCAGCCGACATTGCTGGAGCTGGAGAGCGTGGCCGGGGCGTGACGGGGGTGTGGCCGGGGCGTGACGGGGGTGTGGCCGGGGCGTGACGGGGGGTGTGGCCGGGGCGTGACGGGGGTGTGGCCGGGGGCATGGCTTGTCCCGCTTTCACGTTTTCAGAAGTTGGGAGGTATGAGATTGGGGTTATCTTGTGACATTAATCCCTGCAGCACTTGGTGCATTATTATTATTATTGTTTATTTATATAGCGCCATCATCTTCCGTAGCGCTTTACAAAGTAGTAATTACAGACAGGGTAGAAATATACGGTACATATACTATTTCAAATGCAGTTTTACAGAGTTGACAATGGATATTCTGAGTACAGGATACAATAGGGGAGAGAGCCCTGCCCTTGCGAGCTTACAGTCTAAAGGAAGAGGAGTGGAGACGAGGGGGAAGGATCACAAACAGTCATTATTGAGCTTTATGACATGTGCCCTTTAGAAGATTGTTTAGGCCAGATTATATGCTTGTCTGAATAAGTGAGTTTTAAGGGAGCCTTGGAAGGTTTTGAGGGTTGTGGAGTGGCGGATTGGGTGCGGGAGAGCATTCCAGAAGATTGAAGTTGCACGTGAGAAGTCCTGGAGGCGGGCATGAGAGGAGGTGACCAGGGTGGAGGACAGGAGAAGGTCGGCAGAAGAGCGGAGGCTGCGTCTAGGTTGATACTGTTGGATTAGAGATGAGATGTAGGGAGGGGCCTTACAAGACCAACTGCACATCTACAGCGATTGACCAGGAGTCTGAAGCACAGCAAGAGAGCACAGAGCAGGTGATTCAGGATCAAAGGGGGGGGGGTTGGGTCCACTCCGTGGTGACTCCAGGGAAGGTTGGTGGATCCTCTATTACCTTATATTCACTCACTGTTAATTATTTTTACAAAGCAATTTATTTACAATTTTTGTGTTATTTTGTGTTCAGATACAGTGACAGTAACCTAGCTTTTTATGTACAGCATAACTAGGCCTGATAGCATCACATTTAAATAGAACATTAACTTGATGAAGAAAGGGCTTTGGACCAACCCATTACAACCTTTTATTAGTAGTAAAAGTAAAGTAAAATGCTTGTGCTGTAATAACTCCTTGCACCCAGGACAGGGGGGCTTTGTTGCTCAGGGGTATCCTGCACCCCTATCAAAGCACCTAGCAGAGATGGATATGTGTCATTGAATATGATGGCCGCAAACCTTCTTGCTTCTTTCCATATACAATTGCAAAGTATAGGGAGACGGCAGTTGCTTTGATGTGAGCAGGGTCCTAATATCAGTGGTAGAAATAGGTGTGTGGCAAGGAAAGGGGCCCGGCTCCATCCCTGCCAGGGTGCTTCCTGGTGGTGATCCAGTCCCGGGGGTAATTGGCATGCAGCACAGTTATAAGAGGTCAGATTGAGCAATTTCCTTTAAATGCTGACTGTCTGCAAAACATTATAGAAAACATTCTTAGAATGGCAAATGTAATTACTGTGCCTGTGACAGAGACGAGGCATTTTTCCATCTTATGGGTCAAGGGTGGATTCAACACATTAACTCCCAATCTACTGGATTCAGGCATACACCCAACTTATATGGCGCGGCTGGCTGGGAGTCACCAGGGTGTAACCTTCAAACAGGTCTAGTAGCTCATGAGCGACAAGGACTCAGGATTCACAATCATTGTGACATTAGCTCAGTTTTATCATGACCATTACCACACTGGGGATTAAGGATAAACATGGGAACTCCCATAGAGAAGGCCAGAGGAGCTGACTGCTGAAGGTGCTCACGTGTAGCATGTCTGAGGGGAGCCCACAACCTGCAATACTGCATTGCAGGACACAAAGTAGTAATAAAGCAAGGCAACTGGACTCCTATTGCTTGAGTGAAGCATTAAAGGGAAACTTCACTTTCCTGGACTTTTCCTTCTTACCCCATTCCAGACGTACCACTTCCCACTTACCTGTCATCTGCTCTGGTGGCACACATCTCTCACCCACAGCGCCGGCAAGTGAAGCAGTCACAGTGGGTGGGTGTGACCTCAGTACACCATGCTCCCATTGACCTGTGTATACAGATGTTCCACAGGTCTGAATTCCCTTACAGCTTCAGTCAAACCACCATTTAAAGTGGACCAACACCCAGGATTTTGACTATCCTGGGTCTTGGTCCACTTCGGTGGGGCACCCCCGATCGGGGTGCCCCGCTGTGTGAAACCCCCCCCCCCCCCGATCACCCGGAAAACTCACCTCTCCCCGCTCCCACATGGCCGCGCCGTTCAATCAGCGCGGACGGAGAAGCGATCTGACAGCAACGGACAAGCGGCTCCTCCGCCGCCGCCTCCCGCGCGTCAAACTTGACGTGCGCGCGCCCGCGCCGGCCATTCACAGGCGCGCGCACGTCTAGAGGGGCGCGAGGGAGGCGGCAGCGGCCGGCCGCCGCCGAAGACAAGGTAAGGGGATTTGGGGTGTTTGGGGGGGTTTCACCCCGCGGGACATCCCGATCTCAGATGTCCCGCGGGGAGGGAGGTGATCGGCCCGGGAATCTTATAGATTCCCGGGCCGATCACGGGAGGGTGATGGTCCACTTTAAACAGTCGGTTTAACGTTTGGTTATCTTGGTCAGTTTTTCACAGCACCCTCTAGACCAGATCTGGGCATTGTAAGGCCCCAGGGCCACATATGGCCATTTGATTGGCTCTGACTGGCCTGCAAACAGCGTTCCCTGTAAGGTACGTGGCTGCATGCTGTCGACGCCCCCCCCCCCGCCACTCAGTCCCGCCCACTGTCCCCGCAGTCTTTCCAGAAAAGATAGTGCCGGGTTTCAACAGCACTTTTGCCCTCTGTAGTGAGTGTAATGTAGTGGGGGCGTGTGTGCATTAGAGCCTGCTCTCCTATTGGACAGCTCCCTCCTGCAGGTTTGGCTGTGGGCGGAGTTTCTCTTCCCGCCCTTGGCCTGTACTGTGTGGCATGTGTCAGTCACTGCGGAGCTGATGCCGGAGATGGATGTACTCCAGCCACTTGTCTGTGCCCCACGTCGCAGGCTGCTGGGACTTGTAGTCCACACCAAATGTGTTACATGCAGTACACAGCGCCTGATGGTGCACTGGCTCTCGTAGTCCATTTCTGGAGAGACCAATGCCTTTGGGAGGCGGGGGGACCATGCTGCAAGGTGGGAAGGGTTTCACACGGCTTTTTATCCAAGGCCCCCCTTTTTGAAACCCTTCTTAATCAGTAGCAACATGAAAAAAGGCGGACTCCTTCTCTGAAAGCAGAACAAAACCCAGAGCGGCCACTGGTCTTCCCCCTGGGTATCCCAGATCAGGATGCCCCACTGTGTGAAACCCTTGTTACTTAGTAGCAACTTGACAAATGGTGGACTCCACCTTAAAGTGGAAATGAACCCAGAGCGGCCACTGGTCTTCCACCTGGGCATCCCAGATCGGGGCTTTGTTCCGCTTTAAGGGAGGGAGTCTGCTATTTTTCATGTTGCTACTGAGTAAAAAGGGTTTCACACAGTGGGGCATCCCGATCTGGGATTTTCAGGGGGAAGACCAGTGGCCGCTCTGGGTTTTATTCTGCTTTATGTGAGGGAATCCGCAATTTTTCACATTGCTACTGAGTAAAAGTGTGAGCAGCGCTGTGTTACTTTAATAATAATGTAAAGGAGGGGGGTTATTCCATCCTAACCTGATTTGGTCATGATGTTTTAAAGCAGACCAAAACCCATGTAATCCGGCCCTTTGGAGTGTGAAGGAATCCAGGGCTGGGTTATTTGGGATGCCCTGCTGTGCGAGACCTCACTGGACACACAAAATGTGGTTTATTTAATAAATGACATTTTTTTGTAAGGTAACCTCACTTTTTCATTGTGTAACTATAACATATACTCATAGCAGCTTGTCACAACAATTCTATTTACTGCTTTTTATAAAGAAATACAATTATATTATGCAGAATTGAGTTCAGCCTCTTGGCCCGGCCCTCGACAATATTTTTAGTTTCTTATGTGGCCCTATGGAAAAAATAATTGCCCACCCCTGCTCTAGATCCTTCTGTCTTACCCGATTAAAGTGGACCTAAACCCTCCCTTGCAGCTCTGTTCTAGAGAGTCTTGGTTCAGAGGGGAACTAAACTAACCTAATCCACCCCTTCACTGGTCACAGACGGTCACATGTGGGCATGAAGCTACATCGGAATGTGAGAGTAGGTGAGTACCAAGGGTGGGGATCAGGCCTCCCCTGCTAGTATGTGACTCAATCTGCTGGGCTCATTTTTTACTAATGGGCCTCTGTGAAGTGGAACAAAACCCAACATAAGGGGCCCTGTCATCTATAAGACTCCAGGGCTGCCTGATCCCTTCGTCATGGGGCACCCCTATTTAGAATTCCCCGCTGTGTGAACCCCTGTAAAACTCACCATCTCCCTGATACAACTGCGTGGGCTGCAGCGACACTACGCTATACCATTAGAGGGGTGCGTGGGCAAGGAATTGTGGGCGACTGAAATTAACGGCCGCAGCCAGGCGCACGGATTGGCAGTGCGCCCGCCCAAGAACTGGGAAAGGTTAGTATTACTGGATGACCAAATCACACAATGGGGCATCCCAAATCGAGGTGTCCTGGGGCCAATGGGCAAAACCTGGTTTTGGTCTACTTAAACTCTCTGACGAAATGATTGCAAAATCCACATAGAGGTGTGGACATGTGGTGAGGCAGCACAAAATGCCATTATAATCCGGCCCTTCCCTGACATGACACCATGTCTGAGAACCTCCCTATTATATCAGACGTTCACGTGTTCCTGTCAAGCGCTGTATGTATAGGAGACTACTTTAATGTCCCGTGCTGATCACTTGTTCCCCATGTGTTCCCTACCCTATATACTGTACTTGCTTTTAGCTTTGGAATGCTTGCCTCAATGCACACACTATATATACACTATATATACACTATATATACACTATATATACACTATATATACACTATATATACACTATATATACAAGCGATACCATCAGTCTGGTGATCAGCACATCAGTGACTGACCTTTTCTGGGAAATAGAATCCGAGCCATTGACAGCCTGACAGCCGGCTTAAACTTCCCACTTTTTACAGAGCAGACGGCACTAAATGAAAATGAACCAGGGCAGCTATTCCAGGGTTTGTTAGGTTCTGAACATTATTTCCTGTAAGCTCCCCAGCCTCCCACTAAAATCAGCTAATGAGCCCTATTATGGACATTTTAGGAAATTTGAAGATATATTTCTAAGGAAATACCATACCCCCCTCCAAAAAACAAAATAACATTAAGAGGAAGAATACCACCCAATCCCCTATAACAAGCATTGTGGCAGGACCCCCCCCCATCCACTATAACAGGCAGTATGACAGAATCCCCAAACCCCCTATATTAGGCAGTGTGACAGAATGCTCCCTATAACAAGCAGTGTGGCAGAATTCCCCTATAACAAGCATCGTGGCAGGATCCCCCCAATCCACTATAACAGGCAGTGTGAAAGAATCCCAAAATCTCCTATATAAGGCAGTGTGGCAGAATCCCCCCCCCCCCAAACCCCTATAACAAGCAGTGTGGCAGAATCCCCCTAACCCTCTATATTAGGCAGTGTGGCAGAATCCACAAATTCTCAATATTAGGCAGTGTGGCACAATACCCCCAAACCCCTATAACATGCAGTGTGATAGAATCCCCAAATCTCCTATAACAAGCAGTGTTGCAGAATCCCGCTATAACAAGCATTGTGGCAGAATCCCCAAACCCCCTATATTAGGCAATGTGGCAAAATCTCTATGTAACAAGCAGTGTGGTAGAATTCCATTCCCTCAATCCCCTACATTAGGCAGTGTGGAAGAATTCCCCCAATCCCCTTATATTAGGCAGTGTGGAAGAATTCCCCCAATCCCCTATATAAGGAAGTGCCCACCTATAACAAGCAGTATGGGAAAATCCCCTATATATTAGGCGGTGTTTCAGAATCCCCCTATAACAAGCATTGTGGCAGAAGTCCCCTATAACAAGCATTGTGGCAGAAGTCCCCTATAACAAGCATTGTGGCAGAATCCCCAAACCCCCTATATTAGGCAATGTGGCAGAATCTCTATGTAACAAGCAGTGTGGTAGAATTCCATTCCCTCAATCCCCTACATTAGGCAGTGTGGAATAATTCCCCCAATCCCCTTATATTAGGCAGTGTGGAAGAATTCCCCCAATCCCCTTATATTAGGCAGTGTGGAAGAATTCCCCCAATCCCCTTATATTAGGCAGTGTGGAATAATTCCCCCAATCCTCTTATATTAGGCAGTGTGGAATAATTCCCCCAATCCCCTTATATTAGGCAGTGTGGAAGAATTCCCCCAATCCTCTTATATTAGGCAGTGTGGAATAATTCCCCCAATCCCCTTATATTAGGCAGTGTGGAAGAATTCCCCCAATCCTCTTATATTAGGCAGTGTGGAAGAATTCCCCCAATCCTCTTATATTAGGCAGTGTGGAATAATTCCCCCAATCCCCTTATATTAGGCAGTGTGGAAGAATTCCCCCAATCCCCTTATATTAGGCAGTGTGGAAGAATTCCCCCAATCCCCTTATATTAGGCAGTGTGGAATAATTCCCCC